>CAMRHE010000023.1:6000000-6600000 GCA_947044405.1 Leptodactylus fallax | reverse complement strand
ATATGCAATGACCCAAGACATAGCAGTGTATAGATGGCATAGTTAGGAATAGGCCCAACATGGCAGCCTCAATGGTTACGGTCCTCTGCAAGGCCTTAGGCTGGCACAGTGATGAGGGGGTTACACTGAGGTGATGGTGGAAGGTCCTCCAGGGCATCCCCTGCTACTGGTCTCCAGCATGATGGCGTTTTGTTGGGCCATTGTTGTAAGGGGCAAATGTGGGCACAAAAGACGGAATGGCAGTTGAAACAGTGGTAGTTTATGTCTGAGTTTTCTTGGTACAGTTTCATCCAGGTACAACTTAACTTGGAGGCATATTCACTTGCAGCACTTTACACACACACACACACACACACACACACACACACACACACACGGAATGGTTATTGCTTCACTCCCCTTCCTTGGTCCTCTGACAATTTTCCCCATGGCGATCTGGGGTGACGACTGATCACGTCCTCCTTTCCTTCCACACTTGGGGAAATAAAGGCATGTTTTGGGTATGGATACCTTAGTTTTCCCCATTGTTCAGCAGTGGAAATGTTAATATGAATTACAATGGCTTGGTTCTGCAAGCTTGAGTTCCGGGGACATGGGACTGCATACATTTTGGCACACTTTGGTGCAATTTAAACTTTCCCCTCTCTGTCAAGTAACCTCGCATTCATGCGACCAAGTTTCATCCGGGTACAGACCTGAACATCATGCTATTACAGGGACTCCTAGTCTTATAGTTATTTATGATGATAGGGGTCCCTGCCTCCTAGCAACAGGCTTGAACTGGCCCACCAGAGTCACAGAGAATCCACCAGTGCTTTTTTAATAGGCCGTTTGCTGGTAAAAGCCCCTGTTAACGTACCGATCCACGCTTCTGCTCACTGCAGCCTTCCTTTTCAGGCTCCAGGGGGCCCAGTGGGCCACACATAGCATCATCACATTGCATAATGATGTGCACAGGGCCCATTGAAGGCTGAAAGTGGAAGTGGAGGAGGCCACGGGCAGGAGCAGGGACCGATAAGTGAAGGATGCAGCCATTACTCACTGGTTCTGTTGATCCGGATTGGAAAACAGGGGAGAAATAGAGCCCTGACCCAGTTCTACCCACATTAATCCTATAGCCTACAAGCTGTATGGGATAAGGGGTAAGTATCGGCACTTGTCTGTCTGCTCTGATCGAAACAGAGTGACAGATCGGGACTGGGGAGCAGACAGGTAAGTAATGAGCTAATACTGCTGTATGGGGGGGCCAGTGAAGGGTCCACTGTATGGCCCATACAGTGAGTGGCCACTTCACTGCTCCACCCCCATACAGCAAGGAAAGTATGCTTTATTTTTTCATTTTACACCTCCATGGCAACTACATGGGTTGCTTCAATTGCTGGACAACCCCTTTAAAGGGTTTATCCAGCTTTCTAATATTGATGGCCTGTCCTTAAATTCCAGGAGCCACACTACTCACTAAGCATACAGTGTGTAGTGGTGGATTTAGGTACTGTAGTGGTGCACATCATATGGTGGAGGAACAGCATGGCTCCCAACATGTAATTACCTGTAACTGCGCTGTCTAAGTACAGCTGATCTGCAGGTGTCCTGGCTGTCAGGCCAACGCAGATATAACATTGATGGCCTATCTTAAGGATAGACCATCAGTATTAGAAAGATGTATAACCCATTTAATATACGGTGGCATAATTTATATTAGAGGGACAGGTAACACTCTGGGTGAAAGGAAGCACTGTGGGGGGTCTCAAAGGGGGCCATTATACCATGTGTGGGGGCCAGGATAGGGGGCATCATACATTGTGTAGGGGCCAGGAAAGGGGGCTTTATATTGTGGCATACATGATGGGGTCAGAAAAGTGGTGTGACTTTTTTTATGGCTTGTATGCAAGTAGTAGTAGGATGGGCTCCTAGAATCAGTTCCACTGGTGGGCCCTAGATATCCCAGTATGACACTGAATAGCGACATACTGTCCCGTGCTATAGTCTCTACGGGACAGTATGTCGCTAGATCGTGTGAATGCTACACACCTGTTTGGACACAGCAAACAAGTGTTTAAAACACCTAATAAATTAAGCCAGAATTCTGTTGCGTTTCACTTAGTAAATATCCCTATTGTTCATATATGTCACATTGACCTCATACAGTAAAACATAAAAGAAAATAATAATTTAGTCTATAGTCTGTAAAATGTAGTCAATATAGAATCTTTGTATGTTGAACAAAAGTAAAAAATGTGTACAGCATCTATAATGTGCAAAGCCCCCTTTATTTGTAATATTAGGATAAAAAACAATACCTAAAGAAAAAAATATTGAATATCATGACAATGGTTAGTTCATAAAGAGAAATTATCATCATCTTCTGTGAGACTATATGAGAAATAAACTGTGACATGTTCCGTTTTATAGCAATGATGCATCAGGCATCATGCAACACAGAAAGTACCTAGAGAACCATATAGTGGATCCATTAGGACTCTTACATAAGTGTAAAACAATATATGCAGCATCTACTGCTTATACTGTACATCATACAATATAACTAAGAAACATGTTTAACAATAAAACTTGTTTTAACCAATGTGTCATTTCCCAGTGATAACATGCTGATAATAAATACTGTAGCAATATGTGAATTTTAATTGTTGCAATCATCAAGTCGGCATAGTGAATGGGGATTCTAAAAATAAACCTCCTGGTATCTAAGAACAGTCGTGCTTCCTTTCATTGTCTGTAATGGCAGGTTCTCTTTCATATGCTTCTATAATGCACATTATACAAATACTTGCCAGAGTATAAAGATGTCTTCCTTTGCAATCTAAAATGAGCCACGAGACCTTTCCTTTGTTCTCCTAGATGTATATGCAGCAAATAAACATGAAGGAAGACCAGAATGGCACAATGTCAAAAAATCGGATATGCGCTTTTCCAAATGGATGGACCAAACTTGATATAGTAACATAAAGTAGATGAACCAAACTTGATATAGCAACAAAAAAACTATAATCTTTTATCAATAGTATGTCATAGGTATCGCGTTTCAGGTTTAGGATCCATCTTACTGATGAATGTACAATAGTTACAAATGAGAATAGATATACCCCTCACATTTGGCACAGAGGAGGTGCAACAAAATTATTTGACCTAACTCACAAATTTAAAAGAACATTAACAGTCTCAGCAGTAGAAGTACCAATAGTACCAACAGTAACGGTGTCAGTAGTAGTAGTACCAATAGCACCAACAGTAGTAGTAATGGTGCCAGCAGAAGCGTACATACAGTGACACTAGCCAGCTGTGCCTCACTAACTCTCAGTGACAACAGTACAACCCAGTACAACTCCACAGGGAAAATCACCCAACTTTCCTAAACTTCTGAATGGCAAATATTTGCATTCTTGCTTTGTTCATTCCCCTTTATGTGTTACAATTTGCTGCAGAGACCTGAAAGGTACAATATTTTTTAGCATACTGCAGCTATTGACACTATCCTCTCCTGCTTAATGTCAGAAAAATGACTTGGATTCAGCTGAGGAGCAATACTACTTTTTACTTGGCGCTTCTGTTCTTGAACAGAGTTTTGGAAAATGTTTCTCTCTTAGCAGTTTGGATCATTTGCCTGTTTTATGTGAGATTTTGTTGATATTTCAGTTGCAGTAGCTTAGTAACATTAAATTTTTCTGTTTCTTTCTGCCATTTGAAATTTGTTCTGTCTTAGTTTTTTTTTTTATTCTGTATACATTTTAATTAAATTCCTCCTAAACCTACACAACAAGTATTTCCACATCTCTTTTTTCTGCAATTTGTGGATGAAATTAATGAAATCTTTACTTTGCTTATACTAGAAAACACAATGTTTTTATTTTGGCTCCTTTTCCGTAGCCAAAAACACTGCATTTCTGCAATGTGAGGCCGGACAATGGCTTAGCAGATCCACCCCACCCATTGTGAACCTTGACAAAACTGTTCAATCACATCATTGATTAAATAAGCATGCAAACCATTTGCTATGTAAATTTGGAGCAAATACCTCCATTAACACGTTTATTTGTCTTTTACCTTAGTAAATGGGCTGCTAATATTAACCTTTATGTACAGTGGAAACTGGAAAATTTCAGCTGTTTGCCAAATATACTTACATACACCAGTTCGTTTTTATACACCAATTGATGTTGTAAAATGAACTTCTATATAAGATTTTATGGGTGCTGTAAAATAACTCTATACAACCAAAATCTTTTATGAAGCCATAATACTGCCGTGTGCTTGAAAGCCGGGCACCCTTTAGCAAGTGCTCACATCATACCACACCTTATCTGCCACAGGATAAGGGGGTGAGCCAAACCACCATCAAGCGGATACTGACTTTGCAAAAATGGCATGATGGTTACAACGTGGGCTCTTGTTAAAGAATGCCAGGATGGCTATTGTTGTTGTTTCATCTGTAGCAGTTTTGTTACATCCACTTTTTGTCACGTCTAATACAGAACCTATTTTGTGAAATTTTCCAACTCTGCTACGGTGGATGGGTTGTCTGTTAGGGTGCTGAGCATTGAAATACACTGCAATGACTCAGGTTCTGAGTTTCCTGGAGATTATCACAATCTCTGTTTTCTCCTCACATGTTAATCTTGCAGCTGTATCTGTGTCTGCAACAAAGAGAAAATTGATCATAACTTGTGCAGGGATAAAGTTATGTCACATTTAAAGAGGACCTTTCACCACCTCCAAAAAGTCCAGCTCTTGACATCATTTAATACGGTAGGTGCTCTTCCGCTGATTATGGCACAGTTGGATTTTTTTCTCTAGCCCCTACCGTTCCAGAGCAATCAGTGCTGTTAGTTTTGGCTTCTCATATTTTATTTAGGCTCTGGACTGTCGGGAGGGCGGTGTCAGGCAGGAGCAGGCAAGGGGTGTGGTTCTAAATTCTGACACTGGCTGCCTCTGATTGGAACTCTGAGTCACGCCCCCTGCCTGACACTGCCCTTCTGACATTACAAAGCTTAAATACCACATCAGGCACCAAAACTTACTGCACTTATTGCTCAGGAACAGTGGAGGCTAGAGATAAAATTCCAACTGCACTGGAATCAATGGAGCAGACACTATTAACAGATGCTAAGAAATTGAATTGGTGAAGGTGGTGAAAGGTCCTCTTTAAGCACAGATTTTGATACCTTATCAAATACATATGTCACATGCAAGCCTTCCCATCTGAAAAAATCGACTTGGTTCCAAGATGGCGGCTTTCAAAGTGGCCATCGTGATGGACACTGCCCTCACGGATTTGCCTCCTTCCTCTTAGTAACACAGGATGGAATTGCCAACCACCGTTTTCCATTTATTGAGGTTTATCCATCTTTGGGCTACTCAGTACTATGTGACACCAGTTTGACGCAACATCTGGGAAAGTAGGCCTCCTCAGGAATGAATGACTTTTAAAAAGTACTGACAAAATTCCCACTACTACTCTAGGTATCTTCCTGTGCAAAACGTGTACAGCCTGTAGAATTCTGAAAATTACTAAGTAATTCACTAACAGTTTGGAAGATATACTTCTCCAGGGATGTGGATTATTGCCTCAAATGCAAGATCATAGAATTAAGGATACAGTCAGACAACCGAGGTGCAAAATGACAATGAAAAACGTTCATTTTTCACAGCCATCTTGCAACCAAGGGGCGCCAGTTTTCACAGATCCCCAGTACATTTGAGAGTATGTACCGTCTGTTGCGGTGACTCCCCTCTTAGTCTTCTTTCTTCTCAGTTCTCGCTGGCAGCGAATTCTCGCAACAAAATGCACAAAGTTCTTGGTTTGCACAGTAACTTGGAAATTTTGGCTAGACATCTTCCAAAGAACCAAACTGAGTATTTTTCTGTTGGCAGTGCTGAGAGGCAAAGCCAACAAATGTGCTGATGACAGAGTGTTTTATTTTAACTGGCAATAAAAGTGACCACTGACAGTCTTAAGGATAAGCCAAACAATTTTACAAGCTGCATAACATCTTGAAATATTAAGATGGCTAGATTCATGCCAGTTTTAATGGAGTATCTTTAACTGTATACCAGATCTATTTGGTGAATTGGTTTCAAGGGTGCCGTCCTATGTTCAGCTCAATACTCTAACAAAATATTCAAACAAACTCATGTAGAAGACATATAGAGCAGAGACATCACTCTGGGAAGTCTCCTGCTTACACTCCTTCTAACCTTTACATCCACTCTGCAGACCTCATCATCTCCAGACAGTCTCAAGAACACCTTAACTCATCACCAACCATTATTCAAAAACTTGGGGTACACATTTACCAACAGAAGCGGGAGAATTCAGATAGGCCAGCTACACTATTAAAGCAAACATGAAAACACAAAGCTGCTAATAGCAATGTGTGGCTGTCATGGCACCATCTTGCATATAACATGCAAGACATACTGTTCTCAGCAACAAAAGGTGCAATGCACACGTGACAAGAGCTGCTGGAGAAGAGTCCGGGGCTCTTGTTACAAGTTATAAACTCATTAATAGAACCTTAGATGAGAACTACCAGGTTTGATGTCCTAAACCACAGCAGCATGTTAAGCAGCCCAAAGCTGCAGACAACTTCCTTTTAAGTCTCCAGTATCTGTACTTTCACTTACCTGCGGTTAGCAGCAGGGGGCTATCCAAGATTGTATGTTAATGACCTATTATTAGGATAGATCCAGTGGTGAACCTAGCCTCTTTGCTGCCTGAGGCGGACTATAGAAAGACGCCCCCCCCCCAAAAAAAAAACCTTAGTTTCCATGCTACTAGTTTAACACATTGTTATCGTCGCACAATATACACAATACACAAAGTTATAAAACAGTTTATAAGAATTCTTCTTACTGTATTACTTCAGTATCAGATCAACAACACGGCATTAACAATGAAAGTAACTTCACATATCTTCTGCTTGGTGGATGGACGAGTCCACGTGGCCCCCATTCTCTATAATAGGAGCGCCGCAGATAGCTGAGTACTGGACTTCGGGTATCTTTGGCACTCCCATTGAAGTGAATGAGAGCCACGCGGGTTCGTCCATCCACCAAGTGACACACCTATATATATGGCTGCGGTCAGGCTGAATTCCCACCTAGTGGGGGGAAAAAACCCAATTCTCAGGCTCAGTGGGGTCTCAGCAGACAGACCCCCATCACTCAGGTATTTATCCTCTATCATTTAGGTGAATACAGGGCAGTAACATTTTGTGACTTACAGGTGACGTCTCTGACTAATCGGTCACATTTCCCATCTCTTCCCTCTGGACCGCCATGACCGCTTCTTCCAGCTGTGACTTGTCTCTGTAAATGTTGCAACACAGACATCTTTGGCTCCTCACTTTTCCAGGCATCCAACCCACATTGTCCTCACCTACACAAAGCCCCCATCCTGCTGCTACCCCAATTATAAAATATATGATATAACCCCCCATAATGAATAATACTCCCAAGTGCATCTTTTATATTAATAATGTCCGTGTGTACCCTGTATAAATAGTGCCCCTTATTAATAATGCCCCAGGTGTTAACTAATTAAAAGGTTTTCCAGGTCATTAATAAACTAATCAGTGGGGTTCAAAAACCCAGGACCCCCACTGATCAGCTGTTTGAATGGTACCTGTGTAAGCGCCATGACCGCTTCTCTGTTTACATAGTGTATTTCATCTCATAGCGGCCATGTAATGTAACTACAACCTCGTCCTGTACATGTCTACAGTATGTGACAAGGCTACAATTACATCACACAGTCACTATAAACAGACAGTGTATAATATAAACAGGTGCCATAGCCCATGTTTATAGCGCCCCATTTACACACACTATAAAGTTCCACAGCAGCCCCTGCACACAGTATTACACAGTGTTATGGCCCGCAGCGGCCCCTGCACACTGTATTATGGTCCATAGTGGCCCCTGCTCACGGTATTATGCCCCGCATTGGCCACTGCACACAGTATTATGTTCCGCAGCAACTCCTGCACACAGTTTTATGCCCCATATTGGCCCCTGCACTGGTATTATGCTCCATAGTGGCCCCTGCACTTGTATTATGCTCCATAGTGGCCCCTGCACTGGTATTATGCTCCAGAATGGCCCCTGCACAGGGTATTATGCTCCATAGTGGCCCCTGCACTGGTATTATCCTCCATAGTGGCCCTTGCACTGGTATTATGCTCCATAGTGGCCCCTGCACTTGTATTATGCTCTATAGTGGCCCCTGCACTCGGTATTATGCTCTATAGTGGCCCCTGCACTTGTATTATGCTCCAGAGTGGCCCCTGCACAGGGTATTATGCTCTATAGTGGCCCCTGCACTCGGTATTATGCTCTATAGTGGCCCCTGCACTCGGTATTATGCTCTATAGTGGGCCCTGCACCTGGTATTATGCTCCATAGTGGCCCCTGCACCCGGTATTATGCTCCATAGTGACCCCTGAACCCGGTATTATGCTCTATAGTGGCCCCTGCACTGGTATTATCCTCCATAGTGGCTCTTGCACTGGTATTATGCTCCATAGTGGCCCCTGCACTTGTATTATGCTCCATAGTGACCCCTGCACCCAGTATTATGCTCTATAGTGGCCCATGCACCCTGTGTTATGCTCTATAGTGGCCCCTGCACCCGGTATTATGCTCTATAGTGACCCATGCACCCGGTATTATGCTCTATAGTGGCCCCTGCACTCGGTATTATGCTCTATAGTGGCCCCTGCACTTGCATTATGCTCCATAGTGGCCCCTGCACCCGGTATTATGCTCCATAGTGACCCCTGAACCAGGTATTATGTTCTATAGTGGCCCCTGCACTTGTATTATGCTCCAGAGTGGCCCCTGCACAGGGTATTATGCTCTACAGTGGTCCCTGCACAGGGTATTATGCTCTACAGTGGTCCCTGCACAGGGTATTATGCCCCATAGTGGCTGACCCATGAACTATTATTATACTCTGGGGTCTTTTCAGACCCCAGAGTATAATGATTGGAGACCCAGGGGAGAATACAAACATAAAAATCAGAGTTACTTACCGATCCTGGACACCGGTGCACTCCTTGCAGCTTTCGGCCCTGTTTAATTGCGCACACACGTCACGTGATCAGGCCGGCGACGCGACCTGATGATGTCACCACAGGCCTCAAGCCTGCTCGGAGTTACATCGGATCGCAGGAGGTGAGTAACACTGTTTTTTATGTTCCCTCACCAACCCTAGGCCTCCGATTATTATACTCCGGGGTCTGAATAGACCCCGGAGTATAATAATAGTAGTATTTGCGGCCCGCGGCCTAACTTACCGATGCCCGCGGCCGCTCACAGCGGCATCCGCTTCCCTTTCTGCGGCCCATAGCAGAAGGGGAAGCGGGGGGCGGCCACGAGCAGACGCGGGGTAGGTAAATAAATAGGCCCTGACCTGCCGGGGATACTCCAACAGGTTACGGCCTATTTATATAGATAAAAAAAAAGCTATACTCACCTGCGATGCCTTGATGCAGCCGCCGCCTCCTCCTCTTGTCCGCGACGTCTGTGTCTCAGCGTAGGCGGCGTGATGACGTCATTGTATCGCCGCCTGCGCTGAGATGCGACGTCTTGTAAACCAGCCCAGGACAGGCCGCGCTCAGCTCTGTTTTTTTTTTTTTTTTTTTTAAAGCGGCCTGTCCTTGGCTGGTTTACATTAAATAGTAAAAATGCGGCCCCCCGGACAGTGCCGCCCGAGGCGGTCGCCTCACCTCGCCTCATTAGCGGTGCGCCCCTGGATAGATCATTAATATGATCGTGGGGAGCCAACACCCTGCTCCTCGTACTGGTCAGCTGTGCTCCAAGCAGTGTAAAGAGCTAGAAGTAGATGGCTCTGTGCACTGTAATAGCACAAACCAGGCACTGCACAATGCACAGAGTGATCTGCTTTCAACTCCATATACAATGTGGAATAGCGTTTGCTGCTATCTATGGATTTCAGTATCCATGGTTAGGCTTAGAACCAGTGGCATAACAAAAGTCTTGTGGGCCCCGGTGCAAACTTTTGTCCAGGGCCCCCTACCCCCTCCCTACAGAAAATTCTTGACGGTGAAGGTTACGGGTGCTGCAGCAGCATCTCATATACTTGAAAGGGATACAGCTGTAGTACCCACAACTGCAGTTATCAAGAATATGATGAGTGAGCAGTGCGGCGCCCAGCATATAAAAACAATGTTGGGAGCTGCGTGCTTTTGGAAACAGCTGATCTGCAGGGTCCTAACATTCCAAGACATAAAGAACAGTGTGGGTCCAACACCTGGGGCCCCTGCTGATCAATTCTTTGAAGTTACTGTAATGCTTTTGTGAGCGCCGTAACTCCTTCCCTATTTACATTGCACAGCATCAGTTTTATAATCACCAAACAATGTAATTACAGCCTGTAATAATAGTGCTCGGCTGCTATAAAACAGATGGCGTGTGATGTGAATAGTGAAGGGGCCCCACACAGTATTATATGCTCCAGAGTGGCCCCCACACAGTATTATACACTCCACAGTGGCCCACACACAGTATTATATACTGCACAGTGACTCCCACACAGTATTATATGCCTAGCAGTGGCCCCCACACAGTATTATACGCTCCACAGTGGACCCCCACAGTATTATATTCTCCGCAGTGGCCCCTACACCGTATTATACACTCCACATTGGCCCCAACACAGAGTTATATACTGCACAGTGGCTCCCACACAGTATTATATGCCCAACAGAGGCCCCCACACAGTATTATATGCTCCACAGTGGCCCCCACACAGTATTATATGCTCCACAGTGGCTCCCACACAGTATTATATGCCCAGCAGTGGCCCCCACACAGTATTATATTCTCTGCAGTGGCCCCCACACAGTATTGTATGCTCAGCAGTGGCCCCCACACAGTATTACTGTATATGCTCCGCAGTGGTCCCCAAACAGTATTATATGCTGCCAACAGCCCCTCTCTGCTCCGGTGCTATTATTATACTCTGGGGTCTTCTCAGACCCCAGAGTATAATAATCGGAGGCCCAGGGAAGGTGAATAAAAATAAACACTAATACTCACCTTGCCTCACCTTTCCTGGGTATCCTGGTTCAGTCAGGCTGTCTTCAGCATCTTCGGCCAACTTCAGACGTCCCTGCTGAGGTCTGTGATTGGTCCTCAGCAGTCACGTGGGGGCGCACTGACATCGTTAAGCTGCTGAGCCCCATGTGACTGCTGGGGCCTAATCACAGGCCTCAGTGTGACCTCAGTCACATAACGGAACGGACCCGGGAAGGATGCTGAGCCCAGGAGAGGTGAGTATAAGTATTTAATATTTTAAGTCACCTCCCTTGGGCTAGCATCTATTGGAAAGGAGCCTGGCAACATGTATAGCGGTCACGTAACCAGGCTTTCCCCAACCGCTATCTTAGTGGTCCAGGGCCCCGGCCATCTCCCCGCTTTTCAGTTTTTTATTTTTTACAAAAGTTTAAAATATCCAATAAATTTCGTTCCACTTCACGATTGTGTCCCACTTGTTGTTGATTCTTCACCAAAAAATTAAAATTTTATATCCTTATTTTTGAAGCCTGAAATGTGGCAAAAGGTTGAAAAGTTCAAGGGAGCCGAATACTTTCGCAAGGCACTGTAAATGAAAAAAATCTGCTTTTAATATTTTAAATGCTAGTATAAGCCACATGTTTCAGTTTACAGTTTATTGGAATTGTGACAGGAAGAGCTGATACAGTGGAAGATGCCAAAGTGGAGAGGGTAATGGAATAAGATATTGGCAGCATATAGTCTACATTTGGTGGATTTTCAAAAACTGTTTGTTCTAAACTCTTATTTATTTAACACTGATATTGTGCTGCAAAAATTCCTAATTGTGATAGTATTTGACCCTTTTACAACTATGCTAAATGATAGAAAAATCTTTGAATAATAAATTAAAATATTCATTTTTGCACCCAAACTACTTAGTATAGCCTCATGTACATTAGTGTGTAAGTTCTGGCTTGTGTTATGGTTCATAACACAATTCTAAATTTATAAGTAAAAAAATAAATAAATATACAAGCATAAGACACAGTTAATATAGAGGCAGCTCAAGCTACTGGTAGAGGGGACCTTGGAGATAGGTGGGGAGCAGAGGCGTAGCTAGAGGTTCAGCACAGGGGGGGCGAACATGTCCAGGGACCACTGTGGAGCATATTGTGTGGTGGCCACTGTGGAGCCTATTATACTGTGTAGTAGCAACTGTGGAGCATTATAATGTGCAGGGGCTACTGTGGAGCATATTATACTTTTCAGGGGCCACTTTGCAGCATTATACCATGCAGGGGCCACTGCGGAGCATATTATACCGTGCAGGGGCCACTGTGGAGCATATTATACCATGCAGGGGCCACTGTGGAGCATATTATACCATGCAGGGGCCACTGTGGAGCATTATACTGTGCAGGGACCACTTTGGAGCATTGTACTGTGCAGGGACCACTGTGGAGCATATTATACTGTGCAGGGGATACTGTGGAGCATATTATACTATGCGGGGCCACTAGGGAGCATTATACTGTGCAGGGGCCAAATGTGGAGAAAATTTTACTGTGCGGGAGCCACTTTGAAGCATTATACTGTTTATATATGTATGTATGAGGGTGTAGTGGGCGGGCTAGCTAGGGAAACAGGAAGGGGGAGTGAGTGAGGGGGGAGTGAGTCAGCTCTGAGTGCAGCCCAAGGAATCATGGGAGTTGTAGGAAAGGCACAGAACAGGAAGATGCCAATGTAAACAAATGCAGAGGATGCCAGGAGCTTCCAGAGAACCCAGAAATCACTCAAAATATTGCTAAGGTGTTTAGGTGCACTTAATATTAAACTATTAAAAAGGACCTTTTATGTCCTCATGCACATGTGGTTTTATATACCGCTAGAAAGTTCAGCGCACTCTCGACTTTCCCGTTATGTGCCCCGGGACTGGAGATTTTGGTGCCGTTAGTTTCATCACCGATCTCTGCCTACTGTCAGAAGGGTTGTAAGGAACACCCCCTCTGACAGTACTCGTCCATAGACTTGTTCTTGGGGGGGAGTTCCTCACAGCTCAGCTAGACTCTCAGGAACGCCCTTCTGGCAGTGGGCAGAGATTGGTGCCTCGATTAATGACACCGATATCTCCAGTCCTCTTTAATAGCACTAACAAACCTTTTTTTGAAAATTCATTTTTTTGCACGAAAAACCCTTTAACTAAATAGTCATGGGGTGGTGAATCCTATCTATGGTGAATATGTTTATAAAATATCAAAAGCCCTGCAAACATCGAGCTAACTAATGGCGAAAGTCAGTTTTCAAACATACAAAAGTTAAAATTTTTTTTTTAAACCGGCAAAAAATCACAAATGTAGCACATTTTATACTAAGACCAGCATATAAAACTGTCTTAGTAAATTCGCCTGTTGATTTAACATGATGTATAGTAAACTGTTTATATTGATTTTTGAAGGATGGAGATTCTGACTCACTTTTATTGTGTAGGTGTGAGGACTTGGCATGCGGAAAGGGCCATGTAAAGGGAGTGTCGTCTTTCAAACATGCTTCTTGTAAAGTGAATTGTCCTGGTTAATTCGCAATAACAACTTTCTTTTGCATACAATATCATAACTTTTTTTCCCACCACAGAGTCTAAAGTTATGTAATGACCCCCATAACTGGTTACTGCCTCCTATTTTCATATCCATGCCAATGTCCTGGAACAGCAAACCACCCCTCAGTAAACCCATCATAGCAGGGAGGCAGTAAGGCACCATACAGCTTCAGCAAGATACAGCCACCTGCTCAGCTGCCTTTGCTATCCTCCTTTTTTGATCCTCTTCTCCTCCAGACCCTACTAGACAAGTGCCACCACACCACACCAGCAGATCTCTTCCTGGACCCTCTGACAGCAGAATCATGCGGAAGACATATAAAGCAGGGACACCACTCTGGGCAGTTTCCCACTCACACTTTCTGCTTGTGGCCCTGTACTGTTCACAGGTCGGGCACCGGAAGTGACTCTGTACAGATGGTCGGCCCCCTATCAATCATATATTTATGGCTTATCCTGAGGATAGCTATGAAACTCAACCAAATTCCTTTGGCTCCCCTCCTCAGTTGTTGCAGAGCTGAGGGGGTCTGCTGTGTTTTTCCTGATGGTGGTGGTAGTCTCTCCCCTGGGACTCAAGAGACCAGAGGTTGCAGGGAAACGGGTAGCACATAACTTTACTTGAAATGCGGTAGCAAGGCAAACAACAGCAGGATCTTGGTAGTACTTGGATCATTTTACGTATGGGGTGAACAAGCAGATGGTACATCCAAAAGAGACTCTGCTGTTTTTAGTAAGTAATTCTCCACCCTAAACAGGTGCCAGTCTCCTTCTCTCTCACTATATCTCTCATATAAGTCCCAGCTGGGATTCACCAAGATGCCCTTTTCGTCCCATTGCTCAGGCAGGGTTGTTGCTCTTAGGCCCTTGCACAGCTTATCCTCAGAATACAGGAATGGCACTTTTTTAAATTTGAGGTTTTGGGAAAACAGCCTCTTTCTTCCTGACTTCAGGCTGTAGCACAGCATTAGCTGGCTCAAGATTCCTCTATCTACCTCTACAACCTAGGTGAAGACTCACAGTCTCCTCCCATGCTCTAGAACTCCAGTTGGTTTATGGGATAAACAAGTTATATACAAAGTATGTATAAAATGGTACATGAACATACTATATACAGTTTTGCAATTTCCAGTAGGATACTGCAATAATACCGAACAAATTAGGGAGATGGAAGTGTAACCACTGATGTTGGGAAGAACTTAGATAGTGCTACTATGTTGTTTTATTCACGTGTCAAGGCCATCTTGCAATATTGTTCAAGTCAAGGCAAAAAGACCACATGACAATGACATAAACGTACTTTTACTGTCTGCAGTGGAAAGGAATCATGTTACAAGTGCAGGTCCAATTTCTGAGTCGACCTTTCTTATCTATACAATGATGGCATCAAGTATTGAGCCTATCCATTTGCTAGGAAGTAACTAATTATATTGCTGAGGTTTTATACAAGGGAAATACAGGCTGGTTATTAAGCTACTTTCTTATTAACATTATTTGCACATTGTGAAATCCTTTCATATGAATTTTGACCTTGTAATTTATTTTCTGTGCTGCAGTTAATTTCTTCCAGGACTATACAGTAGACACCATATCGGATTGTGTTAAGAAAAACTGATTTTTGCACAGTAGTACACAAACTAAAGTCAGTGGCAAATGTGATATTGGGTCAACCAGTATTCAGAGTAGATATGGGAATTTATTGAAGTTTGGCTTTATATCATCTTTACGCATATTTAAGGCAGGCCATGAAATCTTCTTGGTGGAATACTGGTTTTCTGGCGTGAGTAATAGTAAATCTGTTGAGTCGAGCAGGACACAGAGGCAGAGATGCGACACAGTGCGCCAAAAATGTGCCAAGTTTTTGCCCAGTTTGCAGGCCTTGGTTTCAAGAGTTTGATATGGAGGGCCACGCAGAGCCCTGAGCTAAGACTTTCTCCTCCAACATCAGTACCTGACCTCAAATATGTTTATTGAACCTAAATACTCAGTCTAAAATTTAGCAGAAAGTCTTTCCCAAAGAGAGTAGATTATTTTAAAAATATAGTGCATGTAAAGAAAACTAGACAAATGTTGCGCCTCCAAGGAGTTTTCACCCCTTTCCCCAGTGCTCAAAAAATCATCTGTCTGTTGAAGGTCATATTATTAAGATTCCCTGTAGAATATTCTCAATGTTTTAAAAGTGTTCACGTTTTATTAAGAAATTGCATGATTCTCGCGGGCTGGGTCCCCTGTCCCTTTGTATGACTCAGTCACTCATTTAGTTCACATTTATTGTACTTGTTGCTTTATGCTGTATACAGTTGTGTCCTCCCCCAACTTAGCAAAAATTTGGTTAAAGACTCCTCTTTAAACCAATTCAATGCAATATCCCGACATGCAAGCAAAAGCCTTAGAAGGCTGCAACTAAAAATGAGTAGCTACATATAGACATTCTGTGAACAGTATCAGTCTTGTCTGTTTTAATAAATGTATTCCCCATTAACCCTTTCCCGACATCTGCCATAATAGTACAGCTGAGCGGCATCCATAGCCTCTGGGTCCCGCTGTATTATATCTGCACTGATCACGGGCATTAACCCCCTTGGCGCCTCACGCAAAGATGACCGAGGCTCCATTTTGGGGTGGATCGCCGGTCCCCAAAACAAGATCCGGGGTCAGCAATCCATTGCCATGGCAGCCAGGATCCTATTGGCTTGTCACACACCTCTATTACAAGCTGCTCTATACCTTTCCCTAAAACACATATAGAAGTACATAAATAAAGTGAAACACATACACATTAGGTATCCCTGTTTCTGAAAATGTCTGGTCTACAAACTTATAAAGATATTTTTCCCATACGGTGAACAGTGTAGTGGGGAAAAAAATCAATAGAAAAACAGATTTGCTGTTTCACCTCCATCAAATTTGAAAAGAAAGCAATCAAAGCAATAGATATTACCCAATTGTTATAAATAAAAAGTACATCTGGCCCCACAAGAAAAGATGCCTTATGCATCCCTGTACATGAAAATGTAAGAAAGTTACAGGTGTCAGAATATGATGACTTCAAGAAACCTGATTGTGAAGGATCTCGGCCTACCAAAACCACCTTCGGCACACCTGAGATCGCTTCAGTTACTTCACACCCACCTCCAGTGAGTGTTGTAGGCCGATAGGATAATACAAAACGAGCTTTCTAAATTTTATATATTTATTAACCCCTAAAAGGGTCGATACTAGACATTTAACACATACAGAGAATACATGCAGCGTTTAGAAAGCAAATACAAGTGGAAAGCAACATGACACCTCCAGTGAGTGTTGTAGACCGATAGGATAATACAAAACGAGCTTTCTAAATTTTATATATTTATTAACTCCTAAAAAGGACGATACTAGACATTTAAACACATACAGAGAATACATGCAGCGTTTAGAAAGTCAATACAAGTGGAAAGCAACATGACACGGTGCACAAAATAAAAATGGGAATAAACAGAAGAAAAGGAAATATTACCAACACAAGCCTGTGATTGGTTATCTGGGCTCCGGATGTGAGCTCAGGGCATGTACTTAAAAGCAGTCCAAAAGCATGCGTCCGGGCATGCTATTCCAGTGGCGGCACCCCCTAGATCTGGGCAGTGCTATCCGGGTGAATTTCAGCAGAACAAAAGACCACGTGGCCCTCACATGGCAGGCTTTTGTGTTTTCCCTGCCCCTGCCCAGAGTGATGTCAATGGGGATTGAAGTTACACCTACCGGCTTGGAGCCCCTGGACTAGAAAATGGACCTAATTCCTCATCAGGTGACTGGATTGTCAGGCAAGTGGTAGGAGGGGAGACGGGGTGAGATCCCCTCTCATAGATACCAAGGATGGCACCCCAATTCCCTTTGGGTAGGGAGTTGAATGTCTGGACCTGTCTCAGGCTCACAACGGTGCCATGATTGGACTGACTGCATGTGTCTTTCTCTGCCTCACCGACAGAATTTATCGGGGTAACTGTGGGGTGCCCCCCTTAGGAGACATGGGCATAAAACTATGATCTCTCTGATCTATCCGCGGTGCCAGATAGTCTCAGTGTAATGTGGTTGGACAGGAAACTCCCTGGTGAGAGGTGGGGGGGTTGCAAGAGTGTGTTAATTACTCAGGGCAATACAACAGCAACGGTGATTAACCAGCAACAGTGATCCAGTTCCCTATAGCTGAGCTGAGGGGGAGTTTGAGCAAATGGTCCACAAGGTGGAGGGGAGGGGTCAGCTATATACATATTTGTACCGAAATACATATACAGGAGTCCCCGATCATCACACTGATGAAACCTAAAAAAAAATACTCATACTCATTTGTCCCCGGCACTCTGGTGTCCATCACTACTGTCTAGTCCAGTGGCGCCCAGAAGCTTGTTCTGGCGGAAGTCCTAACCACACATGACTGCTGAGGCAAACCTCATAAGATTCCTTTTGTTTCAGGTTCGGGAGCTTCAGGTCCAAGATTTGTTTCAGGTTGAACAAGTTTGGTATGAACCACAGCTTACGGTCGGGGCCCCATGTGGCGTAAATGCAGTGGTTTGCCTGCAGGGGAAATGCCACGGTAAAAAACATAATGTTTTACAGTCACAACCAAGTGGATGGGATTCTAGCGAATCCATCCCCACTTTGTGGAAAAATATGCCCAGCGGACACGCTGCAATTTCCAAAACTGTTGCGGTTTTGTATGTATGTGGAAAAACGGATGGTAAACAGTGGATACAAACACCTAGTTTAACCACACACTGCGCTGACATTCACTTTTACCCATTTTAACATTTAATACGCTCCAAAAATTACCCTTTCTTTCAGGAAAGGTGTTTGCCTGTGGTATTTTAGACACACATAACACTTATTTTGCAAAAAACAATGGTTTTATAGCTAAAATGATGACTTATAAGTACTACAGACTTGCTATGTGGGAGACAGATTTCTGGCTGTGTGCCTAGTTGAAAAGTGATGAAGAATTGGATTCTCAAAAAAAACCCCAAAAAAAACAAACAATAAATATTATGGGAGCAGATGTGAAATCAAAATAGTTTTGGTTTCTTTGATGCCAGCGCTGTGGCATCAACAGAGTGGTATAGTGGCATTTGATGGACCAGGCCGCAGGACACGTCTGGCTGAATGGTGGCAGTGTTGGTAGCTGTGTCAGCACAACATGGAATAAAATGATGAACCAGACCACAGAAAATGTCTGGCTGAGTGGTGGAAGTGGTGGTATCTGCGGCAACATCAGTGGCAGTATGGCATGGAATAGGAATAATATGATGGACCAGGCCACAGGACATGTCTGGCTCAGTGGTGACAGTTTAGCTCACACAGCACAGATATTCTCCCTCATTCCTATCTATGATTTCTATCACTAATCTGACTAAACTTTGTTCTAACTCTGCTACTCCTAAGATTCTCTAGCTTTTGAAGGCTTTTCTGCACTAAGTGCTGTGTATTGCTGAAGAAAATGGAGTATTTGCTTTGGATCATGCAGTGATGAATAACACCTCCATCCCCTACTTCCACTATCACTGGTATGCTTAATGTTCCAGCCCACAGCACCACTTTAGTGTGTCCAAAATGAATCACCATTTATTCTGATTCGTGAAAAAATAAATATTCTGGAATATTCGGGTTGAAC
Organism: Leptodactylus fallax; assembly: GCA_947044405.1. Lineage (NCBI taxonomy): Eukaryota > Metazoa > Chordata > Amphibia > Anura > Leptodactylidae > Leptodactylus > Leptodactylus fallax. Next base: position 6,580,726 of record CAMRHE010000023.1, on the reverse strand, counting down.
CTGGCTTGGAATGAATCGGTTTGCACATCTCTACTTTTATTATAATGGCACCATAGATTTTGATTAGCTTTTCTTAAATGTTTCTATAATATCAAAGTGGGCCAGATTGCTCGCATTTACTGTACAATGCAAATGAAAGATTAGCTTGTAGCTACATTAATTATTAACTATCAGATTAGTAATAGCAGGTTTCTGTTACTTTGGGAGCCTGATAAAAATGCAGAGTAAATAAAACATGTTATATTTTATAGTTATCATTTCATAGATTGTGCATGACCCTGACGTTAGGAGAGTTTGCATTGTTAGCTTGTGTATGCAGTGCATGTGGTCGACTATGTAGCCATTTTATACCAAAAATACCTTGTTTACTATTTCAAGTCACAGGAACCATAATATATTAAATATGAGAACAACATAAAGCAGTTTGACATTGAGATCTGAGAGGAGGAAAGAGAAGGGCAGAAATTGTGCGGGTAACCACATAACTTTGTTCAATAACAAATAATTGCAAATTATGGCTGTCACATAATATACAGACGAAATAAAGAAGAACATTCAGGAGCACATTTTGTTATTTCATCAGTATTGAGAGTTTAATGGAAAAATGTACTACTGTCAAATTGTGATTGCTGCAATTTATTACAATACATTTTACATATTTACATCAGTTTAATTGTAAACTTTCTTAAAGGCAAGTCAACTTATGCCATACTTTTATTTCAGATCAACTGTATTGGATGATGTGGGAATGGACATCCCATTTGATGCAGCAGAGATCAGACCAGGTATGAAACTCATGCAGCATCTGTTTTCATTGTGAACATCTCTCCTGGTGTTGAATTTTTCTTTTTTTTATAATTCTCTTTTTATTGAAATTTTACAATTTTACAATTCCATATACAAACATATATATAACTATTCACCAAAGAGAAAATACATGAGGTCTTATAGACAAATACATCAAGTATGTAGTTTACAAATGATGTGAGAAGATCTCACGGCTTTGGTTACATAGAGATCAATCCTAGTTTGATATTAACTCAGAGCTTAGACTAATATATTGTGGAATGATAGTTTCTTAGTTATCAGGTAGAAAGGGATTCTGCGTGATGTAGAGTGTTGTATTGCAGACTGGTGTTGGTATTACGAAGATTTTTAGATAAGGAATAAGGTATGGGAGAGGGAAGGGGGGAGGGGAGGCCAGGACCTATTTGGTAAAATCCCACCAGGGGGACCACACTCTCTGATACTGGTCATGTCTCCTTTTCTTCCAGCTGATCAATTCTTCAAATCTTGCTATCTGGTGGACCTTTTCCATCCATAGTTGCAGCGAGGGGGGTGTCTCCTGGAGCCAGAATAAGTAGATCAATGATTTTGCTGCCTCTATGAGTTGCGTTGTTAGGGTAGAGTCTCGGGGTTGAGGGCCTGCTTGTTGTTGTCTGGCGAGAAGTACTCCATCAGAGGTGAGAGGGTGCGGCACCTTAGTTATCTGTGCGATAGAGTTTTCCTCAGGGTCTTCCTCAGGGATCGTGAGGTCCAGTTCTATTTCCCATGCTAGTAAGAAAGCTGGCTTCGAGGTCTCTGGGATGGTAGACAGAGCAGTTTTGCACGAGGAGATCTTTCTGGGTAATGTCAGATTTGACGTCAAGCTACTTTCAAACTGAGTGAGCGGCCTATCTAGGGAAGATATCTTATTTATATCCGTTATCGGTGAGCACAGTTGTGCATGATGCAGAAAATTTAAGTGGGTCTTAGGGGCCAAGTGTTGGAGTCCCTGTTGACTAATTGGGAGCTTCTGAACTATCAGGTCTTTAAGCCGTAGATGTCTGAGTTTGTGCCAAAAATCTTCTTGAGGCGCTCTCAGAGGGTCTCTTGTATCTTTGGTGGAGTGGAGTAAGACCGGGGCTAGGTTTGCCGGTAAGATGGGGGAGGGGGGTGGAGAAAGCTTGTCCTTGTAGTGGTGCCACGTCTCGAATGGACTGTGGATCAGGGGGTCCAGGTTCTGTCTATTTCTAGGTCTTGTGTCCGGAAGCCATAGTTGTTGGAGAAAAGTTGGGCCAATATGGGCTTCCGCTAGGGTATTGATAATCGGGCATTTGATCGTCGCCACATACGCCATTCATCTGTAGAGTTGTATAGATTCATAATAGAGATGCATGTCCGGCAAGGCAATACCTCCCTCTGCTTTACTCTTAATCATAAGCTGATATGCCAAGCGGGGAGTCTTGTGTTTCCAGAGCAAGGCCGTGAATATCCTATGGAGGGATTGGAAGAAGGCTTTCGGTAGAGAAATAGGGAGCATCTGGAAAGTGTATGTTATTTTTGGAACAATGTAAGTTTGGAGCAGATTTCTTCTCCCCAGCCAGGATAGATACGAAAGGTCGTATGTTTGAAGTAAGGTTTTCACTTCCTGTAAGAGGTGGACATAGTTTCTTGGATAGACCTCTTGAAGAGTGGTCGATAAATGGACACCTAGATATTTTATAGATGTGTTCTTCCACGTATAGGGTGAATCGGTGCTAAGCCTCTGCGCTTGAAGGGCCGGTAGCGAGATGTTAAGGACTTCAGACTTTGAGCTATTTACTTTATAGTTGGAGAGCTTGCCATATTGGGCCATTAGTTTAGTGAGGTGTGGTAGACCTTCTGCCGGATTTGTAACTAGAAACAATACGTCATCCGCGAAAGGCCACTGGTTGTAGGGTTTGATTAGAGATGGAGAAGCCTTGTATGTGGGGGTTTTTGCGGACAGCCTGGAGGAGGGGTTCTAGGGTGAGGATGAACAGGATGGGGGAGAGGGGGCATCCTTGTCTGGTTCCATTTGTGATGTTGAAGTAATGTGATAGGGTACCGTTCACTTTTAGTCGGGCGTGGGGCTGAGAATAGAGGGAAAATATTGCTTTTATGAAATCTCGGGGGAAACCAAAGGACTCTAATGTGATGTCCATGAAGGCCCTGTCCACCCTGTCGAATGCCTTTTCGGCGTTGACACCCAAGAAGATCAGAGGACGTTTGGTCTTTTTGGCAATGGCTATTGTGTGTAATAAACGGATGGTGTTCTCTTTCCCCTCCCTCCCCTTCACAAAACCAGATTGTTCATTGTTAAGAAGGTTTGGAATTAGGTTTCTAATCCTGAGAGCCAGGAGTTTGGCCCATATTTTTAAATCCACATTTAGAAGGGATATGGGTCTATAACTACTGCATTGAACTAGATCTTTTCCTTCCTCAGGAATGAGCGTAATGTGGGCTTCTTGGGCCTGTCGCACCATGGGGGTACCCTGGAGAAGGGCATTGCAAAAGTCAGTGAGACGCGGAAGGAGTTGGGTTTGGAAGGAGAAGTAATATAGTAGCGGTAGTCCATCTGGACCTGGGCTTTTACTCATTGGAAAACTATGTAGGGTCTGGCGGACTTTTTCTACAGTGATCGGCTGGAGGAGCTGGGCTCCTTCGGTTTCTCTTATTGAGCGTAAGGAGAGGTCTTTAAAAAATTCTCTGATGGTATCCCGAGTTACTGGAGTGGAGGAGTGGGGGAGATCTCTTCGCAGGTTATAGAGTGCAGAATAGTAAGAATGAAAAGATTTGGCTAAATTTGGCGTATCGTGGACCAGTCGACCTGTAGAGGTTCTGATTGCTGGAATGAGCGCTTTAGCTTTCTCTTTCTTTATCATTGCTGACATTATTTTGCCTCCTTTATTCCTGTGTGCATATAAGCGCATTCTTGAGTACATAAGCTGTTTTGCTGCAGTGTAATTAAGTGCTTTTTTCAGCTTTTCTCGGAGGACAACTAGGTCAGCACGTACTGAGTTAAGGGTTTTCAATTTGTGAACTCTCTCTAGGGTCGAAATTTGGGCTAGAATGGAATCTCCTTCTGTCTTTCTCGTTTAAGCGCCGTAGCTTTTGAGATGAGAAGCCCTCTTATGAAGGGTTTGTGGGATTCCCACAATATGATGGGGGTGACTTCTGTTGTGTCATTTTGTGTGAAGAAGAGGTCCAGCTCTTCTACTAGGTAGGTTTTGGTGGTTTGCCTGTCCAGGATCGATTCATTTAGGCGTCATGACCAATGTCTGGGTGTGAGGTCTGGGAGGGATAATGTGGTGGAAACTGGGGAATGGTCCGATACGCTAATACATCCTATTCTCGAGTATAAGGTATGTTGGGCGATAGACTTGGAGTATAAAATGTAATCGAGCCTCTGATGGGTCTGATGTGGATTCAAAAAGAAAGTGTAGTCCTTCACGTTAGGGTTCTGAAGGCGCCAACTGTCTACTAGACTCAGATTCTGTAGGGAGATGTGGAGGCGTCGTAACACTTTTTGCGAGAAGGCCATCTTTCCTATGGATGAGTCTAGGAGGGGGTCTAGTAGTAGGTTGAGGTCACCTCCTAGTATGATGTCACCTTCTGCGAATAAGGATAGGTCGTGCAAAGCCTGGATAATCCAGGCTATCTGGTCTTGATTTGGTGTGTAAATTGAGGCCAGTGTTATAGGCTTGGAAGCTATATGACCCTTCACAAAAAGAAGGCGGCCTTCAGCGTCTGAGTGTTGCTGCTTGAAGACAAAGGGGAGAGAATGCTTTAATGCTATTGCGACCCCTTTGGACGCTGAGGTCTGGTGCGGGGAGTAATACCATCTGTCATAAGGAGATTTATAGGGCTTTGGAATTTTGTCTAGCTTGAAGTGAGTTACTTGCAAAAGGAGGATGTCTGGTCCCATTCGTTTGGTTAGGTTCATAACCCAGTGTCTCTTGTTGGGGGAGTTCAGCCCATTGACGTTGAAGGTGAAGATGGTTATGGTGTTAATGCTGGAGTTACGATTCTGGTGTGGGTCAGAGTTATCTGTGGCTGACATAGCTGAATCAGGGCTGAGGCTATGTGATATTGGTTTGAGGTGGTGCAAGGGGCGGGTCACAGAGAAAGAACCGGGCATTGTTGCTGACACTCGTAGGTGGCAGCGGATGTAGGCGATGGTAGAGCGTGCGGCCCCCCACGGGGGGGGGGGGGAGGGGGATGGGAAAAAAGTAAGGCAATGGGGAACAGATAGGACAAGGATAAGGTGTAGGAGACTACGATTGTCTGATCGTCACAGAGCTGTTGTTCCTATAAACTAGGATTGGGGAGCAGTGAACTGATGTGAGTGCGGCGTGTGATCCTGATCGGAGGTGAACCCATGAGATACCGTTCTTGATTGTGTGGAAAAGAAAGTGGGTGATGCAGGCAAAGTCATGCAACGTTAAGCTAACAAAAAACATTGTCAAATTGTCACAAACATTTTACCAAAACATTTTTCAAAAAAAGTATTTGTACCCTCCTATTCTAGGTATGAGGCAAATGTGGGTGGAGTGGGTCTACTGAGACTAGCCAACTAATCCCTGCTAAGGATGTGGATTAGTACAGTTGACTAGCTAAAGAAGTTAGGATAGTTACCGTCTCGGGAGATAGGTAATCTTTTTATAATCCTAGGGTGCAAGGTGGAGGTGTTGAATTTTTCAGCAAGTCGCCTGTAATGTCACACCTAAATTGCTACACAGTGGTGTAAAAAGTTATTTATAGACTTAGCAAGTGAGTCAATTCTGATTTCACTTGTGAAGAGAGAACCAGCATGGTTTTTAATGAGACTAGAGAGAAGAGAACCGCTGCCTTGTTGTTCAGATATTTGCCTAGTGTGTAAAGTCATTACAGTACAGGCAATTGCAGTGTAGGTTTTAGGCCTTATTCACACAACAGCCTTTTTTAACTACCATCACCTGGCCATTTTGAAAACAATGGAAGTAAAAGCGTGTATTCACATGTCATTTTTTTTTTATTTTGGTGACGTAGAGAAAAAAACAATCAGTTTGGAAAGGACAAGGAAAAAGGACGTTCCATATTTGACTGTTTTGATGTCCACATGGCCCCATTGAAGTCAATGGGTCCGTTTTTATCGACCGTCAAAATTAATTTACATTCAAGTGGCGGCCTTTAAGAATGGATCAGTAGGATAGCCTTAAGGTACATTTCATAAATATGTACTTTATGTGGGTTCAAGCTAACTGCTAAATTTTTAAACCTTACATTGCATTTTAAATTATATTTCTTTCCCTATTAGACTTAATTTAGGTGATCTTAGAAATGGCATATGATACATTGTGTGGGTAGGTTAAAAACATTGAATACAACTGAATAAACACATTTGGAAGGAACATTATGTCTAATAACATGAAGAAATTAATCCTAAATATTACTTTCCTGTTGTCAACATCAGTTGCAGCTTCCATAAATATCTTTTCACAGAGAACAATTATTCCCATTCAGCCTCTGAACTCAGCTGCTTTCATCCAGTGTAATACTGATATTGAGAAATGCCAATGTACACAGGCTTATCAGGGGAACCTAGAATGAGACAAACCAGGGTAGATGTCTGAAGCCCAAATTGACTCTTTTTAGCTTTGCATACTCAGAAATCTTAGAAAGGAAAATACAGTTATGCAGTTTGATTTTAAATGGCATCACATTTAGATGGCATAGAGTGAAACATCTTGATAAAAATGCACATTTATCTATTGTATTTAAAGTATAGAGGCGATAGTTGGTGTCAGCTAACAAAATGGTATTATAGCTGAGCATGCTTATGCAAAGGAGCAGAATCACGCCTACGTGGCTACAGTCCAATGAAGCAATGCAGAGGTAATCAACTTTTTATGGATATGCAAATCAGCCTGCAAGTGCTCCAGGACGTGCTTGATTTGCCAAATTTGCTTACAGACAACTACAAGTGCTTCGGCTCTTCTCTGAAATTGCTGCTCACCACATCTTCAGCCTCTGTCTATGTCATGTCTGTCATTGACAAATCAGGCCCCGTGATCACTGTACTTGCAGGCTGGTTTGCATATCTATAAAAAGGTATGTTTCTTCTTTTATTAAAGGGATGTGATGTTAATTCATATGCTGCTTTCTAGCTATGTAATTTTGTTTTATCCCAGCTCAGCCGCATCCATACATTTTAAACTCATTCATTATGGACAGCCAGATCATGTGGCTACCAGTCTGACGACCAGACCAAAACTTCTTCTGCTGGGTATGCAGGAGATAAGTTTACATCAGCATCTCTTAAATTTATCCTTCCCACCCACCTCTGTCCTCTGTGTTCCTTTCTGTCCAGTGCTGATTAAGAGATCACTTCTGCCATATCTAGAGGAGCAAGAGAGCAGGGATATGATAAATGAGTCCCTATGGTATTTAGCTGCAAAGTTATAAAATTCCCCTGACTCACCTAGCCTATCCATGCTATCTGTGTGTCCTGTGTGCAGAATCTCCAGTGTATTTCTATGAGATGCAGCTTCATACTGCTTCCCCTCTCCTCCTTAGCTGACAGGGAGAAACTTTTCAAAAGCAGGAGGCAGTGGAGACAGGCATTACATAGAAATACACTAAGACTTTGCAGAGTTGGGATACAGTAATGTGCCATCATTTAAAGGAACCTATCAGGTGGTTTTCCCAACCTAAACTGGCCCCAGTATGTGGAACTTCAACTAATAACCTTCCCTATGGTGCTCCTCACTAAGCGTTCTGTTGCTGAAAATCAATTTAAAAGCTTTTAAAACCTTAGGTTGGCATATGGAAATTTACCTTAACTAGTCATTTGGAGCAGGGAGCAGCTTCACCTTGTCATGCAGTCATTGCAGTAGTTCACACCGTGTGTGGCATGATTGACAAGTCCCTCACTGATGACTGTATGACTAGATGAAACTGCTCTCTACCCCCCCTGACTACTTAAAGTAAATTTGCATATGACGATCTAAGGTTATCTAAGGTTATAAAAGCTTATAACTTGACTTTTCAGAAACAGAAAGCTTAGTAAGGGACACCATAGGAAAGATCATTACTTGATGCTACACGTGCTTGAGCCAGTTTACGAGTGAAAAAACACCTGACAGATTCCCTTTAAAGGGGTTGTCTCGGAATGACAAAACCTGTACATATGCCCTATTACGGTCATGGACATTAAAGAGAGATTTCCCCTCTGTGCAGGGGTGCACCTACCATGAGGCGAGGTGGAAGACTGCAGCATCTCAGTGGGGGCACCACTTCAGCTATGAGCTGCTAGCTGCCCCACCATATGTTACAAGCTGCTAAAGAATAATGAAGATCATGGCAGAATAAACTACTGTCTATTTGTGTACTATTCTCTGTTCAGACGAATGATGTGCACAACAGCCATGAAAAATAGACATTTTTCACATCCATTTTGTACCAGTGGGACACCCATTTTCATGGATCCCTCATAGTCCATCACACAACTGTGAATAAAGCTTTAGAAATGTGAACTGTTCACTGTGCAGTATGGGTATGTGTATGGGTCTGTATAATACCAAATTTACATTTTTTTTTTTACGTTTTAAGCCCTTAAAAAAGCGCCATATTCTGGCACCTCTTTTTTATGTTTCTTTGTACGGGGATGTATAAGATGTAATTTTTATTTGTACCAATTTGGGGAATATCTATTGCTTTGATTTCTTTTTATCCAAATTTTTATGGAGGCAAAAAGGTGAAAAAATAGCTGTTCAGCTCTTTTGATTTTTTTTTCCCACTACAGTGTACACCATATGGGAAAAATATCTTTAAAAGTTTATAGACTGGGTGTTTTCAGACTCAGTGATACCTAATATGTGTGTGTCTCACTTTGTTTATATACTTTTATATGTGGTCTAGGGAAAAGGGGGTGATTTGAACTTTTATTTTTTATTTTTTTATTGTAATTTTTTGACCCCCTAGGCGTCTTGAACACATAATGAATAATACTCCCAATTGGATCTTTAAATTAATAACTTCCCTGTGTACCCCCTTAAAATAGTGCCCCTTTTTAATAATGCCCCAGGTGTTTCCTAATTAAAAGGTAAAAAAAAATGAGTGGGGTTCCAATACCCATTTTTGCTGCGGGTCGCTACGTGGGGCCTTAGCCTTAATAAAGCCCAAGTGCCACCTTAATTAAATGAATTGGCCCCTTACATTATGCCCCTTATTCCCCCTGACATAAATACTGTGCCCCTAAAGACCCCTTATATTAATGACCACCCCCTTATGTTCATAATGCCCCCTAATAACCCCTAATATAATTGATACCCCCTAATGGACCCTTATATAAATATCCTCCCTCCCTTGTACAGTATTCATAATTCCCCCTTATAGCCCTTATATAAATGACCCCCCATCGTCATAATTCCCCCTTCTAACGATCCCCTTATACTATTAAATTACCCACAACTGTGCTAAAAATACACAAATAAAAAGTTATACTCAACTACCTGCGATCCTTTGATGAATGTAGCCACCGTCCACACACAGGACGTCTGTGTCTCAGCACAGGAGGTGCGATGCTATGACGTCATCGCGCCTGTGCCAAGAAGCAGACGTTTTCTGTGGTCTCGGTATCATGTAAATGAGACAGTTAGTTGCAGGATGCATTTTATCTAGATCGGTGTCTGCAAGCAAATTTTATTTGTAACACAAAGGAATTTTATTAAGTAAAAGTGCTAAAATATATCAAAACCTGTAGAAATATCATGTTGCCATAATTCTAATGACCCACTGAAAACAGCTACAATTTCATTTCTACAGCAGTGAACATCATAAAAATGAAATACAAAAAAGTTTGACAGGATTTCAGGGTTTTTTTCCCTGCAGTTTGCCCCACAATCATTGATTATGATATTAATCTGTTTTCCCTTAGTCCTAACAGCAGCACAGTATGGGGTATTCCTGCCCCTGTGTGGTGGTAGGACAGGCAGAACTTTTAATTAACATAAAATATGCATGACTACGCTACCCTATAAGAGGGCAAAGAGACCTCCCCCCCCTGTGTAAGTTATAAAGTAAAAATTTCTAAATTTAGGGAGGGAAGCTTGTGCTGCTGTTAGGATTAAGGGAAAACAGATTAACATCATAATCAACAATTCCCTTGCATCCTACAGCAGCACAATATGGGGATATAGCAAGTAACTCCCTTAAGGAGGGTTTCTCTGCTCTACAACACCTAGGACTGACTGTTCAAAGGCAGTCGCCACAGAACTCCGAACATCTAGTCAGTAATGTTTTACAAAGGTTAGGTGAGATGACCAAGAAGCAACTGCACAGATATGATCCAGCGGTAAGGCCTGGTTCTCAGCCCAAGAGGTTAATACAGCTCTGGTTGAATGGGCTGTACAAAATTCAGGTGGAGCTAACTCCTGAGCAAAAAAAGAGACTTTGATTGCCTCCTTGATCCACCTAAACAAGGTAGGCTTGAAAGCCCTGAGACCTTTGTCTCTACCATACATGTTGACAAGGAGATTCTCAGCTCTCCTAAAGGTGTGTACGTAAGAGGTAAATCTGGAGACAGCTCACAACATCTAGTGTAGGAAGTTTTTTCTCCTTTTCAGAGGAAGTGGCTGGAAAAAACACGAGTAAAGAGACTAACTGGTTAATATTGGTGCGGGAAGGCACCTTAGAGTTAAAGCAAGGAAGAAACCTAAGTTGGACCCTATCAGCAAAAAAAGCCTGGAGCTCACTCACCCTTTTGGCTGAAGTGATGGCTAATAGAAAGGTGGTTTTAAAGGCAAGAAATTTAAGATCTACATCCTCCAAAGGCTCAAAAGGAGGACCATAAAGACCTGAAAGAACAGTTGAGAGGTCCCACTGGGGAACCGGAGCTGAGACCAAAAGTCTAAGTCTGGTAGCGCCCTTAAGGAATCCAACAATAAGGGAATCCTGGGACAATCGTCTGCCTAAACAGGCAGATAAGGCTGTAACCTGTACGCTCAGTTTAGCAGGAGAAAGGCCTGTATCCGCCCTGAAGAAAATCCAGAATTTCTGCCATAGTAGGGTTTGAACTATCAGCTTCTCTTCTGAAGCACCACTGCTTGAAGATGTTACCTATCCTATGGTAGCTTTTCTTGGTAGACTCTGCTCTGGAAAGAGTCTTCAGGATGGCTTCTGACAGTCCACTAAATCTCTGTAGGGGCTGGTCAACCTCCAGGCTGTCAGGTTGAATCTCCTCAGATCCTGGCACTTCTGAGTTCTTTGTGAAACCAGGTTCTGGGTGGGGAGAAGCCTCCAATATGTCCCTCGACTCATGTACATGAGTTGGGCAAACCAAGTCCTTTTTGGCCAGAATGGCATGATGGCTATCACAGAGACTTGGTCCTGTCTGACTTTCATCAATACCTTTGGTATCATGTAAAATGGAGGGAAGATGTATGCCAGCCTGAACCTCCAAGGGATGGACAGGGCATCCACTGCCAAGGGATAGTCCTCCTGATACAGTGAGCAGAACGTCTCTACCTTGGCGTTGAGTCTGGTCGCCATGAGGTCTACTTCTGGGAGACCCCACTTCAGGGTAACCTGATGGAATACATCTGGATTGAGAGACCATTCTCCTGATACGACAAGACCCCATCTCAACTGATCCGCTATTATGTTCAGGGAACCTTTGATGTGAACTGCGGATAAGTGGTCAGATTTTTTTCTGCCCAGATAAAAATCAGATCTGTCTCTCTGAGGAGAGATAACAATCTGGTGCCTCCCTGTCTGTTCAGGTACATTACGGTGGTCATGCTGTCTGACCGAACGTTGACCGCTCTCCCTCTGAGGAGAGGAGAAAAATGAAGTAGTGCCAGATAAACGGCTCTGAGCTCCTTCCAATTGGAATATGTCTTTTCTTCTAGACTGCTCCAGACTGCTTGTACGGTCTTCTCGTACAGGTGGGCTCCCCATCCTGAGAGGGATGCATCGGTAGTCAACAGGGTCCAACGAGGTTGGACCGTGGACATTCCGTCTTTTAGGTGTATCCACCATCTGAGGGAAAGAAGGGTACTGGGAGATAGTTTGATCTTCTTGTAGAGACCAAGAGGAGTACAGTTCCAGGCTTTTAGTACTTCCATCTGGAGAGGACGCAAATGCCATAAAGCCCAAGGGACTGCAATGGATGACATCAGGCCTAGGACTCTCATGGATGTTCTGGTGGATACCAGACGAGTCTTGAAGAGAAACTGGACCGCTTTGATCAATCTTTCCTTCCTTGCAGGTGTTAAGGAAACCTCCATGCGGTCTGAGTCCAGGAGATACCCCAGAAACTTCCTGCGGGTAGAGGGAACTACTTCTGACTTCTCCCAATTTATTAGCCAACCCAAGTTTTGGAGAAGGGATACGGCTATCAGTAACTGCTGGACCAGAACGGACTCTGACTGGGCTTTTATTAGCCAGTCGTCCAGGTATGGCATTACAAAAAGGCCCTGAAGCCTGAGAGAGGCGGCTATAGGAGCCACAACCTTGGTGAAGAAATGAGGAGCTGAAGTGATGCCAAAGGGCAGGGCTGCGAACTGAAAATATTTCCTGTGGCCAGAAAGTGAAACAGCGATTTTGAGAAACCTTCTGTGTGGAGGATAAATTGGGACATGCAGATAGGCATCCTTTAGATCTAAGGTGACGAAAACTTCGCCCTGTTGCAGAAAGGATGTAAAGGATTTTACGGTCTCCATATGAAAATGTTTTTTCTTTATGAAGCGATTCAGATATCTAAAGTCTATAATCATTCTCCAGATGCCTGATGGTTTTGGCACCAGAAAAACTGGGGAGTAGAAACCGAATCCTTCTTCCAAGGCCCCCTTGCGGATGTTATTGTGAATGGAGCACTCCAATATATCCTGCTGAACCGCAGGGAGTGGGTTAAGACGAATTGATCTTGAGGCAATGCTCCACCTCAAGGCTGCACAAGTGGCCTGCATTACAGGTCTTTGAACATGCAGCATGCAACTACAGCTGCAAGTACTACTGAAATCAACCTTTTCAGAGCAAAGGTTGAAAGCTTGGCTAACACGAAAAAACTGCCTAAATAAAACCCCCCCTTCATTTCCACAGAAGCGTCCAGTGGAAGAAAGAAGAGAAGAGATGTGTAAAGATGACTCCCCAAAGGAAGTGAACAAACTTTAGGGGAAAAAACAAAACATGGGAGGACAAAAGACCTCCCTCCACCTGTCCCACCACACAGGACAGAAAAAAACACAAGGGGGAAGGTTCCTTTGCCCTATTATAGGGTAGCGTAGTCATGCATATTTCATGTTAATTAAAAGTTCCGCCTGTCCTACCAGCACACAGGGGCAGGAATACCCCATATTGTGCTGCTGTAGGACGTAAGGGAATATAAATTAAAGCTAAACAAACCATTATATGTACCTCAAAATAGCTACATCTAAAGGTACTGGTAAAAAAAACACATCCTCATGTGGTTATGTACATAGAAAAATAAAAAAGTTATGGCCTTTGAAATGCATAGATGGAAAAAGTAAAGTTAAAACAAAAAATTACTGCATCCTTAAGGCCTTAACCTCCCAAGGGGTTAAGCAGATTAAAGAACCAAATATGTAAGTGAAATGAAAGCTAAGTAGCTATAATTACCATATTATACTGTATGATTTACTGTATCTACTACTTTAGCAATACGTGTCCAGTATTGATGTTCAGACAAAGCAAGCTATTACAGTCTTTATTTGTAATGTAACAAGATAAATATAAAAGATCAGTTACTACAGGCCTACTACTCTGAGCAGTGATGAAGGAAGCAAGGCTTATTGTTTTTTCCTTTTACTGCTTTAACAAAGTGTGTATTGCAATAAAGTACACCTACAAGGAAATGATGTAGTGAGTGAGGGGAGTTAGTATCTGTCCATTCAGGTGTTTATCTTAACCGCTGAGTCTTAAAAGGGTATTTCCAGTTATAACTAACTCTTCATAAATGAACAGTGCATGTGTATATGAGAAACTTTGTAATATATCTTATTAAGAAAATTGTTTTCCCTCTCCATTTATTAATTCACTGAAAAACAAGGGGTAACATTCTGTTACTAACATCTAAAACTACTATTTCGATTAAAAACTTGTTCTCTCAACAGATATAAAACGTTATTGCTGAATTCTATATTTGGAAGTAGGGTATTTTGATCCTGCAAGCATAGTGTTAAAAGAGCACAGAGTAGCAGAGTGTAGGAGCAGCAATTATTTGTTTGGCTTTTCCAGCAGCCTCTTCTTACCCGCTCCCCTCTTCATAGACTAATATGTGGAAAGTAACTTAGCTTAAAAAGTGGAGAAGAAACCATATTTCTTTAATAAGATATGTTACAAATCTTATTATTCACCCATACAATTAATTTATGCAAAGTTGTTTAAAACTGTAAATACACTTTAAGTAATAGTGAAGTAGCTGGAAAGTTATTTTATTGTATAGGCATAACAGTCAGATATAATCAAAACATCAGTGTCACTATCATCTGAGCTTCTGGTACCAGAAAATGAGCCAGATTCTTAGTAATAGTTTCTCTCAATAACAACTTCTTTTGGTCTTTCATAACTTTCCTGCCACACATGTCGATGGTAACACGATCGATCTTCTCTTCCATCGACTCCTCACAGTTTCTGAATTTACTAACTCTTCTCTGCCCCTGTCTGATCACAATCTTCTGTCTCTCACCATCAGTGCTTCCTCTACTTCACAGGACACACCTACTCATCATACATATAGGAATTTACGTGCTATTAACACCCAGCACCTCTCAGATACACTACAGTCCTCTCTATCCCCCATCTTTTCACTCTCCTGCCCCAATCTGACCACCAGTCACTATAATGAAACCCTTAAAAGTGCATTGGATGAGGTGGCTCCCCCCTCCACTCGTAAAATTCGACGCAAGAAGCACCAACCCTGGCACACTCCACAGACACGTTTTCTTCAGCGGTGCTCTAGATGTGCTGGACGTCTGTGGAGAAAATCACGTACACCTGCAGATCTCCTCCACTTCAAATTTATGCTTAAAACCTATAGCTCTGCCCTGCACTTCGCCAAACAAGTCTATTTCACCGTTCTCGTCTCTTCTCTCTCCTATAACTCTAAAAGGCTCTTTGAAAATTTTCACTCCTTACTACTCCCAAGGTGCAGACGCCATTCACAGACCTTAGTGCAGAAGACCTGGCCACTTACTTCCATGATAAAATTGATAAGATCCGTCAGGAAATAACTGCCCAATCCCCAGGTGGCATTGATCCCCTCACCTACCGCACTTCAGACTGTTCATTCTCATCTTTTGAACCAGTTACAGAAGAGGAAGTCTCTCAGCTCCTTTCTTCTTCTTTCCCCTCACACCTTATCCAGTCTCTGTCACCTGCTGTCACGACTTACCTTACTAAAATATTTAACCTCTCTCTCTCTTCTGGAATTTTTCCATCCTCTTTCAAACATGCTGTCATAGCCCCCGCTATTGAAGAAATCCTCCCTTGACCCATCCAGTGCTACTAACTATCGACCCGTCTCTCACCTCCCCTTCATCTCCAAAATCTTGGAACACTTGGTCTATTCTTGCTTAATCCGCTATCTTTCTGCTCACTCTCTTCTTTTCCCTTACAATCTGGCTTCCGCATTCTGCACTCTACTGAAACAGCCCTCGCAAAAGTCTCCAATGATCTCCTGACGGCTAAATCTAATGGTGACTTCTCTCTTCTTATTCTTCTGGATATCTCAGCAGCATTTGACACTGTTGACCTTCAACTCCTCTTCACTATGCTCTGTTCTGTTAGCCTCACGGACACCACACTCTCCTGGCTCTCCTCTTATCTCTCAAACCGCACTTTCAGTGTATCATTTGCAGGCTCTGTTACTTCCCCCTCTTCCCCTTGCCATTGTGGTACCATCTTTATGCTGATGACACCTGATTATATACGTCACCCCGTGACATCACCCCTGCAGTAATACAGAACACCAGTGACTGTCTCTCTGCTGTCTCAATTATCATGTCTTCGCTTTATCTGAAACTGAATCTCTCAAAGACTGAACTACTGTTGTTTCCACCATCTAATAGATCTGTTCCTGATATATCCATTGCAGTCTCCGGCATTACCATAACTCCTAGGCAGTATGCCCGCTGCTTAGGGGTTATATTTGACTCAGACCTTTCCTTCACCCCCCATATCCAATCACTCACACTCATGTCATCTCCACCTCAAAAACATCTCCAGAATTCGCCCTTTCCTTACCATAGATACATTAAAAAACTTTTTGTCGCCCTGATTCACTCTTACCTTGACTACTGTAACTCCTTACTAATCAGTCTTCCCCTTACTAAACTCTCCCCTCTACAATCTATTCTGATTGCAGCTGCCAGGCTCATCTATCAGTCTAGACACTACAGCGATGCCACCGGTCTGTGTCAGTCACTACATTGGCTGCCTATTCAATACAGAATACAATATAAACTTATCACCCTCATCCACAAGGCTCTCCATAATGCTGCACCTCCCTACATTTCCTCCCTCATCTCTGTCTATCGCCCAACCCGTGTTCTCCATTCACTCAAAGACCTAAGACTAACATCCTCTATTATCAGAACCTCCCACTCCCGTCTCCAAGACTTCTCCCGATTTGCACCATTTCTCTGGAATGCTCTACCCCGGACAATCAGATTAACACTCAATTTCCACAGATTCAAGCGCAAACTAAAGACACATCTTTTCATACAGGCCTATCACAATTCCTAATTTAGACCCTTCTGCAGTTAGTTTTCCCTAAAACAAACCCTCCTCTTTTCACGCTCCCGCATTACCCCACAGGATATGATGCCATATCAGACTGTAATTTTATATGTCCAGGCACCATCTGCATGTTAAAGGACATGACTGGTGACGGCTCATACAGCTTTATTATGTGTAATGACAGTAACCTCTATCACAAAAATGTCTAGACCACTGTATAAGCAATGCTACCTCCGATGCCGCCCCTGCTACCTTTGTGTCACCCCCTCTACCTCATAGATTGGAAGCTCAGTCCCATTGTGTGAATTGACTATTCTTTGTAATGTATCATTTTTGTCTGTACTTGAACCCTACAATTTGTAAAGTGCTGCGGAATATGTTGGCGCTATATAAATAAAATGTATTATTATTATTATTACTTCTGTCTCTGTGACTGAAGAGGAGGAAATTATATGGCTCAGAATCAGTATAATATAAATTTAGTTTTGCAAAGTTGTATGCGTATAGGCAAATTTAGACAGTGAAATGTACAATGCTCAAAAGTGGGGATTTCTTTTACATGACTTTTTTTTTTTTTTTATCAGTATAAGAGTATGTTACTAGAAGCACAAAGGTACTGCATGTAATGCAAGAGTGCTGCCTGATATCAGATATTATAAGCCAACCAGAGCAAAACACATGCATGTTCTTGCACATATAGTTTAAAAACTACATTGTCCATCAAAAGATGAATGCATTTCATAAACACTTTACATTTATTATACTTGTGACATTGTATGGTTATGGTTATTTCATATTTCATAGCATCAAGTGTCTGTTGTGAAAAGTGAAACAAAAAAATAGTGTTTTTTGTTTTGTTTTTTTGTTTTTTTAACCAGAACCTCCAAATTCATTGGATCTGAATGGTTCTCATGCCAGGAAAATAAAGCTCACAGCTCCTAACATAAACCTTTCCTTGGACCACAGCGAAGGTTCTATTCTGTCTGATGACAATCTTGATACTCCAGATGAACTTGATATCAATGTAGATGACCTTGATACTCCAGATGAAGCCGATTCCTTTGACTATACGGGAAATGGTAAGACTGCAATATGGCACCGTGCATGTTAAAGAGGTATTGCACGCTATGGAAGCTTTGGAAATAGCAAGTTCTCCCATAATATATACTGGAGACAACAGTGCACATACAAAGTTTGCGCTTCATGACTTCTCCTCCTCTTAGCAACTGACCAACCTATACAGCACAACATGGTTTGGGTGCCAGAGGTGGTAAACTTACCCATCAAATAGTGGTGGGACTTGAAGATCTTGGGCCTCGAGCCAAAATCTGTAATGGGGCTTCTAGCTACCTTGTACATTTTAGAATAGTGGTATATTTAATGTGGCAGAGAGACCTTTGGGGCTCCCTTAGGGTCCAGATACCCTGCTACCTCTTCACCACCTATAGCTGTACTCCTGCTATCAGACATAGGTATGTCTAACATGTTTTTCATCATAGTCCTTTAGTTTCAAAGGTATTTATTGAATTACAGCAACTAGTTACAATATAGTCAATGATATGTCAAATACAATCATAAAATAGCATAAAGAAAGCAGCAATCATCATGGCAACACTAGATACCAATAGACAAAATATAAAAAGAACACGGGGGAAACTAAGAAAAAGTAAAATACATGGAGATCAACCTAAGATAGTGGGGAAAAGGAAGAAAAAGATGGAGCTACTTCGGGCTTGAGCAGCGAAAGATGGCTCCCAAGAGTCCGCCGGGGGGGGGGGGGGGGGGGGGGGTAAGGATTCACCAAATTCCTTTAAAGGGCTATTGTTTTTACAATTAAACAGGAATGAAATAAACTTAATAAAAAACAAAATACAGATTTGGTTCAAAATTGATATTCAAAGGTTATATAGCATTTATAGGACCATGTGCTCATACTGCCACACTGCCTATTAGATACCCTGGTTATTTTCTCTTTTTGAGAATTGTGGGTGTAAAGTAACATATGAGTTAATCCTTATAAGAGACAATTCATGGGAAACACATGTAATTAAGCATATGACATATCTTTTTACTTTGTAATATTATCTACAGTTCTGCACACCTGTCACATACTGGTGGGGTGTGTACTGTGATAAGTACATCGGGCAAGATGTAAGGTTAATCATTCAGTATTTTCCTAAGATGTGTAGCAGACAGAGCCTTCTATAGAAAAATACAAATACAACTTAATATGAGTCGTTGGAATCAAATTAAACTATATGTCTGAATGCAATGATGATATATGTAAGCAGTAATAATATTAGAGGGAAAAAATACATTTTTTGGGGGGAAAACTGTACAATTTTAACCCCTTAAGGAGACAGCGTAAAAGTACCTTATGGACTGGGCCTCATTTTTCAAAACTGACATGTCACTTTATATGGCAATAACTTTGAGACGCTTTAACTTACACAAGAGATTTTGAGAGAGTTTTTTTTCCAGATTTACTACAAAATTTCCCAAACTAATTTTTAGAGACCACTTCAGTTCTGAAGGGGATTATAAAGGCTTATATATTAGAAACTCCAATAAATTACTCCATTTTCAAAACTGCAACCCTCAAATAATTAAAATCAGTATTTGGGAAGTTGGTTAATCCTTTAAGCATTTCACGGGAATTAAAACTAAATTGGTGAAATTTAGACATTTAATTTTTTTCAATAATACATTCATTTAGCCCTAAAATTAACAAATTCACAAAGGGTTAAAAGGAGAAATTGCATCTCACAGATTGTTATGCAAAAATTAAAATGTTTATAGAAATATGCAATTTCAGTGCCCAATATGTTGTGCCCACTTTGTGTCATCAGAGAAATGCACTCCTAAAACTATTAAGTGGGTACAAAAAAGTTGTAAACTGCGCATTTTAACTTTTGTAGTACAGACTTTCTGGACACCATGTTGTTTTTGCAGAGCCCTGGGGGTGCCAGTAAATTGGAATTCCCCAAGAAGTGACCCCATTTTGTAGGAGCAATTTTAGGGTCTCTGCAAACGTGATATGGGGTCCAAAAACCAAGAATGTAAATCTGCACTCCAAAAGCACGTAGCGCTCCTTCACATCTGCACCCTGCTGTGTGCCCAAACAGCCAGGCAAAGAAGAAAATGAGCACTATTTTGGTTTTTGGACATCATGCCACATTTGCTGAGCCACTGAATTGCCAGTAAAGGGGAATCTACAGACACGTGACCCCACTTTGGAAACTATACCTCTCAAGGGATTTATCAAGTGGCACAGTAAGTATTTTTAACCCTTGAGTGTTGCATTCATTTAATTTTCAGAAATGAATGCGAAGCTGATAATGAAAAGTAAAAATTGCAATTTTTCCAGATATGCGCCATTTCAGTGCCTGATATGTTGTACCAGGCTTGTGGCAGTAGAGACATACTCTAAAAACTGTTAAGCGGGATCTCTGAGACAAGCTGGGCACAACATATTGTGCACTGAAATTATGTATTCCTGGAAAAATTGCCATTTTCACTTTTCACCATCATCTGCATATTCATTTCTGGAAAATAAATTATTTCAACATTTGGGGGTTAAAAATGCTCACTGTATCCCTGGATAAATTCCTTTAGGGGTGTAGTTTCCAAAATGGTGTCACTTGTCAGGGGATTCCACTTTACTGGCATTTCAGGAGCTCTGCAAAAGTGTAATAGTGTCCAAAAACCAAATAGTCGCTCCTTCCCTTCTGTGCCCAAACAGCATTTTATACCCACTTATGACATTGTTAAGTACGTTATCCTGGATACAACAGTGTCATACATGTGGGCATAAACTGCAGTTTGGGCACACAGCAAGGCACAGATGTGAAGGAGCATTATGTGAATTTTGGAGTGCAAATTTAGATGTTTGCTATATGGATGCCATGTCATGTTTGCAGAGCCTTTAAGGTACCAGAAAAGTGGAATCCCCTAAGGAGTGACCCCATTTTAGAACTGCACTCTTCAAAGAATTTATCAAGGGGATGTATTGAGCATTAGTATCCCAAATGTGAATGCACAGCAGAGGGTGAAAAGTGAGCATGTAAGCTGTGCGGAGTACATTGGGAACACCAAATTCCCTACTATTTCCCCAGTAGTTTCTATGATTGGGGGGGGGGGGGTTGACACTGGGAGTCACTTCTGGTCTCTTTTCCCTCATAAACTCTAAATGTGGTTTTTACCCTGATATACAGTACAGACCAAAAGTTTGGACACACCTTCTCATTCCAAGAGTTTTCTGTATTTTCATGACTATAAAAATTGTAGATTCACACTGAAGGCATCAAAACTATGAATTAACACATGTGGAATTATATACTGAACAAAAAAGTGTGAAACAACTGAAAATATGTCTTATATTCTAGGTTCTTCAAAGTAGCCACCTTTTGCTTTGATTACTGCTTTGCACACTCTTGACATTCTCTTGATGAGCTTCAAGAGGTAGTCACCTGAAATGGTCTTCCAACAGTCTTGAAGGAGTTCCCAGAGATGCTTAGCACTTGTTGGCCCTTTTGCCTTCACTCTGCGGTCCAGCTCACCCCAAACCATCTCGATTGGGTTCAGGTCTGGTGACTGTGGAGGCCAGGTCATCTGGCGTAGCACCCCATCACTCTCCTCCTTGGTCAAATAGCCCTTACACAGTCTGGAGGTGTGTTTGGGGTCATTGTCCTGTTGAAAAATAAATGATGGTCCAACTAAATGCAAACCGGATGGAATAGCATGCCGCTGCAAGATGCTGTGGTAACCATGCTGGTTCAGTATTCCTTCAATTTTGAATAAATCCCCAACAGTGTCACCAGCAAAGCACCCCCATACCATCATACCTCCTCCTCCATGCTTCACGGTGAGAACCAGGCATGTAGAGTCCATTCGTTCACCTTTTCTGTGTTGCACAAAGACATCGTGGTTGGAACCAAAGATCTCAAATTTGGACTCATCAGACCAAAGCACAGATTTCCACAGGTCTAATGTCCATTCCTTGTGTTCTTTAGCTCAAACAAGTCTCTTCTACTTGTTGCCTGTCCTTAGCAGTGGTTTCCTAGCAGCTATTTTACCATGAAGGCCTGCTGCACAGTCTCCTCTTAACAGTTGTTGTAGAGATGTGTCTGCTGCTAGAACTCTGTGTGGCATTGACCTGGTTTCTAATCTGAGCTGCTGTTAACCTGCGATTTCTGAGGCTGGTGACTCGGATGAACTTATCCTCCGCAGCAGAGGTGACTCTTGGTCTTCCTTTCCTGGGGCGGTCCTCATGTGAGCCAGTTTCTTTGTAGCGCTTGATGGTTTTGGCCACTGCACTTGGGGACACTTTCAACGTTTTCCCAATTTTTCGTACTGACTGACCTTCATTTCTTAAAGTAATGATGGCCACTTGTTTTTCTTTACTTAGCTGCTTTTTTCTTGCCATAATACAAATTCTAACACTCCATTCAGTAGGACTATCAGCTGTGTATCCACCTGACTTCTGAACAACACAACTGATGGTCCCAACTCCATTTATAAGGCAAGAAATCCCACTTATTAAACCTGACAGGGCATACCTGTGAAGTGAAAACCATTTCAGGTGACTACCTCTTGAAGCTCATCAAGAGAATGCCAAGAGTGTGCAAAGCAGTAATCAAAGCAGAAGGTGGCTACTTTGAAGAACCTAGAATATAAGACATATTTTCAGTTGTTTCACACTTTTTTGTTAAGCATATAATTCCACATGTGTTAATTCATAGTTTTGATGCGTTCAGTGTGAATCTACAATTTTTATAGTCATGAAAATACAGAAAACTCTTGGAATGAGAAGGTGTGTCCAAACTTTTGGTATGTACTGTATATTCGCAGAGTTTATACATTCCCTTCCTGCCACAGCCAGTTTTGTGCTAATGATTTGGCAATTTTGGGGGTTTTTGTCTTCACATTGTACAAGCTATATTTTTTTTTATTTTTCTGGTGATGTAGCCATATGAGGGATTGTTTTTTTGCGGCATCAGATGCATATTGTAATGACACCATTTTTGGGTGCCTATAACTTATTGAATTAATTTTATTTACTCTTTTTTTGGTGGAGTAAAAAAAAAAAAAAAACCCATCAGTTCTGACATTGTGTTTTACCTTTTAAATTTTTTGCCATGCTGCGTAGATCATAAGTAACATGTTACCTTTATTCTGTGGGTTGGTATGATTACGTCAATACCTAATTTTTAAAAAATACCTTGTTTTCTTATGTGTTACTAATTTTGCAGAACAAAAACCTATTTGGGGACATAAATTATTTTTGCATCGACATCACATTTGCATCACATTTTTATTTTTTGGTTTACAGAGTTGGTTGAGGGCTTATTTTTTGCGTGACAACCTGTGCTTTTTATTGGCACTGTTGTGGGGTACATATAACTTTTTGATCACATTTTATGTCATACTTAGTAAGGTGAGATGGTGAAAATCGTTACTTTCCGGCGTTTTTTTCCGTTTTTTTTTTCCCCAACATTCACCGTGTAGGTTAAGTAATGTTTCAGTTTTATTGTACGGGTTGTTACAGAATCGGCAATACCAAATATGTTTTGTTTTTATTAATTTTTAGGATTTTTTTATACAATTCATTTTATATAGGAAAAGGGCATTTTTGAGGCTTTTTTCATTTATTAATTTTTTTTCACACACTTTTTTTTTTTTTTTTTGCTTTTTTTTTTTTTGCTTTTTTTTTCTGTCCCACTAAGAGACCTGAACCAGCAATGCTCTGATCATGACCGCGGCATCCAAGGGCTTAAAATCCCCGATTGGAGCAGGTGTTTAATGTCAGTTACAGCTAACACCCGCTCCTGATGCCATCACAGGACATACTATTATATCTATTTACACCAAGTACCAGAGGCCAGGACGTAATAGTATGTCCTGTGTCGCTAAGGGGTTAAGCTGGTTCTTGTACCCTGTTGGACCGTCTCTAACCTGGATACAAGATGAGATATAGTTGGGGCATACAGTTTCTGTATGGTATCATGTTGCCCATTTGTTCACAGATATTGTAGCTGGGCTTGTAGGTTTCTAAAGCTGGCATCCAGGGTAGTCCCGTAATATGCTCAATTGGCAATAAAAATGGCACCTGGGCAAGTCAAGGAAGTGTTGCAATAATGTGGAGACTAGTGATGAGCGAATCTATTCGTCACTAGCTGGGTTCAACCCAAATATTCCAAATTGTTTGGTCTTAACAAAACTGAATAAATGGAAATTTTTTGCGGACAAACTAAAATGGCTACCACCACATGTATTCCACAGTAAAAATACAGATGAGACACATGTCTTGTGAGTCACTGTGATGTTCTGGCATCAGCTGACAAGATCTCAGCCAATAGTCAGTAGTAGGTGGACATCTTACAGCACTGATGTCATTTACAGTATTAAGGGGTGCTGTGGGTTGGAACACAAGGCATTTCAGTGATGGTAGAAGGAGGGCATTTATGTGTTATTCATCACTGCATGGCACAGAGCACTGAGTGCTTCACAGCTTATGATACAACTAAAGAGTCTTATGAATAGGAGAACTAGAATAAGCTTTTGTCCAATTTGATCAATTACATGCAGATTAGAGATAGAAATCTTAGATAGAAGTGAGGGAGAATATCTGTGCTGTGTGAGCCAGACTGCTACAGTTATACAGACAGACAGACTGACAAAAGATCCTTCAATTGCCAATAATCTAATTTTGTCTGTTTTGCAATAGAGCAGTTTTATCTGTTCACAGAGTGTCACTAATGTCAGTGAAAAATCTTTTCTTAAGAGTTTTTTTGGGCAAAAAATTTTTTTCCGTAAAAAATATACAAACAGTTGTTCTAATAGCAAAATACTGATTCTACATGTGCTAATCTGAATAATATCTGATTCTTAAGGGGTTTCTCTTTGCTCACCCAATTAACAGTCTGATACAGCTAAATCTGTTTTTTGAAATGTGAGGGCATAGAGGAATCCTATTGCAGTGATGAGTCACAAAAAAGTGAGGAAGATGATGAAATTACTGAATCTGATGATGATTCTACTACAGATATGACCTGGCAACTGGATCAGGGTGACATCAGAGGAAAAGGGTGGTGGAAGCTGCTATAGTTAGAATTCCACCCGATGTGCAGTCCCAACGTTCAAAGACCTGCCTGGAGTAGATCTAAGGCAAGCTTGGGTGGTGGTGGCACTATCAGACACATTTCCATTACTCATGGTCTTCGTGGCAGGAGCTATATGGGGTCATCTTCCATATGGGAATTTTTTTTTGTACAATACCAAATGACACATCCATGGCAAGGTGCAAGATCTGCAAGCAGATAATTAGCCATGGGCATGCAGGCACACCTGTTTGAACGAGGTCTTCCTATACTCAGATGAAATTGTGTCACCAGCTCATTTGGCAAAATGGAATTGGCAGTGGCATCAAGTGAGTCTTTACCGCTCTATTCCTTCTCCTCTTGATCGCCTTTGTAGACAGGCCACATCCACACCTAGCACATGGAGATAACGAGGATGACCATCTGCTTCTCCTCCTCCTCCACACCAATGTCAGTCATCATCTATGAAGGATGTGTGTCCTGCATGCATCAATCAGCAATCTGTTCCCAGTCATCCAGCTGGTCTGCAATTTTAACTCTCATCTGGCTAAGTTACTGGCGGTATAGTCACTGTCGTACTGCTTAGTGGAATCCAGTGCATTTTGCCAATTGATGGCATGCACACAGTCTTCATAGAGATTACCTAGCCACCACTATTTCTCTTGTAAAGCTGTCCCTTCTTGATATTGCCATGTGAGCCTCTCCTTGTAAATGTCTATGTGGGGAAAACATGCACGTCACTGCCAATACATGAAGCAGCAATTATGGGCAGGAACAATAGATAGCTTTCATAGCCAACTGGGTCAATGTTTTGAGTGTCAGCGGCCACAGTTTATAAATGCAGCTAGACCAGGTGCTTTCTAGTACTGACTTCATCTCATGGGTGCAGAGCAGGCAGTTTCAACACAAAGCAGGACCCATGTTCCTCCTCCATTTCCTCCATACTAGACCATTTTCCACCCCAACTTCATCAGGGGAGCCCATTGCTTACACTCCCCCTCCCTCATTTCATGGCTGTAAGGTTAAACCCACATTTAGTGGCACTGTGGCACATGTTAGAGCAGGGGTCGGCAACCCCCGACACGTGTGTCAAGAGTGGCACGCCAGGCATATTTCCCTGGCACGGGCAACGGAGTCCTCACCCAGATATGTGCCTGATCCGATTAAAATTTCATTAGTGCCAGGTGCTGCCTGAAGATGGATGTGGCAGCACCCGGCGTCTGCACAGTCTATGTACAGTAGTGAAGCCGGTAATTGCCGGCTTCACTACTGTACCTGAGTGAATTGCTCAGGATTGGTTAAAGCTATAAAGAAACACTTGGATTCATTTTAAAGATGAGAATTTCATCTTTAAAATGATACCAAGATCACCATGATTGTCCTTACACATCCTGAGCGATTAGCTGGTGAAAACGATGTTCGGCATTGAAATCCCAATGCTGATCTCAATTCCCGACATTGTTTTAACAGTGAATCGCTCTGAATCTGTAATGTCTATCATGGCAATCTTGGTATCTTTTTAAAGATGAGATTCTCATCTTTAAAATGAATCCAGTTGCATCTTTGTGGCCCTAACAGATCCTTAGAAATGGGGCTCTAAAGTGCCCCCCCCCTCCTGCCTCAGGCAGCATCTTAGAGCTAAGGAAGGAGGGGGAGGAGGAGCTGCAGACTGCAGAGACAATGATAACTCATCATTGTCTGTGCATAAGCTAGAGATGACCGGGGGGGGGGGGGGGGGTAGCAGGGACTTCTGTCAATGTTATCCCCTCTCCTATCAATCAGAGAGCATACTGTACTTTTGCTCTCTGATTGTCACATACAGGAATAATGTAATACCCCTCTGAGCCTAATCACAGGGGTATTCTTATGTAATACCCCTCTGAACCTAACCAGGAAGTTTATTGGCGCTGTGACCCAGATGTTTACCATCGTCCAGGTCGCAGCGCCAAAAGTGTCGCACCAAACACACAACACATGCACAAAGTCACTAATAAAATTTACATTTTTTCACTGTCCCTGTCCTGTCCATACCTGATCTTTATAGAGTAAATTACGCCACCCGCCTCTCTAGTGATATCCGTTACACAGTAAAATAATAGCAGTAGCAATTATCACTAGCGATGAACGTATGAAACATTTCTGACAAACGGAGGTTCCGTCAGTCAGATAATAAATTTTACCCATTAAATGTGTATAAAATACTAGTTTTTGGCAGTTTTCAGATACTGTGTGCAGGGGCCGCTATGGGGCATAATACCGTGTGCAGGGTCCGCTATGGGGCATAATATCGTGTGCAGGGGTCATCAAACTTACAATTATTGACCGGCACTCCGAGTACCTTAACTTTGATTTCTTTAATCGAAATCAGCACGCCGAACAAAAAAAGGTTGCCTACCCCTGTGCTAGAGTATCAGTTTGAGCAATAGTATATGGTAAATGATTACTGCATGCAGCAAATCACAGACACAGTTGAGAATAACTGTGATAGGAAGAAGAACAACTTCTAGATCATGATCACTTTTGGAAGATAGTCTAGCTTTTTCAGCTGGCAGGCTAGGCATTAGGCACACTGTGTGCCCCAAATTTTTCTTGAAATTCTGTAAATTGTCACTCTGCCAACACAATGTTGATGTTAATACAGGGATAACCAGCAAGATAATCCAGGTTATTCTTAGCCTCCCAAGTTCTGTTCTCATGGTCATAGAATCCTTTCCATTTCATAGTATATTCCAGCTTTTTCAGCTGGCAGGCCAGGCACGCTGAGAGTGTCTCACAAATTTTTCTTCAAATTCTGTAATTGTCACTCATTGGTGCTGCTCCTATAAAGGGACAATTTTTGGTGGCTTTTTTATGAACTCAATTCTTTATTACTACACTTTTCAAGTGTTAAGCACGCTGACTGTGTACCACAAATTTTTCATCAAATTCTATAGTTTCCCGTGCCACTGCCACTCTGTTAGCATAATAACCAGAAAATAAAACAAACAACCCCACTAATGCATCTTCCAATACTAACACAATGTTGGTGTGGCATTCTACTCCCATAAAGGGTCATTTTTGGTGTATTTTTTCAGCTAGGCACATAGCCACAAATTTGTTTCCCAAATAACAATTAATTGAAGCGCTCAACATAATCCTCCATATTCAAACCCAATGATTTTATCAGATCCCAAACAGAATCTGGATTTTTTTGGTTAAAGATGATACGGTTCCAGTCCATAACTATCCAGGTTTCTTGTTCACAACACCACTGCAAATGAAGACGATGGTGGCTGGCTGTCCATGGTAGGACACATAATTGGTGCTGACACCAAATTTCCCTTTGCTAAGCACCTGGAAATGATCCAAGCAGAGATACAGGTGTATGAAGAAGGTGCTAAATGTGTCTGGATGGTGGACACAGAAACTGTGGTAGCTGCTTCTGCTCTTTCCGTCTGGCTCTTCCTCTTTCTTTCAAGATCCACAACGTTTTTCATAAATCTCTGTTGAAGAAGTATCTTTTACCTGTCCTCCCTTCTGACTGTCCTCCTCCACCTGTCCTAGTTGAGGGGAGTCAAGAATATGAGGTGGCCAAGATTCTAGACTCACGAAGAGTCAGAGCTGTTCTACAATATTTGATACACTGGAAGGGTTATGGTCCTGAGGATGGTTCCTGGGATCCGGGCAGGTCAGTCCATGCGCAAACTTTGGTGAGAAATTTTCACCGAAGGTTTCCTTTTAAGCCTGCTCTAGCCTTTGGTCTTTGGTGGCCCGGTGGGCCCTCGTAGAAGGGGTGGTACTGTCAGGAGCGGTGCCGGAGCCTCCGTGGTGGCCGTGTGGGGGTTGCCAATCCGCTCCTGATATTAGCCGGGGAACGGGGTCTCTTCCGGGTAGGGGTTAATTCGGCTTGCCGGCCCGGGTCTATTTAAAGGTTACTTTCGCTCACATGCGGCACTGACTATTCGGTTACCCTGGATGTTAGCTCTCCTGTCTCCTCATGTGCCCTATCCGACTTCTCCATACCTTTCCCTGGCTCTGCTTTACCTCCTGACCCTGTACCTACAGCTCTCCTGTAGTGACCTCGGCTTGTTTCTAGACTTCGGCTCCCTGATTACTGCTTTGGCTCCACTCTGCTCTCCTGTTAATGACTCGGCTTCCCTGACTACTCTTCTGGATTAACCCTTGGTACTGCGCTGACCTCACAGTAACGACCTGGCCTGTTTGACTACTCTTCCGGATTAACCCTTGGTACTGTGCTGACCTCACGGTAATGACCTGGCCTGTCTGACCTCTCTTCCGGACATCCCTTGGTACTGCGCTGACCTCATGATAACAAACCGGCTTGGACGACTACTCTCATCACTCTGCTGCCATCTCCTGGCTCCTGCCCACAGCAGCCTTCTACACCCTCAGCATCTCCGCTTCATCCTAGGACAAATTCTGGTAAGTGATTTCGGTGTCTGAGAGTGCTGGGACTTGTGGCACGTCGTGTGTCCTGCGCCCTCCGGCTGGTCCGCCTCTGCCGGCAGTAGTATCAAGTCCATCCCCACCTTCAGGGGCTCTGGTGAAGACCTTTGTGGGTCGAGAGCGGTGCAGTTGGAGGGTGCTGGACGCTCGCCGCTGTTTTTGCCATTAGATTCAGTCTGTCTGGTGCTGGGATTCACTGAATACCTAAGTTCTGCATCTAATTCCATAACAACTCCCTGTTGAGTCCCTTGGTGAGAAAAGTGAATTACAAATGTCATTGTCATCAATGGATCTTATCACAAAGCACATGGGAACACTGCCAATCAGATCTTGGCACAAGAGAGAGGAAACATTTTCGGAGGAAATGTTCGAGAATGTATCTTCTCTCCTTTGTGTTGTGGTCCAATCCGCCTTTAGGTCTTAAAAGATATGTAAGAACATATTGCCCCAAAATTATGTGTAAAAGGGTCCTTAGATCAGACTGAATGTACTGAACTTAGATCACTGCAATCTTGGATTCCCTGGCCCTTCACAACTCAAACCCCCCATACAGGTTAACCATTTGGTACTAACCACACAATGTACTGTAAATATTATAACTCCACCTTTACTTACCTTGTGTTGTTAGGGGTGAGGAGCAGCATATCTGTCATCTCCATAAGGTCTTATTCACACATCTGTATTTTGCGGGCGTTGTGTTGTCCGTGGTTGATCCGTTTTTCAAGTCTATGAAAAGCAGATCAACTTTTTTTAAATTTCCGATACTTCCTATGTCTCTGGGTCTGTAAAAAATGGCTGACATGGATGTCTTCCATTTTTTCCCAGACCCATAGACTTTCATTGGTGTGATGAGTCCATGATGCATAAGCGTAAGTTTAAAAAATGATGAATAAATACATTGAATGAATGGATACGTATGCCATCCATGAAAAATATGGCCAGCATATGTATGTGAAATAAGAGCCTGTGAATAAGGCCTGAATCTGCTGTCTTAAAAGGAGTCAGCAGTAAATTGGTTATAAAGCTAATCCCATTACCTAGAAGAGGTGATTTTACAGTTTCCAAATATGCCCGTTATTCAGCTTTGAAGCCTCATTTTCATGTAAGTCACTGTTTTATTCATAAGCCAATGAGGGTAAAAGTGCTTTGTGGTATGCCTTAGTTTGCTTGGGCTTTGGTCTCAGCTCTAGATTCCTGGACAAAGCACTTATACGAAAATGGGGCTCCAAAACTGAATAACAAAGGCATATTTGGAAACTATAGAAACATCTCTACAAGGTAAGGAGATTAGGTTTATACTGTAATTAATTCACTGCTGACAGACTTCTTGCTGCACATTTTGTAAAAATACTGTATATCAGCTACAGCACCGCTAGTCCACTCAATGAACAGTGTAGTCTACAGTATATATGAGATGAACAGTATAGGAAGAAAACTGCCAATCAGATAAGGGTGGCCAGCTTTTTCACTAAAATATCAACTTTAGCTGACAAGTGACAACCAGTATGGTAACCATGTTAACTACTCCCATGAATTTTCTCCAAATATTAGATGGATGAAATGTACTGTAAGACTGGATTCACATCTGCATTGGAGTCTTTGTCGCAGATTCTGCTTAAATTGGCGGAGAGAAAAGTCCTGCAAGGGCGGGGGACCCAACAGACCCCATTATAGTCTATGGGGTCCATGGGTAACCGCTTTTTAAGCAGCCAGGGTCTCTGTCTTTTGGGTCCCCATGCAAAACCGAAAATCTGAGAACCGAACGTTAGTGTGAACCTAGTGTGACATGATATTTGAGTATGTATTGCTGCACTTTACTCTACTAGGTAGAGTCTCTATTGAGGGCTCTAGGAAAGAAAGGAAACAACTCTTGTGGAGACTGTAATGGTTTCTGAAAAGAGGATAAATCAAGGACTGTTGTCTGGGATGCATCAAATCCATTTTAATAACATACTAAGATGCGTGGCCCTTACACAGAATCACAATAACAAGAATTCAGATTGAAATTCCTTTACATAATTGGACACCTAACCACATATGTGGGAAGCAGAATGTGCTGGTAAAGCTCAGACATCTGTAGGATATGTGGGCAACCATGGGTTAAAAGTTCATTTTGGAACTGGATGATTGATAAGTTTTTAATCCTGTCCATATCTTACATCTTTTGCATAAGACATAGCAATGTAACCTGCTAGCGCTTGTCAGCTAGACTATGAAGCAAGCCAAGGAATGCTGAATTTGAGAACAAAAGCCTATTTCAATATTTGTTTGGAAGACTAACTAAGAAGAGCAGATATATCAGAGGCCCTTCTAATTGGGCAATTCTTCAGTTTCTCTGCTCACAATTGCCTCTTTGTTTGCTATTATTTGACCTTTTCCACTGGAGCAGTGGAAAACATTAGCTTTAATAAGTGTATGGACACTAAGAGAGGGTTGCTAATTCTACATGTAAATACATTGCAGGAGTGATTGTGACATGGCAGCTTTAGAAAGGTAATGTGGCCAACAAACACTTGGTTTTATTTGTTTACAATTAGGTGTGCCAATGGCTCTAGATGCATGAGTTTCATTTCCCTAAGATTTCAGTGATTTTCTTTAACCCCTTAAGGACATGACCAATAAATGCTTTAAAGGACACGGCTACATTTTTCAAAACTGACGTGTCACTTTGAGATGCATTAACTCAGTGGTCCCCAACTTTTCCCTGTCACGGCCTGGCAGGGGGGCGGGGCAGGGAGTGGAGGGCGGACCAGGGGGGCAATTTAGGGGCAGGGCTTTGGTCATAAGCGGGGCGGGGTTATGCGCTAAACAGCGCTGTAGACCGGAGCCGTGCTGGTGGGACCTCAGTGTATAGCGCTGTAGACCAGGTCCCCGCCATTAGCTATGCTGGGAGCCGCGTTTATGCAGGCCAACCCGCCTCCCCGCGAACCGGCAACAGACCCCCAACGGTCCCGGTCCGTGGACCGGTGGTTGGGGACCCCTGCTTTAACTTACCCAAGTGATTTTAAGACTGTTCTTTTTCGTGAAACATTGCATGTTAGTGGTACGTATTGGTCGATATTTTTAAAATTTATTTATGAAAAAATAGGAAATTTGGAAAAGTTCAAAATTTTCAAAGCGTCAATGCTCTGCTTTTCAGACAGACAGTTATAACACCCAAATACATTAATAAATATCTACCATATGTCTGCTTTATGTTGGCACCATCTTTTAATGTCCTTTAATTTAATTTAATTTAATTAATTAGAAAGTTTACAAGTCTAATAGGGATTTTCCAGATTTACAAGAAAATTTCCCAAATCCATTTGTTTTTAACCCTTGAGTGTGTTGCATTATTTAGTTTCCAGAAATGAATGTGCAGCCGATTGTGAAAAGTGAAAATTGCAATTTTTCCCAGAGATACGCCATTTTGGTGACAGATATGTTGCACCAAGCTTGTGTCAGCAGAGACACACAATCCAAAAACTGTTAAGCGGTTATCCTGGGCAAAACAGCTTTTTGACCATTCGTCTCACAAGCTAGGCACAATATATTGCCCACATAGTATACTGTAGTGCCATATAGTGCCCCACACAGCATTTCCACAGCAGTAAGCTGCATTATGTAGCATTATAAAGGATACCTCTTAGCATAAAAGCAGTCATGTCTGCTGAAGGTCGTTTGACCAAAACACCAAATTGGATTGCTTTTCTATCAAAGAATATCTTATTAAGCAAATAAAATACAGAAGTGCTGAGTTGCACTGGTTTACCCACATAGAATAATGACACCTTATTGGCTTCTGCATAGTATAATGTCTTGGTGATGCCCCCAAACAGCATAATCTCCCATTACACACAGTATAATATGCCCTTCATATTTCTATACAGTATAATGCCATCATGGTGCCTCACACAGTATGTTGCGCCCTTTAATTAACTCCACATGGTACAATGCCAAATCTGTGTCTCTTCAGGAAATTGTCACATTTGTGCCCCCACACAATTTAAAAACACAAGGGGCAAGCAGGCAGAGGTCTGGAGAGTTGGCAACTGTGTTTCTGGTTCAAACTGCAGTCCATCAGTTGTGTATGAATAGGTTTTAAGAGAAATAAGAATCTCTGACCAAAGTCAAGCTAAGTAAAAAGGGTTGTACAGGAATTAGAGCAACCTGTGCTGAGACCAGGCAGTTGCCTCAGTGGTTGCTGGTAAGCATCTTGTGACATTATCAGTCCCTCAGAAGTGACCACTGAGGCCACTGGTCTTACAGTCAGGTTTGCCTGGACATATAGTAGGGCTAGCCAATCATGACCTAAATCAAAATCACAATTTTACCTTGATTATGATTAATGGTGATTATTTAGGTCATGCCCCTTTTAAAGTATGAGTATGTGTTGGGCAAACCTCGTGTGATTCGTCTCGTAAGGTTCACCTGCCAGTTTCGTTTGGATTAAACACATCCACACTTAAACTGCTATTATACTCTGGGGTCTCTTCAGACCCCAGAATATAATAAGCAGTGACCCAGGGGAGGTGATCAAACATAAAAAACAGAGTTACTCACCTCTCCTGGGCTCCGGCATGACTTCCTGTTCCAATTACAGGCCTCAGTGGTCTCTGACCTCAGTCAGAGGGAGTCACGCCAGAGAGCCCAGTAGAGGTGAACAACAATGTTTTTATGAAAATACCCCATAGTATGATAGCAGTTTTGGTTCAGACGTGTTCGGTCCAAACAAAACTGCAGGTGGAATCTCACGAATATTGTAATAACAGAATCAAAATAACTGAAGTGCTCAAAATCACATTGGTTATCCAGGTTTACATTCGATTTTGGTTATTTTTCAATTGATTCGATTATAATTCGATTATTGACAGATGCTCTCATAACACTTAACTATGTTTACCATAAAGCATTGCTGCATTACGTACAAATATGTTCACGCTTAGCTGATACCTAATCTCTCATAAAACCAATTAAATACAGTATCAGAACATGCTAACAGAAGCCTTTAAAGGGTGCCATTCACAGCACAACCACTGGGTGACATAGGCGCATTGACACGTATAGGGTAGATATAATTTTTTAATCTATTCAAGCATACACAACAGAAGAAAGAGTAGAGAAAAGAGTCCACTAGGAGGTTTCCGTTCAGTTTCTATCTGCCTGGTTCAGCTAGACTAAACATTCTTTTCCTATACACAAATAAGATCTGTCAATGAAGATGAGTATGATGACAACAACAAGCCAGATGGTAGCTGCCCAGTGGAAACTTCACTAAAACTCTGATACCCGACCATGGATATCTGTGGGCCCATGCTTTATCTCAGCATGCTTCTGACTTATTTTTTATAGAGATTTCATATGGAATCCATGGTAAGAAATAGGTTTATGGCTCTTGTGCATGAGGACTTAGACAGCTCAGCCATAACCTGAGGTAGGATAGTATGCTGGAAGTGTGGTTTGTAGTCAAGAAACACAATTTTACAGTTGAAATGTTAAAGTTAAAACCATGTGTATCACCTGTAAAACTAAGCAGGCAAGGCCGAAAAGGGAAAGCTCAGAAATTTTCAGTAAAACAGTATGGTTTTGTCATACAGTTTTTAACCTCATGATATACTACAACCACAATAGCAGTTTCTCTAATGATGGCCCCTCTCTATATCACTTCTAGAAAAAGTGTAATGATAAAGGTTTGATTTTTATATTGTTTGATTAAAAAGTAGGTTACATGGATGGCCACTGTATTTGTTGATTTTTTTTTTTAACAAATGTATATTATAAATCTTATTGATTGGTTATAAAACTACATGTATTGTAGATGATCGTCCTGCACTCGGCCACTCACTGCAAGGAGATTTTGAATCCATCCAAGAATATACAGCAGAAGAAGAGAGGGCTGATAATAAGCTATGGAGGACTGTCATCATTGGTGATCAAGAACAACGAATTGATATGAAAGTTATTGAACCATATAAGAAAGTGATATCACATGGAGGTATGGATACATGCTAAAATGCAGATACCTACATTTTTGTTTTACTTTACCTTACCTTTGGTAAGGTAAAAAAAAAACCAAAATATGCCAGATAGGCATGACTAAATTGTCTTGGTCTTGGACACAGACAAATTGAATCTAAATGAATGCAGCTACTTCAGCACTATAACACTAGTATATCCCTTCACTGACACACACGCCCTATGCTGCTGCTCTAACAGTGTGACAGACAGAGTGACTCTTATCTCTCTTTGTCAATGAAATCAAATTCTTATTCTCCAATATTAACAGTATACTTCCCCAGAAACCCCACAATGTTTTTTTCTGCGTATTATTGCTATCTATCAGTCTGACAGTCTTAGACCCTATCTCTCTAACATTTCCCCACAAAATGGACCTTCACTTTCTGCCTGCCTATAGTTCTATCATGAGGGCTGTTTCCAAGGCATTATGGGGAAGCTAACCTGACTTCTCTGCTTTCATATGTTGGCCACCTTTTTAGCCTGTTTATGCAAATCAAACTACAGAAAGTTTGGGTTTGTTCTAAAAATATTTGGAAAGTTCAGAGCGAACCTTGTTTCCAAACTGATTCTATCAACTCTAGTATTTGCTTATTAATATAATCCCATGGATGAAATTTCAGCCTTTGTAAAAAAAAAAAAAAAAAACTTAATCTGTTCATAATGTCTCTAATTCTAGTTTATTTGGGTAGTAGTCAATTAACTGGGAACAGAAAGTTGAAGCCATAGTCAGTCTTTATGAAGTTGCAGGTTATATACCTTTCCTCCTTCTCCTTCTCCTTCTCCTTCTCCAAATCTGTTAAATATTTGCATACTAGTCCTATCGATTAGTACATAAGTGGAATGCCATACTGAGGTAACTTCCTCTAGTAGCTAGAAATGCCAACAATGTTCTATTAGAATTTCTATTCATTTTAAAGAAGAAGCCATTAAACAGAAAACAACTATAATACTGTACCAGCAATAGTGTGTGCCAACCTTGTGAAAACTTACAGAAGATGTTTGACCTCTGTCATTGCCAACAAAAGATATATAACAAAGTATTGAGATGAACTTTTGTTATTGGCCAAATACTTATTTTCCACCATAATCTGCAAATAATTTTTAAAAAAATCAGACACTGATTTTCTGCATTTGTTTTCTCATTTTGTCTCTCATAGTTGAGGTCTACCTATGATGTCAATTACAGGCCGGCCTCATCTTTTTAAGTGGGAGAACTTGCACAATTGGTGGCTGACTAAATACTTTTTTTTCCCCACTATACATACATATATAACATAATGTATATTGTTTTCTTATCCCCCACTTACAGCTGGAGGATTTTTATTGTTAACCTACTTTTATTTGCCTTTTCACAGTAAATCTTTTCTTTCCCTTTGTGGCCCGCAGTTTTTCAACCCACACT
Source organism: Leptodactylus fallax (assembly GCA_947044405.1). Classification (NCBI taxonomy): domain Eukaryota; kingdom Metazoa; phylum Chordata; class Amphibia; order Anura; family Leptodactylidae; genus Leptodactylus; species Leptodactylus fallax. The sequence continues at coordinate 6,544,261 of CAMRHE010000023.1, read as the reverse complement.
GAGTGCTACTGCCTAGTTCTTATGCACTTTTTATCTAATTCATTGGCTAATCCCACTTTGCTCTCTACTTTTAGTTTGAAGAGTGTTATCACTATTATTCACAAATATGGCCATTCACCACAGTGCCATTTCTGTGTACAGTTCCTCTCCAAACTATGCTATATTCATACAGTGGGTACGGAAAGTATTCAGACCCCTTTAAATTTTTTTCACTCTTTGTTTCATTGCAGCCATTTGCTAAAAGCAAAAAAGTTCATTTTATTTCTCATTAATGTACACTCAGCACCCCATCTTGACAGAAAAAAAAACAGAAATGTAGATACAGTTGTGCTAAAAAGTTTACATACCTTGGCAGATTTTTTGTTTTTATGGCCTTTTTTCAGAGAATATGAATGATAACTTTTTCTCCACTCATGGTTAGTGGTTGGTTGAAGTCATTTATTGTCAAACTTCTGTGTTTTCTCTTTTTAAATCATAATGACAACCAAAAACATCAAAATGACCCTGTTCAAAAGTTCACATACCCCAGTTCTTAATACCCTGTATTGCCCCCTCTAACATCAATGACAGCTTGAAGTCTTTTGTGGTAGTTGTGGATGAGGCTATTTATTTTCTCAGATGGTAAAACTGGCCATTCTTCTTGGCAAAAAGTCTCCAGTTCCTGTAAATTCCTGGGCTGTCTTGCTTGTACTGCACGCTTGAGATCTCCCCAGAGTGGCTCAATGATATTAAGGTCAGGAGATTGAGATGGCCACTCCAGAACCTTCACTTTCTTCTGCTGTAGCCAATGACAGGTCGACTTGGCCTTGTGTTTTGGATCGTTGTCATGTTGGAACGTCCAAGTACATCCCAGGCGCAGCTTCCTGGCTGATGAGTGCAAATTTGCCTCCAGTATTTGCTGATAACATACTGCATTCATCTTTCCTTCAACTTTGACCAAGTTTCCTGTGCCTTTGAAGCTCACACATCCCCACATCATCAGTGATCCACCTCCGTGCTTTACAGTAGGGATGGTGTTTCTTTCATCATAGTCCTTGTTGACACCTCTCCAAATATAACGTTTATGGTTGTGGCCAAAAAGTTAAATTTTTGTCTTATCACTCCAAATTACCTGGTTCCAGAAGTTTTGAAGCTTGTCTCTGTGCTGTTTGGCGTATTGAAGGCGAGATTCTTTGTGGCATTTGTGCAGTAATGGCTTTCTTCTGGCAACTCGACCATACAGCCCATTTTTCTTCAAATGCCTCCTAATTGAGCATCTTGAAACCGCCACACCAATAGTTTTCAGAGAGTCCTGTATTTCAACTGATGTTATGTGTGGGTTTTTCTTTGCATCCCGAACAATTTTCCGGCCAGTTGTGGCCGAAATTTTGGTTGGTCTACCTGACTGTGGTTTGGTTTTTACAGAGCCCCTGAGTTTCCATTTGTTAATCACAGTTTGAACACTGCTGACTGGCATTATCAATTCCTTGGATATCTTTTTGTATCCCTTTCCTGTTTTATACAGTTCAACTACCTTTTCCCGTATATCCGTGGACAATTCTTTTGTTTTCCTCATGATTCACAATCCAGAAACGTCAGTGTCTGGAGGAAAGATGCAACAGTGTCGGGATCCCAGAAACTCGCTCAGCTTTTATGCACACACACTGATTACAAGCAAACAGGTCACAGGTGAGGATGTTACCTTTAGTAGCCATTCAAACCCCTTTGTGTCAACTTCTGGGCATGTTATCAGGCCAAAATCACCAGGGTATGTGAACTTTTGAACAGGGTCATTTTGATGTTTTTGGTTGTCATTATGATTTAAAAAGAGAAAACACAGAAGTCTGACAATAAATAGCTTCAACCAAACACTAACCATGAGTGGAGAAAAAGTTTTTGTGTTATCTTTCATATTCTCTGAAAAAAGGTCAAAAAAACAAAAAATCTGCCGGGGTATGTACCTTTTTAGCACAACTGTATTTTTGCAAATTTATTAAAAAAGAAAAACTGAAATATCACATGGTCATAATTATTCAGACCCTTTGCTCAGTATTGAGTAGAAACACCCTTTTGAGCTAGTACAGCCAGGAGTCTTCTTGGGAATGATGCAACAAGTTTTTCACATCTGGATTTGGGGATCCTCTGCCATTCTTCCTTGCAGATCCTCTCCAGTTCCGTCAGATTGGATGGTCAACGTTGGTGGGCAGCCATTTTCAGGTCTCTCCAGAGATGCTCAATTGGGTTGAGGTCAGGGCTCTGGCTGGGCCAGTCAAGAATGGTTACAGAGTTGTTCCGAAGCCACTCCTTTGTTATTTTAGCTGTGTGCTTCGGGTCATTGTCCTGTTGGAAAGAGAACCTTCGGCCCAGTCTGAGGTCCAGAGCACTCTGGAAGAGGTTTTCTTCCAGGATATCTCTGTACTTGGCCGCATTCATCTTTCCTTCAATTGCAACCAGTCGTCCTGTCCCTGCAGCTGAAAAACACCCCCATAGCATGATGCTGCCACCACCATGTTTCACTGTTGGGATTGTATTGGGCAGATGATGAGTAGTGCCTGGTTTTCTCCACACATACGGCTTAAAATTAACGCCAAAAAGTTCAATCTTCGTCTCATCAGACCAGAGAATCTTATTTCTCATAGTCTGGGAGTCCTTCATGTGTTTTTTGGCAACTCTATGCGGGCTTTCATATGTCTTGCGCTGGGGAGAGGCTTCCTTCGGGCCACTCTGCCATAAAGCCCCGAGTGGTGGAGGGCTGCAGTGATAGTTGACTTTGTGGAACTTTCTCCCATCTCCCAACTGCATCTCTGGAGCTCAGCCACAGTGAACTTTGGGTTCTTCTTTACCTCTCTCACCCAGGCTATTCTCCCACGATTTCTCAGTTTGGCTGGACGGCCAGGTCTAGGAAGAATTCTGGTTGTCCCCAACTTCTTTCATTTAAGGATTGGAACTTAGGAACCTTGAGTGCTGCAGAAATTCTTTTGTAACCTTGGCCAGATCTGTGCCTTGCCACAATTCTGTCTCTGAGCTCCTTGGGCAGTACCTTTGACCTCATGATTCTCATTTGCTCTGACATGCACTGTGATCTGTGAGGTCTTATATAGACAGGTGTGTGCCTTTCCTAATCAAGTCCAATCAGTTTAATTAAACACAGCTGGACTCCAATGAAGGAGTAGAACCATCTCAAGGAGGATCAGAAGGAAATGGACAGCAGGTGAGTTAAATATGAGTGTCACAACAAAGGGTCTGAATACTTATGACCATGTGATATTTCAGTTCTTCTTTTTTTAATAAATTTGCAAAAATATCTACATTTCTGTTTTTTTTTCTGTCAAGATGGGGTGCTGAGTGTACATTAATGAGAAATAAAATGAACTTTTTTTGCTTTTAGCAAATAACTGCAATGAAACAAAGAGAGAAAAATTTAAAGGGGTCTGAATACTTTCCGTACCCACTGTATATATAAAAAACGAAAAAATTTGCAATTTGCACATGATGTACAGTACAGACCGAAAGTTTGGACACACCTTATCATTCCAAGAGTTTTCTGTATTTTCATGACTATAAAAATTGTAGATTCACACTGAAGGCATCAAAACTATGAATTAACACATGTGGAATTATATACTTAACAAAAAAGTGTGAAACGACTGAAAATATGTCTTATATTCTAGGTTCTTCAAAGTAGCCACCTTTTGCTTTGATTACTGCTTTGCACACTCTTGGCATTCTCTTGATGAGCTTCAAGAGGTAGTCACCCGAAATGGTCTTCCAACAGTCTTGAAGGAGTTCCCAGAGATGCTTAGCACTTGTTGGCCCTTTTGCCTTCACTCTGCGGTCCAGCTCACCCCAAACCATCTCGATTGGGTTCAGGTCTGCTGACATTGGAGGCCAGGTCATCTGGCGTAGCACCCCATCACTCTCCTTCTTGGTCAAATAGCCCTTACACAGTCTGGAGGTGTGCTTGGGGTCATTGTCCTGTTGAAAAAGAAATGATGGTCCACCTAAACGCAAACCGGATGGAATAGCATGCCGCTGCAAAATGCTGTGGTAACCATGCTGGTTCAGTATTCCTTCAATTTTGAATAAATCCCCAACAATGTCACTAGCAAAGCACCCCCACACCATCACACCTCCTCCTCCATGCTTCACGGTGGGAACCAGGCATGTAGAGTCCATTCGTTCACCTTTTCTGCGTCGCACAAAGACATCGTGGTTGGAACCAAAGATCTCAAATTTGGACTCATCAGACCAAAGCACAGATTTCCACAGGTCTATTGTCCAATCCTTGTGTTCTTTAGCCCAAACAAGTCTCTTCTGCTTGTTGCCTGTCCTTAGCAGTGGTTTCCTAGCAGCTATTTTACCATGAAGACCTGCTGCACATAGTCTCCTCTTAACAGTTATTGTAGATTTGTGTCTGCTGCTAGAACTCTGTGTGGCATTGACCTGGTCTCTAATCTGAGCTGCTGTTAACCTGCGATTTCTGAGGCTGGTGACTCGGATGAACTTATCCTCCACAGCAGAGGTGACTCTTGGTCTTCCTTTCCTGGGGCGGTCCTCATGTGAGCCAGTTTCTTTGTAGCGCTTGATGGTTTTGGCCACTGCACTTGGGAACACTTTCAAAGTTTTCCCAATTTTTCGGACTGACTGACCTTCATTTCTTAAAGTAATGATGGCCACTCGTTTTTCTTTACTTAGCTGCTTTTTTCTTGCCATAATACAAATTCTAACACTCCATTCAGTAGGACTATCAGCTGTGTATCCACCTGACTTCTGAACAACAAAACTGATGGTCCCAACCCCATTTATAAGGCAAGAAATCCCACTTATTAAACCTGACAGGGCACACCTGTGAAGTGAAAACCATTTCAGGTGACTACCTCTTGAAGCTCATCAAGAGAATGCCAAGAGTGTGCAAAGCAGTAATCAAAGCAAAAGGTGGCTACTTTGAAGAACGTAGAATATAAGACATATTTTCAGTTGTTTCACACTTTTTTGTTAAGTATATAATTCCACATGTGTTAATTCATAGTTTTGATGCCTTCAGTGTGAATCTACAATTTTTATAGTCATGAAAATACAGAAAACTCTTGGAATGAGAAGGTGTGTCCAAACTTTTGGTCTGTACTGTATGTTCTCAATAGAAAAGTGAATTAAAAAAAAAAAAAAAAGAACCACAGCTAGCATTTAGAATCACTTAGCACCAGAAATGTATTTAGAACTTAAATAGGAAAATAAATACTTGCACTACAATGACTACACTGAGACCTGGATGACATTTGTGTCTTTAGTAAGAGACCACACAAGGAATGACGAAGCAGGCATTCATTTCATAGGTGTTTGTACTACATTTTGACAAAGCACTTGTGTAATTGTTACTGATCTGTTCTCCTAGCTTTTGTACGATGAATAAAATGCAGAAACAACTTGGAGTACGGTACTTGCTACAAACTATTACAATTTTACTTAAGCTGATTGAACTGCTTTCTATCTCTGACCCATATCATTACATTACAATAGCTTGAAAAAAACATATAGAAATATATTTTCAAGATTTGCTGTCTTGGTAATGGGGAAGGGAACTTTATGGCCTTAGATGTATATGTCTGTAAAGCTGGATTGCAATGTTTCAATTCCAATGTTAGGTCAAAGGCTGAGTGGATAAAAGAAAATAATGTACGCCACAATGTTTAACCCCTTAAGGATGCAGGGTAGTTTGTATGTCAATTCTCGGCATTGCATAGTATTGCAGCACATTGCATATAGGTTCCCTATGTGTAATGTGCTTAGGCAGTCAAGAGGACAATGGTGGCGGGGGGGGGGGGGGGGGTAGCGATCTTGCCCTCATATCTCCTGGATGCCATGATTGCTATTGGTCACGGCATCCAAAGGGTTAATCCGCTGGAGTTGAAGTATCTTTCAACTTCGGTGGCTAGTCCCATGCCTCAGCTGGGACAGCCAAGTACTGGAAGTAATCGCTCAGGCACAGCTTCTGTGCCTGCAGCATTACAGCACCGAACTATCACTATTATATATATACACTCAGCGCAACTTAATAGTATGGCACAGAGCTGGAAGTGGTTAAAGGACCGCAAATATTGAGGGCCTGTAATATCCTCACAGTGTAGTCATGTTAGAAAGAACCACCCAACAACTTGTATTCCAGAACCAAATTTTATTTAAGTTTCCAAGAGGTGATCAGCGACATTCCTGTTTTCACAGGCTATGGTCCCACTCACACTCCCAAATTTAGCTCTCCAGTGCTTTTTGATGCAGCAGGTTGCTCCCCAGGACAATGCAGACCAGAGAGGAACAGCACATGACTTCACTGCCAAACTCCCAGAAATAAACAAGAATTTCCCTAATATAACTAGTCCTTGTCCCGATGTAACATAAATGTCACGCCGCAGTCAGCACAGGGTTATTCTACATTACTGTCCAAATAAACCCCCCTTTCCAAGTAGTACAACACCTTGGCACAACTACACTCCCCTCTCTCCAATTCTACTTGCAAGAGAAGACAGCAACCAACACATTACAGTACAAAGCCATAAAACAATATTTTCAAACACTGGTGCAATTATCAAAGATCAGTCAGTAAAACAAGCAACCAAATATACATCTTTAAACAGGGGTTAATAACCTGTCATGGGTAGAGATATAGTACACAAATAAAGCTTGTGTAAGTCACATGATATTGTGAGGCACACAGTGCAAGCTAACAGCCTACTGGTGAAGACCATAATTTTAGATAAGGCAGGCTGTACAGCCTTATCTATATGCGCACCCCACTAGTACCAGGTCCCTAAAACAACATTACTTTGCTGCATCCTAAAAAAAAACAAAACAAAAAAAAACCCAATGAGATATTAGTTAATATTTTGGCCAAAATACGCAAGTTCACAAACTGTGTCAAGGTTCTCCATGTCTTGTGAGTCCCTATACTGAAATCAAAGACAATTCATTGAACAATTATATAAAATCATATCACTGAATAAAGCCACATTTACCTGATGTCAGATGAAGCCATGGATCTATGGCAGGGGCGTAAAGATCGTGACCGCAACCGGGCCCGGAGGGGCACAAGGCCCCCGGGCAGCTGGAGATGGCTGGGGCCCCTGACCACCATTATAGCGATCGGGTAAAGCCTGATTTCCCGACCGCTATGCATATTGTTAATATTGTTAATAGAAGTCTGCCCAGGGGAAGTAATTAAAAATAACAAATATGTTTACTCACCTCTCCTAGGATTCTGACTGTCCTCAGCATCTTCATCGGAGCTCTTCCAGCTTGTGACTGAGGTCTTGCACCCCAGACGTCACTGCTGGGGCCTGTGATTGGGCCCCAGCGGTCACGTCGGCATGCTGATGTAATGGCGTCAGTGCACCCCACGTGACCACTGAGGCCCACTCACAGGCCCCAGCAGTGACGTCTGGTACGCCTGATCTCACTCGCTGGCAGAAAAGGAGTAGAGGAGAAGTAGTTGCTGAAGAGAGCCGGACGGAGCGAGGATGCCCAGGAGAGATGAGCTAATTTGAGTATAAGTGTTTGTTATTTTTAATCACCTCCCCTGGGCTTCTACTTATTATACTCTGTGGTCTGACCCCAGAGTATAATCATAGCACCGAAATGAAGCAGAGTGCCAAACCTCACAAATCTTTATATTTTGTGGAATTTATATGAAGTGGCTTTGGGGAGCATATTATGCTGTGTGGAGCCACTGTGGATGTAACGTCTGTGCCTGTTCGGGTCTCTGCGCCACCCTCCGCTCGCACGCTGTGGCGAAGGAGGTGTGTTCAGTTCGATTCCTTGTTTGTAATTGAATTTCAACCACACCCGTCTCCTGCACCTTTGTTTTTCTCTGCTCCTCTAATAGTTAATCTCAGCCTTGCCTGTGTGATTGACATCCTATCAACTCTGGGGCGGGTTCTTCCTTCCTAATTATTCTTTGCTCCCATTCACATTGGTGCCTGCTATTGCATTGCGCATACTGGCTATACTCCTTGCTCTTAGTTGCCTGTTTTTCTTATTTCCTGACCACTGGCTTACCTTTGACTTTTCTCTTGGATTGTGATTTTGTACTGCATTGCTCGATTGTTACCGACCGTTGGCTAGCTGACCTCCCTTTGTTGTTGTTCGTCCTGTCTGCATTCTGTGTATCACTTATTATAAGGAGGAAATGTCAACCAGTTTCTGGCTGTCACCTAGGACAGATCAGGCAAGTTAGCCAGGAACAGTGGTGGGGGGGGTGCAGCTTTAGGGTTCACTGTCTTGTTGTGTCCCTCCCCCCAGGTTTCTGCAGCAGCACTGGGGAATTGCTCAACTGCCAATTCCCTTACAGTGGAGCATATTATGCTGTGTGGAGCTACTGTGGAGCATATTATACTGTGTGGGGGCCACTGTTCAGCATATTATACTGTGTGGGGGCCACTGTGCAGAATATTATACTATGTGGAGGCCACTGTGGAGCATATTATACTGTGTGGGGCCCCTTCATTATTCACATCACACATCTTGTTTATAGTAGCTGTGTGCTATTATTACAGTCTGTAATAACATTGCATGATGATTATCAAACATATACTGTGCAATGTAAATAGCGAAAGAGTCACAGTGCTCGCAAAAGCACCATAGTATCTTCTAAGAATTGATCAGCAGGGACCCTGGATGCTAGACCCCTACTGATCTCTTAGACTGTTAGGACCCTGCAGATCAACAGTTTCCCGCAGCACACAGCTCCTGGTATTCTTTACACTCTGCTGCTCACTCACTGTATTCTTGATAACCGCAGATGTGGGTACTAAAGCTGTATCCCTTTCATGTATCTGAGATACCACCAATAAATGTCACTATAAGTTGTAGGGGGGAGGGGGGGGGGCCCCAGACAAAGTTTACATCGGGGCCCACAAGACTTTAGTTACACCACTGTAAGTGTTGCCTCTTTTTTTTTAATGATATGATTTCTAATGATGTCCTTTTGCAGTTAATTGCCTTTAATTTTAGTATAGTGACTCGCAACTTATGGTGTGCTAACAGGGTCGTCTCTAGGTTTGTGTGGGCCCTTGGGTGGTACTTCCCTAATGCCCCTTTGCGGTACAATTATGCAGTGGCAGTTTTTGATGTGGGATGCCACGTGGGGCCTTAGCCTAAATTTGGTATCCCTCGAATCATATCGATGCACAGAATACAGGTGACATGTCATTTTGGCTGTACAGTGAATGCCGTAAAAACAAAGCCCAGAAGAAAGCTGCACAAATGCAGTTTTTTTCCAATTTCCTGCCATTCTGAATTATTTTTCAGCTTCCCAGTACATCATACAAAATATTAAATAGTACCTTTATGAAGTACAACTTGTCCTGCAAACACTAAGCTCCCATTTGGCTCTGTGAATGGAAAAATAACAAAGTTATGGGGTTTGGAAGGCAGGGAGTCAAAAACGAAAAAAAAAAGAAAAATCTCTGTGGCAGGAAGGGGTTAAGAGCCTCCACAGCAAAAAAAAAACAAACAAAAAAAACCACACCTGAAATTGGGTGGTTTTTGCTGCACCATATCTGCTGGAATGGTTGTAGGTCTTTAGTAACTTTCAACCTTTGCATTACAAAGATTGAAAACCATGGGTGGGATATACAGTTACAATTGACATGCCCCCACAAAGTATAATGGCCCCTATACATAAGAGCCACCTTATACCCCCACAGTATAATGCCCCCATACAGTACAGTTGTCCCTTATGCCTCTATACAGAACAATGACCTCTTTATATCCCCATATAATAACCCACATATAATGGCCACTTTTGTCCTCATACATTACAATGCTCCCATATAGTGGCCCCATGCAGTAAAATACTCCTTAATAATTTCCCCTTTATGCCCCCATACTGAATAGCCCCCTTACGCTTCCATATAACAGCCCTTAATGCCCTCATACAGTACAATGTTCTCATATAATGGCCCCTTATGTTCCCATACATTACAGTGCCCACATATAATGGCCCTGTATACCCTCATATAATGGGCCCTTTTCCTCTCATATGCCCCTATACAGTACAATGACCCCTTATTCCTGCCCTCACCCCCTGCATTACAGGGAGTGAGCAGTAACCAACCACATTTGTTCTCAGAAGAAGGTGAAGAGGCAGTCTTAGTGTGAAGAGTCACCCATTTTTTTGCATGTGCACATTGTGACAAACCCTATTCAACATGGCTGGAACTAATTTTACTCTCAATGCTTCCTTTTCATTTAATGAGAATGAAGTGAGTGGTAATAGAGTGGTAACTGCACTGTTACTGCTCATATTGCTCTTAGCTTCTTGGACCCTGGCGCCACCACACTTAACCCTCTCAGCGCCAGAGCAGGGAAGCGAGTGGTAATGCAATGAGCACTTTCATCTGTACTGAAACCGAGTGGGCCTTCCCAGAAGCTTTGGGCTGCATCACCTGCCCATATGAGCCCTGCTAACTAGAGAGGTTGGCCTTCACCTGTCTAAAGGTCCACTTCTTAGAACAGCCTAACAGCATGTCATTTTGCATAGGATTGGATTCTTTTGGAAACTTGTTTTTGTTGTATTTGAATGTCATGACATTTTTTTTCATTTGTTGCAACAACAGAAGTTTTTTTGTTCTCACCTTGCAGTTTTACCACCCCCTCACATTGCACTACATAGTCCAATGATGTGTTAATCCTTTTCTATGAAAGAATGCATAATTGAGAAACACACCCTGCATTTAGGTTTGCTTTACACAAGAAAAGAATATAGAATTCAAAAAAAGAAAAGAAAGAAAATACTTGTTCACACTCTCACACTGTGTAATGGTCACATGTGGAACTTTTGTGCCTATGGTTAAAATCTGCAAACACTTTGAAACATTTGTGGTATTTATTTTTAAACAAATTTCAGTTTTGGTTTAACCAGTTCGCAGACTACTTTGCATTGCTGATCCATGCTGTGAAATATATTTTTACTGTTTCCAGGTCTTAGGCAAAGCAACTTTTTGCCATTTGTTAGATGTACTTTATATGTCTGTATAGATGAGTTCAGGCAGCCTGTTTTTAATGCTATTTTTAGGAAAAAACCATAGGTGGACACAAGACTTGACTGAAAATCTCTTATGTATTTAATTTTAGTTTCATAGAAAAGAATCTGTTTGCTCTCATCCAGATGTTCTGTCAGATCTAAATGTACCGATCCATTGATACACTTGTGCTTTATACCCTCAATTATTTGAAGACAGAAAAAAAAATCCTTTAGTTCAAGTTGAGAAATGATGTAATCAAATGAATGCTTATTACATACAGCTACAGTGGTTTGCAGAACTATTCATACCCCTTGAATTTTTTCACATTGTGTCACCTTACAACCACAAACCTAAATGTATTTTATTGAGATTTTAATTGATAGACCAATACAAAGTAGCAGATAATTGTGAAGTGGAAGGAAAATGATACATGGTTTTCAAAATTTTAATCAAATAAAAATCTGAAAAGTGTGACGTGCAAAAGTATTCAGTCCCCTGTACTCTGATACCCCTAAATAAAATCCAGTGCAATCAATTGCCTTCAGAAGTCACTTAATTAGTTAAGAGTCCAGTTTTGGGTAATTTAGTCTCAGTATAAATACACCTGTTATGTGAAGGCGTCAGTGGTTTGTTAGAGAACACTAGTAAACAAACAGCATCATGAAGACCAAGGAACTCACCAGAAAGGTCAGAGATAAAGTTGTGGAGAATTTTAAAGCAAGGTTAGGTTATAAAAACATATCCCAAGCTTTGAGCATCCCAAGGGCACTGTTCAATCCATCATCCAAAAATAGAAAAAGTATTCTACAAACTGCAAACCTACCAAGACATGGCTGTCCACCTAAACTGACAGATTGAACAAGGAGAGCATGGGTCAGAGAAGCAGCCAAGAGGCCCATGGTCACTCTGGAGAAGCTGCAAAAATCCACAGCTCAGGTGGGAGAATCTATCCACAGGACAACTATAAGTCATTAACTCCACAAATCTGGCCTTTATGGAAGAGTAGCAAAAAGAAAACCATAAGAAGTACCGTTTGCAGTTTGCCACAAGCCATACAGGGGACACAGAAAACATGTGGAAGAAGGTGCTCTGGTCAGATGAGTCCAAAGTTGAACTTTTTGGCCTAAATGCAAAACGCTATGTGTGGCAGGAAAGTAACACTGCTCATCACCCTGAACACACCATCCCCACTGTGAAACATGGTGGTGGTAGCATCATGCTGTGGGAAGGCTTTTTTCAACAGGGGCAGGGAAGCTGATCAGAGTTAATGAGAAGATGGATGGAGCTAAATACAGGGCAATCCTGGAAGAAAACCTGTTGGAGGCTGCAAAAGACTTCAGACTGGGAAGGAGATTCACCTTCCAGCAAGACAATGACCCTAAACATACAGCCAGAGCTACAGTGGAATGGTGTAGATCAAAGAATATTCATGTGTAAGATTGGCCCAGTCAAAGTCCAGACCTAAATCCCATTGAGCATCTGTGGCAAGACATGACAATTGCTGTTAACAGACGCTCTCCATCCAATCTGGCTGAGCTTGAGCTATTTTGAAGAAGAAGAATGGGCAAAAATCTTAGTCTCTAGATGTGCAAAGCTGATAGAGACATACCCCAAAAGACTTGCAACTATAATTGCAGTGAAAGGTGGTTCTACAAAGTATTGATATATAGGGGGCTGAATACTTTTGAACATCACACTTTTTAGATTTTTATTTGATTAAAAGTTTGAAAATCATGTATCATTTTCCTTCCACTTCACAATTATGTAGTACTTTGTGTTGGTCTATCATTTAAAATCTCAATAAAATACATTTAAGTTTGTGGTTGTAAGGTGACAAAATGTGAAAAAGGTCGAGGGGGTATGAATACTTTTGCAAGACACTGTATATAACAACTGTTTACCTTTTGATTGAATGTTATATTTTACAGTTGGATGTCTTTTTTTCTGTAAAAAATTCTTTCAACATTTTGTAGCAATTTACAATTTGGAACACGCTATAATAACCTCCACAAGTCACAGTGGGGCAGATTTATTAAGAGTGGTGTATTGTACCTGACGCGTAGGGAATCAGTAATTACCATTATAACTCATAGTAGAAAAATAGTGTGAGTTATAAGCAATATGTCAGGCCAAGGTGACCCCGCCCTGACCCAACCCATATGCTCACATTTACACAATTTGGTGAGTGAGGCACAGAATGGGGGTTGTGGTGCACAATTGGCGCAAGGAAGGGCCTTGTGCCAAATGAAGACCACAATATCATCTTTTTACACCAGTTCTCACGCACAGTGGGATTCATAAATTATCTCATATTTACTCATGTATTACTCATATTTACTTCTACTTCTTTTTGGATGCAACCACACATTTTGCCGCATTTTTTGAGCCAAAGTCAAGTGTGGCTTCAAAAAGGAGTGGAAAATATATAGGAAGTACTTATATGTTTTCCTTCTGCCAAATCCACTTCTGATTTTCGCTCAAAAAAATGACAGCAAAATCTGCAACAAAAAAATGGAGCTTTTCTGCAACTCGTGGTCACAGCCTAAATTACATTTCACAAAATATGTGGCATAAACGCTGCGGCAAAAACCATGGCGTTTTACAGTCCCTGAAAAGTGGATGGGATTCTGGCCTATAGCTTACTTTAACTATTTAACCATAATTAAAGAGTTTCTTTTTCTAAATGTATTCTGTTCCATTAAAATAAGCAGTAGATTATTAAAAAAAAAAAAATCCTTTGTACAAGAAGATGCAGAACTTGTCTCTCCTAATGCTATTCAAATGCTTTTATTCATAGAAGCAGAAGACATTCTGAAAAATCGGATGTCTGACCATTATGTTTTTATAATAATGTATCTTGTTGCACTGTTAGTTTTCTGGAGAAAAACAGCTTGGTACTCATTGAGCTGTTTTAATGCAGACATAGCTAACTATGTTGCTAGAAGTGGAATAGTAAAGAAATCAAGTTATACCTTTTAGAGGCTAACTGAGTATATTTGATGGTAAGCTTTCGAGACTACTAGCTCTCTTCTTCAGACATGGTGTTATACAAGAAACTGAAAATTCACAGACTTTTTATACACAAAAGACATGGACCTTCAAAGGATCTTAGAATCTTTAAATATAACAAAATGCAATATAAGTAGAGAAGTTATTTACAACAGGTCAAGAAATAAGCAATCTGGAAACTTGTGGGGCGTGACGGAGGGATCAGTAATTCTTGCTGTTATCTGTTTGCTATCAGTTGGTGATTTGTGACCCTCACAGTTCATACATAGTGTGACATGAAACTGACATGAATATTAAGTCCAAATTGCAGAGCTTGAAATTTTTGCATTAACTTATATTCCATTCCTTTCTCTCCCTATGCGTCTTAAAATGTCCCATTAAAGCCACAACCCGCAAATCTTCAATAGAGTGGTCCTCTCCGGAGAAATGTGCGGCCACTGAGAGATCTGTTTTGCTGTTATTAATGGTGAATCTGTGTGAGTTCATGCGTTGACTAAGTCTCTGCCCTGTTTCCCCCACATAGAGGCCTGTGGTGGGACATTGCACACACATTATGAGATACACCACATTGGAAGACTTGCAGGAAAATGTCCCCCTAATTCTGTGCACCTGTTGTGACTGTGGGACAGGTACACTGTCAGTGGTGTGGATGTGCCTGCAGGTCATGCACCTGTTTTGCAGGCAAGGTGAGGTGCCATTTTCAGTTGGATCCTTCAGGGCACTGCGGACAATAATACGCCGCAGGTTTGGTGGTTGCCGAAAGGAAAGGAGAGGAGGGACTGGAAATATGTCTTTGAGTCTGCTGTCCCTATGCAGCACAGGTTGGAGCTCCTTGGCAATCCTTCGTAGGATCTCTAGCTCCATATGTTGCTAGAAGTCTCTCTCCCGGCATGATGTTGAGACCTATTTAACTTGAGTGTAAGGGTTGCAGGGTGACACAGCAGCCACGGCCAAAGTCGCGGTTAGGGCTGAAACTTGTACCTTGAGTGTGGCAGGGGAAAGGCCCTTATCCAGGCCATCCTGAAGAAAGTTCTAGAATCTCTCCCGTAGTAGAATTCGAACTGTTAACTTCCTGTTTGGAGCACCATTCTTTGAAGATGTTACCTATTCTTAGGTAGCTTTTATTGATAGACTCTGCTCTGAGAAGGAAAGAGTCTTCAGGATGGCTACTGACAGTCCTCTAGATCTCCATAGGAACTGGTCAACCTCCAGGCTGTCAGGTTGAATTTCCACAGATCCTGGTGCTTCTGAGTATCTTGGGAAACCAGATTCTGGGTAGGGGGAAGCCTCCAATAGATTCCTCGACTCATGTATATGAGCTGGGCAAACCAAGTTCTTTTAAGCCTGCAAGGTAGAATGACTATCACAGAGACTTGGTCCTGTCAGACTTTCATCAATACCCTTGGTATCATGGAAAGTGGAGGGAAAATGTATACCAGCCTGAACCTCCAAGGGATGGACAGGTCATCCACTGCCAAGGGATAGTCCTCCTGATATAGTGAGGAGAATGTCTCCACCTTGGCATTGAGTCTGGTCGTCATAAAGTCAACTTCTAGAAGACCGCACTTCAGGATAAATTGATGGAAGATCTCTGGATTGAGAAACCAATCTCCTGATACGGTGAGATCCCGACTCAACTGATCCGCTACTATGTTCAAGGAGCCCCTGAAGTGAACCGCGGATAAGTGGGTCAGATTTTCCTCTGCCCAGGTAAAAATCAGACCTGTCTCCCTGAGGAGAGATAGTGATCTGGTGCCTCCCTATTTGTTCAGGTACATTACGGTCGTCATACTGTCGGACCGGATTTTGACCGCTCTTCCTCGGAGGAGAGGAGAGGAGAGAAAAGAAGTAGTGCCAGAAATAAGCCTTTCTGAAGGTGCACTCCATGTGCTTATGCATAGGGTCCTGGAGGTTGGAGCCATCATCTGCCGGGACCACCTGGCTACTGCCATATCGACTTTAGGAGGGACCCATTGGTTCAACTGGGATTCCACAATAGGAAATAAGGCTTTAATAAAATAGTGGCTCTTTCAGGATGTTTGCACTCCAATAGCATGAACTTATCAGTGTTACGACCACTTGGAAGGCCCTAGGTCCCCTATTGGTGGAAGTGGAGGGCTTCCCCATCAACATCTCGGTCCCTTGACCGGATGAACTTCAGCAGTCTATTTCTATTTATTTTCGCTAGAGGAAAGAGGTCTGCTGGAATTCTCTAAGATATCTTCATCCGATGAGCCTCTCATCAATCAATCTTGGAGATTAGTGAAAGAGTATGACTGATTTCGTGCTCACAGTGTGTACAATCCACACAAATTAGGCCACTTTTTTTTTTTTTTAAATTCCTTACAGGATTTGAACTCATAACTGCAGCACTGCAAGTCTGCAGCACTACCCACTGAGACACCTTGCTACCCAGAGCTGCAACAACACCAGCAGTAATCCAAGTGGAGTAAGAGGCCTTCCTCATTAAGAGACAAGCCATCTCCTGCACTGAGATGGCTTCTATAGGAGGCGAGGAGGAATGATCAAAACATCTCTCAAAAACATCTCTCCCCCGCAACTTTGCAATCCTTAATTCCTTGCTTACACAGAATTAAGCTAAAAATATACAGACCGATGCCAGAAAGGCTCAACAAATGTAAACTTGCAAAAAAGAGGAAGGTCTGTCCGAAAATTCAGTCCCCGGAAAACTGGTACACAAGAAAGGTTCTGAAGCAAAGAGACTGACGTTACTACTGGCGGCCGCGGAGCTTGTACCACATCAAAGCCGCACAAGTGGCCTGCACCAAAGGTCTTTGAACATGCGGCATGCAACAACAGCTGCAAGTATTACTTCACAGATTGAAGGTTGAAAGCTTGGCTAGGCACAAAAAAGGTAAGTGAAACAGCAATGCTCCACATCAAGGCCTGCAGCACAGGTTTCTGAACATGCGGCATGCAACCACAGTTGCGTTTTCGACTGAAATCAACCTTCACAGGGTAAAGATTGAAAGTTTGGCTAGGCACATACTGCCTAAGTTAAATCCCCTTCTTTTCCAGAGAAGCACGCAGTGGAAAAAGATGTATAAGATCACTCCCCAAAGGTGAGATAACAAACTTTAGAGGAAACAATATATGGGAGGACAAAAAAAGACCTCCCTCCACCTGTCCCACCACACAGGGCAGAAAAAAACACAAGGGGGGAAGGTCTGTTTGCATAAATTATGTTAATTAATAATTACGCTTGTCCTATCAACACACAGGGGCAGAAATACCCCCATATTGTGCTGCTGTGGGACGTAAGGGAAAGAGGTTTCCTCTGTGGACTTTCTGCTTCCATTATACCTATAGAGAAACCGCCAGCGTTTCCGTAGGTATAATTGACATGCTGCAATTTCTAAAACCGTGATTTTAATTAGTGTAGCAACACCCCTTTACCAAAAAAAAATAAATACTCCCAACTATTTACATACACTCAGCCAGTAAGCTGAGACCCTGGTGTTGCACAGCACGGTGCCCTCTAATGTGCGGCTCCAATATATTCCAAGCTTTTACTTATCTGCCGGCTGCAACTAACCAGCCGCTTGTTACCTTTTTATCACCCTAGTCACAGGAACAATTCAATTAGTGTGATAAGGGCACCGGCGGTATAACACAAGAGCTTACAAACTTATCAAAATATCCCTATTCCCCCCAACCAAAGTACAACCAAGTAAATATAATAGTAGGTCAGCTTGCAAGCCAAAGAAATGTGACAATGTATAAAATGTCGCTTCTAGACTTCCTCAGAAGCTCCTCTATGAGAGTTACAACTCAATAGAATTCTCTACCGAATAGGTAGCTATTTCACCAGTAGTGTGGCCTGTGAAGATGAGTATGCCTAACTATTCTAACTACAGGCCCTTACTCAGTCCCAAGCAAAACAATGTAATGCGGTACGTGCAC
The DNA here is from genome assembly GCA_947044405.1 of Leptodactylus fallax. Lineage (NCBI taxonomy): Eukaryota > Metazoa > Chordata > Amphibia > Anura > Leptodactylidae > Leptodactylus > Leptodactylus fallax. The sequence goes on along the minus strand of CAMRHE010000023.1, from coordinate 6,526,334 downwards.
GATTACTTCTCTCATTGACCCGGGTCTGTTGGGTACCTTTAGCCTTTGGAACAGCTGGAAGCGGGGCTCATCCAGAAAAAATGCGATCTCACTGACAGGGCCACTTCTCAGCCGTGTCCTTGATAGCAATCTTCAACTTAGGATGCTGTCTGAACAAATCCTGGAACAGTCTCTGCTTTAGCTCCACCTTGCTATATTTCTGATCACTTAGGAATCCTCCTTCTCTCACTTCAGTCCTTCTTCTTTTAAAAGCTTGAAACACACTCCTAAGATGGCTGCCACACACACTCTGCTCCTCCTTCTAGTTCCACCTCTGCAGAACAGGGTCTTCACGTCACTACTCCAGGGAATTACAGAATTACAGTCCTTCCCATTTCTGAGGTAACAGTGGCCTCTTGTGGTCAAACAACCAAATGTCAGTTTATAAAAAAAAATAAACTTATTTACAGAAACAGGTACATTCATAACATGAGGGCTGTTTCCCCATCTTACACATTTCCATAGCGTACTATAGAGCTTCCACTTCCATTTACCTATCTGTGAAAAGTGCAATGCGTTTTCACTGTGGTTTTTCCTGCAGTGCTTTCTGGCTGCAGCCTGCTACATGGGGCTTTAGCCTAATTTACACAATGTAGGAGTTTATTCTGCAAGTGGGTAAGGGTTACAGGTATACTTGAATCTCACCTACTATACTGCAACTGTAAATCACTGTAGGTTAGTAACAGCAAAGTGTGTTTGAGGCTGGGGCCCTGCATAGCATAAACCACGACGTTTTACAGTAACTGCAAAGTGGATTGGAATTTGACTAACCCCATTCACACATTGCAGAAAAATAACTGCAGTGGACATGCTGCGATTTCAAAAACCGTTGCATTTTTATAAATCGCAGCATGTCAATTATACCCACGGAAACGCTGGCATTTTCTATACAGGTATAATTGATGCAGATAGTCCACAAAGGAAAACTCTGCTGACTTTCTGTGAAAAGCGCTGTGGGGAAAAACCGCAATGGGTTTCTGCTGCAGTTTTCCCCGCAGCACTTTTTGGAAGCAACCCAGTACGTGGGGCATTAGCCTAAAGAAATACTTCCTGGATTTCATCCTTTGAAGTATGGTAATATTACTTGAAAGACATCATAATTATTACCTATACATTTTCTAAACCCGGAGGGTGGCCTCATTCTAACATTTTGTATAGGGTTTTGTCATTTATTTGATACACCTCTGACTACATTGAACATAATTTGATCTTTTATGAAATCTAGGTAGGAGCTGGTGTAAATTTCCATTCGAACTCACACCAGAGTTATAACAAATCAGTCAGGGGATTTGCGGATCAGGGCTTGTGGCCCTTGCGCCAAACATGTGCTTCAATATCATCCCTCTACGCCACAAACTGGAATAGAGGGGGATAATCAATTTCCCCCTGTATGCAAGGATACATTGCCTATACATTTCTATTAACAGCTATAACTTCTATTCATACAGAGAGTAAGTCTGATGATATAATTATATATTCAGCTTTATTACATAACAACAAGTTAAGCTACTTAGATATGCTATAAAATTGACTCTAAAACTTATTACATTCACATATGTGGTATATGGATCCCCTAAGCTGCAGTTCCTTTGACTCATGATAGAATGGTCTCCAAAGTGTAAAAAAAACCTGCAGGTTTTTACATAACCATTGCTAGGAGGTGTGGCCTTTACTGCAGAAGGATTCCCAGGTTGTAGCCTCCAAAACTAGCACTGACAGAGCTGGGGTATGGACTAAAATAGAGTCAGGGTTTCCCACTAAAAAAACTGACAGGACACTACCAGTCAAGGGATGAAACTGGAGTGAACGTCGGAAGTCAGCTGGGATTCAGGATAGCACTACAATTACCAGACATAGCATCCAAAGGGTAAGACAAGTGCTTAGTCAGGAACAAGGCCAAGATCAAGATCAGGAATGGCGCTACAGGTACCAATCATAGTATCCAAAGGACAGGATCTGGATTAATAGCAGTAGCACAAGGACAGGAAAGCATGGCAGGACAGTTTCCCCCTTTAAATAAGCATCATTTTCGAGTGAAGATTGTCCTGGAATCCCATCACCGCTGGACAGTAAGAATGGAATGATGGGGACTTTAGCAGGGAATAGAAGGAATTGCAGGTGAATAGGAGTTTGGTTGCCTATCAATTGGATGTAGCCATTAGGAGGAGCTGTGCCACCCAACAGGGCATGGCAATGGAGAGTCAGTTGGGTAACAAAGTCAAGTTCAAATTTTAATTTTATCTCAAAAATCTAATGCAAATATGCAACATAACAAATATGCTGTGAATTTGAGAATCCACTGCATGATCTAAAATCAGTGCAGGTTTTTTTTAGCTACATGTAAATAGGCTTTTTGAGAACACTAATATCTATCATTGTGCTGTAACCAAGAATCTGCCATGTCTGTATGTGACCTAACAAGTGTCTGTCTGAAGTAGGGAAATCACTATATTATCCGTACTAGGGACAGGCATTAATGTGAGTGCATATAGTATTTGCACAAATGCTGTGACAATGTCTTGTCTTCTATGTACAATGTGTTGGAATTTTCTATTGAGTTTACCATTTCATCAATGTATTATTTCAGTGTTCTGTTCCAATCATTGTAGATGATGCTTTACATGATACTTATTATTATTATTTGTCTTTCCTTGGCAGGTTACTATGGCGAGGGTGTAAATGCCATCATTGTGTTTGCTGCCTGTTTTCTGCCTGACAGCAGCCGAGCTGACTACAATTATGTCATGGAAAATCTTTTCCTGTAAGTACTTCCCATAAACACGGTCACACTCTTTATTGTGACAAGCAGTCTGCAACAATTTGGCACAATCCTTAAGAAAAACATGTGGTCTCAGTTTACTTGGACGAAGAATACAGTATGTAATTTCTTTCTAAAGAGTAAAAGATCAAAATTATAGGTGTGGGTAATAGAGAGAATAATCACATGTACTGTATATAGTTTATAGAAAAAACATAAAATTTGTATAACTTTATACATATGTTCTGAACAACATATATATATATATATATATATATATATATATATATATATATACACACAGTCATATGAAAAAGTTTGGGCACCCCTATTAATCTTAATCATTTTTAGTTCTAAATATTTGGGTGTTTGCAACAGCCATTTCAATTTGATATATCTAATAACTGATGGACACAGTAATATTTCAGGATTGAAATGAGGTTTATTGTACTAACAGAAAATGTGCAATATGCATTAAACCAAAATTTGACCGGTGCAAAAATTTGGGTACCTTTATCATTTTATTGATTTGAATACTCCTAACTACTTTTTACTGACTTACTGAAGCACAAAATTGGTTTTGTAACCTCACTGAGCTTTGAACTTCATAGCCAGGTGTATCCAATCATGAGAAAAGGTATTTAAGGTGGCCAATTGCAAGTTGTTCTCCTATTTGAATCTCCTCTGAAGAGTGGCATCATGGGCTCCTCAAAACAACTCTCAAATGATCTGAAAACAAAGATTGTTCAACATAGTTGTTAAGGGGAAGGATACAAAAAGTTGTCTCAGAGATTTAACCTGTCAGTTTCCACTGTGAGGAACATAGTCAGGAAATGGAAGACCACAGGGACAGTTCTTGTTAAGCCCAGAAGTGGCAGGCCAAGAAAAATATCAGAAAGGCAGAGAAGAAGAATGGTGAGAACAGTCAAGGACAATCCACAGACCACCTCCAAAGAGCTGCAGCATCATCTTGCTGCAGATGGTGTCACTGTGCATCGGTCAACAATACAGCACACTTTGCACAAGGAGAAGCTGTATGGGAGAGTGATGCGAAAGAAGCCGTTTCTGAAAGCACGCCACAAACAGAGTCGCCTGAGGTATGCAAAAGCACATTTGGACAAGCCAGCTTCATTTTGGAAGAAGGTCCTGTGGACTGATGAAACAAAGATTGAGTTGTTTGGTCATACAAAAAGGCGTTATGCATGGCGTCAAAAACACACCGCATTCCAAGAAAAACACTTGCTATCCACTGTAAAATTTGGTGGAGGTTCCATCATGCTTTGGGGCTGTGTGGCCAATGCCGGCACCGGGAATCTTGTTAAAGTTGAGGGTCGCATGGATTCAACTCAGTATCAGCAGATTCTTGAGAATAATGTACAAGAATCAGTGACGAATTTGAAGTTACGCCGGGGATGGATATTTCAGCAAGACAATGATCCAAAACACAGCTCCAAATCTACTCAGGCATTCATGCAGAGGAACAATTACAATGTTCTGGAATGGCCATCCCAGTCCCCAGACCTGAATATCATTGAACATCTGTGGGATAATTTGAAGTGGGCTGTCCATGCTCGGCGACCATCAAACTTAACTGAACTGGAATTGTTTTGTAAAGAGGAATGGTCAAAAATACCTTCATCCAGGATCCAGGAACTGATTAAAAGCTACAGGAAGCGACTAGAGGCTGTTATTTTTGCAAAAGGAGGATCTACTAAATATTAATGTCACTTTTCTGTTGAGGTGCCCATACTTTTGCACCGGTCAAATTTTGGTTTAATGCATATTGCACATTTTCTGTTAGTACAATAAACCTCATTTCAATCCTGAAATATTACTGTGTCCATCAGTTATTAGATATATCAAATTGAAATGGCTGTTGCAAACACCCAAATATTTAGAACTAAAAATGATTAAGATTAATAGGGGTGCCCAAACTTTTTCATATGACTGTATATATGTTTAACTAGTAATACCTTACTATTATTTAGGGTTACTTTATGTCATGTAAACTATCTGAATATACCTGTGCTGGTGGTGGAATCTGGAAATGATTCAGTGTTACATTGCATGTGAGTAAGCTACAAATTCCAGCTGTTTGCTTTCTGAAATGAATATATTTCAATGCTAACCTAATCCCAATCTTGCACTTACCCTTTGTTTAAAACAAATAGGCATGGGTTGAGGAAATGGGGTAGATGCTGGCAAAATGGAAAGTACGTACAGAGGTAGCAGAGTTAACCCGAACTTCTGCAATTGGTTAAACAATGAAACGTCATTTTAAAAATGTTTTTTCCATTGACTTTTCATTGGTATTTGTTGTCTTCTGTGATGAGATATCTCGCTGCAGCAGTTTAACAAATTGCAGAACTTTGGGTTAACTCATCTGTATAAAGTTTTGATTGGCCTTTATTTATGTTTTTGGAGACCCACATAAAAATAAACGTACAATTCTGTCATTTCTTCTGCTTTGTGTATGGAGTTGCTGGGTAGTTATAGGTGAGTCTGAGTTACCACCAGTGATGGGCGATAACTTTGCACTCTGACCTAGAAGTTTAGTACACTGAGGCTGCAGGAAACCGTGCACTGGCGTAACTAGTCACAGTGGTCACAGTTGCAACTGGCCCAGAAGCCCCCACAGATCTCCTTTAACCCTTTAAATGCAAACAATAGCAGTTAGTCAGCAGCATATAGTGAAGGAGGGATTCTGTGAGGCTGTGGCACAAATGGGAAAATTATTACTATGTGGGGGACACTGATGGGGTGGGAATGATGGGAAGCTTGTGTGCACAGACATTTTGTGAACAAGTCTTCATGCACCCAGAGAGAAAAGGAAACGGAAATGTAAATTCCACTAAAATGTATGGGTGGGATTCAAGGAGAAGTTGTGTAGGGGAACCCTAGCTGAGCTTTTGCTGCAGAGATGCACAGGAGATTGTGCTGAGGAAAATTCCATCTTGCGGAGAAGCTCTAAAGTTCCAGCCTGAGCTGCAGATGAACACATCTGTCACAATTGCATCTGCTAGTAAGTAGGAAATATCGGTCCACCTATTGAGGGGTAAAGTTGCCTGGCATGTCAATACCTGAGAATGAAGAGAAGTGCCATTCTACAGATGACTAGGAGACTGAGATGTGTGTGGGGGGAACTGTGAGACAGGGCTACTTTGCAGAAGAGGTGCAGTGACTCCAGTGACTGCAGGGCATTGCTGCCGTGATCCAGAAAGAGGGACTAACAACAACTTACACGTTGACTGTTGGTATATTTAAATGCTGTGATAAGACTGTTCTGTACTGATGTGGTTCTGAAGAAGCCAAAACCAGTACTGGGTCATCAGCCAAGTTCAGGTAGTCTGAAGTCTCTTGTATTGCTATTCTGAAACCGTCACCCTAGTTGCCTCATTTCAAAGCTTTGTAACCACAAAGCTTGTCACCTCCTTGTGAGAAAAATTCTCCAGTTGTCCAGTTAGGAAACCATTCCAACACCAGAGGGTCAAAATATCATATAGCTAAAAGGGCACTCCAACCCAGAGCAGCTATTTCCCTGACATACAACTCCATGCATTATTAACATGCTAGATGCTGTGCTGATTACTCTGTGTATTTTGGATTGTAGTGGTTATGGGTCCTGCAACCCTGTCATTTTTTAGTGTATGAGACACTGCTGCAATACTCACAACCACCTTTATCAAGAATACGCTGAGTAAGCAGCAAAGCACCTGGTATGTAGACAATGTAGAGAATAACACACCCGGACAAACAGGAGATCTGCCGGGGTCCCGACAGTTGGACCTCCACTTACCTGAAATTGATGACCTATCATAATAATAGTCTATCAGTTTTGAAAAGTTGCATAATCCCTTTAAATAAATTATCTATTCCTGTTTACATTGTGAAAATTACCATGTGACTCTAGATAACCTTTGTTGCACTTGCATAACATTGTCTAACATAAGGTATAATTCAATAACTGAGTCACCTGGAGACATGCTATGAAAACCTATTGTTAGGAGTCTTAGAAAGACAATGCTGTTCTTTCTATTCTGCCATACTCAGATAACATGAGAAGTCAGAGCCACATGTATTGTTTAAATAAATACCAGACAGTAAGAATAAATTGCTATAGAACACAGAGTGTTGTGATTTACTTATTGTTACAGTGTTGCCTAACTAGAATAGTAAAGCCTGGTTTTATATGTATAAGGGGACAATTTTTCCAATAGTAAATAAATGTAGGTTTCTCCCAGATATATATTATGTGTTCTGTGCACATTGTAGTACGTTTAGTGTTTTTCAAGCAACCACTATGTACTAACTATTCACAGTAAGTACTAACCAACTATAAACAGCAGTATGGACTAATCATCTATAAACCTCAGTATGTATTAACCAACTATAAGTCTTAGGAATGCTTGTACTATTGTTCACATATCCTTATTTTTTTCTCCATTGGACATTAATAATAGATTCCACTTTAAAGAGGACCTTTCACCAGCTCCACCAACTCCAACTCTTTTCATCCTTCAATAGGTTAGTTGTTATTTTTCCTTGAACCACCACTGATCCTGAGAAATTATTGCTGCTAGTTTCAGCACAATTATGCTCTATACTGTCAAATGGACGGTTCCTGTCTTTCTGCTCCAGCTATTGCCTGCATCCCTGGCTGTGGAGAGCATAATTGTGTTGAAACAAACTGAAACACTTTCATAGGAATGGTGCGAGTTTGAGAAAAAATTCCAACTTCGCCAAAATCAGTGGTGTAGCACCTATAAAAGGATACAATGAATTGTCCTCTTTCAGGATAAAGCTCCACGTAGCAGGCTGCAGCAACAAAGCGGTGTGGGAGAAACTGCAGCGGCATCGCATCGCGTTTTTTCCTGCAGTGCTTTTCACAGAAATTCCACAGAGATTTCCGCAGATTTAGTCAGATTTAAGAAAAACATTACAGCTTGGAAATTACATTTTCATGTGCTTACATTAGGTTCATACTAGCATTTGGGTTTCTGTTCTTCAGGTCCTCTTGGGGACCCGAAAAACGGAAACCCTATCTGCTTAATAAGCTATAATAGACTATAATGGGGGATAGAGTCCTCAAATGGTCACACAACGCTAGTGTGACCAAAGCCTTACAGACATATAAATATATATTTTTTTTTAAATCTACACAGTGTAGCTTGAAATAAAAACATACTTATGCTAAGGCCCCACATAGCGAGTCACAGCCAAAACACGCTGCGGAAAATACCGCGGTGGAAACACATCACGTTTTTTTTCTGCAGAATTTGTCACAGAAAAATTGACTTTCTGCCCCTATTATACCTAAACATAAGCATTTTTTAAATCAAAGCTTTTGCGCTCTGGATTTTTTTTTCTGCAATGTGTGGATGGGATAAGCCAGAATCCCATCCACTTTGCAGGTACTGTAAAACACAGCATTTTCGCAACGTGGGACCCTGGCCTTAAAGTATCCACAAAGGTTCCTTTAAAATTCTGGTTCTGCTCCTTTCCATATGTACAGTGCTCAATATGACTAATTGTAAAAAGACCATAATTTTATCTAGTGAGGTCACAGTGAAATGGTCACATGGGATAACCATGTCACTGCATCCCTGCTGTTTTTGCACTGGATACTTTGTCCCTTTAAAGTAGTTGTTACCATAGTTCATTATAACCTATATCGTCAAGCTTGTATACTCAGCAGTCTCTTTTAAACTCAGAGGGCTTGAAGCCACAAACAAAAGTAGCTTTCACATAGGAAAGCTGCTTGGCCATAACCTTTGAGCAGCTGACGTTGCAGTAGTTTTCAGAAACCAGACTAATGCTAGGTTCACAATAGTGTTGAGTTTCTGTTCCTCGGGTCCGCTTAGGGACCCGAAAAACGGATACCCTATCCACTTAAAAAGTGGTTACCCGTGAAAAACCATGGAAACCCAAGGACCCTATAGACCAGGGGTAGGCAACTTTTGGCACTCTAGCTGTTGTAAAACTACAACTCCCAGCATGCATACTTGCTTTGCTGTTCTTGGAACTCCTATGGAAGTGAATGGGGAGTTGCAGTTTCTCAGCAGCTGGAGAGCCAAAGGTTGCTGACCCCTGCTATGGACTATAATGGGGTTTCTACCGATTTTATACTGAAACAGGACTTTTCTCTACTTTTCTCCCTGCCTATTTTAATCGGAATGGGGATGGAGTTCCCGAACCTAGCATTAGTGATCAGATAGCTAAAGAAGCACTGTACCAAAAAATTGGCGTATAAGAAAGGTACATTAAGTAAATTGTAGTTAGTTACTAGTGGCTGTAATTGTGAGTTAAAGGGGTTTTCCTGGGGACATAAACCTTCTTAAAATGTGTAGATGATTAAAGCTAAACAGTTTTTGGAATTATATGTAATTAAAAAATAAGCAGAATTTTATAATGTTTTTCTAATTTTCTTAGTGGTGACAGTATGTTGTCCTGATAGGTTGCCAATGAATATGTACATGAATGAAGTAATGGTCTTTCTATGGTCTGGGACTTTTCAGAAACTCAGCCATAATTTCCTTGTTGTGGCTGGGTTATCTTCTCCTACGTAACTCACAGGAGACATCATGTAGCTTTCTAATGGACCAGAGGATGAAAATGTTTTCTGGAGTGCTTATTTAAGTCTGGTTTCATATCTGTATTTTGGAGGAACACAACAATGAAAAATTACCACAGTTGCGATTCTGTCCCACGATGGACGTTAACAGCACACAATGAACCAAACTGACTACAATGGGCTCTGTTGGGTTTCCATCATGGTGCCATCATTTTACCAGATAAAACAGGGCAGCATGCTGTTCTATTTTGCTGAACATTTCTGATGGAATCTGCGCTGTAGGCTCCTAACAGAGCCTCCAATGCAGATGTGAATAGCGCTTAGGAAATATATGCCAGCTCTGTGATATCTAAGGTCAAATATAGTATTTTGGTATGTTTTATCATTTTATTCTAGATATGTTATAAGTACTTTGGAACTCATGGTAGCAGAGGACTATATGATTGTTTACTTAAATGGAGCCACACCCAGAAGGAAGATGCCGGGACTCGGATGGATGAAGAAATGTTACCAAATGATAGATAGACGGTGAGTAACAATGGAAAATCTTATCAACATTTAGCCTGGTTATTGATATATGACGTATGATATATTGATGATATTGATTGCTCCTTGTGAGGTGGTACTATCTCCAGTTGCCTTTCTCCCAGCTACTGCATAAGCATCTGACAGTAATATCTAAGATTAAGACCGGACACTGGCATATATGTGGCGAATCTTTGTGCATCTTGGCGCATCGAGTTTGTGCTAACATTGTTTTGACTTGCTAGACATGTGAGTGTGAGAAAAGGGACATGGGTTAAATGGGCCAAATATGCCAACAAATACCACAAAATTTTGATGTAAAATTCTGGCTAAGTAAGCCAACTAAAAGGAGGTATAAACTTAGATACACCAGATGTACCACCCAGCATTAGCCACTGTGATAAATCTAGTGCATTTTCAGACTATCTATTAGTAAATGTGGGCTACTGTTTCTGTGGTAACAAACTATGTAAATTCTGAATGGCTGACGCTCATTTAATAACTACATTATACCTTATCACAGGCTAAGGAAGAACCTGAAGTCTTTCATAATTGTTCATCCATCTTGGTTTATTAGGACTATATTAGCTGTGACACGTCCTTTCATAAGGTAAATATGAAGCAGTTATAATTATTAGAATCTACTGCTCTTAACCCTTGTTTTTTTAATATTTTATTGTTTAATTCCACTACTAATCCTATGAACAGGTGGTTCTTATCACTTATCCTAAGGCTAGACCCCACTTAGCGGGCCACAGCAAAAAAGCGCTGCAGGAAAAACCACGGCGGCAACACACCGCGGTTTTTCGCACGGCGCTTTTCACAGAAAATCTGCTGAGGTTTCCTCTGCAGACTTTCTGCTTCAATTATATCTATAGGGAAACTGCCAGAATTTCCGTAGGTATAATTGACATGCTGCGATTTTCAAAAACGCAATGGCTTTGGAAATTTCTGTGACGGTTGCGCGTGTTTTCCTGCAATGTGTGGATGGGAATCCCATCCACTTTACAGGGACTGTAAAATGCCAAACCGCGGTGTTTACGCCACGTGAGGCCCTGGCCTAAAGGTAAAATGCATGCAGTGTCAGTCTAAAGGGGATCTCTACCAGGTTAAACTTTTTTTTTCTTTTTTTAAAAAGTTCAGAATGGTGTTAAATAATAAGTTTTACTCTTGTCACCAAATATTTGTTGCCCCTGTTGTGATGAATCCTGGGTCCCCCAGCATTTTCTAATTCCTGATTCCTGAGTATAAACCCAGAAATGATCACATTATGAGTATAACACTTCCCCAGTGACCCACTAAATGTCTCACTGAGTGCCATCTAGCTTTCAGAGTTCTGGTTGCTGTGTTTTTTTTAGCCCTATGGCCTATTAAAAAAAGCACTCTAAAAATCTATATTTATTTGGCACATGCATTGAAAAAACTGTATTAGGCTAACAGCGGGAAAATAATGCTGTTTGAGGCTGAGACCAACGTTGCAGAACTGCAGCTTTTTTTGTGGCAGATTTTGCTGTGGTTTTTTGAGCCAAAGCTAGGCTCAAAGGCTACAAAAGGAATGGGAAATATATAGGAAGTTATTATACTTCTGCCTTTTGTTCAATCCAATCTTGGTTTAGGTTAAAAAAAAAAAAAAAAAAAAAAAAACGCCACAAAAAAAGCTGTGTTTCTGCAGCGTGGGACCTTAGCCTTACATAACCTGCTGGACATTATACTGTGTGGAGGGGCCACTATGTGACATTATACTGTGTGCAGGGACCACTATGGGACATTGTACTGTGTTGAGGGGCCACTATGGGACATTATACTGTGTGGAGGGGCCACTATGGGACATTATACTGTGTGGAGGGGCCACTATGGGACATTATACTGTGTGGAGGGGCTGCTATGGGACATTATACTGTGTGGAGGGTTTGCTATGAGATATTATACTGTCTGGAGGCCCTTTTGGGACATTATAGCATGTGTTAATGGGGCGTTATACCATGTGGGGGCCAGGAAAGGGGGCGCTATTTTGTGTGGTGGTGGGTACCCAAGTCAAAAGATTGCTATGGGGCCCAGTCTTTGCTAGTTACGCCCTGGTAAATAGAAATCAGAGCATCTGGTTGGTTAGGGGGCATAATAGCCCCCACATCACATGAGATTGAGGTATGTGAGAGGTTGCCAAGGCAGCCAGTAGGCCAATCAAGTATCACGGTACAATAGTACAAAATTAATACATTTTGGTCATCTCACCTCCTCCAAAAATAGCAAGTCATACATACCAAAGATCGGTACCAATGAAAGCCAAAACTTGTCCTACATATAAAGAGCCCTGAAGAAGAATACGGTGACCCCAGGCAAATCATTTATTTTCGAAAAATGACATTTTATTTAGTAAAAGCAGTAAAACATGATAAAGCCAATATAAATATAATAATAATGGAATTATTATTGTTTTTTTTCACATGGACGCGCAAAAAAGTTCATCAATGGTAATCAAAACATTATATGTACCCCAAAAGCATGCCAAAAGAAAGTACAACTCTTCCCACACATAGCTATGTTAACTGAAAAAAGGCGATAAATTTGGGAGGCATGGAGAGATGGAAAATATAAAAAAGTCGACATGCATTAATCTCCAAACTACCCTACATCCTTAGGGGGTTAATATAGTTATTTCATGTTTTACTATTTATGCACAATATAAACACTATTAAAAAATATATTTGTTTTTGTTGTTTATTTGCTATGTTCTGGGAGCCATAACTGTATAACAATGTAAGCAACATATGCCAAAAGTTAAAAACATCACAATCTTTATTGAATATATAATACAATACAATAATTAATTGTATAATACAATATATGGTTAAAAAAATCAAATAGTGGAAAGGGGCAGCAGCACAGGAGGGACAGGAAATCAACAGAGTGTGTAGTAACCATTTGAAGTGTATTAGCAATCTGATATCACAAAGTGCAAAGTGGAATAAAATAAATTGTAATATTGTGTTATCAGATTGTCATTACCCTTTAATTTTCACTAAACAAGTTTTGATGTCCTCTACCTCCCCCAATGCCGCTTCTTTCTACAATGCAGTTTATTTTTAACTGTAATTCAATAAAAACTGAGGGCTTTTTTTAACTTTTGGCATTTGTGGCTTGCATTGTTCGTAGATGCATAGTTTATTATTGTGCTTTTCCTGAAAATACTAGTGGTCATTTTGTTGCCGCCCTAAAATTATACTTTAACTGATGTTGAAGTAACTGTCTGTGGTTACTAATATATTATATACATGAGATTTAATAATGTAATGGGCATTCTTTTACTGCCTACAAAACTAAAATATTTTTTATTTTTCTGTTGATAGAGCAGATTGTTTTATATAGGACAAGCTTTAATTTTCATCAATACCATTTTGGCATGCATGCAGGCTGAGATACTTAGCTTGTGCCACCCCTATATATATCTGGTGCTTGACAGGGCCAGTTTTAGACAAGCTGTGGCCCTGGGCAAAACACTGGGACCCCAAACACTGAAATACTGCACCAGTTGATTTGGAAGGCACTATGCAAATAGATGCAGCTCTGATTTCTACTATTTCCAGGGGCATTAGTAGGGTTGTAAAAGATCAGGATCCCAAGACACACAAAATAATATATGCCTATACAGTTATGAAATAAAGTACCTACACAAAAAACAAATATCACCACCTGTGAGTGTGTGAACCCAGAGGGCGCTAATGAGCGACCCAGGGCCAGGCCTGAAAAGGCCCTCAGCCACACCTTTGGGTGGGGCGTAACTCCAGAGGGCTGGGGGGAAACCTGCAGGAAGCAGGAAGTCGTGGACCCAGCCAAAGACAAACAAGGCGGTCTGTTCCCAGAGCGCTGGGGTCCTGAGAGGACTTACTGAGCCAGGCTGCTTGTTGCCCCAGAGATCAGTCAGGGAGCAAGCCGTGAGTTAGGGCCTGTGTGTGGCCTAGGTCGTTTGTTATTTTGTGTATGTTTCCTAAGCTGAATAAAAGCCATTTTGTTTTGAATTGGCACTGTCTGAACGCTGTCTCTCCGGCGCCCAGTACCACAACCACTGCTGTCGGGTCCAGGAGTCTGCCGCCATTGAGATTAATCCCCCCAAATTGTCACATATGGTGCTTCGGATGCGGGCATAAAGAGATCCACGCAAGTCCTGGAAAACAAGTGGTTGGTGACTGCAGTACTGCTAAGTGTGCATTGTGGCCTACAGCTGGAAGAAATCTGTGATTTCAACTGAGAAACCCAGTAAGGGGTGAGTGGAACTGCATAATAGCAAATTGTGTGCAAAAACTGGTGAAAGTAAAACTCTGGAAAAGGAATCCAGGGAATGGACTTTGTGTATACTGTGGCTCAGAAGTCTGTAAAGTGCTTGCTGATGGCAAGAAAGTAAGCAATGTGTGTAGAAGCTGGATATTGCAAACAGTCTATGTGAAAGGCTATGATGCCATGTTTGTGTTTTCTGTGGAAGACAGAAGAAAATGCTGGTTGTTGTAGTGCCACATAAGTTAACTGTTTGAATACATGTGACTGCAGAAGATAGCAAAAAAAGTTGCTGCCGGTTGAACCCAAGGTTGCTGTGGAATATTGTGTAATCTTGTTAGTAAACCATGGGCAAGAAAAAGAGAATTTCAGCTTGTAAAAAAGCAGAGAAGTTATGCTCAGGTTTATTAGTGCAGCAGTCTGAACGCAGAGAGACACAAAACCCGGAACAGAGCATGTGGAGTGCAAGTAAAGATAATGGGTTGCATGACGGTGACTCAGTTTTTCTGAAACACCTCTGTTCTATGATTGAATATGTCCCTGCTGACTGTATGTCTCATACTGGAGTGCATGAAAGTGTCAAAGATGAAAATATTATGGTGCAGCAGCTTCAAGATGAGATTAAAACCATCAGGTTCAGTTATGAGAATGAAATATCTGATTGGAAATGGCAGCTTTTGGTATCAGAAAAAGAGAACCTTAAGTTAAAGAACGAGCTTGACTCTATGAAGAGGTTATATCCTAGTCATTGTGAAAATGTGGTGCTGGGTTTGCCTGGAATGGACTGTGTCACTAAGAAGGAGTTTGCAGAAATGAAATGCGCTCTATCTAATAAAGTCCTACAGAGTGTAGAGCAAAAGCAAGTGCTTGAGAAACAATTGCAGGATTTAAAGGAGCAGCATGTTCAAGACTCCATTGCCAAAGAGAGTGTCATTAAAATATTAAGAGATGCTAAACGTGAGAGAAGTGAATTTTTGCAGTGTCAGTCAGAATGTCTGGATGACCAAGTCAGGAAGTGTGAAAAACTTTCGGCTGCATTAACTGACAAAGAAAATGAAATTGCAGAGCTGAGGAAGCATGTGTCTGACAGAGAGAGTGATTTAGAATCTGTGGTGCAGACATTGCAGTCAGAGCAAAACTTGCATGAACTAAAGCAGGTTCGGCTAAATAATGAAGTCAAGGAATGGCGGAGCAGAGCTGGAGTTCTGGAACAAAGAGAAATGGAACTCAAAGCTAGAATATGTAGCCTGGAGAGGGCGCTCTCAGGATCTTGTGAAGATAATGAGAAATTGTCTGTTTTGGTGCAAAATAAAGACAAAGAATTGATAGAGATGTCATCTGTCCATGCTCAGAATTTACAAACCTTACAGGAGAGTCACAAAAAAGTAGAGACTCGACTTCAAGAGCTGCAACTAAAAGTCACAGAAAGGGACAGGTTTCGAGCAGAGCTGCTAGACAAGGCAAACGGACTGCAGGTGGAATTGGATAATGTCACAGGGCTTCTTTCTCAAGCTGATAGCAAGTCCCATCAAACTTTCCAAAGTTTTTTCTACACTAGAATCTCAGCTTCAGGACACTCAGGAACTTTTGCAAGAAGAAACTCGTCAGAAGCTTGATCTTAGTACAAAACTAAAACAAATGGAAGATGAGAAAAATGGTTTCCTTGAGCAACTAGAGGAAGAGGAGGAAGCAAAAAGAGATTTGACAAAGCAGATTTCAACACTGCAGGCTCAGGCGACTGATATGAAGAAAAAAATGGAGGATAGTATTGGGTCCTTGGACTCTGTTGAAGAACTAAAGAGAAAGTTGAAAACGGAGCTAGAAGCTATAAATCAACGGTTTGAAGAGAAGGCTGCTGCTTATGACAAACTTGAGAAGACGAAAACTAGACTTCAGCAGGAACTAGAAGATATAGGTGTAGATCTTGATCATCAACGTCAGATTGTGTCAAATTTGGAAAAGAAGCAGAAAAAGTTTGATCAGCTGCTTGGTGAAGAGAAGACTCTTTCTGCTAGATATGCAGAAGAACGTGACCGTGCTGAAGCAGAGGCTTGTGGAAAAGAGACCAAAGCTCTTGCCTTGGCTCGCTCCCTAGAAGAGGCCCTTGAATTGAAGGCCAAGTTAGAGAGGCTCAACAAGCAACTGCACACTGAAATGGAGGATTTGGTTAGCTCCAAGGATGATGTTGGGAAGAATGTTCATGAATTGGAAAATTCTAAGAAGACATTGGAACAGCAAGTGAAAGAAATGAAGACTCAGCTGGAGGAGCTTGAAGATGAATTACAAGCCACCGAGGATGTCAAGTTGCGCTTAGAAGTTAATCTGCAAGCTATGAAGGCACGGATTGAGGAAGATCTGCAAGTTGCAATAGTAAAAACTGAGATTGAGGCTGCTCAGAGAAATGTGGCATTGGAGAAAGTTCTTGAGCTGGAATCAGAGATTTGTGCGCTACAGAAGGCGTTAGAATTGGAGAAAGCTGCCAGCATAGAGGCAGAGAAAGCAGAGCCATTAAGGCAGCCAGAACATGTAACCAAAAAGCATCTGGGTACTGACAGTAAAAACTGTGATGTTGGAAACTTGGTATCCCAGTCCTCTGGTGTTAGCACAGAGAATGAAAATAATTTGGAGAATGTTGAGATGACGATATCACCAGCTCCTGTACTGTCAGAAAGGGATTTTCACCAAAATTCTTGCAATCTATCACAGTACTGCAACATGCCTCCAGGAAGTTATGCGTATGAGAAAGAGGAGGTAAGACTAGAGTATGGTAGTGGTTCTCCGGCTGCCGTACAGATGTGGAAGTATTATAAAGAAACCATTCCAATATATGATGTGGCAATTGTTAAAGACATACCAGAAAATGTAGTTCAGCGTGACCTATGTTGTGAGGGTGTACTTTATGGCCCTTGTGCAGAAGGAGAAGATATTGCGGTACAGAGCTTGTGTATCTCAAACAAAGAGGAGAGCAAGCAGCCTATGTCTCCTAAACTTCTAAGCCTTGATGGTGATGGCAAAGTTTGCTTTGAGATGAAGGTTACGGAAAAAGTACCCGTGAAACAGTTATAATCTAAAGACATTGATGTGCATGAAGTACGTGTTAGTTGGTCTCTGAGCTCCTGTGGATTCATGATAAGTGAAAATGAAGATTCTTACGGCTATTTACTAAAGGGATCAAAGTCATGCAATGGGAGGGCTGAAGACTATGGAGAGAAATGTGATGAAAATGATGTGATCCCCTGTATGGCGAATTGTGAAGGTGATGAAGGAGAACTTGCCTTTGCACAGAATGGCCAGGATCTTGGCGTAGCATTTAAAGTGCTGAAAAAAACGGAATTCTCGACTGAGCGGAATTTGGAAGAAGAGACCGCCAGATTGGGACATCTGGAGAGACACTGGACAAGTGTACAGGATTAAAGAGGGACGTCGACATACTATGTCTTGTCCCATTGTAGCTCACCCCATGGGTAGTGAGCTGAGGGGGGAGGGTATGTGAGTGTGTGAACCCAGAGGGCGCTATTGAGCGACCCAGGGCCAGGCCTGAAAAGGCCCTCAGCCACACCTTTGGGTGGGGCGTAACTCCAGAGGGCTGGGGGATACCTGCAGGAAGCAGGAAGTCGTGGACCCAGCCAAAGACAGGCAAGGCGGTCTGTTCCCAGAGGGCTGGGGTCCTGAGAGGACTTACTGAGCCAGGCTGCTTGTTGCCCCAGAGATCAGTCAGGGAGCAAGCCGTGAGTTAGGGCCTGTGTGTGGCCTAGGTCGTTTGTTATT
This sequence comes from Leptodactylus fallax, assembly GCA_947044405.1. Taxonomy (NCBI): domain Eukaryota; kingdom Metazoa; phylum Chordata; class Amphibia; order Anura; family Leptodactylidae; genus Leptodactylus; species Leptodactylus fallax. The sequence continues at coordinate 6,508,404 of CAMRHE010000023.1, read as the reverse complement.
TTGTGTATGTTTCCTAAGCTGAATAAAAGCCATTTTGTTTTGAATTGGCACTGTCTAAACGCTGTCTCTCCGGCGCCCAGTACCACAACCACTGCTGTTGGGTCCAGGAGTCTGCCGCCATTGAGATTAATCCCCCCAAATTGTCACACACCATACAGTCTTTACATATTACTCAAACCTTGCCCTTGCCTCGCAAATATTCTCAAGGTTCTCCTGCAAGTTTTGGTTCGGTCCAAACCAAAACAGAAATGCTATTATTAAACTCTGGTGTCAGGTCTTCTTTCCCAGTGTCTTCCAGCCTACTGGCTGATGTCAGCAACTCCAGGATACAGCTGAGTCCTGTGACATGGTGTGGGGCACATTTACGTCAAGACCCTCTGACTCATACATCATGACATTGACGCGCCCAGCGTTACCTCTGAAGCTCTATTACAGACCTCAGAGATCTCCTAAGGCTGCTGACATCACCCAGGAGGCTGGAAGAAGCGAAAGAACACTAGCAAAAGAAGACCGGGCATTACAACTGAGCCCCAGAGAGGTGAGCAAAGGGGAGTATTAACTGTATATTACTTTAGTACAATTTCCCAGGGCCTTCGATTATTATACTCCAGGGACTAAAGAGAAATGATTTGTAAATGGCGAACCTCAAAACTCTTGGTTTAGTACAAACCCAAAATTTTTTGAAAACTTGCTACGAACCTGGCTCATTATGAGGCAGTTTGTTTATCCCTACATACCACCTTGAGGAATACAAAAAAATGAGAACATAGCAAAAGAGATATACAATAGGGTGGGGAGGAAGCCTAGTATTAAATAATTGGCCTGTGAGTGATGTGCCAATACACCTTAACATAAGTTAACAAAAACCAAAAAACATAATGGGAATGGCACTAATAATCAGATAACCACATATGATAAAAAAATTATACTTAATTATAAATAAGTAAAATTAGACACAAATAAATGGATGAAACAAACAGAATGATTGTGTCAAACAGGTAACAGAGGCCCAAAATACTTACAAAATATTAATAAATGACCATAAAAGACTTTGTCTGTAGGTATTTCATACCTTATATCTATGTTGCTATTGGAATGTATGACTACATATCCTATGCAAACACAAGTGGACAAGTTCCAAATGCATGCAAAAAGTACTAGTTAAGTAAAATAGTACATTGCCACAAATACAGCATATAGAACTAAGAGGTACTGTATATAGCATATGGAACTGAGAGATATATAGCAAAGTTATGTAAACATACCCATGATAATATGTGTAATACACAGGCCTCCGTTCCACTGACACACACCCGACGCGCGTTTCGGCGCGATACCTTCATCTGGGGGCACCTTGAGGCTAAGGCCCCACTTAGCGAATCACTGCAAAAAAATTGCTGTTGAAAAAATGGGATGGAAACACATCAGGCTTTTTTTCCGCAATGTTTTTCTTTACGATTTTACTGAGTTCTCCTCTGCAGACTTTCTGCCCCTATTATACATATATGGAAAACTTCAGTGATTCCATAGGTATAATTGAAATGCTGCGATTTCCAAAACCACAACGGTTTTTGAAATCGCAGTATTTCCGCTGCTGATTTTTTTTTATTGCAGTGTGTGGATGGGATTAGCCAGAATCCCCTCCACTTTGCAGATACTGTAAAACGCAGTGTTTTCGCAACATGGGTCCCTGAGCCGACTTGTTTCTGAACAAGATACACTATACAAACACTGATATTACTAATGATACTGGATCACTACACCTACACTAAGACCCAAATAATGATAGTGATTCTATATTCAGCATATAAAAGAACAGAATATAAATAAAAGTCATGACGTCCACACACTAAGGGTATGTTCACACTGAAAAATTCAATTTGAGAAATTTTTCCAAGCTGAAAAATTCAGGTGCAGGAATTTCAAGCTGAATTTTTCCTCTTGAACAATTTCTGCATCAAATTCCATGCCTTCACTTCAGTAGGAATTATCAAGCAGAATCCATCTGAAGATTGAGCATGGTGCTTATTTTTTCCCGCTAGCTGAAAAAATCAGCTAGAGAAAAAAAATCAGTGAAGCCTGGTTTCAGGTGAAATTTTGAGCTGATTTTGAGGTGGAATCTGCCTCAAATTCAGTGCCAAATTCCACTCTGTAAACATACCCTTAGGACCCTTGCAGTGGTCAGTGTGCTATATGTGTATTTCACGGATAGCACACTGACCCATTCTTTTCTATGGGCCCGTACAGAGGACCGTGAATTTCATGGTCCCGTGTGCGGGCCGACAGTCCGGGCCGCAAGATATAGAACTAGTCCTATTCCTGTCCTATTTTGCAGCCCTTGCTTCCGTGGTTCCTATTCATTTAATGAAAGGAGCTGCAGAAGCACGGCCCGCAGCACACGGGCAGCACACGGGAGACATCCGCCCGTGCTTTTAATTCACGGCAGGCCCCATGTTGCGGAAACGCAGCTTTTTTTATTTTTTTTTGTGGGTTTTTTTTTTAAACCAGGAGTGGGGTCTCAGCATAAGGGTTCTATTAGGCCAATAGATTTTATTGAAAGAGAGTTGATCAGCGATCAACACTCATTCACACTGGCCTGATTACAAAGGTGGATCCAGATTCAGGCTGGGTTCACATCTGCGTTTGCCTCTCTGCACGAAATCAGTTTTTGAAACCATCTCAAAATCCTCAAAAGCTGATCTCAAACGGTTAGTTTTAAAACCCATTGATTTCAATGGGTGGTAAAAACCATCCGCAGGTGTGCGTTTGGAGCATTTCCGTCTGGTATCCACTCTTTTGAATGGAGAAAAAAGTCGGACTTGCAGTACTTTTTCTCCGTTCAAAAATAAGGATTCCAGATGGACAGCAACCAATCCGTTTTTTTTTAAACAATAAGGTCTATGGAAAGCGGATTACAAACAGATAGCAATCAGTTTGTGTCCGTTTTGCAATCCGTTTTTCCCTCTGCGCATGCTCAGAATTAAGAAGGGGGAAGAAAAAAAAAACTATTGGTCAAAAACAGACACAAACGGATTACAAATGGACAAAAAACTGACACAAACGGTCAGTTTTTTTGAACAGATACCCATTGACTAACCGTCTGAAAAGACAGATTTGGGCATCTGCTGTGTAATCATTTGGAATTCTTTTAGTACCAAACTGTTTTTCTCTTAAAACTGTTTGCAAGCAGACAGATACCAGAAATGTGGCCAATATAGAGTCTGGATTTTTATGCACCATATTTGCCCCTTAGCTGGAGGTATTATGCTGTCCAACCAGTGTGAAGTGTGTCAAAAAGATTTAATTGTGATAAAAGCTAAATTCAAATTGTCTGCACAGAAATAGAATTGTCCATTCTTTTCACTAATAAACTTTACCTCCAGTTAGGTCCATACAGTGGGGAAAAAAAAGTATTTAGTCAGTCACCAATTGTGCAAGTTCTCTCACTTAAAAAGATGAGAGAGGCCTGTAATTGACATCATAGGTAGACCTCAACTATGAGAGACAAAATGAGAAAACAAATCTAGAAAATCACATACAAAAATATATACAGTGGGGGAAAAAGTATTTAGTCAGCCACCAATTGTGCAGATCTCCTCTAGAGCAGTGATGTTTTGGAGCTGTCGCTGGGCAACACGGACTTTCAACTCCCTCCAAAGGTTTTCTATGGGGTTGAGATCTGGAGACTGGCTAGGCCACTCCAGGACCTTGAAATGCTTTTTACGAAGCCACTCCTTCGTTGCCCTGGCGATGTGCTTGGAATCATTGCTGAAAGACCCAGCCACGTTTCATCTTCAATGCCCTTGCTGATGGAAGGAGGTTTGCACTCAAAATCTCACAATACATGGCCCCATTCATTCTTTCATGTACACGGATCAGTCGTTCTGGTCCCTTTTCAGAGAAACAGCCCCAAAGTATGATGTTGCCACCCCCATGCTTCACAGTAGGTATGGTGTTCTTTGGATGCAACTCAGCATTCACTCTCCTCCAAACACGACGAGTTGTGTTTCTACCAAACAGTTCTACTTTGGTTTCATCTGACCATATGACATTCTCCCAATACTCTTCTGGAACATCCAAATGCTCTCTAGCAAACTTGAGACGGGCCCGGAAATGTACTGGCTTAAGCAGGGGGACACGTCTGGCACTGCAGGATCTGAGTCCCTGGTGGCGTAGTGTGTTACTGACGGTAGCCTTTGTTACGTTAGTCCCAGCTTTCTGCAGGTCATTCACTAGGTCCCCCCGTGTGGTTCTGGGATTTTTGCTCACCATTCTTGTGATCATTTTGACCCCACGGGGTGAGATCTTGCGTGGAGTCCCTGATTGAGGGAGATTATGAGTGGTCTTGTATGTCTTCCATTTTCTAATTATTGCTTCCACAGTTGATTTCTTCACACCAAGCTGCTTGCCTATTGCAGATTCAGTCTTCCCAGCCTGGTGCAGGTCTACAATTTTGTTTCTGGTGTCCTTCCACAGCTCTTTGGTCTTCACCAAAGTGGAGTTTGGAGTGTGACTGTTTGAGGTTGTGGACAGGTGTCTTTTATACTGTAAACAATTTCAAACAGGCGCCATTACTACAGGTAATGAGTGGAGGACAGAGGAGCCTCTTAAAGAAGAAGTTACAGGTCTGTGAGAGTCAGAAATTTTACTTGTTTGTAGGTGACCAAATACTTATTTTCCACCATAATTTGCAAATAAATTTTTTAAAAATCAGACAGTGTGATTTTCTGGATTTGTTTTCTCATTTTGTCTCTCATAGTTGAGGTCTACCTATGATGTCAATTACAGGCCTCTCTCATCTTTTTAAGTGGGAGAACTTTTTAAGTGAGAGAATGGATAGTTGGAATGCTACAACAGCTGTCACATACGGAGTCCGACAGACCCCATTAACCATAATGGGATCCATCGGGTTCTGTTCTTCAAAACTGAAACCGCCGGATAAAAAAGTCAGACTTGTCAGATTTTTTCGTCTGCCGATTTTGTACGCACACTGCTATCCAAAGCAGATGTTAACGTAGGCTTAAATGTAACACATGTGCATGCTTTTAGGCACATATTCATGCAGACACACCCATTCCGGCACATGCAGGCACACACATACAGATATACACATGTAGGTATATATGGATATATACACTCATACATACATATATACATACATGCACACTCATATACTGTCACTTACCTCCAAAGTTGACCATGAGGCAGGTCTTTTGCTGGGGATATAGTCTCCTGATGCTGTATCCCCTTCTCTCCAATTGCCAATATCAAAAATTGCTAATTAGAGCCTGCCAAATGGCGCCCCCTTCAGTAAGGGAGGTTCAATATACTTTTCAGTGCACTGTTCTTATCGAGTCAGTGGTGCTTTGCAGGCAGATAGATGGGCTTTAGGTGACTTGACACCAGCTGAAAAGTCCATTGCCTTGAATCAGCTGGGGGCCCCCTTGGGTGATGGGGCTCAGACAATTGCCCAGTATGCCCTCCACTAATGCTGGCCCTGATGCTGAATATATGTCACAAAGAGATAATCTCAATTTTGACAAGGTCATTGTTATTTCTTTTTAATAGAGGGTTGTTTACACTGTAAATCAGGGCATGACATGTGAATATGATTCCACATGATATTGATTCCATTGCAAATAACTAAGTAATATTGTGATATTTAAATATTTTTTTTTTCAGCTCCAAGTTCAGCAGCAAGATAAAGTACGTCTCCAGTCTAGCTGAGCTCAGGGAGTTAATTCCAATGGAATATGTGCAGATTCCAGAAAGTATTATCAAGTAAGTCATTGTATTAACTGTTTAATAATCAAGAACTATGGAAGACTTTAGCCAGTTATATAGTACCTCACTGGGTCTAAGTTAAAAATGACTTCAACTAAATAATATTAGAGAAGATTTATCAAAACTAATAGAAATACTATCCTCGTTTTATATTACAATAGAGTCAAAGTGATGGTTTCATCATTATAGTTGTTGGGAGGGGAATGATTCATTTAATTATCCCCTGTTGTACTTTTTCCCACCAATCCCTAAAGTTCTTTATTACATAAAGAAACACTGGTAAATATTTTTTGTAAAGAATTGGAAGTGAAAACATTACTAATTGCCCACACCTCAATGTCAGCAGAGACTACATACTCAAACTAGACTTCACTCTGCTCCTGCAGAGCACCCAAATAGAGCATAGCTTTCATTTGTAAAACTACTGTTTGATTTTGGCCAAATCTGAATGGTGGTAGAGAAAGCAGGAAAGAGGACTGATTAAAAAAATTAAAAAAAAAAAACTTTAGGCTAAGACACCATGTTGCGAGCCGCAGCCAAAAAACACTGGGAAAAAAGACCATAGCGGAAACGCATCAGGTTTTTTTCTGCAGCCTTTTTCACAGAAAGTCCGCAGAGTTTTCCTCTGTGGACTTTCTGCCCCCATTATACATATACAGAAAACACCAGCATTTCCGTAGGTATAAATGACTTGCTGCGATTTTCAAAATGATGAGCGTTTTATGAGATAGCAGCTTTTCTGCGGTGGATGTTTTTCTACAATGTGTGGATGGGATTAGCCAGAATCCTATCCACTTTTCAGGTACTGTAAAACGCAGCATTTTCGCAACATGGGGCCCCAGCCTTAATCTGTGTCTCTGAAAAGTTTGAGTGTACTTTATAACTTAAAGCGACCATTCAGTCCGAAGTAAAAATTGTCAAACCACAGCGTTTTACAGTCTAGCGAATCCTATCCCCACAGTGCGGTAAAATATGCGCAGCAGAGACGCTGTGATTTCTAAAACCGTTGCGGTTTTGGAAATCACAGCATGTCAATTATACCTACGGTAACGCTGGCAGTTTCCCTATAAGTATAATAGAAGCAGAAAGTCAGCAGAGGAAACCTCTGCGGACTTTCTGTGAAAGCGCTGCAGGAAAAACCGCAATGCGTTTCCACTGCGGTCTTTCCCACAACGCTTTTTCACAGCGGCCACTACATGGGGCCTTAGGCTTAAGGGATTGTACAGTTTCAGACAAATATTGAGAAACAAGTTTTTATTCTGGTCAGCCAATATATCATGATATAATTAAAGGTGTTGTTAAGTTTCAGCAAGTAAATATTATTGTTTGTATAATAAAAAGTTATACAATTTTCCAATATATTTTCTATATCAATTCCTCACAGTTTCCTAGATCTCTGCTTGCCGTCATTCATTCTCCTTACTCCCAGTGGACAAAAATCAGTCCATGGTCATGTGATATAAATTCCATGGTCATGTAATGGACAGTCTTTGATTATGTGATATACAGTCCATGGTCATGTGATGAGCACACAGGTGCACAGCTCGTTACCAGGCAGATGTCTCATTACTGGGCTGTGACTATAACGAGCTGTGCACCTGTGTGTTTATCGCATAATCATTGACTGTCCATCACATGACCATGGATTGATTTTTATCCACTGGAATAAGCAGAATGAATGACAGCAAGCAGAGATCTAGAAAACCGTGAGGAATTGATACAGAAAGTATATTTGAAAATTGTATAACTTTTCATTATACAAACAATAACCTTTGTCTCTCAATATTTGTCTGTAACTGGACAATCCCTATAACTTGCATTATCACTGTGATTTACTTGTAATTCTTTTACTTGCATGCAGCCCCAATATAATGTGTAAGTATCACCTGAGATCCCTATGAGTTCTGATTAGGAAACCAGCAAGATTCAGTACAATAATAAGGAAGTGTGCTAGCAACAAAGTTACTCCACAAGCACTACCACCTTCGTGTAGGGAACTTTCATTGTAACATACCTTTATTCTTTCAAAGTGCTGTTTAAATCCATAGAAATTGATCTTTCTTTAAGGCTACATGCACACATTTACTTTCTTCAGTAAGCCCTGGAAGCAAAACGGACAGGTATAGGACCTGTTTTGCCCCATGTTCACAGCCCCATACATGTGCCCATAATAATACACAGAAATGTGTAGGGGCCATAAAACATAATGGGTCAAAAATAATGGCTAACACATGGGCAAAGCACACAATTTGCCTTCATTACCAAATGACCATGCCTTTGTGAGTAGCCACACCATTAGCAGCACCAGCTGTCATTATTAATTGACCCTCAGCAAACTAACCCAACAAATCGATTAAAATTTGCAACTCACACTCAAATCTTGTGCACATGCCATGGGTGGCGCATGTGCAGTACTGTCTATGATCTCAGACACATCATCCACTGTAGTACCCTGCATGTACTGGCTGCCCGGGCAGGTGCTGCGGCCCAGATTGCCTGGGGAGGCCCACTGGGTTTGGCAATTAGTGATACCATCAATACAGATGGAAGCGCTCATTGCACTGACTTTTACTTACTGCTCGTAGCTTTTTAGACCCCTGCCCCTTAATTAAGGCCTGTAGAGTCTTAAATGTAGCTCTTGTTTTTTTGAAATTTCTAAACATTGCATGGCCTGACCTGAATTTGCTTGAACATGTTTTCCACTTGTGAATAATCTTTATCACTGTAAAACAAAAGGCTTCAAATTGTTTGGAAATAACCCTTCTCAGATTGATGGGCAGCAACAATTCCATCTCCAAAATAGTTGCTGGTTGTTTTCTTCCTTAACACACGCTTGAATGTTCCAGACCAGCAAACTGCCAAAACTTCTGCTTTTATAGAGATAGTCACACTTGCTGATGATAAATTTATCAAGGCCATTTGATTATCCTTACCTTACTGATACATACCCTCTTAATCCCTATGTAAGCAGTCAGGGTGTACCCCTATTTTTGCTGCTTCTGAATTTTAATCTAGTTTTTGTTAAATAAATAATGACACAGTATAATTTGCCATGTGTTGTTGTTCACCAGAGATTGTATTTACCTAATTTAAGGACCTTTTCAGGACCGGATGTTTTTTTTTTTTTATGACCAGATATGTTAAACCATAGAATTCAAAGATGGTGTACTTTCTTTTTGTCATGGTTGTATATAAGCCTCCTGGATAAGGTGTGCTCTGTTTAGTCTTCAGGAATTCCTCTGTATTATCACAAAACATATTAGTTATTCTTAAATTCTTTAGTGACATACAGATCAATAAAACTATAACTTGTATTGACAAAGATAAAAAAAATCCTTATTACCTGACTCACCTCTGAAAACACTTGTTATAGTGCTCTGTACATCACATGTGCACAATCCTCTGCTCCTTCTTATCCTTTAGGAAGCTCGCCCCCCTGGAATAAAGGTCGTATGACCTTAAAAGGATTGTAAATGATTAAGAAAATTTTTTTTTTTTTTTTTTTTTTTTTTATAGGAAACAGTGTCATGCTTTAGTCTGAACTGTGTCTTGTATTACAGCTCTGCTAAGTTACATTGAATGGCACACAGTTACAATAAAAAAGCAGCTATGTGTCATTTAGAAGTATGCCACAGAGCTGCTTTGTATTATTCTAACTAATCCTCCTTTGCCATATTATCACAGCATATCCAGTTTATTTATTAACTAGAATACACAGAAAACAGATGCTCACCGCAGTTAGTAATGTCCACAGACCCAGTTACATATATGCAGGTGCAGGAAAATGTTGGTTCAACAGAGAGGAGTATATCCAAGAAGACAGGAGTTCCAGCATGTGTAGTAAAAACGCAGTCCTTTCTTTTACATTCAAAATAAGGCCGGGACCCCATCCACACATTGCAGAAAAATAGGCGCAACGGAAATGCTGCGACGGTTTTGGAAATTGCAGCATGTCAATTATACCTACAGAAACGCCAGTGGTTTCCCTATATGCCTAAGACTAAAATATGTTATAGATAATAGTAGCATGTATCCAATGCTTATGCCTTTTGAACCTGTTCTTGATCATAGTGTCTAAGGTGGGTTTGGTTTATGATGCAAAGACTGACTACTATATCAGACTATATATATGTATACGTATATACATGTATATGCAGTGTGGTTACTGATGTAGAATATCAATGGCAGTTGATGAAAAGAGACAGCCAGCAGAAAATACACAATGAAGAAACTCAGAGCAAAATGCAATGTATTATTTATTGTTACTACACTGGCAGAAAGGTGTTTTGCGAGTGAAGGCAGGCATTGAATAATGGGTAGCTGTCAATGGCTGTGCAGTGTGCAGTGTCCTCTTCTAATGGATTTTGTAAAACTGTGAAATCCACAAACTACATTTGAGTATATGAAACCACACACCCAGATTTTTTTACCCACTGACTCCAATCCCCACTCTTTTGGAAGGTATGAAGAAACAAGGTGTTTTCCAAGGAATGTGAGGTAAATTTATTAAATAGCCCATACTCCTAATACTAACCAGAGCAAAAACATGCACCATTTTTGGCTTATGCTCTCTGCAGAATGCCTATACACCTGCATGTGTTTGTAGGCATTGCATCTAAAGGTACAGATCCTAAGGTTGCTTTTAGCAGTAATAACTCAAATGACTTTAACTACATTAAACTTTCTCCTTTTTGGCTGCAGCTTGCTTTAACAATATAGTAACTCAATATGTCGCTTTCTATGCACTTTGCATGTTTTTATTCCCCTGCCGCTTCATGCTCGGTCCCTCTTGCTTAACCAGGCTGGGGGACTGAAGATCTTATTGCACATTTCAGATGAAAGCAATTACAATGCTTATCATATTAACACAGACTGTTGTCAATCATTGTATGTTAGATACTTTAGAGGATGACTTATAGAAGTCTAAACTCCCTGCAGTTTCTATGCCTTTTATCACATTGCTCCCACTTGAGGAATTAGTGTTTGTGAGATTAAGAGCACAAGATGAAGTTGTTGTATATGCATTTCTGTAATACCACATCACTAAAGGACAACCTACACTTTTGTTGTCCTTAGTGATGTGGTACATCATAGGAGATGCTAGCTAAAACAAATATAATATGGAATACAGTTGCATCATACTCATAGTCCACTAGAATTTGGTTAGTATTGCATTAAAACAAGCTTAAATGTTAATTCCACAATTTCTGAAAGATATTCTAATATTATTAGATTTCTAGTGCCACTCACACTAGCATATTGGTGATAGCTCAACCATATCAAATTGGAGGGCTTCAGAATCCTGGCACCCCCATGATCAGATGGTTGAAAGGGCCACAGGGACAAGGCGAGCGCTGCAGCCTTTTCACCAAAGTGTCATACAATGTCATAGACACAAAGAGTCTTCTTTAATCCACTGATGAGGGGGGCCATAAGTCGGACCTCTACCAATTTGATTTTGATAACCTATCCTAAAGATAGGTGCTCCATAGTAAAGTTTCAGGAAATCCATTCATTAAATATTTGTGCCAAAGACAATCGAAGACATTGTCCATATCATCCATTTAAAAATATGGATTTGCTTTTTTATCAGTACTAAATAAAAGACAGCAATAAACTTGTATCCACACTAGTAGCATAGCTTGTATCCTTAATGGAGCCATGACTGAAAAGGATCCCAATAAACTGACTAAAGGGGTTGCATCAGATTTCTGTTGAATTGTGTTGCCAACTACACTATTCCTGCCATAAAAAAAAAAAAGGCAACGCAACTAAACAGAGGCGTGAACAAAGCTTAATGTGAGTAGTTGCTTTTTTTTCTTGTTGTTAGTTGATCACATCTTTTAAGTAAGCATAAACATTTTTGCAATGTAAATGAAGGATGTGCTGCCGACAGTATGCATGCTGTTTGGGGACGAACAATTGCACAAATGATCGATCATTCATACAGTATGACAGCAGCACCCTTTAAATGTAGACAGAGTAAACCTATAGTGCTCTGCTTCTATGAAATGTTATGTCTTTCAAAGCAACCCTCAAAAGGAGGATTCAGCTTGATCCATTTATCTTGAAGAGGATGGTATCACAACATGCAAGTGTATGCTGCAGATAGCGATCCTGAGATCTGATTCTCCGTAACACAAAGAATATTCTAAAAGCAGACCACTTGATATGATTTCTCATTAGAATGTATTCTACTTCATCACAAAACATACTTGCCAAATCTCCTGAAACATGCAGGGGCACTCGCCAAAAAAGGGTAACCTCCCAGCATCCCAGAAGAGTGGCTAAATCTCCGGAGGAGAACGCTATTGCATCCACTAGGCTGTTGGTTATATTATATGTGACGTGGGCACTTTATGTGCCATTCATGTCACAAAAAAAAGGGGTTATTGGCATATTTTGTGTCCACACCACAAAATGGGGCATGACATGAAATAAAAAGGGACATACTAATTCTCCAAAGGGTGCAGGCTTTTTTTAGGCCGGGGCCCCACGTTGTGAAAACACTGCGGTTTGACTGCGAAAGAAATGCCATGGCAAAGACTGCAGCGTTTTACAGTCCCTGCAAAGTGGATGGGATTCTGGCAAATCCCATCTGCACATTAGAGAAAAAAATGTGCATCGAAAATGCTTTAATTTCAAAAGCACTTGCGTTTTTGTAAATCGCAGCATGTCAATTATACCTAGGGAAACACTGGGTCACTTTGTATCCTGGGCCTCCCTGATTCCCTTTCCAAAAATTTGTCAAACGGGCTATTAACCCCTTAGATTCCTGTAAAAGAACATTTTCTTTTGAAATAATGTCATGGTACAATTATGCTGCAACTTCTCATGAACCAGATTCATAAGAAGTCCTAATACCAGATGTTCAATGAACCATCCAGATCACTAACGTTTAGAAAAGTCTAAAGTGATGAGGATTGTTCTATTGATAAGATGGAAATTGAGAAGAGCTGCCAAGCATGTGGAAATTGTACTAGATGTAACAGTGCCTAGACTATGCATCTCCTTTCCCTACAGCACAGTACAATCTCAGTACAATCTGAGCTGCGAATAAATAGTGCAACCTTAAAAATATTTACGACTGCCCTCAAATCTGGCTTTGCTTTGCTTATGTCATGCTTGCTTCTTTTCCTTTTTTTCTTTTGTTTTCCTTTTTATTACCTCAATAAATTACTGATGCAGACTGGATGAAGAATTGAAAGAAACTGAAGCAGCAAAGTAAGAAATCACTTGCCTACATGACAATGGGGCTATTTTATTTATAGAATGTGTTTTATGTTTTTCTTATCGGTGCTGGAACACAATAAAGGTCTTGTACAAAATGCAAAAATGAGGATTTTAATGCATACATATATGTAGAAACCTGTATGTTTTTGACTTTCACCCATAGCATATCTAGAACTTGTTCAATTTTTGAAATTATCTCTATGGAGCCATCAGATTCATCTTCACCCCACTCCCCCCGGCTCCCTACAGCAGAATGCTGAAGGCGGCAGGAGTTGGTAGGGGTCTGCACTAGCTGAAGGTCTGCCCCCAGTGCACCAACTGCATTAGTTGCATAAGACTTCAAAGTCGTTTTTCTCCAAATCTACAAAAGTAACATACATAGAGGTTTCAATGTTATCATTGTAATGTGCGCTGTAGTAACACGGTAGTATCAGATGAATGTGCTTGGGGAAGGTGGTAGAATCTTTTCTAAGGTGTTAAATTAAAGAAACTCACATATAATGCAAAATATATGTGATACAGTGAAGACTATTTGAGAAGATCACTCAAATTTCCATTGAAAATTGGCCTTCACAAAGATGATGGCCAATTGTGATATGGTAGGAAATCTAGTCTGTATAAGGCAATGGTCTTCTCAAAATGGTGGTCTTTTGGTGAGATTTCACTGTATATTTATTAGATAATTATAAAGTGATTGGTCCAAAAAAAAGAAGTTTTATTCTGTCATAGTCCACAATGCCAAGTGTCTTCTGGGCATTACCTGACAGTGAAATGCCCTGGGCTACCTGCAATGACCACCCCCAAAACCCACCCCTGTTTTCAGCCAAGAGCAGAGATTGGCTGAAGATGGTTTCCTGGTCACCTATCTAATGTTGTCAGCAGTTTTTCATTGACAAAACTGCTGTTAGATATCCATTAATATTTTAATATTATTATTTTTTAGCCAAGTGTTTTTATTAGCAATACTAACATATCATTGAAAGTTAATTTTATCACAATTGCTTATGAAGAACTACATAAAACACATTTTTGCAGACTTGTAAATCACCTTCTGTGTGTACAGATATGTAAGGTAAATAACAGCTACCAGTGTAACAATGTAATAATATGGTTTATTAATTCAATTTCAACTATTTTACATTTTAAAACTCTTTTGATGGCATGCCATGTTATATTTTCACTGTACTCATATTCATGTTATGCCTTAAATATAAATTCTTGAATGTAGTATATTTAGCGTGAACAGAGGATACAAATTAAAGGGGTTTTTAGAGAGTTTATTATTGAAGATTAAAGGGAATGTGTCACCAGGAAATGACCTATTTTTTTACACCACATCTTAATGTCAAAAGTATATATTAAGAATTCTTAAAATTTTTCATGTCACTATATTTAAAAAAGAAAAGTACTAAATCCTACAATTTTTTAGTCTGGCCACTAAGCCTAGTAATAGGCTGACACTTGCTAGTCCTGTAAGGGGTTTCTTGATGATGTCAGCGTCTATTTACTCCCCCCTCTTAAACAGAGCATGTCTAGAAAACTCTCCCATAAACCTCAGTGAGTTCATACAGTCTACTATCTGGTTTTAATAAATAAAAATTGCTGGTGATACATTCCCTTTCTGATGTCCAGTGGCCCATGTTTCTGGAGGCCACTTGTCTGCAGTATTCAGAATTTATTACATTGGGCCTTTTATACAAAGTATAGTAATTCTCTGTGATCACTCTTGAGGGAATTGGAGACTTAGTTTACATAACTTGGGCATTCTATCTCATCTCCATTGGATGCAGCAATAAATCTACTAGAATAACTAGCAGGCAGCTGCAGATTTTTAAGGCATATATATTGCAAAAATAACCATATTGTAAGCCCGATTCAATATACATGTAAAATTGTGACTACCCCTTGAAGTATTTTGTATCCTGTCATGTTTCTCTTTCTTTACCATCAGTCACAAACTACCACTAAATTAAATATATTATTATATTTTATTTTTCTTCCAAAAAGCTTATGTATTTAGAAATATATATTGAAGAAAAAGGTAATAATTGTATACACAAGAGCATGAAGAAATTTTTGGTTTTTGTAACATTTCATTGCCAGAAACTAACCTCCTAACCAGCATTGGCAATTCCTTTGAAGCCACTAATACATTATACAGTAACACTCCCTGTCTAGTGGATGACTAGTAGCTTCTCCACCCTGCTGTTGCTTGTTCCAAGTCATTTAGTTGTCAGTGATCCACATAGTCTGCATTCAGACACTGTACACATGCTCTATACTGTACGCTCTTTTTCCAGAGTTATGTCATACTTGTGTTAAAAATGATCACCGTTGCCAGTAACAAGAGCCTCATTATTCTGTGCAATGATTTTACTATAGCATGAGAATGATATACATAGCATTTTTAGCATTTTCCTTATGTGCACCCCATTTATTATGTCTCCAGTATGACCACATCTTATACCATCCCTGTGTAGCCCTATTTGGGGGGGGGGGGTATGAGTATTATCCCTCCCGCAACAGACTCTGGCGCTGACCTGTGTGTATAATGGGACCTGAAGCCTTCGCTGAAGGGAAGAGTGGGAACATATATGAAATATATCAGTGCCTCCACCCAGGATAGAGCCTCTGTATTACAGGGAGGATCTCTTCCTGGGACTTACCCATGAAGTACAGTTAGTAGCCTTAACAAGGATCACTGTACTAATCTCACAGTCTGAAGAATACATACAGATACCACATAAGGTTATAACAGTAGCTTTATAAGAATCAACAGGGTAATAATACATACATACAATATACTCAGAACACAGCAATACTACAACAACCAGCAAGTCCTCAACCGTCTTAGGTTATATACCCGGGTATATATATAGATATATAGCAAGAGTCCAGTGCACAATACCTCCAGGCAACAGAAGAGATGCAGGGGCCCCTGTGGATGACTGTGGATCCTCGGATTCTTCCAGGAGATGACAGACAGCCAATCAGGAGATGATGATGATGATGGTGAGATTCTTCACAGGCAGCAAACAGGGCGACGGTGACGGCAGTAGATGCAGGCCTGACTACCCTAACACTGAGTCCTTAACCTGCCAGCTAAACTACTAGTGCCACCGGGCCTCTAACTAGCTAGTTGGCCTTCGGAAGCCTAACCTATCACTGCCCTGAACTATATATATATATGGATCCCTAACTACGGTTACTAGCTAGGTCCTGTGAGTATATAGGGGGTAACACATAACTAACTATATACTGTGAAGTAAAGAGGAACAAGTGGCTCTTAGACTCCCCCAGACATAACATGTCTGTCTCAGCAGCTCTGCTCACATCTCTCCCCCCAGCAGCTCTGCCTCACATGTGTCTGACTCACTGTATTTACAAAACAAAACTTGCACTAAATGCCTGGGGTCTCTGAAGCCAAACTGCAGGGGCAAAGAAGCCAGATACATTATATACTAGTAGAAATGGCAGTTCCCTACACCTGTTATGAACAGGGCACTAAAGTAAAGGACACTTTTATAAAACACACACTCTCGCTAGGGAGGCTGAGTAGAAATTTAAGTTACCTGGTTATGTCTGGGAGATTGTCTATAAACATTTCCTCTGGTGGTAGTGAATAAATCACAGATTTGTTCTCAACATAAAAAATTATACAGAAAAAAAAATAATGGAAAGGGTTAAACTGTAAATACTTTAGTGCTCATGGAGAGGAAAGTACCTCAGCATTAGCAAGATTTATGACCAAAACATGTCTACTCTTCATATTGATATGTAGCAATGACTGTACTTATAAGTAAATAGTGGGCGAGTCTAAAGGGAGCGTATCATCAGAAAATGACATCTTATAAAAATGATTTTATATAATGAGACATGCCATCTTTATTGTACTGCTGGAAGTATAAATAAGGTACAATAGCAAAACTATTGACTATACATACATACAGGTGCATCTCAATAAATTAGAATATCTTTTAAAAGTTAATTCATTTCAGTAATTCAGTAATACAATTCATAATCAGCGTCTTCCATGATTGTGTGTCCTACTGAACCAGACTGAGGGACCATTTAAAGGCTTAGGAAACCTTAGCAGGTGACACACTGAATTTACAATACTGAACTTTTTTACAATATTCTAATTTTCTTAGATTTTGGTTTTAATTAGCTGTAATCTATAATCAACATGTACAGAAATATAACACTTGAATTAAAACACTCTGTGTGTAAAGAATCTAGAAAATATAGGAGGTCACTTTTTTAATTTAATTACTGAAAGAAATAAACGTTTCAAAGATATTCTAATTTATTGAGATGCACCTGTATAAGACCCTTAAATGTTGTCCTCTAAAACATTGCCCTAATAGTCTCTTTATATAACTGCTCAGTTTTCTAGTAAGTACTATATATATATATATATATATATATATTTAAAGGACAACTTTTCAGCATCTGTATTACCCTAGTAAGAGAACTGATCCCCTTAAATGAATGACTTGTTAATCTAATTCAGTTAAAGATAAAAGCCCTATAAAATGTTGTATTGGTCTTTCACATAGTGATAAATCTTTCCAAGAGTGGGTGGCCTACCCAAATGACTAAGTCTGAGGAATACAACATCTAGGAAGTCAAAATATTCAAAGTAGACTTCCAAATAACTTCCAAACCTATATATATGATTTCATAAAAAAAGAGCCAGACAATAAGATTATTGAGAAAACAGTTTCACAGACGATACTGCAATCTAAAAGTGGAATCAACGTGGCTTTCACATTTGCAAAAATAAAAAACCTGGATGACCACCAAGATGTCTGGAAATGCGTATTCTAACTACACAGCTTGTATTATAAGTGGTATAAAGCAAGTACAGCATTTCAAAGTAAGAGCCTCATCGAAATGTTGGAAGAGTGGGATGAGATTCCTGTACAATGACTTGTTTAAGACTGATATCTTATTTGGTCGCAATTAATGCAGGTGCAGCCAAGTGCTAATAATATAATTACTCTCCACCCCCCTTACCTATTGGTGAGCCAGTGATAGACTTGTTTTTGAACACTGCAGCAAATCTGTAGGGGGAAAGAGAGGGCAGCAGCCATAACAAGTGATTAGTCAGGGGGTGTGACTTCCCCAGACTACCACAGACTTCCTGAAGGCACTATAGCTAAGCTATAAACACACTCTACAGCTCTGCCCTAATGTCACAACCAAGCTGCAAATTTTCAGGAAAATAGATAGTAGTGTTAAATAGTTTTGTTACTTAAATGGATCTAAACATATTTTGCATAAATCACCAGTATAGTATGTACACATGAGCAATAACACTATTTTTTGAAATTATGCAACTTTTTTCTGTACTCTGCATTTTTAGCAGTTTTCCCTCTCAAACTGTATCTCTAATTTTCAGTTCAATAAATGGCACATAGAATGTAAAGAAAAATCTGCTCATGTATCTATCACAATCAGAAGCATCAGCAGGCCATGTAAGACATTATAGAATAGTACTGACCTTTATTTACTTGGAATGAGATAGAAACCCCCTCTCTCACTCAGTTCCTATCTTGAGTACAGCCTATCTTGCTCTACAAGACTGGTTCAGCAGAGATTTCAGAGTGACTGTCTTCTTAGGAAGCAGGGAGAGGAGGAAAAAGAGCAGGAGAAAAGCAATTTTCTTTGATAAGATATATTACAAAGTTTCTTATATTCGCTTCTACAATTGATCAGTGAAAAGTTAATGACCATTTAAATAAATGTAGGAATTCTTATTTTTCATTTGGTTTAAAAGCATTAAACCAATTATCATATCTCAGATTAACTGAACTAGACTGAAAAGGTCATCAAATTATATAACAACAGATTCATACATCACATCTAGCCCATGTACATGCTCTGTATACCTTATTTTTGTACATTCCCCTGAAAGCATTTCTACATGGTTCCAGTATACTATAGCTAGGTATTTCCAGTCTCTTCTATATGCTCATCATGGCATATTGTATCCTTGTGAATCCCATGTAATACAGTGGGGAAAAAAAAGTATTTAGTCAGCCACCAATTGTGCAAGTTCTCCCAAAAAGATGAGAGAGGCCTGTAATTGTCATCATAGGTAGACCTCAACTATGAGAGACAAAATGAGAAAACAAATCCAGAAAATCACATTGTCTGATTTTTAAAGAATTTATTTGCAAATTATGGTGGAAAATAAGTATTTGGTCAATAACAAAAGTTCATTTCAATACTTTGTTATATATCCTTTGTTGGCAATGACAGAGGTCAAACGTTTTCTGTAAGTCTTCACAAGGTTGGCACACACTGTTGCTGGTATGTTGGCCCATTCCTCCATGCAGATCTCCTCTAGAGCAGTGATGTTTTGGGGCTGTCGCTGGGCAAAACGGACTTTCAACTCCCTCCAAAGGTTTTCTATGGGGTTGAGATCTGGAGACTGGCTAGGCCACTCCAGGAACTTGAAATGCTTCATGCAAAGGCACTCCTTCGTTGCCCTGGCGGTATGCTTGGGATCATTGTCATGCTCAAAGACCCAGCCACGTTTCATCTTCAATGGCCTTGCTGATGGAAGGAAGTTTGCACTCAAAATCTCACGATACATGGCCCCATTCATTCTTTCATGTACACGGATCAGTTCTCCTGGTCCCTTTGCAGAGAAACAGCCCCAAAGCATGATGTTGCCACCCCCATGCTTAGGTAGGTATGGTAAGTAGGTATGGTGTTCTTTGGATGCAACTCAGCATTCACTCTCCTCCAAACACGACGAGTTGTGTTTCTACCAAACAGTTCTACTTTGGTTTCATATGACCATATGACATTCTCCCAATACTCTTCTGGAACATCCAAATGCTCTCTAGCAAACTTCAGATGGGCCTGGATATGTACTGGCTTAAACAGGGGGACACGTCTGGCACTGCAGGATCTGAGTCCCTGATGGCGTAGTGTGTTACTGACAGTAGCCTTTGTTACGTTAGTCCCAGCTTTCTGCAGGTCATTCACTAGGTCCCCCCGTGTGGTTCTGGGATTTTGCTCACTGTTCTTGTGATCATTTTGACCCCACGGGGTGAGATCTTGTGTGGAGCCCCTGATCGAGAGAGATTATCAGTGGTCTTGTATGTCTTCCATTTTCTAATTATTGCTCCCACAGTTGATTTCGTCACACCAAGCTGCTTGCCTATTGCAGATTCAGTCTTCCCAGCCTGGTGCAGGTCTACAATTTTGTTTCTGGTGTCCTTCCACAGCTCTTTGGTCTTCACCATAGTGGAGTTTGGAGTGTGACTGTTTGAGGTTGTGGACAGGTGTCTTTTATACTGATAACAATGTGAAACAGGAGCCATTACTACAGGTAATGAGTGGAGGACAGAGGAGCCTCTTAAAGAAGAAGTTACAGGTCTGTGAGAGCCAGAAATCTTGCTTGTTTGTAGGTGACCAAATACGTATTTTCCACCATAATTTGCATATAAATTCTTAAAAAATCAGACAATGTGATTTTCTAGATATGTTTTCTCATTTTGTCTCTCACAGTTGAGGTCTACCTATGATATCAATTACAGACCTCTCTCATCTTTTTAATTGGGAGAACTTGCACAATTGGTGGCTGACTAAATACTTTTTTTCCCCACTGTATATCATTCCCCTTTTATTTTTCAAAAGCACTAGTAGAATGGTTTCCTCTCTGTTAGCTACCATGGTTTGCGTGATTTGTATTTCATTTTATAGTGTCTGTGTAAAGAAAAATTTATATTTATTGTCTGTGCTCAGTATAACATACATGCATGAATACACTTTTCCTAAATAACACTGCAAGTGAATCACTTGCCTTGTCACTTGTTCTGTTTTATTGCACCCAGGGCTGGATGTTTGCCAATGGAGCCGGAAATGTCTTCTCTGGATCAGGAGTAAGATTCCTTTCAGATACAGTTATAATTATCTTGCAATACAAGGAAACATGCAGCATTGTACAACAAACATCCAACAATCCAAATTCTACAGAATTTTTAACAGCCCTCCCTCCTTTCCTGAAAAGCTACACCATGAAAAAGGAAACATATACAAAAAGACTGAAATTACTCCCGGTTGATATTCTATAGGAAGCACAGATGGCAAAATTTAACTTGAATCTGCTAACTTGCTGATGCGTGATAAAAGCCAGTGAAAAAGTCAAGATAAAGTGTTCTGCAATTGTATGTTTAACTTTTTTAAGCTAAGAGCCTACGTAGTTGGCCGCAACAAAAAACCGTAGCGGAAATGCATTACGGTTTTTTCCAACAGCTCTTTTCACAGAAAGTCTGCAGAGTTTTCCTCTGCGGACTTTCTGCTTCAATTACACCTATAGGGAAACCGCCAGCATTTCCCTAGGTATAACTGACATCCACACATTGCAGAAAAAAATCTGCAGCAGAGAAGCTGAGATTTCAAAAACTCGAACGTTTTTGAAAATTGCAACATGTCAATTATACTTGTTTCCGTATAGGTATAATGGAGGCAGAAAATCCGCAGAGGAAAACTCTGCAAAATCGCAATGAAAAATGCAAAAAAAAAAAAAAAAAAAAAGATGAGTTTCCAACTGTGTTTTTTTCTGAAGCGTTTTTTGGCTGTGGCTCACTACATGGGGCCTTAGCCTTAAACAGCTGTTCAGCCTGGGTGTCAGACTCCTGCCGATCTTAAGGATAGTTCATCATTTAGCCTGGAAACCCCCTTCATGTGTCAAGTTTAATTTTGCTCCATCTATAACAGGTTTGGGTAGAGGTAATGTAAGGTGCAAAATACTGCAGAAAAGAAACCCAAAAGTCTGGGGAAATGAATGAGTAAGAATAATGGTACAGTTTAGCAACTGGTACAACACAGAAAACTTTCATTTTCTATCTTACTTAAAAGTTTTAATATTTATAATAATATAGGAAAACATATATAATATACATATATTTTAATGTACAGTGGGTGTTCTTATCATGACTATATTAGTGTTGAACATGCTTTACAGAGGCAAGACATGTCCTGTCTAAGGCCAGGGCCCCACATAGCGTAAAAGCTGCAATTATTAAAAACACATCGTTTTCTAGTACCTGCAAAGTGGATGGAATTGTGGTTAATCCCATCCACACATTGCAGAAAAATATCCACAGCAGACTGTTGCGTTTTTGTAAATCTCAGCATGTCAATTATACCTACAGAATAGGTATAATTCCGTATAGGCATAATTGAAGCAGAAAGTCTGCAGAGGAAAACTCTGCGCACTTTCTATGAAAAGTTTTGACTGCAGCTCGCAACATGGGGCCTTAGCCTAACTTCTTTTCTACTGCCTTCCAAGTCAGTACAAAGAAATAATGCAAGCAGCCAACATTGTGTTTGACAGTGTTGTGGGAATGTTTGCAGTGGGAGATGGGGCTGCTAGTTACAGTGCCTTGCGAAAGTATTCGGCCCCCTTCAACTTTTAAACCTTTTGCCACATTTCAGGCTTCAAACATAAGGATATAAAATTTTGATTTTTTTTGGTGAAGAAACAACAAGTGGGACACAATTGTGAAGTGGAACGAAATTTATTGGTTATTTTAAACTTTTGTAAAAAATAAAAAAATGAAAAGTGGGGCCTGCAATATTATTCGTCCCCTTTACTTTCAGTGCAGCAAACTCACTCCAGAAGTTCAGTGAGGATCTCTGAATGATCCAATGTTGTCCTAAATGACTGATGATGATAAATATAATCCATCTGTTTGTAATCAAGTCTCCGTATAAATGCACCTGCTCTGTGATAGTCTCAGGGTTCTGTTTAAAGCGCAGAGAGCATCATGAAGACCAAGGAACACACCAGGCAGGTCTGTGATACTGTTGTGGAGAAGTTTAAAGCCGGATTTGGATACAAAAAGATTTCCCAAACTTTAAACATCCCAAGGAGCACTGTGCAAGCGATCATATTGAAATGGAAGGAGTATCAGACCACTGCAAATCTACCAAGACCCGGCCATCCCTCTAAACTTTCATCTCAAACAAGACTGATCAGAGATGCAGCCAAGAGGCCCATGATCAATCTGGATGAACTGCAGAGATCTACAGCTGAGGTGGGAGAGTCTGTCCATAGGACAACAATCAGTCGTACACTGCACAAATCTGGCCTTTATGGAAGAGTGGCAAGAAGAAAGCCATTTCTCAAAGTTATCCATAAAAAGTCTCGTTTAAAGTTTGCCACAAGCCACCTGGGAGACACACCAAACATGTGGAAGAAGGTGCCCTGGTCAGATTAAAACAAAATCGAACTTTTTGGCCACAACGCAAAACGATATGTTTGGTGTAAAAGCAACACAGCTCATCACCCTGAGCACACCATCCCCACTGTCAAACATGGTGGTGGCAGCATCATGGTTTGGGCCTGCTTTTCTTCAGCAGGGACAGGGAAGATGGTTAAAATTGATGGGAAGATGGATGGAGCCAAAAACAGGACCATACTGGAAGAAAACCTGTTGGAGTCTGCAAAAGCCCTGAGACTAGGACGGAGATTTATCTTCCAACAAGACAATGATCCCAAACAAAGCAAAATCTACAGTCATGGCCAAAAGTTTTGAGAATGACACAAATATTATATTTTCACATGATCTGCTGCCCTCTGGTTTTTATGTGTGTTTGTCAGATGTTTTTATCACATACAGAAATATAATTGCATTCATATTATGAGTAACAGAAGCTTATATTGACAGTTAGAATGAGTTAATTCAGCAAGTCAATATTTGCAGTGTTGACCCTTCTTCTTCAGGACCTCTGCAATTCTCCCTGGCATGCTCTCAATCAACTTCTGGACCAAATCCTGACTGATAGCAGTCCATTCTTGCAGAATCAATGCTTTAATTTTGTCTGAATTTGTTGGTTTTTGTTTGTCCACCCGTCTCTTGATGATTGATCACAAGTTCTCAATGGGATTAAGATCTGGGGAGTTTCCAGGCCATGGACCCAAAATCTCTATGTTTTGTTCCCTGAGCCATTTAGTTATCACCTTTGCTTTATGGCAAGGTGCTCCATCATGCTGGAAAAGGCATTGTTGAGCGCCAAACTGCTCTTGGACGGTTGGGAGAAGTTGCTCTTGGAGGACATTCTGGTACCATTCTTTATTCATGGCTGTGTTTTTAGGCAAGACTGTGAGAGAGCCGATTCCCTTGGCTGAGAAGCAACCCCACACATGAATGGTTTCAGGATGCTTTACAGTTGGCATGAGACAAGACTGGTGGTAGCGCTCACCTCTTCTTCTCCGAATAAGCTGTTTTCCAGATGTTCCAAACAATCGAAAAGGGGATTCATCAGAGAAAATGACTTTACCCCAGTCCTCAGCAGTCCACTCCCTGTACCTTTTGCAGAATATCAGTCTGTCCCTGATGTTTTTTATGGAGAGAAGTGGCTTCTTTGCTGCCCTCCTTGAGACCAGGCCTTGCTCCAAGAGTCTCCGCCTCACAGTGCGTGCAGATGCACTCACACCTGCCTGCTGCCATTCCTCAGCAAGCTCTGCACTGCTGGTAGCCCGATCCCGCAGCTGAAACACTTTTAAGAGACGGTCCTGCCGCTTGCTGGTCTTTCTTGGGCGCCCTGGAGCCTTTTTGGCACCAGTGGAACCTCTCTCCTTGAAGTTCTTGATGATGCGATAGATTGTTGACTGAGGTGCAATCTTTCTAGCTGCAATACTCTTCCCAGTTAGGCCATTTTTCTGCAGTGCAATGATGACTGCACGTGTTTCTTTAGAGATAACCATGGTTAACAGAAGAGAAACAATGATGGCAAGCACCAGCCTCCTTTTAAAGTGTCCAGTGGTGTCATTCTTACTTAATCATGACAGATTGATCTCCAGCCCTGTCCTCATCAACACCCACACCTGTGTTAATGGAGCAATCACTGAAACGATGTTAGGTGGTCCTTTTAAGGCAGGGCTGCAATGATGTTGAAATGTGTTTTGGGGGATAAAGTTCATTTTCTAGGCAAATATTGACTTTGCAAGTAATTGCTGTTAAGCTGATCACTCTTTATAACATTCTGGAGTATATGCAAATTGCCATTAGAAAAACTGAAGCAGTAGACTTTGTAAAAATTAATATTTGTATCATTCTCAAAACTTTTGGCCATGACTGTACAATGGAATGGTTCACAAATAAACGTATCCAGGTGTTAGAATGGCCAAGTCAAAGTCCAGACCTGAATCCAATCGAGAATCTGTGGGAAGAGCTGAAAACTGCTGTTCACAAACGCTCTCCATCCAACCTCACTGAGCTCGAGCTGTTTTCCAAGGAAGAATGGGCAAGAATTTCAGTCTCTCGATGTGCAAAACTGATAGAGACATACCCCAAGCGACTTGCAGCTGTAATCGCAGCAAAAGGTGGTGCTACAAAGTATTAACTTAAGGGGGCCGAATAATTTGGCACGCCCCAATTTTCAGTTTTTTATTTTTTTACAAAAGTTTAAAATAGCCAAT
This sequence comes from Leptodactylus fallax, assembly GCA_947044405.1. NCBI lineage: Eukaryota > Metazoa > Chordata > Amphibia > Anura > Leptodactylidae > Leptodactylus > Leptodactylus fallax. Next base: position 6,482,939 of record CAMRHE010000023.1, on the reverse strand, counting down.
AAATTTCGCTCCACTTCACGATTGTGTCCCACTTGTTGATTCTTCACCAAAAAATTAAAATTTTATATCCTTATGTTTGAAGCCTGAAATGTGGCAAAAGGTTGAAAAGTTCAAGGGGATCGAATACTTTCGCAAGGCACTGTATGTCTATGAGACCTACAGCAGCATATGTAATTTGTGGTGCCTCAGAAGACTACAATAGTTAAGTTTTGCACTAAGTATATGATAATTGTAATAGTTCCTTTGGGCAAGGGAGGAATTAAAGGGATTGCTAACTACCGAGCTAGCCCATCACATATTCATTCCACAAAAGCATAATTGCTAAACATTTAGATGGAAACAAGCAGAAACATGCCGCAAGGCTGTATTTTGGAATATTGCCCTATGTGCCATGACAGTCAATGAATAAGGCCACGGTTTATTTAACATGGCTGTGTAAAGGATAGCTGACTATATTTTTAAAGGTTTCAATTCTAGGATACACCAAAATGTGACCACCTAAAATGTATAGTCAATATGTGAAATCAATATCATTTTCTAATACCTATATACAATATCAATATATATACAATATATATATACACCTATATACAATATCAACATAACTTAAATACACATAAAGCAATGGAGAAATCTATTTACATTTCAGGTATAGCATATCTATGATTACTCAGTACAGTTACCAACAGTCCTGGACAGCTATAGAGAACATACAATACTCTAATGAAACTATGTTATGAAGTTATGACAAAAAAACAGACTCAATTCTTCTGTATCTGTACCCATCTGTGTCGGTGTAACCACCATCATCTTGCATGCACTGCTGTATTGTAATACATGTATATTTTATACACGTGAAACAGCATGCTAACAAGGACACTTTCTGTTTTCCTTAAGATTTGAGAAGAAATGCGAAGACAACGTATAACGCTTTGGAACAGAGGATCTGAGAATCTTCATGGATAATTTTAGTTTCACTTTGTGGATGTATAGGCCAAGAAATCTTATGTACTTTATTTTTTAAAAGTGTAATTTAATAATAGAACACATTAAGGAAATCTCTTTAATCCCAAATGGCATTAAGATCAGAACAAGCTGAGTCATTCTGCTTAGAGGGAAAGTGTTGTATAGTATTTCATTAGACTTGCAGTTGAGAAGAAAAGAAGTAGAAGGGTGAAGAAATCAGGCGATACCTTTTAGAGGCTAACTGAAAGAAAAGAGCCATTTTATTAATACTGGCATTTCGCGTGCTGTTCTTAATCCATTCCTCTGCTGGCATGAGATGCACCAGAATTATTAAAAGGCTTTGATACAGGTCCAGACAGGGACTAGCACAGATTTCGGCTATAACTTTTTCAGTTTTTTGGTGTAAGTTCTAGGAAATCCGATAAAGGCTGGGGCCCTACGTGGCGTAAACGAAAAAAGAAACCTCTGCAGGCTGTGAAAAGTGCTGCAGGAAAAACCGCAATGTGTTGCCGCCACGCTTTTTTCCCACAGTGATTTTTTTTGCTGCCACTCGCTATGTGAGGTTTTAGCCAAAGTCACAATTTTTGTGCAAAAATGGCATGCACCAATAATTGTAACTTTTGTCACACCAGAAAACTAAGGGTACAAGGCATGGTAAATTGGCCCCAATGTCTCTGATTGAACATTTCCTGTGGTGAAACATATACTTTTGGTGGTAAAAATCATGTTTAAGGCTACAGCCCCACGTTGCGGAAACGCAGCATTTTTTTGTTGCAGATTTTTTTTTTTTGCCAAAATCAGGAGTGGATTTAAGAGAAGGGAATATTTCCCATTCCTTTCAATTCTTGTCAATCATACCTGCAGAAATGCTGTCGTTTTCCATTTAGGTATAATAGGGGCAGAAAGTCTGCAGAAGAAAACTATGCGAAATCGCAATGAAAAACGCTGCAGAGAAAAACCGCGGCTTTTTTTTGGCTGTACTAATGACCTATCCACAGAATAGACTGATCTGACACCCAGACGCAATAGGACGGGGCCAGAAGCAGCTCCACTTCTATTCAAGCAATAGGCCCTGGGGTCCTGTAACCCAGCACCACCGCTATATAGTGGACATGGATGTAGCTCTGCACCTATTACTTGAATAGGAGTAGGCCTGCTTCCAGACCTGTTGAGCTGATCATTGTGGGGCTGGATGTCGGATCAGATACTGATGTTCTATCCTGTGGATAGTATAGAAAGTATTATAGTATAGAAAACCATTAAGGTCGGGTTTTATATTACCTGCAAATTGGAGTCTGGCTAATCCCATCCACACATTGCAGAAATAAATCCACAGCGGAAATGCTGCAATTTTAAAAACACAGGCATTTTTGCAAATTGCAGCATTTTATAATAGAAGGCATAATAAAAGCAGAAAGTCCGAAGAGGAAAACTCTTTCTGTGAAAAATGCTGTGGAAAAAAAAACCACGATGCGGTCTTTTCTGCAGTGTTTTTCGGCTGCGACTCACCACATGGGGCCTTTGCTTAAGGCCCTTTCTGTTTCTATTATACGTATACGGAAAACGCCAGCGTTTCCATAGGTATATTTGACATGCTGCAATTTGCAAAAACGCTTGTGTTTTTGAAATCACAGCATTTCCACTGCAGATTTTTTCTGCAATGAATGGATGGGATTAACCAGAATGCGATACACTTTTCAGGTACTATAATACATAGCAACATGGGGCCCCGGCCTTAATAACTAACATACAGTTGTCTAAATAACAATCCTTACATATTGTAATACCAACAAACAGTGAACTATTAACATCTCCATACATAATGCAATCTAATCACAGGCTATACAAAGTGGAAATAATACTGCAATAAAATTAATATCAAGATTTCTGGTTGTCACAAGCATCAGATGTTAGACCATGGGCCCCCCTCAACAGGGACAGTAGATGTGTTGTGTGATCGCACAGGTTGCACATCCCTACACCCAGCTGTTTGATACATAGTACCTAGAGAATTTTTCTAAACTTCTTTTGAAAGGATCCAGTAAGCAGTGCAAAATACATTGATATAGCTCTTAATTTTGTATTAGACTAGTGACACTTTACCCGTAATACGGTATATGTTTATGCACATACAAAACCATAAGCCACACGCTGCATGCTAATAGTGTCAGAATAGCATATATGCATAAAGAATAAATATATACATTGCGCTGCTATGTTCATAATTACTCAAAATTGTTTCATCCATTATAAGAATCACTTTTTGGAGATATATAGCACTGTAAACATGATCAATCCTTTACAAAGATGTTGGAAGTGAAACTGTTGTCTTCCATTTATGTACATCACTTATTCGCAGCAGCTTAAATAATTTTTTTTGTTTAATATACCCAGCTTTGTTATGCAATGGATGCTGCCATTGTCAATGCATTCAACAAGTAAAAGGAAAAGAAGAAGCAAACTTAGTTGTGTCGTAAATAGGCTGCTCTTCATCCAGACCCCGGTGGTGAAAGTCCTACTCACTGTTTGTAAATGGATGTGGGCAAAAAAAGTTTTTGACGCTTTTCAGGCACCACAACAAAAGAAGAAAATACAGATCACCAAGGCTATTTTAAAATCTTCTAATGTGATTTTCAATATATTGGTTGCACAAAACAAGAGGAGGGATAAACATGATTGGAATATAAGGAAAGGTTACATAAAATATTGGGTTCTGAAACTTCTGACAAACTCAGCAATATAGAATTTACAAATATCGAAATTGCTCCCATCACACTTTGTGGAATCGCAGCTTTTTTTTGTTGCAGATTTTGCTGCGTTTTTTGAGCCAAAGCCAAGAATGGCTACAATAGGAATGGGAAATATATAGGGAGTACTTATATTTTTACCTTCTGCTCAATCCACTGCTGGCTTTGGCTCAAAAAAACACAGCAAAATCTGAAACAACAAAAAAAAAGCTTTCTTTCCCCAATGTGGGGCCTCAGCCTTAAAGGGATTCTATCATTAAAAAATCGATTTTGAACTAACTGCACGTCAAAATAGCCTTTAGAAAGACTATTCTTCTCCTACCTTTATTTTTCAGGTCCGCGCCGCCGTTTTTTGAGTTTTATCGTCTTTCTTCGTTATGCAAATTAGTCTTCAGAAAGCACAGGGGGCATTTCTCATGCGCTCAAAGCACTGGCTCGTCATAGGTTTCCAGCTCCGCCTCTCTCTTCTTACACAAGACCACTGCAAAATGGCCAGCGGAACAGCCGACAGTCAGCTGGAATGCCCCCTTTGTTTTCTAAAGACTAATTTGCATAACGAAGAAAGAAGACAAAACTCCAAAACAGCAGCATGGACCTCAAAAATAAAGGTGGGAGAAGAATAGTCTTTAGCTAAAAATCGATTTTTTTAATGATAGAATTCCTTTAAAGTCAGTTCAAAAAATCTAACTGTCTCAACTCCAAAGAATTACATCAAGGTAGTTTAGTTAAAAAAAATAAAAGAATAATCGAAACTAGTGGCAAAGCTTCAATTTTCTCACATTTTTGAGGACTTTTATACACCAGAAAAACATTGTTAGACCCCATGTGTCCCTATAGATAATAGAGAGATAGAAATAGATAAATTAGACATAAGACACAAAAATGTAAAATGAATAAACAGCACCTTTAAAAGACAATAAAAAATGTACATAGAATACACCCTACAAACTATATCACTCGGCCTATTCACTTACCTTAGAACATGACCTTAAAGTCATATTATATAGTGCAATAACAGTAGGCACAAATAATCATGTATGATGATCCTTTAAGCATCTCAGCTGCACAAACCTCTGACTGAAAGTGCTTTATTGGGAATTCTCATGGATTTCCTATCAACTCTCTCCACATTTGTACTCCAGTATAACTTACAATCCAAATGAAACCCAAATCTTTATAAGTCTAAGGCCCCATGCAACAAAAGTCAGCAAAGTTTTCCTCTGCGGACTTTCTGCCTCTATTATACCTGTACGGAAAATGCCAGTGTTTCCATAGGTATAATTGGCATGTTGCAATTTTCAAAAACACAGGTGTTTTTGAAATTACAGCATTTCCACTGCAGATTTTTTTTTCTGCAGTGTGTGGATGGGATTAGCTAGAATCTCATCCACTTTGCTGGTAATGTAAAACGCAACATTTTTTGCCACGGCCAAAACTCTGCGTTTTTACAACATGGGGCTCCGGCTTCACACTAGTGGTATGTCCTGACCACTAATATTGACATTTCAGGGTTAACAGTGATGTTCCACATATTCCTCTCACTATGAATAGTTTTGGGGTCCTACAAGCTTCTATCTGCAAATATCAATGAGGCAACAATGACACTATGAGTACAGTCAGATAGATACAAGGTAGCATAAACAGATTTTTATTTCCTATATAAATCATTCTTCATTGTTTTCTTTGACCTCTTAAGTGTTTTATCTTTGGCACACTAACCTGGCTATGGAGATATCAGACTACAAAATAGCTATAAATTGTATCTCGCAGGAACTATATTGCCTGTGAAGTGACATCCTCTTTCTCAATGAAATTTATACATTTATCAATGAATCATTTTAGATATATCAGAAGATATATATATATTTATTTACTTATTTACTAATTTTATCTTTTTTATGGAAAATTTATATAGGAGAAAGTTTTTACTTTTACCTTTTTTCTTTGGGATGGTTCTGCCAAGTTCCGTATTTATAAGCTACTGATATTTATGTTTTATAATGTGGACCAGAGGAAGGAGCAGAAAATTTAAAATGGCCATGGATCAGACTTCTTTTTGTTTCCTGGGCGGCACACCTAAAGCATCCAATACATTTTCCCACATCAGCACCAACTTCTTTTCTAATGCCCTCTGAGGCAAGAAAACAATGCAAAATCAAAATCATGACAGAATGTTTAGAGGGGTGCTGGCCAGGCCTCTTGAATCTGGGAAAATTGTTTTGTTTTTTTGCCATGTTCCAATGCATTCAGTAGGAAAATACACTGCTTCACTATATGGTGGCTCATGAACTGCCTACAGTTCTGTAATATGGACTGGTAAACCTTGGTTCCACATGCATGGAGCTTTACAGTTAGATCCATTTGGTCAAATGTCACCAGTTACATAACTAATTAAACATCTGTTTAGATGAATATTGATACATTCTTATATTTTTAATTATTAATATTCTCCTGTATGAAAATATATTCCATTTGCATATGTGGTTAAGTTAGTTGAGAAGTAGGGCATGAGCTGATGACAATTCTATGACCCTTAGACCAGCCCTTTTACCCATTACCTCAGATCAACCAGCGTTCTCTGCCTTTCAGAGCATCAATTTTATCCAGTTCTAAAAATATTAAATTAGGTCCAGTGCCAGCATGTTCATGCCTAATACGTATGCCAGTCTGTGTTTTCAGTATGTTAGTATTTATATGGTTTAACAGATATAGTATTTATAGACCTCTGTTGCTGTAATGGTTTACATAAACAGTCGACCCTGTTATTAACGCTGCAAGATTCCCAGCTGGCACTGAAGAATTACTCATCCTGACCTTACCAGTTATTAAAGAGGTTTTCTTGGAGTGCACAAATAAGGCTTTTATAGCAGAGTACAGGACTGGTGCTCTTATCATCTAATGTAATGTGTAATAGTGCTGATAATAGGAGCTAAGGAAACAAGAGAAGATTGCTTACACACAATATGATAAAAGAACCCTGTGTACATATCTCTCATTCTTAGAGGTTTACTGCAGAAAGTTCTCTTGCTCTCAACATGTTAGATAACAGGTACTGATATCCTATGGAAAACTTAAATACAGTGGGGAAAAAAAAGTATTTAGTCAGCCACCAATTGTGCAAGTTCTCCCACCTAAAAAGATGAGAGAGGCCTGTAATTGTCATCATAGGTAGACCTCAACTATGAGAGACAAAATGAGAAAACAAATCCAGAAAATCACATTGTCTGATTTTTAAAGAATTTATTTGCAAATTATGGTGGAAAATAAGTATTTGGTCAATAACAAAAGTTCATCTCAATACTTTGTTATATATCCTTTGTTGGCAATGACAGAGGTCAAACGTTTTCTGTAAGTCTTCACAAGGTTGGCACACACTGTTGCTGGTATGTTGGCCCATTCCTCCATGCAGATCTCCTCTAGAGCAGTGATGTTTTGGGGCTGTCGCTGGGCAACACGGACTTTCAACTCCCACCAAAGGTTTTCTATGGGGTTGACACGTCTGGCACTGCAGGATCTGAGTCCCTGGCGGCGTAGTGTGTTACTGAGGGTAGCCTTTGTTACGTTAGTCCCAGCTTTCTGCAGGTCAGTCACTAGGTCCCCCCGTGTGGTTCTGGGATTTTTGCTCACCGTTCTTGTGATCATTTTGACCCCACGGGGTGAGATCTTGCGTGGAGCCCCTGATGGAGGGAGATTATGAGTGGTCTTGTATGTCTTCCATTTTCTAATTACTGCTCCCACAGTTGATTTCTTCACACCAAGCTGCTTGCCTATTGCAGATTCAGTCTTCCCAGCCTGGTGCAGGTCTACAATTTTGTTTCTGGTATCCTTCCACAGCTCTTTGGTCTTCACCATAGTGCAGTTTGGAGTGTGACTGTTTGAGGTTGTGGACAGTTGTCTTTTATACTGATAACAATTTCAAACAGGTGCCATTACTACAGGTAATGAGTGGAGGACAGAGGAGCCTCTTAAAGAAGAAGTTACAGGTCTGTGAGAGCCAGAAATCTTGCTTGTTTGTAGGTGACCAAATACTTATTTTCCACCATAATTTGCAAATAAATTCTTTATAAATCAGACAATGTGATTTTCTAGATTTGTTTTCTCATTTTGGTCTCTCATAGTTGAGGTCTACCTATGATGACAATTACAGGCCAGCCTCATCTTTTTAAGTGGGAGAACTTGCACAATTGGTGACTGACTAAATACTTTTTTTTCCCCACTGTATATGTAGCTATACTAAGTGCACACTGTATTTGTGCACTTAGCCTAATGCATATGCAGGGAAAAGCTCCCAATGGATCTATTGACATTGCCATAGACTCCTACTACAAGAGCCCTTGTAGTCTTCGTCTGGCGAAAGGGCAGAGGCAAAAGTAGGAGTAATCTTGGTACTTCTACAATAAAATATTGGTCCAAGGATGTGGTTGAAGATTAGGAGAAACAACATGTCCCAACATCAGATCATTCATTACATCTACAGTCATTAATTGTTTAGCCATTTTTAAGACGTGATAAAGATATTGCTTCATCATTGAAATGGGTTGCCTTTATCCATTAAAAGGTCTCCTAATCTTCAACTACATCCTGGCATGGATATTTAAAGAGATATCCCTTAAATGTCTGATAGATGCAGAACAACAACTAAGGCTGGATTCACACCAGCGCTTGTTCTACGTTCAGGGATTCCGATTCCTATTCCGCTTGAAAAATGTGGAGAGAAAAGTCCTGCAAGCAGGATTTTTCTCTCCGCATTTTCCAGGTGGAAACCTGGTGGACCCCATTATAGTCTATGGGGTCCGCGGGTTTCCGTGGGTAACCAGTTTTTATGCGGTCTGGGTTTCCGTTTTTCATGTCCCCAAGCAGAGCCAAAGAACAGAAACCCGAATGCTAGTGTGAACCTAACGTCACTGTTCTACACTGTTTATGTAACTTCCATTCACTTCTATGGGAATTGAAGAAAAAGTGTAGCTTTAAGAGTTACACTGTTTCTGTATAACCCGACCACTGCTGACAGTCAGTAGACACAAGGTAAGGAGGAACAAGGCAAATGGACCTAGAGGGATTAATTTTAGAGATAGGTGTAGGTCCCAGAGGTGGAACCCACATCTAATCAGACATTTATTTATATCCTGTGAATATGCCATAAATATCATTTTCATGGGCAAACCTCTTTAACCGCAGCAGTGTTGACACCACTATGACTTTTGCCTCTACTGAACAAGACAGTGATACTTTCACGTTCCAGACCTTTTCAGACCAGTAGCTGGCCACTGCTGTATTTCCTTCTATATGCATTCCCACTCTGTTGTGCCTACATGGCACAACTCTACCAGGTAATCTCTGTTTGACCACATTGCGATTGTGCCCTTCCCCCATATTTTGTGTTTTGCTCCACCATGAAGTGCCCTATTTATGTTAAATGTTAAGGATTTGTTCACACCGCGGCAGAGATTTGGATTTGAGAAATTGATCTTCATCAGGATGCTGGTGGATCTGTGTGACACTTGTTATCTATACAGTCTATATACTGTACTTGTTATGTATTAAGGGTTCTATATGTGATTTAAAAAATGACTGCTTTCTCCCAAACAGTGCCTCTCTTGTCCATGGAGATGAGTAACATAATTTGAGAGGCACTGATTCTGAAAAAGTGAAAGTCTGCAAAAGTTACTAATGTCAACTTTTATTAAAAATCCATGGAAGATTAGTCTAGAAAAAAAAAGTGCAGTTAATGTAATAAAATTATTCGAGTTCATATCTATCAACATGTACTGCTCTAATAGGCAATATACAGTGAAATTAACTGAATAAAGACTGTATGTAACACAATGCTTAGTTTCTTTTACAGTTTTCAGTAGTAATAGAAATGTCAATATTTTTTTTTTAGTCTAAACAACTTTACTGCATACAGATGCACTATATGCAATAATGTGTAACATCTAACACTATCAAACGTGACATATGACAATGTATCTTATTAAAATGTAAGTAGGGCAGACTTGGAATCAAATAGAATACTATATATCCATTGGTTTATGTGAAATACAGTATTTGTTAGTATTGCCAAAATACAAGTCAATGCCTACATAATATCACACATTTGTCTATTTTCACACTGTCATATTAAAATAATTTTAAGGCCATACTTAACATAATCATGTGCTTTTGACAACATTGTGGGTTACCATGGGCTCCCCTAGAAGATTAGACAGCTGCCCAAGCGACCCATTGAGTGCCTCTGGATTTGATGCTGCTGTTGCTGTCTCCCCTTTTCCTAGGTGCACCCAGGAAACATACCTTTGGACTAAAATACTTCTGAATTATAACTAGCTCTGATTTTAAAGAAATTTTTTTTTTTCATGTAGACCCATTAGTCATTGTTGCAGATTTTTTTTTTGCCAATCAATTATATTTTATTTTAGTGATACAAAAAAAAATAGCTGACTACATAGTAAAATATAAAACACTGTTCCCATGCTATGCTATATGCACATGACATGCCACATGTATTTATCACATTAGGTGTCATGTTATGGTTGTATGTGCTTTCCTATGGTATCCTCACTGCGTAATTCATTGTCAGTGTTTTATTAAAGAGATGTCCTTGAGAAAAAAAAAAAAATAACAAGGTGTTTTGTGTCTTTTTACAATCGGATGAGTCCTACAGTATGCATGCTGAAATACAACTGAGGCTAGGTTCACATCTGTGCCGCAGAAACCGCAGAAAATCGGCGCAGAGGAAAGTTCTGCCCCATTATAGTCTATGGGGTCTCCAGGTGTCCGCGAGTAACTGCTGTTTTAGTGTAGGGGCTCTCCGTTGTTGGGGTCCCCCTGCGGATCCCAACGACAGAGAGACCAGTGCAAGTGTTAGCCTGATGAAATTAATGTCACAAAGATTTTTGTCTCAGAGATTTTTGTCTCAATTGTCCATTACAAAGAAATGGACAATTGTTGATAAAAATATTTTTCAAAGTAACATCCATCAGAGCACCCCGAGCTACAAATATGTTTATCATTGATAAGAGCCAAGGAAAAAATAATTAAAACATTTTATTGTACACTGTCAAACACCACTGGTGAGCAAGTATCCAATGATTGTGGCTTTCTAGCTAAAAGTAGCTATATGACAGCTACATATATTTCACACAACGTATTAAAGGGAGTCTATCACCACTAGGGAACATTCTAGACAATTGAATAGATACACTATTTCCTTTAAAAAGCCCTTTTTTAAAATGCAAATGTGGTGAGTGTGTAGTGAGTGTGCTAGAACCTTCAAGAGCTCTGTGTTCAGGTATTCTAGTCTATTTGGTGACCTTTTATAGTCTTTCACTTTTTTGGCCAATGTACATTAACCAGAAGGCCAGTCTAACAAAGTGCCTGGTGCAGGCAAGAAATGTGTTGTCAAACAAATGAACATATAAACTTTAAATTTGTTCTGTGAGCTTCTCTAAATCTCTGGGCAGTGTGGCCAATATCTTGTTTTTCCAGAATCGGATACCTGCTGACTGGCATTCAGCTTCTTGATCACATTGCTTCTACTGGGCCAGTTCAGTTGGAATGCGTGCAGCAGCGTGGAGAGTAATGATTGAAGCTAAGCGCATATCTTAATGTGTTTTAATGTACCACAAGGTACTTAAAGATACTATCCTATGAAATACTATATAGCTTTTTATTCTCTTGCAGAGCTAATACTACTCTGACCAATGACTGTAGTTATTGTAATCAATAAATATAACATAATCATTAAATTAAGAGACCTAGCCTTGTCCTGTGTCTTTTCTGGCAATAAAGGGTTGTTCCCATTGCTAAAATATGTCATCACACATTTTTGCAAATGCTTTTTTAAAGACAAGGCGAGACATACACTCCTCAACATTTAATTTGCAACAACAAGAACGAAAAGTACTGGAATTATGAAAATCGCAGTATCAACATGGTAAAATATCAATATATGCAAATAATAAAAAAATGGAAACAAAATATTCAAAATATCTCAATTTATTAAATATCAGGTATGAGCACCACGTGCAGAAATGCACACACTTACTGGTCTTGGCATGCTATCAATGAGGTTATCAATGGTTGTCTGAGGAATGTTATGCCACACTGAATGCATTTGGGCATGCAAATCATCAAGATTGGCCGCTGACCAGTGGTATAACGATCACAATCACAGGGAGTGAGACCGCGACTGAGCCTGGAGGGTTATGGGGCCCGCGGCCAGATGGAAATGGCCGGGGCTCTGGACCACTATGATAGCGGTCAGGGAAAGACTGGTTCCCCGACCGCTATACATATTGTTAATGGAAAGGGGCCCAGCGTATTGCCAGGTCTCTTTCCAATAGATGCCAGCCCAGGAGAGGTGAACAAAAATAAATACATATACTCACCTCTCCTGGACTTCTGACAGTCCACAGCATCCTCTCAGGTGCTCCTCCGGCCTATGAGTGAGGTCACGTAATGACGTCAGCGTGCCCCACGTGAACACTGAGGCTCAATCACAGACCCCAGCAGTGATGTCTGGGGCACATCACCTCAGTTGCAGGCAGAAGAGGACCAAAGAAGATGCTGAAGAGAGCCGGACGGACCAAGGATGCCCAGGAGAGGTGAGGTAAGGTGAGTATAAGTGTTTGTTATTTTTAATCACTTCGTCTGGGCCTCTACTTATTATACTCTGGGGTCTGTAATTAGTGAAGGAGTCAAGGCGCTCGCAAAAGCACCACAGTATCTTCAAAGAGTTGATTAGCAGGGGCCCCGGGTGTTGGACCCCCACTGATCTCTTACATTTCTTAGACTGTTAGGACCCTGCAGATCAGCCGTTTCCCACAGCATGCTGTTCCCAGTATTGTTTACATGCCGGGTGCTGTGCTACTCACTCATTGTATTGTTGCTAACCACAGTTGTGGGTACTATCGTTGTATCCCTTAGAATTATCTGAGATACCACTGCAGCACCCATAGGCCATCACTAACAAGAATTCACTGTAGGGAGGAGATAGGGAGCCCCGGACAAAAGTTTGCAACGGGGCCCACAAGACTTTAGTTATGCCACCTCAGATGGCATGACATCTCAGATGTGCTTGACGAGAGACAAGTCTGGAGACACTGCAGGCCATGGTAGCATGTTTAGGCTTTGTAGGCTGCTCACAGTAGCATGGGAAACATAAAGCATAGCGTTGTCCTATTGAAAAATAGCTGCTGGGACTGTTTGGAGAAATGGCCATCCCAATGGTTCCACAACCAAATCAATGTAATGCTGAGCTGTTAGTGTACCTGAAATGAAGGCTAGAGGGATCCTACCACCCCAACACCATGATGTTCCCTTGTAAAGACCTCTTAATGGCACTGCCCACATGATCTCCAGACCAATCTAAGGCAATCATTGTATGAAGAGGATAGACTTTCATTTCAGCCTCCATTGATTTCTTGCTGTACACCATGATAGCCTATGAGAGTGGTAGCATAAGGTCAATGTAACACCTGTAGCCGGATATCTGGCTCTTAGCCCAATATTGTTGGAATGTAATGTCCAATTTCACTTGCAGTACAGAATGGTCCACTGGGCTCCATTCTTCCAATCAGATGTGCAAAGGTTCATCTACGTGCAACTCTTGCTGTCATTCCAGTTTGTTGTTCTCCCATACACTGGAACACGCAACGATGAACAGTGCTGACATCTCTGCCTAGGCATGTAGCAATCTGCCGGTGTGATAACCCAAGGACTCTCAATTTGCAACAAGCGGCAATTACTGAATATTGACTGACAGGAGACATCGCTAATTATCCTACACCACTTAATCCAATTTTTGAGGTTTCCTGTGGCTTCTGATCTGACTTTTATACCCCTCCAACGATGTGAAGGGGTTAAAAAGTACATGTCTATGTTAGTATTACTTGTATTCCCCATGAAATAACAAGTCTGGAGCACATCTTCTTATAACTCATGCTGTGCCTTTCAACTGTTATTCTTCTTGAATATTTAGGAATATCTTGAAAACTGGGTGCTATCTTTCCTTTTGTCAGAGAGAAATTCAGCTTTTTATGAATATGCAAATGAGTTTTCAAGTGCTAATCGGGGCTAGCCTGGAGGAGGGCTGGTGCATTTGAATCTGAGGGAATGCCCAAAGTAGTACGTGGGGATTCATTTGCATATTTATAAAAATCTTATTTATTTTTTTCTACACTGGAACATCAGATCATAATACAAAAGTACCACTAGAATGCATGTGATGTGCCCCAAAGTTCTAGGTGTCTAGTCTATATCTGATTTATTTTTTTTTTTTTTAAATCCTTGTGACTGTGGCCTCCAATGAGCATTGGTCAGTGACATATACGTTAAAGATCGCATCTGTTCTCCAATTTTTTTGGCGCAGGTTTTTTTTTTTTTTTTTTTAAATATAATAGAAGTTAAAAATCAGTTTGTAAATATCTATATATAAAAGTCAAATGAAAGTCAGACATTGCTTTTACACCATGCTTCAACAGAATTTAAAAAAAAAAGAAAACTCATGAAACATGCCTGGACAGAAATGATGGTTCCCTTAACTTAATATTTTGTTGCACAACCTTTTGAGGCAATCACTGCAATCAAACGATTCCTGTAACTGTCAATGAGACTTCTGCACCTCTCAACAGGTATTTTGGCCCACTCCTCATGAGCAAACTGCTCCAGTTGTCTCGGGTTTGAAGGGTGCCTTTTCCAGACGGCATGTTTCAGCTACTTCCAAAGATGCTCAATAGGATTTAGGTCAGGGCTCATAGAAGGCCACTTCAGAATAGTCCAATATTTTCCTCTTAGCCATTCTTGGGTGTTTTTAGCTGTGTGTTTTGGGTCATTATCCTGTTACAAGACCCATGACCTGCGACTGAGACCAAGCTTTCTGACACTGGGCAGCACATTTCTCTCTAAAATCCCTTGATAGTCTTGAGATTTCATTGTACCCTGCACAGATTCAAGACACCCTGTGCCAGATGCATCAAAGCAGCCCCAGAACATAACAGAGCCTCCTCCATGTTTCACAGTAGGGACAGAGTTCTTTTCAAGATATGCTTAATTTTTCTGTCTGTGAATATAGAGCTGATGTGCCTTGCCAAAAATCTTGATTTTTGTCTCATCTGTCCATAGGACATTCTCCCAGAAGCTTTATGGCTTGTCAACATGTAGTTTGGCAAATTCCAGTTTTGTCAGATTCAAGTTATTTCTGTGACCATTGTGGGTTTTTCTTTCATTAAACGAGGGGTACCAACAATTTTGTCCACGTGTGTATATATTAGTTAAATTTTAGGTCCTTTTTCCCTTAAAAGGAAGGATGAGATGTTGTAGCAGCTGGATCGTGTAAGGGTGCCATTTGTGTGTAGCTAGTATCCATCGAATGAACGTTCGACTGATGCCACACTCCAGGGACATACGTCGAGTGCTACGCTGTGGGCTCTTGATAAATGCTGCCAGGACAGCCACTGACGTTTCGTCATTGGTGACAGTTTTCATACGTCCAGATTTGGGCTTATCCAACACCAAACCAGTTGCACGAAATATGGCGAGCAGTTTGTTAACTATGGGATGGGAGATGGGTGGTCTCGTAGGGTTTCTTGCATTGATGTCTTCTGCAATGACTCGGGAACTGCGTTCACCAGACATCAACACAATGTCTGTCCGCTCCTCGTCGGTTAACCTCTGTGACATGCCAATGGCTGTAACAATAAGAAACTTGTCAATAACTCGATAATAAATAAAGCTACATTAAAAATGAGCACACCATTGTTTTTCTTGTGCAATTCTCCATGTGTTTGATGTGTCACATGACCCCCTTCCCATTGAAAACAGTAAAGTTGAATCCAAAATGGCGGCTTTGCAGATGGCCACCATGGGCGACACCCAGCCTAAAATGTTTCCCCCCTCCCATGTACTAATATGCCACAAACGGTAAGGTGATATCAGCAACCATTTCCATTTTATTAGGGTGTATCCATACTTATGGCCCACCCTGTAGAATCACTTCTACAAGGTACTGTGATTTGGTGTATATACAACTTATTGCTGACAGACTCCCTTTAAAACAGGGGTAGGCAATCTTTGGCACTCCAGCTGCTGTAAAATTACAACTCATGCATTCATACTTGCTCTGCTGTTTTTGGAACTCCCATGGAAGTGAATGAAGCAAGTTGAGAGTTGTAGTTTCACAGCAGTATAATGTTGTACCGTGTTAGCCATTGAAAGTAGTGGAAGAGTGAAGAAATCAGGCGATACCTTTTAGAGGCTAACTGAGTATATTTGATAAGTTCAGTAGTTCAATAGTTTCACAGCAGCTGGAGTGCCGAAGGTTGCTGACCCCTGCTTTAACACATACTATTTTATGATTGAGCTCAATGTATAAACAGCATTCAGTAAACTCCTATATTTCCAACTTAGTGGTAGCTGTAGGCAGTAATAATTTTATATTTTAACTACAGTATATGTCTATGCAGGGTATTATATATTGGACCTATTCAAATTAGAAACCATCTGATATACAAGGACAGATATGTTCACTGTATATACATCGGGGGAAAAAGTATTTAGTCAGCCACCAATTGTGCAAGTTCTCCCACTTAAAAAGATGAGCGAGGCCTGTAATTGTCATCATAGGTAGACCTCAACTATGAGAGACAAAATGAGAAGACATATCTAGAAAATCACATTGTCTGATTTTTAAAGAATTTATTTGCAAATTATGGTGGAAAATAAAGTATTTGGCCAATAACAAAAGTTCATCTCAATACTTTGTTATATATCTTTTGTTGGCAATGACAGAGGTCAAACGTTTTCTGTAAGTCTTCACAAGGTTGGCACACACTGTTGCTGGTATGTTGGCCCATTCCTCCATGCAGATCTCCTCTAAAGCAGTGATGTATTGGGGCTGTCGCTGGACAACTTTCAACTCCCTCCAAAGGTTTTCTATGGGGTTGAGATCTGGAGACTGGCTAGGCCACTCCAGGACCTTGAAATGCTTCTTACGAAGCCACTCCGTTGCCCTGGTGGTGTGCTTGGGATCATTGTCATGCTGAAAGACCCAGCCACGTTTCATCTTCAATACCCTTGCTGATGGAAGGAGGTTCGCACTCAATATCTCACGAAACAGGGCCCCATTCATTCTTTCATGTACACGGATCAGTCGTCCTGGTCCCTTTGCAGAGAAACAGCCCCAAAGCATGATGTTGCCACACCCATGCTTCACAGTAGGTATGGTGTTCTTTGGATGCAACTCAGCATTCACTCTCCTCCAAACACGACGAGTTGTGTTTCTACCAAACAGTTCTACTTTCGTTTCATCTGACCATATGACATTCTCCCAATACTCTTCTGGAACATCCAAATGCTCTCTAGCAAACTTCAGCCGGGCCCGAATATGTACTGGCTTAAGCAGAGGGACACGTCTGGCACTGCAGGATCTGAGTCCCTGGTGGCGTAGTGTGTTACTAACGGTAGCCTTTGTTACGTTAGTCCCAGCTTTCTGCAGGTCATTCACTAGGTCCCCTCGTGTGGTTCTGGGATTTTTGCTCACCATTCTTGTGATAATTTTGACCCCACGGGGTGAGATCTTGCGTGGAGCCCCTGATCGAGGGAGATTATCAGTGATCTTGTATGTCTTCCATTTTCTAATTATTGCGCCCACAGTTGATTTCTTCACACCAAGCTGCTTGCCTATTGCAGATTCAGTCTTCCCAGCCTGGTGCAGGTCTACAATTTTGTTTCTGGTTTCCTTCTACAGCTCTTTGGTCTTCACCATAGTGGAGTTTGGAGTGTGACTGAGGTTGTGGACAGGAGTCTTTTATACTGATAACAATGTCAAACAGGTGCCATTACTACAGGTAATGAGTGGAGGACAGAGGAGCCTCTTAAAGAAGAAGTTACAGGTCTGTTAGAGCCAGAAATCTTGCTTGTTTGTAGGTGACCAGATACTTATTTTCCACCATATAAATTCTTAAAAAAATCAGACAGACAATGTGATTTTCTAGATATGTTTTCTCATTTTGTCTCTCATAGTTGAGGTCTACCTATGATGTCAATTTACAGGTCTCTCTCTTCTTTTTAATTGGGAGAACTTGTACAATTGGTGGCTGACTAAATACTTTCCCCCACTGTATTTACTGTCTATTTACAACAGATGGCCACGATTTTCTATCTATTAACTTGGCCACGAAACTTTCAATATCACCCTTCAATAATGACTATTACATCTAAATAGTTAGACAGAGAGAGGGGTCCATCCCCACAATATGTTTACAGGGTTCTGATGGTTTGTCATGGCAGCAGGGTGCCTAAAAAAAAGCCCCCCATGTCTGCTATCTTAGCATTATCCTAATTAGCACTAGCATGACTGAATAGGAATACTGACACAATGCACTGCAAAATAGAAGTACTGCTGCATATTATACAGTCAATTGCACTGTGAAGTACCCTAAAAGCACCCTTTTCCCCATTCATTACATGAAAATACTTTTTAAAAAGTTTCCCAATACATTATAGGGCACATTGAATGATTCCATTACAAATTAATTTAGCAAAAAAAAAAAAAAAAAAAAGGACTCTTGAAAAGGTGGGGAAAATTGACTGTTACAAAAAGGAAATAACGTATTGTGTCATGGTATTGAATTGTACTAAACAGTGCTTGTCATACTGCTGTTTACCCCTTTTCATTTTACTTTCTTCTTCTTCAGCTCTGTATGGCTCTTCCTGCCTCCTTCTATTCCTATGGTCATTGATTTGTAGGTATTTAACAGACTCTTGGACTGTAATGATTCAGCCATCTTTTTCTGTTATGCAACTGAAATCCTATTAACCCTTTTAATTATTTAGTATGAACAGATTTTAGGATGTGTAAGATTTCCAAATCCATACCACACCCCATCTATGACTAATTTTGCATGCATATCTTTTTGCTCTCCCCAATTTCAATTGTGAAATCCACATTTCTGAATCCGCACCCAAAATTATGCAGATTTAAAGTTATCCTGCAACAGGTAAACATAGCCTTAGAGGAATAAGATGATTACCACAATTAGCTAGGTACAATTAGCAGGATAACTCCTAGGCTACATAAACCTGTCATGTAGCCACTAGCACAGTTAGGAAAACTTACTGTATAAAACTATGTAAAATAATGCAGTAAAAGAGCAAATGGGCAACAAAGAACATGTTTCAAGAATATTAGAACAATAGTAGCTGTAATTTTGCTTGAATTTATAGACTGTAGAAATAGTAATGCTGTTATTATGTGCCTGCATGTCTAGGTTACCAAAGATAGTTGTGGCTGCATAGAACTAGCATACTGTAGACTCTGCAAGGGGAAAAGGAAAGGATTAATATTAGAGGCAATACTGTGCCTACTGAAGAGAAAGGGGTTCATACAGAAGAGAAGAGCAATCTGTGTGACTATAAAGAAAAGCCAATCACTCCACCCAACACCTGCAATCCGTCTCAGTGTCTCTGCTGCTAGAGACCTATTTGACATGACAACCAGGCAATGGTCAGCAGGTTAGAGGAAAGGGAGAAAACCGAGTGGCAGGCGCTTTGAAACAATTTTTTTTAGCACAAAAACAATTTTAGGTAAAGTAAATTTGCATTTCTAATGGTGATCAAATTGGCATATAAACACAAGTTAGTTAAAATGACAGTGACCATTTAACTAGGTTTTCTTGTATGCAAGTATCTTATTTTCGTTGACTTTCACTGCCAGGCCCTTGGAGATTATAATGTCAAATTAAACAAAATGTTGTTGAAAAGAAGATGATAGCTGCTTAGTATTGCTGGTGATTTTACAGAATAAAACCACGTACAGTATTTTTGCCACAGTATTATCACACTATAGACTGAGATGAATAGCAGGGTTTTCCAATTAGCAAGATGGAATCTTTGCCAGGTAAGGAAATCATAGTCATCAGTCCTGCATCATCACGTGGTTTATAAATAGATATAACATAAATAGATATAAATCCTAAAATAACCCCTTAGAATATTGAATATCTAATGCCATTATACAGCCATGTACTCTGGATTGTTATTTTCCAAGATGGAATATCTGAGGGTGGATTCACAAATGGCAGATTGCGTTGCGGAAATTTCTGTGACTGATTTGCATACATCTTATTAGGGTTATTTTAAAAGCAAGCACATGGAATTTCGGCAAGTTCCATTCGTATGGATGACGAAGTTACAGAAATTTCTGCAACAAAAACTACCCCTTGTGAATCAACCATTTTATCTAGGGGCTCCTCAGTTCATAAAATTTCATATGTACTCTTAAGGAACTTTTTAAATTGGTGACCTATTCTTAACAGGGACCCCATGGAGGAGCTGGTTTAAGTGGCAGTGGCACTTCCTGAGCGCCGCTTCCACTTCACAGACCATGTGACGTTATGTGCATTGGTTTCATGGCCTGTTCATAGATCAGACCCATTCAAGTCAATGGGATGAGCTGCAATACCAAGCCCAGCTGGTTCATAAATGTATGGCGCTGTACTGAAGAGAGTGCAGCGCTCACCCAAACACTGCAGCTTATTCAAACAGCTGTTTAGCTACAGTTTCAGGTGTCAGTCCCCTAAGGATCTCTAATTAATGACCTAGGATAGGTCATCAATTAGTATGTCCTGGTAAACCCCTTTAATTCCCAGCTTACTTCTAATAACCTGTGCACTAGATTCACCTTTTCCATCCATTTAAAGTTGGAGGTGCAAAAGGAATGCTAGGGCAGTGGGCAACAGTTTAGTCACCATTGTTAAAAGTAAATCTGCCTCCCCGAAGCACTAACACCATTTGGTATGTTAAAGGGGTATTCCCATGAACATAATCATATCTATATTTGTAGGTAATTAAAAGTTAAACATTTTCGCAAATATAAGTAGTTAAAAAATATGCAGCGTTTTAAGGATTTTCTCTAACCATCTTAGTACTGCCTTGATTGGTTGCCAATGGATACGACCACAAATGCAGAAACTTTCTACGATCTGGGACTTGTCAGGTACCCAGCCATGATTTTATTATTGTATCTGGGTTATCAGGCAGGGACACTACATGTATGAGAAGATATCCTGGCCACAATAAGGATATCATTGTTGATTTTATGACCTTAGAAAGTTCCTGCCTTCATGGTTGTATCCATTGGCAACTGATCAAGGCAACAACTTGTGACCACAAGATATTTAGAAAAAAAATTTAAAATTCTGAAAACGGTTTAATTACTTATATTTGCAAAAATGTTTAACTTTTAATTATCTACAAATTTAAAAATGGTTATGATCATGGGAATACCCATTTAAGTAACAAGGATACAAGTGTAAAGATAGATATGTTGCCAATCATAACACGGATGAGTAAAGATACCTACACTATAGGGACAACACTAATGGGACACCTATACATTACACCAACAGGAGCTCTTATGACATCCCATTCATTATCCATAGGCATTAATATGGAGTTAGTGTATCTAAACCATCTTCTACTCAGTTCGGAAGGCTTTCTACTTCCACATTCAATAATACCACTAGATATTGTAAGAGGAAAGAAATTTCACGGACTGACTTGTTGCAACCATTGCGTCCTATTATAGTACCATCCTGGAATTCAGTGAGCTAATTGCTTTTCAGTGATGGCTCTAGTGGTCTTCTGCCTCAAAATCAACTAGGCTCTATCCCACATTATGGACGTATCCCATATCTGAAAATTCATTCTGTGGAAGCTGGGCTTTATACCATCTTGACAAAGAGTTAAAAGAATTATCTTGTGTCCTTATACACCTAAAAAAACAGTTAGTGCTGAAATACAGTGGGGAAAAAAAAAGTATTTAGTCAGCCACCAATTGTGCAAGTTCTCCCACTTAAAAAGATGAGAGAGGCCTGTAATTGTCATCATAGGTAGACCTCAACTATGAGAGACAAAATGAGAAAACAAATCCAGAAAATCACATTGTCTGATTTTTAAAGAATTTATTTGCAAATTATGGGGGAAAATAAGTATTTGGTCAATAACAAAAGTTCATCTCAATACTTTGTTGGCAATGACAGAGGTCAAACGTTTTCTGTAAGCCTTCACAAGGTTGGCACACACTGTTGCTGGTATGTTGGCCCATTCCTCCATGCAGATCTCCTCTAGAGCAGTGATGTTTTGGGACTGTTGCTGGGCAACACGGACTTTCAACTCCCTCCAAAGGTTTTCTATGCGGGTGAGATCTGGACCTTGAAATGCTTCTTACAAAACCACTCCTTCGTTGCCCTGGCGGTGTGCTTGGGATCATGGTCATGCTGAAAGACCCAGCCACGTTTCATCTTCAATTCCCTTGCTGATGGAATGAGGTTTGCACTCAAAATCTCACGACACATGGCCCCATTCATTTTTTCATGTACACGGATCAGTCGTCCTGGTCCCTTTGCAGAGAAACAGCCCCAAAGCATGATGTTGCCACCCCCATGCTTCACAGTAGGTATGGTGTTCTTTGGATGCAACTCAGCATTCACTCTCCTCCAAACACGACGAGTTGTGTTTCTACCAAACCGTTCTACTTTCGTTTCATCTGACCATATGACATTCTCCCAATACTCTTCTGGAACATCCAAATGCTCTATAGCAAACTTCAGACAGGCCCGGATATGTACTGGCTTAAGCAGGGGGACATGTCTGGCACTGCAGGATCTGAGTCCCTGGCGGCGTAGTGTGTTACTGACGGTAGCCTTTGTTACGTTAGTCCCAGCTTTCTGCAGGTCATTCACTAGGTCCCCCATGTGGTTCTGGGATTTTTGCTCACCGTTCTTGTGATCATTTTGACCCCACGGGGTGAGGTGGAGCCCCTGATGGAGGGAGATTATCAGTGGTCTTGTATGTCTTCCATTTTCTAATTATTGCTCCCACAGTTGATTTCTTCACACCAAGCTGCTTGCCTATTACAGATTCAGTCTTCCCAGCCTGGTGCAGGTCTACAATTTTGTTTCTGGTGTCCTTCCACAGCTCTTTGGTCTTCACCATAGTGGAGTTTGGAGTGTGACTGTGAGGTTGTGGACAGGTGTATTTTATACTGATAACAATGTCAAACAGGAGCCATTACTACAGGTAATGAGTGCAGGACAGAGGAGCCTCTTGAAGAAGTTACAGGTCTGTGAGAGCCAGAAATCTTGCTTGTTTGTAGGTGACCAAATACTTATTTTCCACCATAATTTGCAAATAAATTCTTTAAAAATCAGACAATGTGATTTTCTAGATATATTTTCTCATTTTGTCTCTCATAGTTGAGGTCTAACTATGATGTCAATTACAGGCCTCTCTCATCTTTTTAAGTGGGGGAACTTGCACAATTGGTGGCTGACTAAATACTTTTTTTTCCCCACTGTATACGGTAGGTATCTGATTTCAGGAAAGTAGTGTTACTGTAACTGTACTTTTCCCAAGTTAACAAATACAGTAAATAGATATGCTAGAGTTTTGTATGCTCAAGATAAGACTGTGTAATCTTAAAAAAAAGGTAAAAAAGAGGTCTAGGAAAATGTATTTGTGTTGAGGAACTTGTGGTCAAATAGTCTACTAATGTCCTCAACATTTTTAAATTGGATAAAGGAGAGAGTCATATGGATGGACTCTGAAAGCAATTTGGATATTTTCAGCATGTGTTGGCTGTGTATACTCCTGAATTTTGGATACATGGTGCTGAACTCAGTATAAACTGCAATAAAGATGGTGGAAAAAGTTTAAAATAATTTCTGCCTTCTCTGGACAGTGCACCTGATTGTTGGTGCAACAATCATAGAATCTCAGAATAATGCCCCAAACCGTGGAAATACCAAAAAGGTCACACCAACATTAAAGTAAATCTGGCAGTATAATATTGTAAATGCTGCCCTTACCTAGAGGCTGAATATTATAAATACAGGTTTAAAGGGTTAGCATAAACATATGGCACACAAAAAAGATATAACAATATAACCTGAACAAAGAATACAGTAAAGGGCAGGGAGAGGCAGCGCTCTATTCTTAAACATGACGAACTCAGCAAGAGTCTGATGTATTATCTATAATGCTATTAAACACAGTGCATTTTTGTGATATTTGTCATAGTACCTCTTACGACTTGTTATTGTGAGGAGACAAAAAGAAATGACAGTACAATACACCAAATATAATACACTTAATTTCTCTTATAGCCTGACATTTTTCTAAGGATTAAACCTGTGAGACGTACAAGCTATTTTTAATTCATTCTTTTTGTGTGTTGTATGTATCCTCTGGCATGTATTTCAAATGATTATACACTGAATTATCCGCTTTATTAGATACATCTGCCCAGAAGTGTAGCTAACGGGGCTGCAGAGGAGGCGGCTGCTCCGGGCCCACTGACTCTTTGGGGCCCACACCGGGACCGCCATTAATACATCCTTTATTTCTAACTGGATCGGTGTCTGCAGACACCGATCTAGTTAAAACGTATCCTGCAACTTCACAGTATTGTAAACCGCAAGCTACATGAGGCTTGCGGTTTACAAGTCCCCGAGACCACAGACCGATGTCTTTTTCTCTCACAGGCAGAGCGATGACGTCACAACATCGCGCCGCCTGCGCTCAGACACAGACCTCCTGTGCGTGGACAGGAAGGAAGTGGCGGCGGCTCCATTCATCAGCATCACAGGTAGGTGAGTAGGACTTATTTTTTATTTTTTTAGCGCAGTTGTGGGTATATTAATAGTACAAGGGGTGGTTAGGAGGGGGAAATATAACTATAAAGGGAGGATTCATTAGGGGGCATTATGACGATGGGGGGGTCATTTATATAAGGGTTATTGTGGGGTATTATTAATACAAGGGGGAGGTTATTTATATAAGGAGCCATTAGGGGGCATCATTTATATTAGGAGGCATTATGAACATAAGGGGGTGGCCATTGATATAAGGGGTCATTAGAGGTGCAGTATTTACGTCAGGGGGAAATCAGGGGCATAATATGATGGTCAATTAATTTAATGAAAGTAGCACTTGGGCTTTATTAAGACTAAGCCCCACGTAGCGGGCTGCAGCAAAAAAAAGCGCTGCAAGAAAAACCATGGCGATAACATTATGGTTTTTCTCGCAGCGCTTTTCACAGAAGGTCCGCAGAGGTTTCCCCTGTGGACTCTCTGTTTTCAATACACCTATATGGAAACCGCCAGCGTTTCCATAGTTATAATTGACATGCTGCAATTTCCAAAATCGGAACGGTTTTGGAAATCGCAGTGCATCTGCTGCACATATTTTTCCGCAATGTGTGGATGGGATTTGCTAGAATGCCACGTTTTTTTCTGTGGGTTTTCACCACATGGGGCTCCCATCCCATCCCCACTTTGCAGTAAAATACACGCAGCGGATACACTGAGATTTCCAAATCAGTTGCAGTTTTGGAAATCGCAGCATGTCAATTATACCTACGGAAACGCTAACGGTTTCCCTATAGATATAATTGAAGCAGAAAGTCCACAGAGGAAACCTCTGCAAACATTCTGTGCAAAGTGCTGCAGGAAGAACCGTGATGCGTCGCCGCCACGGTTTTTCCCACAGCTGTTTTTTGCTGCGGGACACCACGTGGGGCCTTAGCCTTAAGGCATTTTTCCAGCTCATTTTTATTGATGATCTATCCTCAGAATAGATCATCAATAAGAGATAAGTGATTCCCCACTGATCAGCTGTAAGAAGGGGCTATGGCGCCTGTTTATATCATACGCTGTCTATTTATAGTGACCGTGTGATGTCATTTCAGTCTTGTCACATAGATGTGTATAGGACAAGGCTGTAGTTACATTACATGGCCGCTATGAGATGAATGACACTATGTAAACAGAGAAGGGGTCACGGCGCTTACACAGATACCACGATTCATTTATACAGCTGATCCTCGGGGTCCCGGGTCTTGGAACCCCAATAAATTTTTTTTCCCTTTTTTTTTTTCCTTTTTAATTAGGAAACACTTGGGGCATTATTAATAAAGAGAACTATTTAAAGGGGTGCACAGGGAAGTTATTAACTTAAAGATGCACTTGGGGGTATTATTCATTATGGGGGGTTATATCATATATTTTATAATTGGGGTAACAGCAGGATGGGTGTGTAGGTGAAGACAATGTGGGTTGGATGCCTGGAAAAGTAAGGAGCCAAAGATGTCTGTGTTGCAAACATTACAGAGACTGGAAGAAGTGGTCATGGCCATCCAGACAAAAGAGACAGGGAATGTGAACGAATAGTCAGACGTCACCGATAAGTCACTAAATGTTACTGCACTGTATTCACCTAAATTGTCTGCAGAGCCCTGTGTAGAGCCGCTACATACCACTATACGCTCACCGTATACTCATAGTATCGGTATACGAACACGTCCTTCTCATGATTTAATTTTAATACAGGGATGTTTCAGACATATGACCCTGGAGTGAAGCATAAAATCAAGTGAACAAGTGGTTTTCCATAGATCAGTTACATTGTGAATTGACATTAGGACTAAGGCCCCATATAGTTTTCCTCTGCAGAATTTCTGCTTCCATTATACCTATACAGAAACCGGCAGCGTTTTCGTATGTAGAACTGACATGCTGCGATTGTCAAAAGCGTTTTTGCCATGTATGGAAGGGATAAGCCAGAATCCGACTGTGTAGGGACTGTAAAACACTGCGGTTACTACGCTATGTGGGGCTCTGGTCTAGAATTGGAAAAATTGAACGATCTGAGTGACTTTAAACCAAGCCTGGAATTCAGTGCTAGACTAACCAGGGCCACGGAGAACAGCAATACCAGCAGGAAAGTCCAGCACACCATTGATCCAATAAAAGCAGAGTGTTTATTTGAGATGAATAAAACCAAAACATGGTGTTTTTATTTTCTCAAGAAAAAGCAGCAACAAAAGGCGGCACTCACCATTCATGAATAAGGTTACTTTATTCAGGCAATAACTTCCAGTATGGTAACACAGTGAGATGTGGGGAGAACAAACAGGCAACGGCCGTTTTGCGTGCTGTCACGCTTCCTCAAGGCCTCCAGAGGAGTCTGTTGGATAGAAAGGAGGATGCAATGGAACAGTCTCATGAAGTTATATCAGTAAAGGACTTCAGAGGCGGGATTAGCTCCACATATTGTCTACCCTTGCTGGCCGGCAGTATCCTCGACTTTTTCAGAATCAGGTATTAGGGGAGGTTAGATCGTTGGTCTATACCCCCATTCAACCTAATATTACTCATGGTGAACAGCTAGCACTTAATTGGTTGTCTTCTCTTGAAAATGTTGCTACAGACTTATGCTAAGGGGGTTGCTCACTTAGAATTTTGAAAGAAGATAGGAGGAGAGCCTCTTGAGTGACTCAAGTCGATTTACTTAATAGACCTAAAAGATCACCAGATAAGGCCCACAAGAGAGCTGTTTTTTTTTTTTTTTTTTTTTTTTTTAGATTCAATTTTCATGCAGATGTAATATGTTCTGTTATTCATTAAAAAAAAAAAAAAAAAAAAGACGCTGGATTGTGGCAGTACAGTATTGAAACCAGTAACAACTGGTTGGGTCATTGTGCCCTATAAGGCAGCTTTGCCTGTGGGCATTGTAACTTTTGCCTTCAAAATCTAAAAACTAGAAATACTTATATATTCTTAGATATGGTTTTAAGTAGCATCTTCTGGTTGCTGTGACTACGGCACATGTGCTTTTCGCGCCTGTGGCAGCGCCGGAGTGATTGGTGGTTGCCAGGGTGACTGAGCGAGGGAGTCACCTTCTTATGACATGCGTCATCAGCCTGTAGAAACAGTGTGCGCGAAATGGACTGTCGCTGTTTTCTGGTACCGGTGATGCCTGTTTTAACTCACTCTGAATAAAGTCTGGTTACAGAAGAGTGTCGCTATCTTTCTCTACTTTCGGTTTGGACATAACTGAACATATTTCAGGTGTGTCTAATACGGATTTTTACTGAAAACTCATTCTAATGAATGGCACAGTGTAATGAATAAAAAAGTATTGTGCTTGAGAGAGTAAATAAGCCTAAAACAAGAGATAACTGGAGGTGATCCCTCATAATAAGAGACGAGATGTGGTTCAACACCAACAGGATACTGTATAAAGAGCTCCAGTTTCAGCATTGCTTGCTATTTGGAAACCAAATTCACTCTTAAACAGAGGTCCCACATTGCGGAAACGTGGCTTTTTTTGTTGCAGATTTTGTTGCGGTTTTTTGAACCAAAGCCAAGAATGGCTACAAAAGGAATAGGAAATATCTAGAAAATATTTATACTTCTCCCTTTTGCTCAATCCACTCCGCAACGTGGGCCCTCAGCCTTAAGGCCCTATTAGAGTGTGGCTGGTGTGTGCCTTTTATCATGTTGTCTCTTGTCTTTTTTATACATATTTTTTGTGGTTACAGAAGGCAGCACCCTGCATCTATTGGCAGTGCCCTTCTGTCTCATTTGCAAAGCTCCTAGAGTACCAAAACAATAGAAACCCCCTAAAAGCGATCCCATTTTGGAAACTACACCCCTCACAGAATTCATCAAAGGGTATAGTGAGCATTTTGACCCCACAGCTGTTTCACAGATTTTACTAACATTGGGATGTATAAATGAAAAAACACTAAAACATCACTTTATCCCCAAAGTTTTCATTTTCACAAGGGGTTAAAGGAGAAAAAGGACCCCATAGTTTGTTAAACAATTGCTCCTGAACACAGCAATACCCCATATGTGGTCGTAAACTGCTGAATGGGTACATGGTGGGGCTCAGAATGGAAAGAGCGCTATTTTGCTTTTGTAGGGCAGATTTTGCTGGAATAGTTTTCAGGTACCATGTTGCATTTGCAGAGCCCTGTGAAGAGGTAAAATGTTTTGTTTTATATTTATAACTGATATCCTGTTTTGTAACCTTAGTTGTGGTACATGAGTTCCCAGGTCTGGTAAAACCTCTGTGTGAATGGTCTATTACTGCTTCGTATTTCTTTCTTTTCTCATTAGGCTGGCCACCTAATGCTCTATTTTTCTACTCTTTCTGGTCTTGCCATCTGGAAACAATGTACCAAAACTAAGGAAATGGTCACAATTTGTGTTTAATAAAAAAGTGTTTTATTTACTTACCTGCAGTAGTGGAGCTGAGTAGGGTGTGTCTGCCCTGACCTGATAAGAAGCAAGGCTGTAGCAACTCCAGTGTTTTATAGAGAAAACTGCATAGGATTATGGGAGATGTCTATGATATAAAAGGATTTCATTACCCAGCAAGCTGGGTTGTTGTTGTTGTTGGTGGAGTTGACATAATGGGAAATCTATGAAACTACAGCAGTCTGAAAGGCAAGGATTTTGTTGTATGCATTATGGATATTTTCTGATGAAATATTTTCTCTGCTAAAATTGGACTTAGAATAAACTCCTTTGGATTTCTTTGCATCAATCAAGGTCTGATTGTTTTTTGGAAAATCCCATGCTTCACAAGCCCCCAAAGTACCAATACAGTGGAAACCCCCTAAAAGTGACCCCATTTTGGAAACTACACCCCTCACAGAACATATCAAGGGGTATAGTGAGCATTTTGACCCTACAGCTGCTTCACAGATTTTATTAACATTGGGACATGAAAATGAGAAATTACTTTTTTTTTTTCAATAAAACATCCATTTAGCCCCAAATTTTTCATTTTCACAAGAAGACAAAAGGAGAAAAAGCTCCCCAAAGTTTGTTACACAATTTCTCCTGAACACAGAAATGCCCCATATGTGGTTGTAATCTGCTGTTTGGGTACATGGTGGGGCTCAGAATGGAAAGAGCGCTATTTGGCTTTAAGAGGGCAGGTGTGGATGGAATAGTTTTCAGGTGCCATGTCGCATTTGCAGGGCCCCTGAAGTACCAATACAATGGAAATTCCCAAAAGTGACCCCATTTTGGAAACTACACCCCTCATAGAATTTATCTAGGGATATGGTGAGCAGTTTGACCTCACAGCTGTTTCACAGATTTTATTAACATTGGGATGTAAAAATGAAAAAATTACTTTTTTTCCAATAAACCATCAATTTAGCGACATATTTTTAATTTTTGCAAGTGGTTAAAGAAGAAAAACACCCCATAGTTTGTTACACAATTTCTTCTGAACACAGAAATGCCCCATATGTGGTTGTAATCTGCTGTATGGGTACATGGTGGGGCTCAGAATGCAAAGAGCGCTATTTGGCTTTTGGAGGGCAGATGTGGCTGGAATAGTTTTCAGGTGCCATGTCGCATTTGCAGGGCCCCTAAAGTACCAATACAATGGAAACCCCTCAAAAGTGACCCCATTTTAAAAACTACACCCCTCAAGGAATGTATCAAGGGATATTATCATTTTGAGCCTAAAAATGCTTCCCAAAAATTAATGTACAAAGTGAAAATTGAAGTTTTTGAAGAAAGATCCAATTTCAGCGCCTAATACGTTGCGGCCACTTTGTGGCATCAGAGACATACACTCCTAAAACTATTAAGTGGGCTATCCCGGGGAAAAAAAAATTATATATGTGGGTGTAAACTGCTGCTTGGGCACACAGCAGGGCTCAGAAGGGAAGGAGCACTGTGTATTTTTTAGCTTTTGGAGTACAGATTTAGAGGGACTTTCTGGACGCCATGTTGTTTTTGCAGAGCCCTGAGGTGCCAGAAAACTGGAACTCCCCAAGAAGTGACCCTATTTTGTAGGGGCAATTTAAGGGTCTCTGCAAATGTGACATGGCGTCCAAAACCCAACAATCTAAATCTGCGCTCCAAAAGTATATAGCGCTCCTTCACATCTGCACCCTCCTGTGTACCCAAACGGCAGTTTACGCCCACATGTATGACACTGGTGTACCCAGAACAACGTACTTAGCAACGCCATATGTGGGTATAAACTGCTGTTTGGGAACAGCCGGGCAAAAAAGGGAAGGAGCACTATTTTGGTTTTTAGAGCACAGTTTGGTTTTTGGACACCATGTCACTTTTGCAGAGCCCAAGAATTGCTAGTAAAGTGGAATCCGCAGACATGTCACCCCATTTTGGAAACTGCACCCTTCAAGGGATTTATCAAGTGGTGTAGCGAGCATTATTAACCCTTAAGTGTTGCATTCTTTTAATTCCCAGAAATGAATGCACAGCTGATAATGAAAAGTTAAAAATAACAATACTAGAGAGTCGCCATTTCAGTGCCCAATATGTTGTGCCCAGCTTATGTCTGCACACGCACACACACACACACTCCAAAAACTGTTAAGCAGGTATCCTGGGTACAACAGCTTTTGGAGCGTTCATCTCTGTTACAAGCTGGGCACAACATATTACGCACTGAATTGATATATTCCTGGAAAAATTGTCATTTTCACCTTTAACCATCCACTGCGTATTCATTTATGGATAATAAATTATAGTAACACTTGGGAGTTAAAAATGCTCACTGTACCCCTGGATAAATTCCTTCAGGGGTGTAGTTTCTAAAATGGGGTCACATGTCAGAGGATTCCACTTTACTGCCGTTTCAGCTCTGCAAAAGTGTAATGGCGTCCAAAAACCAAACCGTCCGAGCCTGTGCTCCAAAAACCAAATAGCGCTCCTTCTATACTGTGCCCGGCTGTGCCTAAACAACAGTTTATACCCACATATGACATAAATTACATTATCCTGGGTACACCAGTGTCATACATGTGGGCATAAACTGCAGTTTGGGCACACAGCAGGGCGCAGAAGGGAAGGAGCGCTATGTGGCTTTTGGAGTGCAGATTCAGATGTTTGGTATCTGGACGCCATGTCATTTGCAGAGCCTGTAAGGTACCATAACAGTGGATTTCCCAAAGGTGTGCCCCATTTTGAAAAGGGCACCCCTCAAAGAATTTATCAAGGGGTGTAGTAAGCATTAGTATCCCAGGCGTGAATACACAGCAGATGGGGAAAAGTGAATATTTAAGCTGTGTGGAGTACATTCGGTACACTAAATTCCCTACTATATACCTATAGCTCCTATGATTGGGGGGGGGGGGTTACTCTGGGGGTCACTTCTGGTTTATTTTCCCTCATAAGCTCTAAATCTGGTTTGTCCCCTGATATACGCTCGCACAGTTTATACATTCCCTTCCTGCCGCAGCCAGTTGTGTTCTAATGATTTGGCGATTTTTGAGGTTTTTCTCTTCATATTGTACAAGCTATATTTTCTTTATTTTTCTGGTGATGTAGCCATATGAGGGCTTGTTGTTTGCGGGGTGAGATGTATTTTGTAATGACATTTTTGGGCGCCTATAACTTATTGAATAAATTTTATTAACTCTTTCTTGGTGGATTAAAAAAAAAAACCCATCAATTCTGGCACTGCATTTTACCTTTTAAATTTTTCACCATGCAGCATAAAACATAAGTAACATGTTACCTTTATTCTGCGGGTCGTTACAATTATGGCGATACCTTATTTATATTGTTTTTTTATGTGATACCAATTTTGCAGAACAATAACTCATTTGGGGACATAAATTAATAGTTTTTGCATCGCCATCTTCTGAGATGCGTAACATTTTTATTTTGCAGTTTATAGAGTTGGTTGAGGGCTTATTTTTTGCGGGACAACCAGTGGTTTTTATTGGTACTGTTTTGGGGTATATATGACTTTTTGATCACTTTTTATGGCATACTTTGTAAGGGGAGATGGAGAAAAATCATTACTTTCAGCGGGTTTTTTCCTTTTTTTTCCCCCCCCGACGTTCACCGTATACATTAAATATTGCTTCATTTTTATTGTACAGATTGTTACGGACGCGGCGATACCAAATATGCATTGTTTTTATTAATTTTTAGTTTTATATAGGAAAAGGGAATTTTGGGGGCTTTATTCTTTTATTAATTTTTTTTTCACACACTTTTTTTTATTTTTTCATGTGTCCCATTAGCACTAGAAGTCCCAGAAATTTCGAGCTCCCCCTTGAAGTCCTGAAAGAGGGTCAAATGACCCTTAGTCCAAACAGACAACTCTGATGGCTCCAATTAGCATCCTTTCATTTGTAAATGTGGCCATTGTCTGAGGAATCTGCAGGGGGCAATTGTGTTGATCCACCTCAGATCTTGTAAGAGAGTGTAAACAAAAGAATGTAAGCTGCTCCTGAGTGTGTTTTCCCACCCCCAGCTGCATTGTTGTGCTGGGAATATGCATAAAGTTGCTAACACCTTAGCAAATTTGCATGCAGCCTTTTGTGCTGTGGGGGATAAATAGGTGACTGCTTCACCTATTTTGTTCACAAGAAACAAAATGCACACCAACAGGAATTGGAACTGATCCTGAGCAACACCAACCCTTCTGACTCAGATGGAGAAGACATAGTCCTTCAACTGGATTCGGACTAAGAGCTGTCTTCAGGTTAGATTTTTCAAATTACCGATTTTTATTTCCGGACTATCTTTTTTTATTTAGAACCAAAACAAAATGTTAATTTGAAATTATTTATCTTGCAGATGAGGAGACTCCTCCTCTACCAAAAAAAGAGAGCTCGGTTGGCGAGTGAGCCGACAGAGACCGCAAAAGTGTGGCGTGAAGTAGAAGTGGGGAAACGTCTCCATTTCACCCCAATAGAACCGTACCCTACAGATGGAGAGCCAAGTGCTAAGGCCAGACGAAGTGTCCGGAGTCGCCTTCAGAGCTTCCTCTGTTTTATCACTCTTGACATGCTTCATAGCATTCAAGAATGGACTACTCAACATGCATGTCGCACAGAGCAGGTGGATTGGTTCATGGGTCTCCCGGAACTAATGGCATTTATTTCAGTCATTATCTTGCGGGGGGGTGACCAAGGTTCCATCACTACGTGACAGCTGGTCAGCAAACCTGGCAAACCCAAGGATCATTGCAACTATGACCCGAAACCGCTTCCAAGACATCATGCAACACCTACGCTTTGATGACATGTTCACACGCAGTGAGCGAGTGGAGACCGATAAGTTTGCTGCAATCTCCGATGTGTGGAGATCGTTTGTCACCAACTGCATCGCATCCTACAACCCTGGTAGACACATCACTATTGATGAACAGCT
Source organism: Leptodactylus fallax (assembly GCA_947044405.1). NCBI lineage: Eukaryota > Metazoa > Chordata > Amphibia > Anura > Leptodactylidae > Leptodactylus > Leptodactylus fallax. Next base: position 6,449,218 of record CAMRHE010000023.1, on the reverse strand, counting down.
TTTCCCGTCAAAGACTCGCTGCTGTTTTCTGCAATACATTGCAACAAAACCAGACAAGTTTGGCATCAAGTTTTGGGTGGCTTGCGACTTGAAATCAAAGTACATCTGTAATGTGCTCCCATATCTTGGCAAGGAACCCAGTCGTCCCAGCGGGGAGAGACTGTCCGAAACTGTAGTGATGAGGCTGATGGAACCATTCATGGACAAGGGCAGAACTGTAACCACGGACAATTTCTTTACATCATTGTCACTTGCACAACGACTGCTTAGCCGGAAAACCACTATCCTCGGCACAGTCAACAAGAGTCGCCGGGAAATTCCTCAATCCGCTAGACAGATGGACCGCACTGAATTTACCACTCAGGTGTTTTCAACCACTGGTGCCACACTGACAGTGTATGCACCCAAACGAAAGAAGGCCGTCTACATTCTCAGCAGCATGCACAGCGTGGTTGAGACTGAGGATACCAACAAAAGGAAGCCAAACACGGTCACACAATACAACCACACAAAGTGCGGTGTGGATGTAATGGACCAAATGGTGCGGGAGTACAGCCTGCATGCAGGAACACGGAGATGGCCATTCGCCGTGTTCTACAACATGATTGACATGGCAGCACTGAATGCTCATGTTCTTTATCAGGCATGCACTGGGGTGCAGGAGAGACGGGTGGACTTCCTGGTTGAGCTTGCAAAAGAGTTAGGTGGCTCTCATGTGACTGAAAAGAAGGCACGCAAGGAGAAACTCCTTCGGCAACAACCTTCCACACCCAGCCCTGGCAAAAGGGCGAAGTGTCAGGTCAACCATCGATGCACGAACAATTGTGCAACTGAGAGATGTGTTGACTGCTACAAATACACGTGTGACAAATGTACCAGGGACATACCCAGTCAGTGCCAGGTATGTTCCGACAGTGCAGACAGACTGCTGAGTGAGTTCTGAAATGCTAGTCACACAAGAAGGACATGCCACTCACACACACACACACGCAGCCCCCCACAGCAGCCTATTGTAAATATGTGTGGAATTGTTTTATTCCTTGTATTTTTTTTGATTATTTTCATAACAAAAATAAAAAGCATGGAAACAAATAACAGTTGTTCTTTAGTATTTACACTTTGTATATTTAGATTCAAGTCAATGGGTGCAATCGCAAAAAAAATCGCAGATACTTGCGATATTTTTGCGATCTGTCCCATTGGTCATATAGATCACTCCTCTGGGATTTTTTCGCACGAAAAAAAATCGCGCAAAAAAAAAAAAAAAAAAAAAAGCTGGAAAATCGCACCTATGAAAAAAAAATCGCACAAAAAAAAAAAAAATCGCAGGTGTGCTTGGTGCCATTGAAATACATTGGCAAATCGCAGAAAAAAATCGCATCACGATGCGATTTTCGCGCGATTTTTTTTCGCTAGTGTGCTTGAGGCCTTAGACAAATGCTTCTGGTCATTACTCACAGCTGTACCTTGCTCTAAAATTTCTAATTCTATTTAAAATATATAAAAAATGATTCATTGTTTCAGTGCTTTTTTGCTCAAATAAAACTAAACTAAATACAATATGTATAGTCTTTATATTATCAAATACAATAAACTGAATAGAACTAACTAGAAACTAAATGGCTAAACTCAATGGAAAACAACAACCTCCTGTGGTGTGACAGTAATGGCCTTAATTACTTAAGAACAAAAGACGGTGATTATAGGTTGTTTGCTTAAATCCTTCAGGTCATTCGACCCGTCTCTGGGTTCCAAAGGTAAAAATGTTAAATGACCCCTCTCTGGGACTTCTAGTGTTAGGACACCTGAGCCAGCAATGCTTTAATCTCTGGCTCAGTACTATAGACTGCAAGACACAAGCATACAAGCGTCTTGCAGTCTATACAGGAATTCAGCGCTATGCAGACTCATAGCGCTCACTTCCGGAGGTCTCGGCAGGATCAACCAGGTAATGGGGGCTCCAGGCAGCCTGGGGTCACTGGCCAGACACCCGGGCTGCAGATTATAGATATCGGCACCCCCCGATCTCGCCGCAGGATGTGCCGAGGGGAGCGGCAACATGGCGGAACCCCTTGGATGCATCCGAGGGGTTAAAACCTCCGATCGGAATGCAGTTCCAACCGGAGGTTATAGAGCAGGGTTTTAGCTGTCAGTTACAGCTAACACCCAGTTCTGATACTGCCCGCTCAGATAGTGAGCGGGCAGCTGCCCTACGGCGTAGTATTACATCCTGTTGCGCGAAGTACCAAGCGCGCAGGATGTAATAGTACGTCCAATGTCATTAAAGGTTTATTTGAGTTAATTTAATCAGCTCAGTTGTCATGTGTATACACCTGAGTTTGTTTACAGGATGCGTGACAGCTACTTTGATTGGTCTGTGGCAGACACAAGGGGCGTGGCTTTGTGTTTAAATAGCTGAAGAAGCGGCTGTTCGCTGTTCTATTTACCTGGAAGCTAGGTGTTTATTAGTTGGGGGGTCAGTCTACCAGCTAATGCTGGTAGGACAGTTTTGCACTTATTTCATTTATATTATTATTTTTCATTCTAAGGGCTTTACTCAAGTGCTTTATTGATATATAATAATTAATTGTTATGAATTTGATTGGTAACCTTTAACACCGCGGCCAATTTTTTCCAACATAATTTTGTGTTGTGTTTTTATTTCTTATCTGGGAGGTAATGGGTGCTTGTGGTGCCATGAGAAATAGCCTAGAATTAATCATCATGTCACTTATAAGTCATGACTGCTTCCAGGTAAATAGTGCGTTTACACCCTAACACAGGCACAGGCACACCTGATATCTCTGTACTGCTAATCATTTACTACATAACTCACACAATGCGGACAGGTTATTTTTATATACGTAATATAATGATCTATAATAAAAAAAAAAAAAAAAAAAAAAAAAAAGTAGTATTTAAAGCCTGGGCTTTATCAGACTCACTGTCTTTACAACTAGCATAATTAATGTTCCAAAGGATATATAACACGGCACTGCCAATAGTCCCAAATTCATATAAAGAACAGCACTGGAGAGAGACTTTCACCTTTCACCACCTTAATGATGCTCGATTTCTAATAAAGACATACAGTAAAACATTGATGATAAGGCAGATGATCACTCACCATGATACAGCAAAAATTTCCAGCTCTCTCCAGGTGCTGCTTGTATTTTTATCAGACTGGAATAAATACTGGAAATTTTTACTATATTATGGTGAGTGCTCCTTCTCTTTCTGCCTCATCATTACTGTCTTTACAACTAGCACTGATCCAAGATGTGAGGAACAAATTTATATGTCAATATTCACATTGTGTTTTGCGAACAGGGCGTTAGTCCACCACAACAACGCAACACAATGTGAACAAAGCAGCCCCATGTATGGTTAGCTCCCACTGACTTAAAGGGGTTTTCCCATCTCTCTCTTCCATTTCCTGGTTTCAGTGACAGGTGGGTGGTTGAGCTTATTCTGTGTAATGTACAGGTCAGGTCAACAATGTTCCCCTGAGATGAACAATGTGCTTCCTCTAAACTGCACAGTTATGTCAAGATTTACATACAGAACTGGGGCATAACTAGCAAAGACTGGACTCCATAAGAAACTTTTGACTTATCCCCCCACCCTCACACAGCATAGCACCCACATATCCCATAGTGGCCTCCATATAGTATAATGTCCCATAGTAGATCCTCCACACAGTATAATGATCAACAGTGGCTCCATCACATAGTACAATGTCCCATAGTGGCCTCCATACCATATAATGTTCCATAATGGTCCCGCCACACAATACAATGCCCCTAGTGATCCCACACAGTGTTCAATATGAATTTTGCAATTTTGCAAAAATTTAGGGTTCAGCCAAACACAAAATTTTGGGGGTTCACCATCCACAAACTATTGTTATACTCTGGTGTCTCTTCAGACCCCAGAGTATGAGGATAGGAGGCCCAGAGAAGTTGAACAAAAAAAAAAAAAAAAAAAAAGTGTTACTCACCTCTCCTGGACTCCGGCTCAGGTCTTTGGGTCTCTTCAATGATGTCACTTGGGTGCAAGCTGGTCGTTAAAGTTAACCTAGCCTTATGACGACTTTCTTTTTTCTGGAACAAATGTAGTTTTTATGGCACTATTTTGGGATCCATGTAATGTATTGAAATACTATTTTTTGGGGGGTGGGGAGAGGGGTATTAAAGAACAGCAATTATGTCACTTTGGAGGTTTTAATTTTTGAATTTGTATAATGTTCACCATGCAGTATAAATTAATCTTACCTTTAATCTGCAGGTCTCTCCACTTATAGCAGTGTCACATTTATACAGTTTTTTTTTATCTTTTACAATTTTTAAACAATAAAAACACTTAAAAAAAAAAATAAAATCAATGCATGTTCTCCAAATGTTTGCGTGGGTTTCCTCCTATATGCCAAAAATATACTGATAGGTAAATTGGCTTCCCATAAAAACAATTGACCCTTGTGGGTGTTGGGGATGAGCGCTTGTATGGCAGCCATTAACTCCCTTATTCCACAGTGCTCCTTGTGCTTTGAGTCTCCATGAGAAAAATGCATTACAGATATTTGTCATTGTTTTTTTGTGGAATGAGTTGATGTTTTTACTGGTGAAATTTAGGGACACAAGACTTTATATTCACTTTTCATTCTATTTTGGAAAACCTGAATAAACTAAAAAAGCAATTATACCATTACTTCTTATATTAGTTTGTACAGCATTCATTTTGTGGCCTAAATAACAAGATTTTATAGTTTGGATCATCTTGGATGCAGCAAAACCAATTAAGTTTTTGGTATTTTTTGCAATGTAAACGGATTTGTATCTTTTTTATTTGACCTTTTTTCCGCTTTTATTAATTTTTTTTTTTTAAACAGATAACCTTCTGATACATTACAATGCTTCTGTAACATGCAGTCTGCACCATCCACATGTCCTAATAGTTTGCCTTTTGGGCACATGAAACCTTTACTTTATGCTTTCAATTTTATATTGAGCCATACAGAGATCTTATTCTGTATCATTCCATAGGAATCCAACAGGAAAGCATTCATGCTGCATCTGACTATGTACTCTCTGTTGGTAACCTCCACTAGAAGCATTGCTTAGAGAATATTGATAGAAGATATCTCTATCCAGTTGGTACCAAATGGAACATGTGTGATAGTGCAAGAAACCATGTAGGCAGGGGCGTAACTAGCAAAGACTGGGCCCCATAGCAAACTTTGGACTTGGGCCTTCCACGGCATAGCGCCGCCTTTCCTGGCCCCCACACAGTATAACACCCCATTTACACACACTATAATGTCAACAAGTGGCCTCCAGACAGTATAATATCCCATAGCGGCCTCTCCACACAGTATAATGACCCCTAGCAGCCCCTCCACAAAGTATTATGTCCCATCATGGCCCCTACTGTGTTCATTGCAAAAATTTCGAGTTCAGCAGAACCAAACATTTTTGGGGTACACCACCAATGAAATATTATTATACTCTTCAGTACTCCGATAGAAGTATTTGTTGGGGTTCGCCAAACAAATACTCTTGCTGCGGGCCCGTGGCCTTACTTACCGATCCCGCTTCTGATCACAGCAGCCTCCGCTTCCGCTTATGCCCTCCAGGGGGACCCGTGCTTTCCATATCACGGCCATGAGCAGAAAGGAGATCAGTAAGTCAACAGAGCCCGTAATGGCCTATTTAAGTTAAAATTATATGATGGTCACTTGGGCTTAAAACGAACAAGTATATACAAATGTGATTATCAGCAATGACTAGGTAGAACAAGACTTATTTTTATAACAAAACTCGTGTAAACAAGGTCATATCCCTGTTCATTTTCATCTGTATATGCTATAAACTATAAAAATAGACTAGAATAGAGTAGTAAATTATGCTTTTCTGCTTGTCAAGGGCAATGGAAATTTATTAGAACAGAACCAAAACACCAATGTGAACAGAAGCTTAATTATTTTAAACTTTGTATTTTTTTTCATTTTATGTGTTAAATGCAAAGTTGTTATGTCCCCCACATTTACCATTCGCCATATTATTGCGATTAGTTTTAGCTAAAAATAACATGCTCACTTTTTTCTAGGCCTCTCTGTAATTACTCCTCCTCATAGTAACACATAATTAAAAAGGCTACAGAAAACCACAGACCACTGCACAAAAATAGGCTCCCTCACCCAACATGACTGTATGAATCATGTTATTTGTGAGATGTGATGAAATGGATAGGAACGATGACATTTATGAGAACAAAAATGGAATCACTAAAAATGTACACATACTTTTCCTCAAGATAGATTCCCATCACATTTTTGCCATACTGTTGAGGTCACTCTTACTGCATAGTACACATATATAGCGCTGCTATAAAGCTGCCTAAACAGCCGAATCCTGTTGCCATTAATGCTGGAACTTTCTATGGTCTGTCACTTGTCAGAAACCCAGCTATTATTCTCTAATTTATTAAACTTTGTTTTACATTTCTTTTTAGTTTTTTGAGGGGCATACCCCATAAGTTTAGGTTAAGGCACCATGTTGCGGAAAGTTTTTTTTTTTTTTTTTTTGCAGATTTTGCTGTGTTTTTTTTGAGCCAAAGCCAAGAATGGCTACAAAAGGAATGGGAAATATATAAGTAGTACTTATATTTCTAGAGTCTTCAAAATCCACTCGCGGCTTTAGCTCAAAAAACCGTAGCAAAATCTGCAACAACAAAAAAAACAAAAAACAAACAAACTGCATTTCCGCAACGGTAGGCCTCAGCCTAAAAGTGCAAAACCCAGGGTTGGGTTACATTTGTTGTGTGCCTTGTGGAAGTTTGAGGCTAAGACCCTATGTACTGAGCTGCAGCCAAAAAGCGCTGCATTTTTTCCCGCAGCGCTTTTCACACAAAATCCGCAGAATTTTTATATATACAGTACAGACCAAAAGTTTGGACACATCTTCTCATTCCAAGAGTTTTCTGTATTTTCATGACTATAAAAATTGTAGATTCACACTGAAGGCATCAAAACTATGAATTAACACATGTGGAATTATATACTTAACAAAAAAGTGTGAAACAACTGTCTTATATTCTAGGTTCTTCAAAGTAGCCACCTTTTTCTTTGATTACTGCTTTGCACACTCTTGGCATTCTCTTGATGAGCTTCAAGAGGTAGTCACCTGAAATGGTCTTCCAACAGTCTTGAAGGAGTTCCCAGAGATGCTTAGCACTTGTTGGCCCTTTTGCCTTCACTCTGCGGTCCAGCTCACCCCAAACCATCTCAATTGGGTTCAGGTCTGGTGACTGTGGAGGCCAGGTCATCTGGTGTAGCACCCCATCACTCTCCTTCTTGGTCAAATAGCCCTTACACAGTCTGGAGGTGTGTTTGGGGTCATTGTTCTGTTGAAAAATAAATGATGGTCCAACTAAACGCAAACCGGATGGAATAGCATGCCGCTGCAAGATGCTGTGGTAACCATGCTGGTTCAGAATAAATCCCCAACAGTGTCACCAGCAAAGCACCCCCACACCATCACACCTCCTCCTCCATGCTTCACGGTGGGAACCAGGCATGTAGAGTCCATTCGTTCACCTTTTCTGCGTCGCACAAAGACACGGTGGTTGGAACCAAAGATCTCAAATTTGGACTCATCAGACCAAAGCACAGATTTCCACAGGTCTAATGTCCATTACTTGTGTTCTTTAGCCCAAACAAGTCTCTTCTGCTTGTTGCCTGTCCTTAGCAGTGGTTTCCTAGCAGCTATTTTACCATGAAGGCCTGCTGCACACAGTCTCCTCTTAACAGTTGTTGTAGAGATGTGTCTGCTGCTAGAACTCTGTGTGGCATTGACCTGGTCTCTAATCTGAGCTGCTGTTAACCTGCGATTTCTGAGGCTGGTGACTCGGATGAACTTATCCTCCGCAGCAGAGGTGACTCTTGGTCTTCTTTTCCTGGGGCGGTCCTCATGTCAGCCAGTTTCTTTGTAGCGCTTGATGGTTTTGGCCACTGCGCTTGGGGACACTTTCAAAGTTTTCCCAATTTTTGGGACTGACTGACCTTCATTTCTTAAAGTAATGATGGCCACTCGTTTTTCTTTACTTAGCTGCTTTTTTCTTGCCATAATACAAATTCTAACACTCCATTCAGTAGGACTATCAGCTGTGTATCCACCTGACTTCTGAACAACACAACTGATGGTCCCAACCCCATTTATAAGGCAAGAAATCCCACTTATTAAACCTGACAGGGCACACCTGTGAAGTGAAAACCATTTCAGGTGACTACCTCTTGAAGCTCATCAAGAGAATGCCAAGAGTGTGCAAAGCAGTAATCAAAGCAAAAGGAGGCTACTTTGAAGAACCTAGAATATAAGACATATTTTCAGTTGTTTCACACTTTTTTGTTAAGTATATAATTCCACATGTGTTAATTCATAGTTTTGATGCCTTCAGTGTGAATCTACAATTTTTATAGTCATGAAAATACAGAAAACTCTTGGAATGAGAAGGTGTGTCCAAACTTTTGGTCTGTACTGTATATATATATATATATATATATATATATATATATAAAAATATATATACTCATCATACCTAAACGGAAAATGACAGCATTTCCGTAGGTATAATTGTCATGCTGCAATTTACAAAAACGCAACGGTTTTTGATATTGCAGCATATCCGCTGCAGATATTTCTCTGCAATGTGTGGATGGGATTATCCAGAATCCCATGCATTTTGCAGGTACTGTAAAAAGATGCATTTAAAAAAAAAAAAAAAAAAAAAAAAAAAAAAAATCGCAGTGTTTATGTGGGGCCCTGGCCTGAGACAGGACATGTCCAACATTAATATATTCATGATAGGCATACCCACTGTACATGTATATTATAAATATTAAAGCCTGTAAGGAAGATAGAAAATGAAAGCTTGCAGGTACAGTAATACCTCGTACATTCGCGAGGTTAGGTTACAGAGCGGGTCGCGGGTCGCGAGGAATCGCGAATGTTTGGTACAAGAGCTTAGAAGCGCTTACAATGCCGGTTTCTAAAGTTTAACCCCTAAATATCAATAAACTTTACCCTACAGTTCTGTACAGTATACTAAAGTATAAAGTATACTGTACAGTACTGTATATTAATACATTCATTCATTTTTCTTATACACTCACAGTAAAATGAAACCAGTTACTGGGTACGTAACGAACGGGACGCTACTTCCCAATAGCGAAGGTTTTGTTTTTTTTTTTTTAATTGCGCAGATCTGTGAAAAAAACAGCTAAATCTATATATGTTAGGTTCCAATAAAAATATTGCGAATCTGTGAATTCGCAAATTCGGAAACGCGAGTGTACGAGGTATTACTGTACTGTAAAACGCCGTGTTTTTTTTCTGCAGCACATTGCAAGAAAATATGTGCAGCGGATGTTCTGCGATTTCCAAAACTGTCATGGTCTTGGAAATCACAGTATGTCAATTATACCTATGGAAGTGCTGACAGTTTCCCTATAGCTATAATTTGAAGCAGAAATTTCTTTTCTGTGAAAAGCGCTGTGGGAAAAACCACAATGCGTTGCCGCACGCGTTTTTCCCCCACAGCACTTTTTTTGTGCGGTCTAGGGCCTTAGCCTAAGAAACATATGAAAGGTGCCATTAGTGTGTGAAGGAGATCTCCCTGTGTATAATTTAAAACACCTTCACTTATCTCATGGTGCTGAAGTAGTGAGTTGGCAGAAATATACCTTATGTGAATTATTACAGACTCTTGAAACAATATAGTTTGACTTCTTGTGGTTCATTGGAATACTTCTATGCAAAACAGCAAATGGGTGTAGTCTAGTTATTCTTATTTACTAAAATTTACCCATAGTTGGCAATGATGTCTGTGACTCAGGCTGGATTCACAACTGCGTTTGGTCTCTGTTGGGGTTTCTGTCCCCTATTCCGCTTGAAAATGCAGAGAAAATATTAGTGCCTGCCACACAGTATAATGCCCAATTACTGACCCCACACAGTATAATGCTCTATTAGTTTTCCTACACAGTATAATGCTCCATTAGTGCCTGTCAAACAGTATAATGTCCCATTAGTGGCCATCACACAGTATAATGTCCCATTATTGCCTGTCACACAGAATAATGCTGCATTACAATGTGTGGAGGAACCAATAAAACATTATATCAGGGGTAGGCAACCTTTTTTGTTCGGCGTGCCGATTTTAATTAAAAAAAGACTTGGAGTGCAGCAATGAAAGTCCATGTACAGCCACCAATTAGTGGTAAATGTAAATGTCCAGGAGCACCGTATGGCAGCAGCCTTATGGTGGAAACACATTGTATCTGGATGCAGCTATATTCTTAGGCCACTGGAACTTTTAGCTTGATGCAAAACTGCGTTCACATGGTGCGGCCCCTGCACACCGTATTATGTCCCATAGCGGCCCTTGCACACGGTATAACATTCTAACTTTTATAATTTTCGCCACTCACTAGCTATTATTATACTGTGGGGTCTCTTCAGACCCCAGAGTATAATAAGTGGAGGGCTAAGAGAGGTGACAAACAAAAAACAAAGTTACTCACTTTTTCCTGCGTTCCGCAGCTACTCTGTTCTCTTCGGGCACTTTTGCCTGTAATCCGCGACCGCTGATTGGTTCTCAGGGGTCACGTCGCGTCATTATGCGTAATGACGTCGGACGTGACCCTAGAGGCCGTCAGCTGTCTCTTACGCAAGACAGAAGCACCTGCAGATCACAGAGCGGCTGCAGAGCGCAGGAATGGTGACTTACATTGTGTGACTTACATTTTTTTTTTTTTTATGTTACATCACATCTCCTGAGCCTCCGCTTATTATACTCCAGGGTCTGAAGAGACCCCTGAGTATAACAACAACAGTTTCGTTTCGGCATTGTTTGGTCCGATCGAAACTGCTGGGTGATGACTCGGGTCGCCGTGCCAGGGAAATATGCCTCACGTGCCAGGGGTTGCCGACCCCTGCATTATACCATGTGGAAGCCACTATTATGGCTTTTTGTGTACATGCCCCTTGTGAGCAGCAGGAGCAGCTAATAACCCCCTTTATCTTCCCTAGCATACTGATTATCGACATTGACCCCTCTACTCGATTTGTGCACCAGAGAAATTTATTTTTCATAACTTTTCTTGCCTAAACCTGGGGTGAGTTTTAAAGCCAGATGCGTCTTATTGTCTGAAATACACGGTCATGAAAAAGTCTATTTATTCCACATGCAGAAAGGATATCCAGATGGGATACCAGCTCAATAAAAGCCACTAATCAACAAAAACCTAAAAACAGTAAAGTGGTGGAGGGGGTGTGAAGGATCTCACTTTGCCAAGCCACTTGGCACACCTGCGATCACCCTTTGGGGCGTGAGTGGACTGAGTTCATAAGATATATGAAACGAGCTTTATAAACTTATATATTTATTAACCAGAGTGGGTCAGTACTAGCCACTAACATATACAGAGTACAACTCAGAAGATTGTCAAGCAAATACAAGTAAAAGCACAATACAGTACAGAAAATAAAATGGGAATAAAAGATAGGAAAATACCAGAACAAGTTTGTAGTTGGTTCTCTAGGCCTCAGCAGTTTGGCCTAAGGCGCTTGCTTAAGTTAACAACACGACGTTTCTCACAGGTCTCCCAGGATCAGAACTCTAAAGCCTCACTTCTAGGCCTCAGGGCACTTGCTTAAGTCTGCAGCACGACATGTCCTCAAATCTTTCCCAGGATCAGAACTCCCTTTGTTTCTGGCTTGGGACATAGAACAATCCTAGTCTCCTCCCTGAGTGATGTCAATAGGAGAAGCCCAGCCCGCCTTCCTGAAACCCAAATAACTATAACTCATATTTCCTTACAAGATGACCGTATTGTCAGGCAAGGAGTACGATAGGGTTCGTGGTGAGACCCCCATCTTGTAGACACAAAGAATGACCCCACAGAACCCTTTGGGTAATGAGTTCAGTGTCTGGACCTTTTCCCTGCATCCACCAGTACCATGTTTGGATCTGGGGCGTTAGTCTCCACATTGAGCACCTGAGGAATTTATCGGTCCAACTGTAGGATGTCCTCCTAAGGGAATATTCCCATAAAACCATATTTCCTTTGTAGTTTTGGCTGGCTCCAGCTTGGCTACTGATTATTTGCTCAGGGCTTTCCCAGACACATCTCTGTAGGAAACCCCTGCGGAGATAATGAGTGTAACAAGGGTATGCAAACACAGGCCTCTGTAAGTGACTCTCTGGGGATCAAAGGGTTTGGCTACAAAGGATTTGATATCAGTCATAAACACCACACTGTGTAGGAGTAATATGAGCAAGTAGTAATACAGTGCTGGCCAAAAGTATTGGCACCCCTGCAATTCTGTCAGATAATACTCAATTTCTTCCAGAAAATGATTGCAATCACAAATGCTTTGGTAATAATATCTTCATTTATTTTGCTTGCAATGAAAAAACACAAAATAGAATGAAAAAAAAAAAAAGTCAAATCATTGATCATTTTACACAAAACTCCAAAAATGGGCCGGACAAAAGTATTGGCACCCTCAGCCTAATACTTGGTAGCACAACCTTTAGACAAAATAACTGCGAACAACCGCTTCCGGAAACTATCAATGAGTTTCTTACAATGCTCTGCTGGAATTTTAGACCATTCTTCTTTGGCAAATTTCTCCAGGTCCCTGAGATTTGAAGGGTGCCTTCTCCAAACTGCCATTTTGAGATCTCTCCACAGGTGTTCTATGGGATTCACGTCTGGACTCATTGCTGGCCACTTTAGAAGTCTCCAGTGCTTTCTCTCAAACCATTTTCTAGTGCTTTTTGAAGTGTGTTTTGGGTCATTGTCCTGCTGGAAGACCCATGACCTCTGAAGGAGACCCAGCTTTCTCACACTGGGCCCTACATTATGCTGCAAAATTTGTTGGTAGTCTACAGACTTCATAATGCCATGCACGCGGTCAAGCAGTCCAGTGCCAGAGGCAGCAAAGCAACCCCAAAACATCAGGGAACCTCCGCCATGTTTGACTGTAGGGACAGTGTTCTTTTCTTTGAAGGCCTCTTTTTTTTTCCTCTAAAATCTATGTTGATGCCTTTTCCCAAAAAGCTCTACTTTTGTCTCATCTGACCAGAGAACATTCTTCCAAAAAGTTTTTGGCTTTCTCAGGTAAGTTTTGGCAAACTCCAGCCTGGCTTTTTTATGTCTCTGGGTCAGAAGTGGGGTCTTCCTGGGTATCCTACCATAGAGTCCCTTTTCATTCAGACGCCAACGGATAGTATGGGTTGACACTGTAGTAACCTCGGACTGCAGGGCAGGTAGAACTTGTTTGGATGTTAGTCGAGGTTCTTTAGCCACCATCCGCACAATCTTTCGTTGAAATCTCTCGTCAATTTTTCTTTTCCGCACACATCTAGGGAGGTTAGCCACAGTGCCATGGGCTTTAAACTTCTTGATGAAACTGCGCACGGTAGACACAGGAACATTCAGGTCTTTGGAGATGGACTTGTAGCCTTGAGATTGCTCATGCTTCCTCACAATTTTGCTTCTCAAGTCCTCAGACAGTTCTTTGGTCTTCTTTCTTTTCTCCATGCTCAATGTGGTACACACAAGGACACAGGACAGAGGTTGAGTCAACTTTAATCCATTTCAACTGGCTGCAAGTGTGATTTAGTTATTGCCACCACCTGTTATGTGCCACAGGTAAGTAACAGGTGCTGTTAATTACACAAATTAGAGAAGCATCACCTGATTTTTCAAAGGGTGCCAATACTTTTGTCCACCCCCTTTTTTATGTTTGGTGTGGAATTATATCCAATTTGGCTTTTTAACAAATCTTTTTGTGGTTTTCCATTGAAGACAAATTAAATGAAGATATTATTACCAAAGCATTTGTGATTGCAATCATTTTCTGGAAGAAATTGAGTATTATCTGACAGAATTGCAGGGGTGCCAATACTTTTGGCCAGCACTGTACAAGAAATACATCACTGGGGGTAAGTATGAGAAGTGGAGCTTACCCAGACAAGAGGATCAGCGCTCCTGAAGGAAATAGTATGTGTCCCAAGGGTCCCATGTGTCCTAAACTGGTCCAAGGTATTGTTTAGGGAGACAGTTTATCTCCGGTTTAGTTTATAATACATTTAATTTCAATAGCCCCTAGTCTCAAAATAGTAATGGTCGGTAGAGTTCTGAAATACACTTAATTTACGATGTCTACATTCTGCAGACAATGATCCGCACCCACTCCCCTGACTGCCCAATATACTGTAACTGTACTCTCCGATCAGGCCACTTTCAGAGAGACAGTCATCAAGCCTGCTCAGCCCAGCCTTCTGGAACATTTACAGTATTCCAGCACGCACATTCCAACTAGATCTTTCTAGAAATTTTGGACAGTCATCTGTTTTATCTGCTTTTGCTGTAGCTTTCCATGGAATATGGTCCATACCTGGAGGACATGCTAGGTTAAACTCTAGTCATGATCTGTAGATAACATTCTATATTTTCTTTAATGAAAAACCCTGACCAGTTTCAAATCCAATATAATGGCCAAACTAAATTTTGGCCACTATATTGGATTAACTTTACTAATAGAGTGTGCAAACTTAGGCAACCTAAAAATACACCAGATTTGTCACAGTGGATGATGCTGGATGATAAGCCTGTTGTATCTTCAGACCCCTTTGGTCTTCACTATTTTGTATTCTTTGAGGTAATTAACCTTTCCCGCTCTATGATATATATATTGTGACAGTATGAACCTAGAGGGCGCTAGGGAGCGACCCAGGCCAGCCCTGAAAAGGCCCTCAGCCACACCTTTGGGTGGGGCGTGTATCTCCAGAAGGCTGGAGAAACCTGCTTGGAGCAGGAAATGGTGGACCAGCCTAGGACAGAGAGGCAGTCTGTCCCAGAGGGCTTGGATCCAGAGAGGACTTACAAAGACTAAGTCAGGCTCTTATTGCCCCAGAGGCTAGTTAGGGATTCAAGGAGTTAGTGAGTGCCCTAACTGTGGCATAGGTTTTTTTGTTGTTTTGCTGTGTTGCAGTTGAGCTGAATAAAGCCACTTTTATGTTTCACTTGGACCGTCTGAACCCTATATTTCCGGTGCCCAGTACCACGAACCACCGCTGTTGGGACCAGGAGCCTGCCGCCATTTGAGTTTAATTCCCCCAAGCTGTCACATATGGTGGAGAATCGCGCGCATAAAAAGATCCACGCAAGTCCTGGAAGACAAGTGGTTTGTGATTGTAGTACTGCAAAGTGTGCATTGTGGCCTACAGCTGGAAGAAATCTGTGATTTCAACTGAAGAAACCCAGGAGGGGGTGAGTGAATTGCAACATAGCAAGGTGTTTGTAAAACCTGGTGAAAGTAAAACTCTGGAAGAGGAATCCAGGGAATGGACTTTGTGTATACTGTGGCACAGAAGTCTGTGAAGTGTTTGCTGATGGCAAGAAAGTGAGCAATGTGTATAGAAGTTGGATATTGCAAACAGTCTATGTGAAAGGCTATGGTGCCATGTTGGTGTTTTCTGTGGAAGACAGAAGAAAATGCTGGTTGTTGTAGTGCCACATAAGTTAACTGTTTGAATACATGTGACTGCAGAAGATAGCAAAAGGTTTCTGCCGGTTGAACCCAAGGTTGCTGTGGAATATTGTGTAATCTTGTTAGTAAACCATGGGCAAGAAAAAGAGAATTTCAGCTTGTAAAAAAGCAGAGAAGTCTTGCACAGGTTTATTAGTGCAGCAGTCTGAATGCAGAGAGACACAAAACCCGGAACAGATCATGTGGAATGCAAGTAAAGATAATGTGTTGCATGAGAGTGACTCAGTTTTTCTAAAGCACCTCTGTTCTATTAAAGAATATGTCACTGCTGACTGTATGTCTATGACTATGTCTCATACTGGAGTGCATCAGAGCGCCAAAGATGAAAATATTATGGTGCAGCAGCTTCAAGATGAGATTAAAACCATCAGGTTCATTTATGAAGATGAAATATTTGATTGGAAATGGCAACTTGAGGTATCAGAAAAAGAGAACCTTAAGTTAAAGAAAGAGCTTGAAACTGTAAAGCGTTCATATCCTAGTCATTGTGAAAATGTGGTACTGGGTTTGCCTGGAATGGACTGTGTCACTAAGAAAGAGTTTGCTCATATGAAATGTGCTCTAGCTAATAAAGTTGTACAGAGTGTAGAGCAAAAGCAAGTGCTTGAGAAGCAATTGCAGGATTTAAAGGAGCAGCATGTCCAAGACTCCAGTGCCAAAGAGTGTATCATTGAAAAATTAAGAGATGACCTTTAAACTGCTAAACGTGAGAGAAGTGAATTTTTGCAGTGTCAGTCAGAGTGTCTGAATGACCAAGTGAGGAAGTGTGAAAAACTTTCGGCTGCATTAATTGACAAAGAAAATGAAATTGCAGAGCTGAGGAAGCATGTCTCTGACCAAGAGAGTGATTTAGAATCTGTAGTGCAGACATTGCAGTCAGAGCAAAACTTGCATGCACTAAAGCAGGTTCGCCTAAATAGTCAACGAATGGCGGAGCAGTGCTGGAGTTCTGGAACAAAGAGAAAGGGAACTCAAAGCTAGAATATGTAGCCTGGAGAGGGCGCTGTCAGGATCTTGTGAAGATAAGGAGAAATTGTCGGTTTTGGTGCAAAATAAAGAAAGAATTGATGGAGATGTCGTCTGTCCATGCTCAGAAAGTGCAAGCCTTACAGGAGAGTCATAAGAAAGTAGAGACTCAACTTCAAGAGCTGCAACTAAAAGTCACAGAAGGGGACAGGTTTCAAGCAGAACTGCTAGACAAGGCAAACAGACTACAGGTGGAATTGGATAATGTCACAGGGCTTCTTTCTCAAGCAGACAGCAAGTTTATCAAACTTTCTAAACAGTTGTCTACACTAGAATCTCAGCTTCAGGACACTCAGGAACTTTTGCAAGAAGAAATTCATCAGAAGCTTGACCTTAGTACGAAACTAAAACAAATGGAAGATGAGAAAAATGGTTTCCTTGAGCAACTAGAGGAAAAGGAGATAGCAAAAAGAGATTTGACAAAGCAGATTTCAACCCTACAGGCTCAGGCGACTGATATGAAGAAAAAAAATGGAGGATAGTGTTGGGTCCTTGGACTCTGTTGAAGAACTAAAGGACAAGTTTCAAAAGGAGCTAGAAGCTACAACTCAACGGTTTGAGGAGAAGGTTGCGGCTTATGACAAACTTGAGAAGACGAAAATTAGACTGCAGCAGGAACTAGAAGATGTAGGTGTAGATCTTGATCATCAACATCGGATGGTGTCAAATTTGAAAAGGAAGCAGGAAAAGTTTGATCAGCTGCTTGGGGAAGAGAAGACTCTTTCTGCTAGATATGCAGAAGAACGTGACCGTGCTGAAGCAGAGGCTTGGGGAAAAGAGACCAAAGCTCTTGCCTTGGCTCTCTCCCTAAAAGAGGCCCTTGAATTGAAGGCCGAGTTAGAGAGGCTCAACAAGCAACTGCGCACTGAAATGGAGGATTTGGTTAGCTCCAAGGATGAAGTTGAGAAAAACCTGGAATCTGTGCAGATATTGTATGAGAACAAAGCTAATGCTTATGAGATGCTGGAAAAGACCCAGAGAGAATTGGACCTCCAGACAAAAGACATGAGGATTCAGTTTGAAGGAAACCTATCTAATTTATCTGCTGAGATTGTAGATCGAAAAATGCTTGTTGCTAAATTAAAGGTGCAAGTGAACAAGCAGGAGGAAATCAAGAAACAGCTGGAGTTTCAGATGGATCAAGTGAAGCGTGAATCAGAAATAAAGTTGGAAGAGCGCACTTCTCAGATGGAACAGTTAAAAACCGAAGTGGAATCTAAAAAAGAAGAATTGGATCGATTGCAGCAGTCTCTATCCAATACTGAACAGTCGGCATCTGCACTATCTTCAAAGCTGGCAGCCCTAGAAGATGAGAGAGACTCGCTGCAGAGCCTGTTAACCTCTAAAGAATCAGAGCTGTTATCCCTGAAAAATGTGATTCAAGAAATAGAGTCTTTATTCAACCAAGAGCAAGATAGGAGAGCCACTGAGATACGGGACTTGAATGAAAGACTTGACAAAAAGTCTGCAGATGAGCAGAAGCTTTATCAGAAGAAGATGTTGGAGGGTCAATCCAATATAATTCAGGGAACAGTGGGGGAAGCAGAAAATATTATCCAGGAGGCTGACCTGACAAATGTTAAAAGAACATTGCAGAATATCCTAGAATTAGGAGGCATAGTGGATAAAGAGGTGGCATCTACATCTGCTGCCATAGAAGATGTCAGGAAGATTGAGGAAGTTCTGCAAGTTGCAATAGTAAAAACTGAGATGGAGGCTGTGCAGAAAAATGTGGCAGTGAAGAAAATTCCGGAACTGGAATCAGAGATTTGTGCGCTACAGAAGGTTTTAGAATTAGAGAAAGCTGCCAGCATAGAGGCAGAGAAAGCAGAACCATTAAGGCAGCCAGAACATGTGACCAAAAAGCATCTGGGTACTGACAGTAAAAACTGTGATGTTGAAAACTTGGTATCCCAGTCCTCCGGTGTTAGCACAGAGAATGATAATAACTCGGAGAATGTTGAGATGACGATGTCACCAGCTCCTGTACTGTCAGAAAGGAGTTGGCACGAAACTTCTTGCAGTCTATCACAGCACCGCAACAAGCCTCCAGAAAGGTATGCGTATGAGAGAGAGGAGATAAGACTAGAGTATGGAAGTGGTTCTCCTGCTGCCGTACAGGTGTGGAAGCATTATACAGAAACCATTCCAATATATGATGTGGCAATTGTTAAAGACATACCAGAAAATGTAGTTCAGCGTGAGCTATTTTGTGAGTGTGTACTGTATGGCCCTTATGCAGAAGAAGATATTGCGGTACAGAGCTTGTGTATCTCAGAGAGCAAGCGGCCTATGTCTCCTAAACTTCTAAGCCTTGATGGTGATGGCAAAATTTGCTTTGAGATGGGGGTTGCAGAAAGGGTACCCGTGAAATGTTTGTACTCTGGGGACGTTGATGTGCATGAGGTACGTGTTGGCTGGTATCTGGGCTCCTGTGGATTCGTGATAGAAGATGAAGATTCTTGCGGCTATTCACTAGATGAATCGAGGTCATGCAATGGGATGGCTGAAGACTGTGGCGAGAGATGTGATGAAGATGATGTGATCCACTGTATGGCGAGTTGTGAAGGTGATGAAGCGGAACTTGCCTTTGCACGGAATGGCCAGGATCTTGGCGTGGCATTTAAAGGAAGGAGAGAACTGAGAACTCGACGGAGCGGTATTTGGAAGAGGGAGACCGCCAGATGGGGACATCTGGAGAGACACTGGACAAGTGTATAGGATTAAAGAGGGACGGCGACATATATGTCTTGTCCCATTGTAGCTCACCCCATGGGTAGTGAGCTGAGGGGGAGGGTATATGAGAGTATGAACCTAGAGGGCGCTAGGGAGCGACCCAGGCTAGCCCTGAAAAGGCCCTCAGCCACACCTTTGGGTGGGGCGTGTATCTCCAGAAGGCTGGAGAAACCTGCTTGGAGCATGAATTGGTGGACCAGCCTAGGATAGAGAGGCAGTCTGTCCCAGAGGGCTTGGATCCAGAGAGGACTTACAAAGACTAAGTCAGGCTCTTATTGCCCCAGAGGCTAGTTAGGGATTCAAGGAGTTAGTGAGTGCCCTAACTGTGGCATAGGTTTTTTTGTTGTTTTGCTGTGTTGCAGTTGAGCTGAATAAAGCCACTTTTATGTTTCACTTGGACCGTCTGAACCCTATATTTCCGGTGCCCAGTACCACGAACCACCGCTGTTGGGACCAGGAGCCTGCCGCCATTTGAGTTTAATTCCCCCAAGCTGTCACAATATATATACACAGTACAGACCAAAAGTTTGGACACACCTTCTCATTCCAAGAGTTTTCTGTATTTTCATGACTATAAAAATTGTAGATTCACACTGAAGGCATCAAAACTATGAATTAACACATGTGGAATTATATACTTAACAAAAAAGTGTGAAACAACTGAAAATATGTCTTATATTCTACGTTCTTCAAAGTAGCCACCTTTTGCTTTGATTACTGCTTTGCACACTCTTGGCATTCTCTTGATGAGCTTCAAGAGGTAGTCACCTGAAATGGATTTCACTTCACAGGTGTGACCTGTCAGGTTTAATAAGTGGGATTTCTTGCCTTATAAATGGGGTTGGGACCATCAGTTGTGTTGTGCAGAAGTCAGGTGGATACACAGCTGATAGTCCTACTGAATGGAGTGTTAGAATTTGTATTATAGCAAGAAAAAAGCAGCTAAGTAAAGAAAAACGAGTGGCCATCATTACTTTAAGAAATGAAGGTCAGTCAGTCCGAAAAATTGGGAAAACTTTGAAAGTGGCCCCAAGTGCAGTGGCCAAAACCATCAAGCGCTACAAAGAAACTGGCTCACATGAGGACCGCCCCCAGGAAAGGAAGACCAAGAGTCACCTCTGCTGCGCAGGATTAGTTCATCCGAGTCACCAGCCTCAAAAATCGCAGGTTAACAGCAGCTCAGATTAGAGACCAGGTCAATGCCACACAGAGTTCTAGCAGGAGACACATCTCTACAACAACTGTTAAGAGGAGACTGGGTGCAGCAGGCCTTCATGGTAAAATAGCTGCTAGGAAACCACTGCTAAGGACAGGCAACAAGCAGAAGAAACTTGTTTGGGCTAAAGAACACAAGGAATGGACATTAGACCTGTGGAAATCTGTGCTTTGGTCTGATGAGTCCAAATTTGAGATCTTTGGTTCCAACCACCGTGTCTTTGTGCGACGCAGAAAAAGTGAACGAATGGACTCTACATGCCTGGTTCCCACCGTGAAGCATGGAGGAGGAGGTGTTATGGTGTGATGGTGCTTTGCTGGTGACACTGTTGGGGATTTATTCAAAATTGAAGGAATACTGAACCAGCATGGTTACCACAGCATCTTGCAGCGGCATGCTATTCCATCCGGTTTGCGTTTAGTTGGACCATCATTTATTTTTCAACAGGACAATGACCCCAAACACACCTCCAGACTGTGTAAGGGCTATTTGACCAAGAAGGAGAGTGATGGGGTGCTACGCCAGATTACCTGACCTCCACAGTCACCAGACCTGAACCCAATCGAGATGGTTTGGGGTGAGCTGAACCGCAGAGTGAAGGCAAAAGGGCCAACAAGTGCTAAGCATCTCTGGGAACTCCTTCAAGACTGTTGGAAGACCATTTCAGGTGACTACCTCTTGAAGCTCATCAAGAGAATGCCAAGAGTGTGCAAAGCAGTAATCAAAGCAAAAGGTGGCAACTTTGAAGAACCTAGAATATAAGACATATTTTCAGTTGTTTCACACTTTTTTGTTAAGTATATAATTCCACATGTGTTAATTCATAGTTTTGATGCCTTCAGTGTGAATCTACAATTTTTATAGTCATGAAAATATTTCTTTAATCGTTTTTTTTCAAAAATGGTAAAAGTGATCAAAAAGTCAGAAAGCACATAATGAGAAGGTGCTGTCCAAACATTTATTATCTTATTTGTCTGTATAGTTGTACTGAGTCTGTCACCTACTGATTTCTGAATTTTTTTAAATCTAGGAACGATATGGATACATCAGGGATCTCTGAAGTAAAGAATAGGCCAAGAGTGTTAATATTAAGGGCCTTCACAAAATGCGTGAACTGGTCCTTGGTGCCACTCCACAGAATCAAAATGTCGCCGATGAATCTAAAGCATAATATTAGGGACGACCAAGATTCGATGGCATCTGAGAAGACCACCTCCTTTTTCCACCAGCCCAGGTACAGATTAGCATAGGTAGGAGCACATGGGCTCCCATATCTACGCCCTGGCTGGTGGAAAAAGTGGTGGTCAAATGTGAAGGTATTATGCCGCAATACAAACTGTAATAAGTCAAGCAGCAGTGTATTATCTGCAGAGAAATAATTTCATCTGGACCTCAGGAAGTCCCCCATATACCCCCTATCATGGGGTATGGAGCTGTAGAGGACCTCCACATCAATCAGTGGTCTCAGGACTACCTGTGAGGTCTCCGGTTCCCTTCTTGAGCCAGCTGATTGGCCTCAGCAGTCACATGCAGCAGGTACTTCTGCCAGAATACAACAACAGAGCTGCAGGACGGGGGGGGGGGGGGGGGGGGGCCGGACCGCGTGGAGGCCCCGGAGCACTGGGGACAAGTGAGTATGATTCTCTTTTTTTTTTTTGGGGGGTGGTTTTGGGTGGTGGGTGGTTGTTTGGGGGTGGGGGTGTGGGGGTTGGGTTGGTGTGGTTGGTGTGTGGGGTTTTTGGGGGTTGGGTGGCCTTTTCGCGGGCACCTGGGGGGGGGTGGGGGGTTTTTTTTTTTTTGGGTTGGTGGGGGGGGTGGTGGTTTTGTGTGGGTTTTTTGGATTGTTGTCAGAGCGTGTTTCTGGGTGGTTTGGGGGGGGGGGGGGGGGGGGGGGGTGGGGGGGGGGGGGGGGGGGGGGGGGGGGGGGGGGGGGGGGTTTTTTTTTTTTTTTTTTTTTCTGGCCTAATTAATAAATACAATTTTAGTCTGGACACCCCCTTTAAACACCAATGTTGTATTTTCTACGAATAAGTATACTCATTCAACCAAGATTTTCACACTGAAGCATCTGAAAAAGTATAACCTATTTTAAAGCTCACAGAAGTATAAAAGTATAGACTACACTACAGTGTTAATGCTGTTCGTATAAGAAATAGAAGAGAGGCACATCCTGTCAATTTACCCAGCAATAACTTTATTATCCAAATCAATATAAACTGTATACAATATTTACAAATATGCTACCATTTAAGGCACTTAAGAAAAATAGAGCAGTCAGATTTTATCATTATGTAGAAAAATAAAGGCTATGAACCATACAAACAACGGACAGGCACTTCATACAAAATGCCCTGAGGAAAGACATTTGTCATGTTAATCCATAACATGCACCTTTTGCTGGAAAACAGGTTTCTTATCAAAATGGATTTTTAGCTAAAAAAATAAGTTAAACAAATGGCAATTTTAAATAGAAGCACTTCTCACAACAGTCGAATAGTTTCTGTTTTTCACTTCTCCAAATAGAAACAAACAATTGTAATTTTACGGAAATGGATTAAATAGCATCACACAACATATCACACTAGAAAAAAAAAAAAAAAAAGTGACCGCTGCTTGTTCTGTGTATTTGGTTTAAAACAGCAGGAGAAAACAGTAGGTAGAGTTTTTTTTTTTTTGTTTTTTTGTTTCCGTCACTTAGGTGGTTACAAGGTGAATGACAACAGCCATCAGAAGGGAACCGCTACTAAAAGCATCATATTACAAACGCAGAATTCTGCCTGGCCATGGTCAACAATACAGCAGGAAATTGCCTGCGTTGCTAATAACAAAAAAATATGTAAGGCATGAAAATACAGAGGGTTTGATAATGCCTGGCAGTAGGCCCAAACCAGGTGCACAGCATCACTGGGCAATATGCAGAAGGCACTTTTATGTTGACATAGAAGTGAGAAAGCAGCCAGGAATATATTGCACGGCAACCCCTACGGAGTTAAAATAAACTGAAAATCCTTAAATAGTTCCCCAGCTGTAGTTCACTGTATATTATCTTGTAGTATAAAAAACTGAAATACCACAATCAGTCATACAAATACTGTGCAATGTCAGACAGTGGCACAACAAGTGTGTATTCACACACACAAAGCCATACATAAATCATCCATGTATTTCTGGATATAGTGCTTTGTGCCTCAGATGTTCTTCTAGGCACTGAATGGCAATAGGATCTACATCCATGTCAAATTTATTAGCAAACAAGTGATGCTTCCCCAGCATGAACTGCAAGTCACCTGCACCAAACACACAAACGGAGCGAACATGAATTCCATTACACAGTGGATATGGGGCTCCTTTGGCGACATCTCCCTCCAAGTACTGCCATTTCACAAACCTGGCTACAGAATTCATGTCGGAAATATCATATTTACTATTGGCAGGAACGGATCCTGGCATTTCAGGAAATCTCTGTAGAGTAGCCCATAAAAACTCATCTGGACTGTAAGTGTCCTTAGACCAATCTAGAAATGTCTTCATTTTGGCATTTTCCAAGACATGGCTAACAAATGCTCTACTGAGAACAAAATAGGCACTTCCAGAAAACATAGGGACCTCAAATGGAGGTGGATCCTTGTCAACTTCTGTATTCTGAATACCATTAGCAGTGATCTCATGGTGCTTCCTCCACCGCACCTCCTTGTGTTGTGGCATCTTTTCAGTTTCTAGGCTGTTTTCACCTTTCAGTGCTTTTAACATCTGTACCATTTCTCGGTTGGTTTTTATTGGAAAATCCATGCCACAGAGGTTGATTAAGTATTTCCAGTGGGCACCTGCATGGTGAAGATCTTTCATACAGTTGAGGTCGGCCTGCACTCGACTCCAGGATGCATACACTACGTTCTCCAAGTGGGAGGCTATAAAGACATTATCAAAACAGGAGGCAATTCCTTTTACTGCAGCCATAAAAGAATCTGAAGATTTATTGTCAACATGGATGCAATAATAATTCTGAGGCATGTATATTGTACGCAAAAGTCTTTCTAGCATATGAATTTTATGGTGAACTACTAGTGAATAGGCTATGGGGAAGTCTCGCTCTTCCTTGCTAAGTGGATATAAAACATATTTGCGATCTTTGGTAAAGGAGTAGCAGTCTTTGGTCATACTGATGTAGTCGTTTTCAGTCAGACGTCGTTGCTCTTTCCTGTTTTTTACAGTGATGAGCTCTAACTTAGCATTCTGGATTGCCTCAAAGTCACCTCTAAGGATCTCTGTGCAGTTCACATTGCTATTGGGGTTCTCACCTACAATTTCTAAGTTTTGACTAGGTAAATATGGAGTTTTGTTGTGATTCTTCACCACCGTAAGGGTTGCTGCAGTGAGCGCAATGAAGAGCAACAAGCCAATTCGGCTGACTTTACAGTAGCGTAATTTTCTTCTTAGCATTTCAGAATCTTGGGAGTGATATAAAACACAAGAAAAGAAAATATCACTTTGTGGAAAGTGTCTTTCAGAATAGTGATGTGTCATCAGAGGTTGGTTGCAGTATTGTGATTCTTGGCAATATGAGCCATATGCATCCTAAAAAGAGAAAAATTAAAGATGTTAGAGAAGTAACCACAAAGCACAGAGGATATTTATACTTTTTAAAAACATAATAGAACATACTGTTATACTGCATTAACATAGGACAAATATAAAACATGAAAGTAGCTAAATATAAAATTGCATGTCTGGAAAGCAAAATCTATCTTTAAAGTGGTTGGCCACCATAGCGTCACTTTTACAGACATGCTGAAAATGGCTCTGACCACTTACTAAAGCTGATGGTACAAGGCCATCACCCTTGTCCCAAGCAAAGCAGCACCGTCCTCAAGGGCAATATAACCAGCTCTCTTTATTTCTCTGCTCCAGTCCAAAATAGCAGCTGATGGACAGGCCATGACCAGACCTATCCATATATGGCCTCCATTGAACACCATTATACACAGTGTAGGTAACTATTGTAGAAGCATTGCAATGTTGTTCAGTGGATGCCACTGATGGAAGATCTCTTTATATGTCCCTAGGCAATCTTAGGACTGGTGCAAAGAGAATTCAGGGGAACTGTCTGTATTACCCTCAGGGGCTATGCTGTTCTGTAAGTGGTCACAGTTTAATTTTAATTTCCAGAATGGTTATAAAAGTGAGGCTAAAGTGGCAAACTCCTTTAATGAACAATCTATTCTGTACACTGTTGCACCCATAGGGTTTTGTGGAAAACAGATTGATGACTTTCACATGTAATAAATTACATGGCCACGCTACAGCTCAACTTCAGTCATTTGAAAAGGATTGAGCTGTAGTGTGGCCATGTGACCAACAGATGTGATGTAACTTACTGAGAAGAGGAAGTGGCGCTCAGTAGTTCTGGATAACCCTATTAAGCTTTATTTAGGGTTAGAAAACAAAAACAGTTAATCTAGTAGGTTACCATGTGCAACTGCTCATTTCTATCCATTGCAGTGCCAGCTTTTAAACAAGACTCCTATACATTTTGTATTAAAAACATACATGACAGAACAGTAGGATTTACCTTCAGCTGAAAGTGAAAGCATAAAGGCAAGGCCTAGGAAAAGTTTCTAGAACTATGGGAAGATGCAGTTGCAGTACTACATGTAAAAATGCAACAGCATTCTTTCTGACTGAACTCGCCACAACTGTTGAAACATATCTAGAAAAATCACGGTTCTAAAGAGTCAGGACACGGGGAACGAACGTGGCTAGTTAACACGTGTCGATAGCTGACAGGATGTGTACATGTGAAATGTGGATTTCCACAGAAAGATTCATAACAAAATCCACACAAAGTCTGAATGTTACATGTGGATTTCACCCATCTCGTTGAAACAGGCCTGTATCTGCCTACAAAATCTATACCTAATTTTACACATACATCCTTAGGTTCCTTTGTATGAAATCACACATACAAAAAAATACAGTATGGACTCACAGATCTTTATCATTACAATATTAAAATGTAGTATAACACTGTATACACAATACATGTGCAAGAGTTGCATCACTCATAATCCTGAAAATTTAAGGGTGTATTCTCACAGACCAAAGGGCAGCCATTTACCATGTGGCAAAATAGTAATATATGCATACTATTTGATCAAGCGCAACACAAGTCCATCTGGCAGACAGAGATTTGGTTTGACAAAAGTTCAAACCAAAAAATGAAAAATAAATATAATATATAATCAGTCAGTCAAGATAAATCACTGTTAGATTTAACAAGGCCAGAATTTTCTACAACCCCTAGGGTGAGATTTAAGGGAACAGCTGAGCAGCGTTGCTCTATGCAGTTTCTGTAACTTCTATAGAGGTGAATGTCAGCTATGGAAACAGCGCAGTACAGTTGAGCTATGCTGCTTCTGTAGCTCCAGTTACACAAGCAGCATAGCTAAATGTTCTACAATATTTCCATAGCTGACATTCACCTCTATAGAAGTTACAGAAAGGGTGTAGAACAGCGCCACTCAACTTTGAAGTTTGCAGTAGGAATTGGATATTAGGAGCAGTTATTCTCATCTCTGCAGCGATTCAATGAGATGGGAATAACCCTTTTATTCATGATGAGGCACACACCAGCCCCAGGAGTCCATGCACCTAAACTGAAATGAGCTGGCATAGATTTCAGTCATCATTTATACCCTAGGTTTGCAACCATGTTATGCCAGTTTTCTGTTACAAGGAGATAATAAATCTCCAATGTGTCCAGTTTAAACATTTGTATATGAGTGCGATCAGTAACTTCTCCAGAAACATGAATGTGTTTAAGATGTGTTCCCACTCCAGAACAGCTACATAAAAGCCTAGCATTATTCATTTCTGAAAACATGCAGCCAGCCAGTAGCTCCGGCTATGAAAGCACTACTTTATGTCGGCAAGGAAAGGTTTTTTTTTTCAGTGCTCGCTGAATATGTGCTTTTTGCAGAGTGTAAGGTTACCTAGTAACTTAATATTTATCCAGATGTAAGAGTCAATGTTCCTTAAGAAAAGCTTTACATTTAATAGTGTTTTTGCTTTCCAACAAATTTTCAGATTCTCCATATATAGGATAAAGATAAATTCCTAAATCTAAAAAGACACAAGTCTACAATATATGTCAAACAACAACATGATTAAAAAAAAAAAAAAAAAAAAAACCCACTACAGATGAATTAAAAATCTCAAGAAGAAAAGAGTGCTCCACTGGTGTCCAGCTAAGGCTCTGTGCACATAGCCACAATACAGATACTTCCAAAGGCTATACATTTAATCCCAAGGAATAGATTCAATTACAAGCTTTGAGAAATGCTTATGATCCAATAATATGGTTGTGCATTAGATCTCATGGTGGATTCGCACACTGCTGAAAAATCCACAGGCACCAATATGCAGATTTAGCTGCAATGAAATCGGTGACTTTTTCCCCCCCAATGTATAAGCAACACAGTGAACCTTCCCTAAGGCGGGGTACAATTTAGAAGAAAAGTCCTCTGAAAGCTGTTGCAACAAAATCAGAAATTAAGTGTT
The DNA here is from genome assembly GCA_947044405.1 of Leptodactylus fallax. Classification (NCBI taxonomy): domain Eukaryota; kingdom Metazoa; phylum Chordata; class Amphibia; order Anura; family Leptodactylidae; genus Leptodactylus; species Leptodactylus fallax. The sequence continues at coordinate 6,421,063 of CAMRHE010000023.1, read as the reverse complement.
TTTTGCCACAGCATCAATGCACACATCACAAACCAAAGTTTGACAAGTTGCGGGTGTAAAACAACTGTGACACCACCATACACAGCTGCAGTTTGTAGGAAACGTGAAACAGCACGAGTGGGTTAATGTCCTAGGCCCCCATGCCCACTGCAAGCACTCTGCTCCTTAGCCCCTAAATCCAAAGCCTACGGGACAGACTGCAGCAAGAGTACCTTCCCTGAAAAGAGGAACAAACCTACTAAAAGAAACATAATATAGTAAAGCCTCCTTCATACATGCACATAAAAGATGTCCTGTGGTTAAATTGTTTTATATGGCTTACTTTGCAAGAATTTGTGGTGGCAATTTTTAGTTTGTAACTTTTGGATTTTTTTTTTTTTTTTAATGGCAGGAACAACAACAAACAGTAGAGCCACAAGCAGGCAGGGACTCCAATCATAACAGATCACTATAATGGAAAGAATCCCCAGTCCCCTGACTGGGTTTGGGCCAGGAAATCCACCTGATACACAGAGAAAAGCTCTGCTCCCTCCATAGTGTCTTAACAATAGGTGGGTATGTATAGGTTTACATTTTTAATAAAAAAAAAAAATAATAATTTTATATATATATATATATATATATATATATATATATATATATATATTAATAATAAATAATAATAATTATATATTTCTTTATAATATTCCTCCTAGAAATGCAACATATATCACATTAAACATGGGCATTTGTAACTGCAGCGTCAATCGGTCTCCTCTTTAGTACCAACAGAGACACTAGAACAATGCAGCATGCAATGCCCCTTTCTTCAGTTTGCTCTTACCTAATATAATGGTATTTTGTCAGGTAAGCGAGCCTTTGCAGAACCAGCTCCGACATTTCTACACCCCCATTCATATCCATTACAATAGAAGGCCGGGCTGCTAACAACCGGCATTAAAGATGCGCTTTGAAAGTAGTAGTTTGGGCACATTTCTTCATTCCTGGATTTGCTAGTCTATTCTGGACAAGAATGACATTCTGACAATTTGCAGGGTTCACACAGTGGCCCAGATTTATTAATAGACTGTGTAAGCTTAGGGAGTCTGAAAATGCGGCACATTTATCACAGTGGCGGATGCTGGATCAATCTGGCAAGAGTTTAGTCTGTCTAGTCCATGATTATATCCCCTTTCAGTTGGCTTACTTTAAACCAGAATTTTACAATTTTGATGTATTTAAGCCACACACCCTTTTCTAGATGCACCAAGTTGTGCCCCATTTACACCAGTGTTTAGTAACCAAAATTGTAAATCTGGACTGGTGAATTTTTTCGCAAACATCTGGCTGTTTTTCAGTGCAGAAAGAAAAAAAAAAAAAACATTGAGATTTCTTACCCTTATCCCCTCCCAATGATCTGTGATTTTGCAGAAATTGTATTTTTTTTACCTTTATACAAAGAGCTTCCCTGTACTACACCACCCAGCCCCACACTATACACAAAGATCACTCACTGGCTCCTTGCTTTGCAGTGTAATGGAAACTGTGGCTTACAGGAATACAGTACAGCACATGCGCACCATTTGAGTCATTTAGAACATGTGTCAGGGAGGTTACACTGGCCCCAGATGAGGAGAATGCCAATTTTTGTGTAATGGGCGCTGCTGGACCGGTGTACCGAGAAGCTCATGTGAAATGTCAAAAATGTCAAGATTACTTGCGGGGTAATTTGTAAGCAGACACCATTTTGAAAGAGCATTTCCTATATTTTCAGTGTTTCCGGCTTCTATGCAGGAAATGATATAAACACTGTGATTTGCCTTAGAGGTAAACCGCAAAGTGTGACCAGGCAAAAAAAAAAAAAAAGTTACAGTATGGCCAACATGTTGCTTTATGACAGGAAAGGGATCAGTATATTATACAGATACATGATGCTGAATCTCTTTTTAACCAGCTTAGTAACAGGTTGGTTTCATGGTTTCCATAGCAAGTTCTCATTAGATGAGCCCAAGAAACAGTTCCTTGACAGTAACAGATATAGGTCTGTGCATAGCATTAAACATGTTTATGCAATAGTAATTAGAAGCCAAGGGAACTGAGAGACTGCTAGCTTACTATGCAGGACTAATAAGCAATAGCTACCGCTTTTCCCCATAGACATTAAACATTTGACTTTCAAGAACACATCTAATACGTCATGGATGCTTTGCGGTTAGAATAAAAGTGCCAGAGCTTAGATCATGGTGCTACATTACTGCTGGAGATGAATAAAACTGCCTGACGAGGGACATGAAGGGGTGTCTTATGCGCTAAACCCTACCAGAATAAGACCATGCTGCTGGATGAGGACATCCGAACCTGAACAAGGTTCCCTATATTTCTATGTTATTTAGGGATCTGCAGCACTGACTACATGAGAGGATAGCCTGAAAGGGGCAAGCTGCTTTAACCTGCAAAAACTACTCAGGCATAACCTCCGATTCTAAAACCACTTCATTTGGCAGTAAAAAAAAAAAAAAAACACCTGTATGTCAAACAGGTTATGGATCCTGCAACACTTTGGCTGCGTAGCAGCCCATACGTATGGAGTTATGCTGACAGGGGTCAGTCAGTGTGAAGACGCAGCTCCACAGTGCTAAATCCCAATGTAATGCGAGTACATGTAATACTAGTCAATGGGATCACAGCACAACAAAGTATGGTCCATATGTCACCATCACACCCTAGCCCATGAAGGTTGAAGTATTGTACAAAACAAGCACTTGCCTCTTGTGTCACCTACTTTCTCATGAAGTATTGTATTGTGTAATATCAGATTTTCTGTGAAATATGTTGGTGCTATATCAACATTACTACTGATTAAAGTAGCAGACTGGAATGTTTATAAGCCATTGTAAAATACCCTTTCTTAATAACCAGTTTGCTGTAATTGTATCCTGTAGGTGGAGTGGAATTCAATGAAACACTTCCATGAGAATAAAAGACCTAGAAAAGTGAATGCTGAACAATTTCAATGCCAGACAGCACAGCATGAAAAACTATTTTCAGCTGTGGATTAAGTGGTTCTGTTGTCAGGCTGTTCACACTCCAGGTGTGAGTTACTCAAGCAGAGAGGAAGATGGAAAAATGATGCAATATGACGAATGAGCATGTTCACACATACAGGACACAACACATTGTATGAAGCAATTATTTTGCATTCAAAACGTGATCGGAATCTCTAGTTCCAAAGGAATATGTGGGTTACTAAAGAAGTGGGACACATAGAACAATGATCAGCAGTATTGCCCAATACAGCATGAGTGAGCAAAACCTCTAAAATCAGAAGAATAAGAAAGTACACCACAGACCCACGCACTTCTAGGGTAAACTAAAAATGAAGCCATAATATGGTTGTTTACAGACTACTACCATCTTGTCTTATGACTGCACACAAAGGCTTAATGTATAGCTTTCCTGGCAATACTGATTAGAGAAGTATTAGGACAAGTTCACACACAGGAATTTGTCGCAGATTCTGCAGCTCGAGACTCCCTGCCGATTAGGTCCATTCAACTGGTTTATTTGGCTCATTTTACAACTCTTAGCATGTTCTCTGAAGAAAGAGCCCAACATGTTCAAAGTCTTGCATTCCCAGACAGGTGGTATACCTTGCATTTCAGGCATATATGGGAAGAGCCTCCCATTGTCTATGTTTAAGAGTTACCAGTAGTGGAAGAGTGAAGTAATCAGGCGATACCTTTTATAACAGTTACCAGAGAAGCCTAAGGTAGGTTCACATCTGCACTGAGGTCTCCGTAGGAGACTCTGCCACAAATTCCACCTGCATGGAGGACTTCTCTCCGCGGGGTTCAGTATTAAAAACGGCGGAAACCAGACGGACACCATTATAGTCTATGGGGTCCGCGGGTAACCACTGTTTTAGCAGACGGGCTCTCAGTCGTTCAGGTCCCCTGGCGGACCCGAATGCCCTTGACAGACATCCATTTAATGACGTTCTCAGCTGTATGCCTTATGCTAGGTTCACACCTGCATTCAGTTTTCCGTTCGGGGGTGCGCTTGGTGTCCGTTAGTGTCTTTTTTTTTTACTGTCCTTTTTTTGTTTCTGCTTTCTGAGCATACACAGAAAAAAAAAAACGGACAGTAATAACACACAGTATAACGGACACCCGTCCGTTACCCATAGACTTTAATGTTAAAAAATAATGGACGCTTGTTGTCCGTCATGAAACAGTTTTTTTTTTAACGGACACAAGAGTCCTGCATGTAGGATTTTTTGTCCGTGGAAAAACAAAAAACAAACAAACAAAAAAAAGAAACGGACATGTGACGGACTGTGTGTAAACGGACACAAGATAAAATCACATTGAAATTTTAATGGATTTCTGACGGTTCAGCTAGTGTCCGTTGCTAAAATCTTGTAACGGACACTTTTTTTTCCCAACGCAGCATCCAAAAGTACTGTCTTTACACATGGCAGCAAACTTTCCAACAGGAAGCACAAAACACAGGATGTAAACACTTCTAGTCACGTGTCTCAGCAATGCATGGACATTGCTAGCAAATGGCATGTATTACATGGACAGCAGAGGTCGCAATAATGCCTGAAAAAGCATTTTTACATGTTGAAAAGGACTATTCTCAGCATATGAAAATCTAAGCAGTTCTGTCCCCAGCTTGGATCATCAGTGTCTGAGCAGGGACCAGAGGTGCTGAACACTGGTGTTAAAGGACTTTAAATGTATTACAGCATCTGTTAACCTGTTTCTCACCAATGGCCGACATCAATCATACTATTACGGCGGATGGTCAGGTTTTTAAATATGGCGCTCGTTCAGAAGCGGAGTGGGTGCCATAACTATGGGTCTCTTTGCTTAAAAAGGTATTTAGCACATCTATGGGCCCCCAACCCCTGCAGACCTAGCCCCTGCCTCTTCACTCACTACATGTTGCGGGAAATGTCTGGTGTATATGACAGTTGGGAGCCTTGTGAAAGCTCCCAGACCTGTCATAAGAAAATAAATATTGAGGAGAAGAAGAAGATTGATCAAAATATCAGACATTCCCCAAAACAGCAGAAAAACTACTTATACCGCAAATAAAGACACCCTACATAGCTCTGAACACAGAGTTAAGTGTTGTGGGTGTCAAAAGGACGACAAATAATTTTTTGGGATTTTTCAAAGTTTCGAATTTTTGAAAAGGAATTAAAAATATAACAAAAACTACATACATGTGGTATCGCTTTGAGCGAGTCATGCCAAAGAATATAGCATTCCATTTTTACAGTGTACAGTATAAAAACTAAATTCTAAACGATTTATTCATGGAAGACAGTTATAGTAATGGTTTCCATGCTTAAATAGGGACCACTTACTATGCCTACATATCATTTACTTCCATTACTGCGAACTTCATACTCCTCCATGGATAAAAATCTTCAAAAATGGTATGAGTATTTTTACTCTTCCAGAAAAAATGTCATGCGACATCTGATTTACAGACTGAGTAGGCATTATACTTATTGATAAAAGCTCTATAGACAGCTAATGGCATACTGTAATTTCTCAGTACCACTAACTGTAATAATTCCTCCCACAATAACTATCTGTACATGAAATAAAAGCATCTTTGAAGAGTACACTTCTTACCCAAACTGTGAACATCACTACAAATATTTTGCCACCACTGCTGTCAAGTCTTTGGTTTCTTGTGTTATTTTCAGCCACCAAGGACAGGATGTTGCAAACCTCAAAAGTGATAAAGACCTCATCTCGCAGATCAGCATAGTCACCATTCGTATGCTGGCTGTTCTGTAAATTAGAAGGCAGCTGGTATCCACAGGATTAGTGCACCCATCTCCCAACAGTTGTGACAGACACATTCAAGTCATCAATAAATAGTACAGTTTATTGATGTCAAAACCAACAATGCATATCAATGCAGACAGTCCATTTTTCAGGTACATTGAGACTGATGCTACATACTGTCCCTAATAGTTCCACTACATGCATCTCAGCTTGTAATATGTAGTGATCAATGTTCCAACTGCAAATAAGTTACAAGGAGTGTATGCTGTAAGATTCGCCACACAAAAAGTCACTTTCTCCGTAACACCAATAACGGTCTTACCATCTTAATGAAAAGCCATTTTACCAAACAGCTGCCCAGTTAGCATGGTCCCCTTAACTAAAGGAAAAAAAAAAAAAAAAAAAAAAAAAAAAAGGCCTACAATAAGAAAATAAAAACAGATTAGATAGAAGTGACATAGTTCCTTTTTTATCTGAAGTCCAAAAATCCATTTTTAAATCAAAACTACAGCTCACAATATAAATCTACGGAGAGGAATGGGGAGGAATTAAGGAGTTGTCCCAGTTCAGAAGCTTGCAAACAGCAGGGGAGGTGCAGAAAATAAAAATTCACTGATACTTACCTGCATTCTACCCTCCATTCTAGATCACTGTTCTCAGATGTATACTGCTGGGGGAGGGGTTTGGCTGTAGTGGTCCCTTCAACGTGACAGCGACTGCAGCGATGAGGTCATGACTATGGGGCTGCAGCCAAACCCAGTTTCCAGAAATATATAGCCAAGAGCAATGATTGAATGCAGCAGTCCATCAACATGACATAACCACTGCAGACACTCTATACACAGACAAAACAGTGATGTGACAGGTGACCCATCAATGTAACGGAGAGGAAAATTTAGGCAAGTATCAATGCATTTTTATTTCTACACATCACCTGCTGGTTGCATTCTTAAAATTTTTGATTTGGGGCAGCTCCTTTAAAGGGAACATGTGAGAACTAAGCCACCCCCACAGGTCCTAACAGACCTGCGTTTTAGTGTCCCAAATCACCCTGTTAAAAAAAACAATCCATGGCCTGTCTCGTGAGGTTTGCCCAGCAGTTTTGTCTGGAACAAACACGTTTCGAGCCAGAACTGTTATTATACTCTGGGGTCTCTTAAGATCCCAGAACATAATTAGCAGAGGCCAATGACATGTAAGCAAAATAAAGTGTGTTACTCACCTCCACTGTACTCCACCGCTGAGGCCTGTGACTGGGGTCCAGTGGGTCGTGTGACGTTTGCATCACAATGCCACGTGACCGTTGAGACCCAATCACAGGCCTCAGTCAGGCCTAATAACCCTAACCCTAGTTACCAAACAATTCCTCAGACAGGCCCAATCACAGGCCTCAGTGGTCCCTGACATCATAAGGAGGCCGGAAGTGCGCTGAAGAGGACAGGAAAGATGAGCAACACAATTTTTTATTTTTTTTTTTGTTTGCCTACGTCCCATAAGCCTCTGCTATAATGGCAGTTTTGACTCCAACGAATTTGGTTCAAATGAAACTGCAGGTAAAAGCCTGCAAATACTGTAATAACTGACGATCACAAAGTCATGGTTTCGGTTATTTTTCGATTAACTGCCTGGCCCTACTTCGGCTGCTTCTGAGTGGGTGATGGAGCAGTAACTAGTCTACTTTGTGTGTCAGTGTATTAGAGACATAAAACCTAGTCTTTACCCACCAGCTGTCAGACACAGTCTGAAGTGAAAATCACTATGAAATACAATACATATGTAATATAATGGCCAGAAATAGTGTCATCCCTGTAAGTACACACAGTGTAGCATTAGCTTATTCCCTATATCTGGAATGGAGAACAAAACATAACAGGTCCTACCTGTGGATGGAGGATAAGTTGCTGAGATGTAAAAACTGCTTGAAGTTAGGCCACACTGCAGAAGCATTTCAAACACGAGTCATTGTCATTTCCTTCATCGGAAATGTGCAGCAATTTGATAGAGATCACAGAATTTACTTCCTTTGGTTGCCTGTCCTAGCATCCTCTTTGCTAGTGAAGTGAAAGTAAAGGCAAGCACACTGTGGAAAAGCAGTCTTGCTGCTTAACATTGCAGACTAGGGGAAAACAAACATATACAGTATCCGAATAATGGAGAGAAAATGCTAGTGCACCATGCATACAGGGAGATTTTTCATGATTAGACTAAGGTGGTCTGTACATGAAATCTTATACACTGCTATATGTGCTGCAAGAAACAAAAACAACCAAACACGGAACATTTCCGATATCAGTGAGTACTAGCTTCCACATTCACCACCTTTCAATGCATGATGATGTTGCATGGTTGCCAGGTCACCACACTCAGCAATGTATAATATTTAGAAGGAATCAGACAGACCACCTTTTCATCCACTTTCAGCTAGACAGAGGTGAGATGTGCAATATCTATCTAGTGTGGTAATACCCTTTACAGGGGTTGCCTCCTTAATGGACAAATATGAAATCTGTCATGAATAATTTGCAGTTTGTGCTAGGGAGTTTATTACTTAAGCCAGCCTTTTATTTCCAGGCCCCCTGTGCTCATAGGTAGAGTGTGTATACCAAAACACCACTACTCTCTATGATCACAGGTATGAAGATGGCTGTGATCACATGACTTCTTCCTTCGCTGTCCCTGTGACTTGGTTCACTACAAAACAGAGATTTTCCTTCTTGTATCTGTGCAGAATGTATTAAGGCTCATTCTTGTAAAAACTTATAAAAGGCACACGGAGAGGCATGGGGCCTTCTAGTAGCTAAGTAGGGTTTCTACTGTACAGGCAGGCAAATTAAAACCACACTTAAAATGGTTATTCCCATCTTAGCAAATTACTGGTTAGGAATAACTGCTTGGAAGTCCTGACCACAAGGAGCGGGGTTTACAGAAAACAGCCAAGCAGTGCCACTACTGTACCCAGTTTCCATAAATGCTACAAAGGTAACTGGAATCTACAGAAACAGTGCTGCACATTTATCTGTTCTGCTTCTCTAACTGTGGAGCTGGTGGTTGGGAATTACAACCCATCACCCCCTAACCCTAGTTACCCAACAATTCCTTGTGTTTTAACCAGGGCTGTGGAATCTGTAGGCCAAACCACCAACTTCCCCCCACCACCTCACTGACTCTAGTTCTGACTCCTTCATAAATGGCTGACAGCCATGCTCAGTCTGAACCAAAAATTCCTAACAAGCCAATGAATAAAAGTAAATATGGAAAACTATGAATATACCATATTTTTCAGACTATAAGAAGCACTTTTCCCCCTCAAATTTGGTAGGAAAATATGGGGTGCATCTTATAGTCCGAATGCATCGTCTCACTTCTGCCGATGTCGGATCTGTCAAGATAATGGCTGCTGCAGAGTGGTCGCCATAGCTACCGGGTCCGCTGTAATGTACACTGGAGACCTGGAGCTAATGCCCGTGATCAGAGTCCACTCTGATTGCGGGCATTACTACCTGTAAGCCCTCCCAAACTGCCCCCCACCCCCCCGGGCCGGTAGGTACCTCGTTCGTTGCAGGCCGGAGAAGGTTCCCAGGCTTGTCATAGGAATATTACTACTGAGGATGGTCTATAACCAGCCTCACTAGTAATGTACAGAATATCCCATAGACTGCAATAAAGATGTATTGCTGTCTATGGGACTTGCAATCAAATGATTGCAGGTTCAAGCCCCCTAGGGGGGGCTAACTTATAAAAAAAAAAAAAAAAAAAAAAAAAGAGGTTCTAAGTCACCCCCTGTCCCTAGAATACATTTAAAAGTAGAAAACAACAGTGAAACATACACATTAGGTATCCGTGTCTGAAAATGCCCAGTCTACAAACTTAAAATATTTTTCCCGTAGGGTGAACGTCATAGCGGGAAAAAGAATCAAAAGTGCCGAACTGCCGGTTTTTGTTTTTTTTTTCACTGTTTCACGACTGATTTGAATAAAAAGTGATCTAAGCAATAGACATTCCCCAAAATGGTATAACTAAAAAGTACACCTGGCCCCGCAAAAAAAGATGCCCTATGCCTCCCTGTACGACAGGGCCACCTGTCAATGCGGCCTTGTAGCTGTTGCAAAACTACAACTCCCATATATTAAATATTTCACTTCAAAATTATTTTCTTCCCCATTTTCCTCCTCTAAAACCTAGGTGCGTCTTATGGTCCGAAAAATACGGTAATTATTGTATAATATAAGTAAAAATAACCATTTTATTTTGAAGCCAGTCAGTAACTCCACTGTCCTGGTTTTAACTGAATGCAACTTATAGGATTCTGTGGTGATGAAAGCAACACAAGGCTACAATGTCAAACTACAATTCTGTCAAGCTCCAGCTTACAATCCGATTATTAGAATCGTGACTAACTGCATGAAGATGCAAATTAACACAGACTTGGACTTGGCAATTTGTTCCTAAGCAGCCCACACAAAGGGAACCCTGTTTACATGCGATTGCCACAATTTACTGCCTGGCAACAGGCAAAACAGTTGTAACACTACATTTGTTGTTGGCAAAAATTGTAGTCACTTGTAAATGACATGAAGTGGTTTTTAATGATTATTGCCAAAAGAAATACATACACTTATGGTGTTGCAGAATATTCACAGAGAATTCGGAACTAAATTTAAGGCAGATTCCGCCTCAAAATCAGATACAAATTGTGGATGAAACTAGTTTCCTTTTATTTCAATGGGAGGCAGACATTTTTTCTTTTAGCTGATTTTTTCAGCTAGTGGAGGGAATCACACACACACACACCCCAGCAGCAGCTGTAGTTTCCCTTCCTCTCTGAGGGTTGGGTGGAGCTTAGCTGCTTTGCATTGCAGCCATATACCATGAGTAGAAAAATGTTCTGCTCTGTAAGATTAGGGCTACATGCAGACTTTGGACATGACTCCCTTTGCACAGCCAAAGATCACCAAGTTTGTCAGTTGATAAAGTGGCATTGGTACTCCTAGTGTGCTGCAACTGTAAAAAGATTGAGAAGTGTTCAATTTTTTTTCAATTAGAAGATGCAGTCGCTCCACCCTCAGCGGTCACAATGTGACTCAATTCACTTACATTGGGGAAGGATTCTCAGAGCAAACTAGAAATCTTTGGTCACGGCCAAAGTCACTGTGTAGCCCTTGCCCTTGTCTCCCTCTTAACTTTGAAACAGCACCAGATGCATGCATATATAGAAGTTTTATAAAATAGTCCTGACTTCTCCTCCCTAGAGAGAACAGAAAGAGCCATGTTATTCTCAGGGGGTCACCCTGAAATCACATGACCCAAATAGCAAGAAAATAACCCTGAATTTTCAGATAGAAAGTAATACTAGCCAAGTTATATATATATATATATATATATATATATATATATATATAAGGGAATAGGTACAAAAAGAAAGATAAAAAAAATAAATAAAATAAAATCCGTAGTGTTGCCGGAAAAAGTCCCGCAGTACCATGGGACCAGACAGCATCCTGGGACACTGGAGCGATGAGGACATGAGAGTATGGGGATTTTTTTTTGTGAGCAGGCCTTTTTTTGAGTTCTGTTTTTGACTCCCCACCTACAAAGGGCTAAATGTTTGTGGGACAAATTGTACTTCATAATGGTACCATTTATTATTCTGTACGATGTACTGGGGGGGGGGGGGGAATTAAAAAAAAAAAAAAAAAAAAAGTGGTTCTGCTCTTTTGATTTTTTTTTCCCCTGCTACAGCATTTGTAGAATGGGCGTTTTCAGACACAAGGATACCTAATGTCTATGTGAATGGGGGAGGGATTTGAATTTTAAATTCCCTGTATATTTATTAGACCCCTGGCATCGGGACTGCTCCTCCCTCTTTTCTGATTCTGCCGGCACACGTAATAGTCCCAGCGCTGCTCTGTAGCCAGCAATCCACCTCTACTGCGCAGGAGTGTGTGTGTGTGTGGGGGGGGGGTTGTAGTAACGTTCCATTTCCAAAAACGGGGAAACGGAATGTCACTGGTAACCAGAAAATGTCCCTGGGCTGGTCACATGACCGCCCCAGGAATATGGGTAAATATACATTTTTGATAAATTATGTAATTTACAAAGTAGGCAGGGGGAGGGTGTTTAGATTAGTGTAGGAATTCACTTTTATCCCGGACAACCCTTTTAATTTCCACAATTAATGTGGGCATTAGCGCCAGGTCTTTGCTGTATAATACAGGTAGGGGTTAATGGTCCTTCAATTTATTTTGGACATTACGGTCTGAACGGAGAGGCGGACCGCTAAAATGGTTTCACATAGAGAGCGACGGACCCCATTGACTAGAAACTAAAACTGGCGGAGCAAGAAGTCCTGTAACCGAGTCTCTGGCACATATGAATGTAGCCTTAGAAGACTTACAATTCTAACAACAGTTTAACAAATTCACAGGAAAAAAAAAAAAAAAAAAAATCCCCATTTTTTTTTAAAGGCATATATATATATATATATATATATATATATATATATATATATATATAAAACACAGTACAGACCAAAAGTTTGGACACATCTTCTCATTCCAAGAGTTTTCTGTATTTTCATGACTATAAAAATTGTAGATTCACACTGAAGGCATCAAAACTATGAATTAACACATGTGGAATTATATACTGAACAAAAAAGTGTGAAACAACTGAAAATATGTCTTATATTCTAGGTTCTTCAAAGTAGCCACCTTTTGCTTTGATTACTGCTTTGCACACTCTTGACATTCTCTTGATGAGCTTCAAGAGGTAGTCACCTGAAATGGTCTTCCAACAGTCTTGAAGGAGTTCCCAGAGATGCTTAGCACTTGTTGGCCCTTTTGCCTTCACTCTGCGGTCCAACTCACCCCAAACCATCTCGATTGGGTTCAGGTCTGGTGACTGTGGAGGCCAGGTCATCTGGCGTAGCACCCCATCACTCTCCTTCTCGGTCAAATAGCCCTTACACAGTCTGGAGGTGTGTTTGGGGTCATTGTCCTGTTGAAAAATAAATGATGGTCCAACCAAACGCAAACCGGATGGAATAGCATGCCGCTGCAAGATGCTGTGGTAACCATGCTGGTTCAGTATTCCTTCAATTTTGAATAAATCCCCAACAGTGTCACCAGCAAAGCACCCCCACACCATCACACCTCCTCCTCCATGCTTCACGGTGGGAACCAGGCATACAGAGTCCATTCGTTCACCTTTTCTTCGTTGCACAAAGACATGGTGGTTGGAACCAAAGATCTCAAATTTGGACTCATCAGACCAAAGCACAGATTTCCACAGGTCTAATGTCCATTCCTTGTATTCTTTAGCCCAAACAAGTGTCTTCTGCTTGTTGCCTGTCCTTAGCAGTGGTTTCCTAGCAGCTATTTTACCATGAAGGCCTGCTGCACACAGTCTCCTCTTAACAGTTGTTGTAGAGATGTGTCTGCTGCTAGAACTCTGTGTGGCATTGACCTGGTCTCTAATCTGAGCTGCTGTTAACCTGCAATTTCTGAGGCTGGTGACTCGGATGAACTTATCCTCCGCAGCAGAGGTGACTCTTGGTCTTCCTTTCCTGGGGTGGTCATGTGAGCCAGTTTCTTTGTAGCACTTGATGGTTTTGGCCACTGCACTTGGGGACACTTTCAAAGTTTTTCCAATTTTTTGGACTGACTGACCTTCATTTCTTAAAGTAATGATGGCCACTCGTTTTTCTTTACTTAGCTGCTTTTTTCTTGCCATAATACAAATTCTAACACTCCATTCAGTAGGGCTATCAGCTGTGTATCCACCTGACTTCTGAACACCACAACTGATGGTCCCAACCCCATTTATAAGGCAAGAAATCCCACTTATTAAACCTGACAGGGCACACCTGTGAAGTGAAAACCATTTCAGGTGACTACCTCTTGAAGCTCATCAAGAGAATGCCAAGAGTGTGCAAAGCAGTAATCAAAGCAAAAGGTGGCTACTTTGAAGAACCTAGAATATAAGACATATTTTCAGTTGTTTCACACTTTTTTGTTAAGTATAGAATTTCACATGAGTTAATTTTGATGCCTTCAGTGTGAATCTACAATTTTTATAGTCATGAAAATACAGAAAACTCTTAGAATGAGAAGGTGTGTCCAAACTTTTGGTCTGTACTGTATATATATATATATATATAAATAAATTCTCCACTTTCAAAACTGCACCCCTCAAATAACTCAAGACCGCATTTAAAGTTTGTGAACCCTTTAAACATTTCAAAGAAATTGCTGGAATCAAACCTAGGACTCCAGAGCTGCAAGGAACAGTTTGAAAAACTGAGCCAAAGACAACATCTGCAAGGAGTTTGTATGTTCTGCCCGTGTTTGTGTCGGTTTTCTCTGGGTACTCCAGTTTTCTTACACACACCAAAGAAATACTGTTAGGGAATTTAGATTGTGAGCCCCACTTGGGGACAGTGACTGACACTATCTGTAAAGAGCTGTGCAATATGACAGCGCTATATAATATATATTTATACCAAAATAAATATGGGAGGTGAAATTTAGACATTTCATTTTGCTTTAAAATTTACATATTCATAAGGGGTTAAAGGAGAAAACACATCACACAATTTGTTATGCTATTTCTCACGTGTACAGAAATAACCAAGATATGGATGAAAACTGCTGTTTTGGAATACAGCAGGGCACAGAAGGCTAGGAGCGACATTAGGCTTTAGGAGGGCAGAAACATTTTTAGGTGAAAGATCACCATGAGTATTTGAGGGCCTAATATGGTTATTTATATACTGCACTGGCAGGAAATTGCAGAGGCTCTGAGGTAAAATTATACTAAACCCCCCACAAAATATGGTGCAAGGAATTTATCAAGGGGTATAGTGAATATTCAAAAAATTCTTGTGCAAAGTGTAAATTGAAAGTTTTAAAGAAATATGCCATTTCAGTGTCCTATAAGTTATGCCCACTTTGTATCAGACACACACATACAAAAAAAAAAAAATGTAACCCTTACGTGATGCAGACATTTTTCATTCTTGTATTTTCGTTTTTTACTCCCTACATTCAAAAAGCCATAACTTTCTAATTATTTTTGTTTACATAGTCATATGAGAATGATTTTTGCGTGACAACCATTTATTATTCTCTACAATGTACTGGGAAGCGTGCAGTACCCCCATTTTCTTTCAGGTTTTGTTTTTACAACTTCAACTGTGCAGTAAAAAAATGCTATGTTAGCTTCTCCAGGTCGGTATGATCACTGAGATATCAAATTTATATATTTTTTTTTTTCCTTTGATTCATCATACTAAGACACCTGTAACTTAAGAAACTTCAGTGTAGGGAGTTGTGTAAGGTGTCTTTTTTTTTCGGGGCAATATGTAGTTTTTATTGATACCATGTTGTGGAATGTATGAGATTTTGCTCACTTTCTATTTTTTTTTTTTTTTAGGGAGGCAAAGAGATGAGCAGCTGGTTATGAATCATATAATTCGAGGATCAGAACTAGGTCCATGAAGAATCCACTGGATTCAGCAAGATAAATTTAAGTCGCCCCCAGACAAACTCTTTAAACTATGCAGGTCATTACATGGCCAGAGTTTTGGTACATTCTAGAAGCTGTACTGCCTGCTGATAAAGTTGTGCCCATGAGTTGCGCCACAGGAGGTGGTTGTTGCTCCCCTATAATGAGACTCTGTGGCGTCAGGAGTTACCTCTTGAAGAAACATCTCAGTTTTAAGGACACGCTAGGGAAGACATGTGAATACGGTAGCTTGCGGAAGAGAAGAAACACATTCATCAAAATATCACCTGGTTCAGTGAACAGGATCACCTCAAGTGCACATTTGGCAAGTAGGAGCATGGTTTTTGCAGTGGTGAGCAATGCATCCTTGTGACGGTTGTTCTATCATCCCATTGGGTGTTAACTATGTTGAAGACCTACTGTACTACATCTATCACAGTAAAGAGGAATTGTCTGTTCTCTCTCTCTGCCAACGAAAGACTCCAGGGGACCTGCAGGGCATGACGTCTGAACAGCAGCTCAGTGACAGGCAGCCAGTGTAGGGGCGCATCAACCGCCGGAGTGTGGTGCTACCCAAGTTAAGCACCATATTGCTCCCATCCTGATGTTGGTGACTGCTCCTGTCTACAAAAATAATATTTTGCAACATAATACAGTAAGCACGTTGTGTGACCTAAGAATACAGTGTAAAAACACCATTGTTACTTTGTAGAGTTTTATAATCTTTTAGTCTTTAATGTCACATGGGTAGGACACACTCCTCTTGCTGAGTCTTGTTGCTGTACATGTTATATTCTATTTATTATGCAATATATAGCCCTGTGTTGCAGTTTAATAAAGCAATGGATTATGATAACTGAACAGCTCTTACAATTTTAGAAGTGGGAGAGATCTTGCTCAAACCTGATACTGTTACTTGTTCTCTTTTCACTCAATGCTTTGCATTTCTGCACTGTTTTAGCTATGAAATTTTGAGTGATGCTAAGTTCAGAACACTGGACAAGCAGACTGCTAAGACAGGAGACCACATGTGAAGCACTACGGACCCCACTGGCATTTATAGGAAGCAAGGAGAATCAGCCACTCCCCTCTACATTCACTGCATTAAGAAAACCAGCCCCTCCCACCTCTACTCACTGAGAACACATCTTGATTTCAAGACAAGGAAGGACTTACAAAGTAACAGGGAATTAGCAGCAAATTATCTATAAGGGAGACACCTAGTGGCAGTAATTTTAAAGAGGATTTTCAGGCAGAAAAGTCTTCCTAACCTTGTGTCCACACAGCAGCATGTCAGCCAGTGACAGAGCAGTGATTCTCTGTTCAAATGGAGCATCAATGCCAACCACTGATCGGCTGATGCGCTTGTGTGCAGCAGGAGTTAAACAAAGACCGGGCACCCGAACGGAGACTCCTTGCTCAATCCCCAAACAGGCAGGTAAGTATATACTGTTTATTTAAGTCTCCTTGTGTGATCCCTTCATTTACAGACAGTATTAGTCATGAATACCGAGATGAGAATACCCCTATACATAGATAGAACAAACATCAGTGTGAACTAAAACATAGCTTTTAAGAAATTTATGAGAGGCTTGAATGCTTCGATAGGCCAACAGGTTGTTGCAGGTCAGGTGTGCAGGTCTTGGTAGGTAGATTCCTGTATGTGGTGAAAGTATATTCACATATCAATTTTTAAGCTTATTTTGAAATGTAAAGTGTTTGTAAGTGTTATGAAGTGTATTTCAGCATGTAATACAAATAGCTTCCCAATGGTTTAAATGAGAAATACCGAACATAGTTCAGATGGTACATGTTAAACAGCTATAAAAATGAAGTGACATGTCAAACATTGAAGCATTTTAGAAAAGGATTTTCTCTGCAGAAGTCAATAGCAGGAGGAAAATACACTTGTTCAGTTTATATTATCTAGGCATTTATGTAGCGGAAAATGCTTACGGGGGGGGGGGGGGGAAGGAATGGAAACTGGATCAGTGTAAATATATATGAGAAAGCCAGAAGTGGAACTTAAACTGAGGCAAAAAACTGACTACGTGAAAGTCTCCTTACTGCATCACTGGACTGAAATATGCAGAATTTTAAAGTAGTGGAAAAGGGGATGAAATTTTAAGAAAGGTCATCCACACAGCACAGAAAACACACAGAATCTGCTCAGAAATCTACCTGTGTTGCTGTTTTGTAGATCTCCAGCATGTCAGGAAGCATGCTCACATAGCAGCATCTGCATGTGGCCAGAACTCTACCAGCATACAGCGGTCATTGATCTATACTGCGACTTTAGTCATGCAAAAAAGACATCGCATCTAATGATTATCAATGTTGTGTTGCAACAAAACGCTACTCTTGACACAGTCGTCACAAAAAATCCAAATGTGCTTGATTTTCATTCACAAGACATGAGTTACATATGACTTTTCCACCATAGACCTCAATGGTCACATGTGACACGTCTATAATCATGTTTTTTTTTTTTTTTTTTTTTTTCAGCCAAACTAACTATAAAAACAGAGGCATGACAAGACAGTTAAATTGCACACATTGAAGGGAAATTTACTATTCCCTCTACAGCAGAAAACTGTCATAGATGGGAATAGTTGTGCGGCATGGCCCTTTCTTATGTCGAAGATGCACCACTTCCCTCCTTCTGTCCCGCTGGACACTTTTCCAAAAGTGGGTGGAGCAGGACAGGGACCCTCGGCCCATCAAATTTATTATAACTCACGCAAAAAAAAAAAAAAAAAAAAATGTTTACATGGATTACAAAAAAAATCTACACCAATTCCTGACTGACAGTGTCTTCCATTGTGGTGCACAGGAGTGCACCTAAATTATTAAGAGGTGCACTCCTGGTACAGAGCACCTGTCTTAATAAATACCAAACAATTATTTTCTTGCATTAATGCAATGTAGGACAAGCACTTGATGTTGCCAATGAGGACTATGCCACTCCTGCAGGGTGAATATAGGAATCTACCTATCAAGACCTATACAATCAAACTGCAACAACCTGGTTGGTCTCTTTCTTTTTGAGTTTTTCACATTTTAGATACATATGCACAGAAAATTGAACACAAACACAGCATAACATTGCTGTCAACTCCAGGTATCTCAACTGCATAAACTCATTGGATAACAACATCTAGAACTCCCTTCCAAAACCTACAGATTACCACATTTCCAGAGCATTTGCAGCAGGTGTGCAGCCTCACCCCCCCTCCACCCCCCCATACAGTTAGGATAACAGGAGTCACCTCTTACAAAGTAGGGCCAGTGTCTTCTAGGCTCTATGGATTAGATAAATTTGAAAGAGTCTGTGTGACTGATGGGGACAAAGTGGGAGAAAGCTCCACAACGTCCACCCACTGCACATTAGTTACGGGTCTCAGGTCTCCCTCTCATTTGGTTTTGCCCACTTACAGTTCTGTAGCCACTCCCCTATCAATCTGATATATGTACAAAATGGAACTCCTGGTGAAGCCAGCCTCAGAGACGTAAATGACCATCACATGAGACTGGATACAAGGAGTGACAAGAGAATGGCGCAACTGTAGAAATTTATAAAATTACTATGCAGCCTAAAGGGTACCCCTCAGGGTGCTTGCATGTGATCCAAGAGAGTTCATGAGAGAGTCACTCCCCAGTTGAAGTCCATGTTTTACTATGAAATATTTACTAAAAGTTGCATTTTAGTTCACACAACTGATTGAGTCAGTGATAAAAATTGATCTGGATTTGTTGGGATCCTTTACATTACAAATGGAAGTCATAATGCTAGTTAACTGAGCAGGACAGTTTTCCATATTACTGTACATTGCCCTGTGAAAACACCTTCCAAGAAACTGGCAGGTATAAACAGGTTGTCTTACAAAGACTACTTCTTTAACCCCTTCAAGACCGAGCCCAAAAGTGCGTTAGGACCAGACCTCATTTTTCAAAACTGACATGTGTCACTTTATATGGCAATAACTTTGAGACGACTTAAGTGATTTTGAGATTGTTTTTTCGTGACACATTGTACTTCATGTTAGTGGTAAACACTAATGAATATTTTTGTATTTATTTATAAAAAAAATAGGAAATTTGATGGAAATTTAAAAAAATAAATAAATAAAAAAATACATAAATCGCAATTTTCAAAATGTGAAATGCTCTGCTTTTCAGACAGATAGTCATACCACCCAAATACATTAATACATATTATCTACCATATCTCTGCTCTATATCGGCATCATCTTTTAATCATTCTGTTATTTATTTTGGATGTTAGAAGGCTTACAAGTGTAACAGCGATTTTGCAGATTTACAAGAAAATTTCCCAAACTAATTTTTTAGGGACCACTTCAGTTCTGAAGAGGATTATAATGGTCTATATATTAGAAACCCCCATAAATCACCCCATTTTCAAAACTGCACCCCTCAAATAATTCAAAATAACATTTGGGAAGTTTGTTAACCCTTTAAGCATTTCACTCGAATTAAAACAATATGGAGGTGAAATTTAGACATTTAATTTTTTCCCACTTATTCCTTAATTTAGCCCTAAAATTAACACATTCACAAAGGGTTAAAGGAGAAAATGCATCTCACAGTTTGTTATGCAATTTCTCCCGAGCACGGAAATACCCCACAAGTGGGTGTAAACTGATGTTTGGGCGAATGGCAGCGTGTGGAAGAGAAGGAGCGACACTGGGCGTCTGAAAAGCAGATTTTGCTGGAATAGTTTTCAGGTGCCAAGTCTCATTTGCAAAGCCTCCAAAGTATCAATACAGTGGAAGCCCCCTAAAAGTGACCCCATTTTGGAAACTACACCCCTCACAGAATTCATCAAGGGGTATAGTGAGCATTTTGACCTTACAGCCGTTTCACAGATTTTGCTAACACTGGGATGTATAAATGAAACATTACTAAAATGTCACTTTATCCCCAAAGTTTTCATTTTCACAAGGGGTTAAAGGAGAAAAAGCACCCCACAGTTTGCAAAACAATTGCTCCTGAACACGGCAATACCTCATATGTGGTTGTAATCTGCTGCATAGGTACATGGCAGGGCTCAGAATGGAAAGAGCGCTATTTGGCTTTTGGAAGGCAGATTTTGGTGGAATAGTTTTCAGGTACCATGTCGCATTTGCAGAGCCCCCAAAGTACCAATACAGTGGAAGCCCCCTAAAAGTGACCCCATTTTGAAAACTACACCCCTCACAGAACATATCAAGGGGTATAGTGAACATTTTGACCCTACAGCTGTTTCACAAATTTTATTAACATTGGGACATTAAAATGAAAAATTACTTTTTTTCCAATAAACCGTCAATTTAGCCCCAAATTTTTCATTTTCACAAGAGGACTTAGGAGAAAAAGCTCCCCAAAGTGTGTTACACAATTTCTCCTGAACACAGAAATGTCCCATATGTGGTTGTAATCTGCTGCATGGGTACATGGCAGGGCTCAAAATGGAAAGAGCGCTATTTAGCTTTTGGAGGGCAGATGTGGCTGGAATAGTTTTCGGGTGCCCTGTCGCATTTGCAGAGCCCCTAAAGTACCAATACAATACAAACCCCCAAAAAGTGACCCCATTTTGAAAACTACACCCCTCATAGAATTTATCTAGGGGTATAGTGAGCATTTTGACCTCACAGCTGTTTCACAGATTTTATTGACTTAGGGACGTAAAAACATAAAATTACTTTTTTCCAATAAACCGTCCATTTAGCGACATATTTTTTATTTTTGCAAGTGGTTAAAGAAGAAAAAACACCCCACAGTTTGTTACACAATTTCTTCTGAACACAGAAATGCCCCATATGTGGTTGTAATCTGCTGTATGGGTACATGGTGGGGCTCAGAATGGAAAGAGCGCTGTTTGGCTTTTGGAGGGCAGATGTGGCTGGAATAGTTTTCAGGTGCCATGTCGCATTTGCAGGGCCCCTAAAGTACCAGTACAATGGAAACCCCCTAAAAGTGACCCCATTTTAGAAACTACACCCCTAAAGGAATGTATCAAGGGATATTATGATTTTGAGCCTAAAAATGCTTCCCAAAAATTAATGTACAAATTGAAAATTAAAGTTTTTAAAGAAATATCCAATTTCAGTGCCTAATACGTTGCGGCCACTTTGTGGCATCAGAGACATGCACTCCTAAAACTATTAAGTGGGTTATCCCGGGGACAAAAAAATTAAATATGTGGGTATAAACTGCTGCTTGGGCACGCAGCAGGGCTCAGAAGGGAAGGAGCACTGTGTTTTTTTAGCTTTTGGAGTACAGATTTAGAGGGACTTTCTGGTCGCCATGTTGTTTTTGCAGAGCCCTGGAGGTGCCAGTTAATTGGAATTCCCCAAGAAGTGACCCCCCATTTTGTAGGGGCAATTTTAGGGTCTCTGCAAATGTGACATGGCGTCCAAAAAAAACAACAATCTAAATATACGCTCCAAAAGCACATAGCGCTCCTTCACATTTGCGCCCTGCTGTGTGCCCAAATGACAGTTTATGCCCACATGTATGACACTGGTGTACCCAGGATAACGTACTTAATGCCATATGTGGGTATAAACTGTTTGGGCACAGCCGGGCACAGAAGGGAAAGAGCGCTATTTTGGTTTTTGGAGCACAGTTTGCTTTTTGGACACCATGCCACTTTTTCAGAGCCCATGAATTGCCAGTAAAGTGGAATCCGCAGACATGTCACCCCATTTTGGAAACTACACCCTTCAAGGGATTTATCAAGTGGGGTAGCGAACATTATTAACCCTTAAGTGTTGCATTCTTTTAATTTCCAGAAATGAATGCGCAGCTGATAATGAAAAGTTAAAAATGAAATTTTTCTATAGATACGCCATTTCAGTGCCCAATATGTTGTGCCCAGTTTATGTCTGCACAGACAAACTCTCCAAAAACTGGTGAGCGGGGATCCCGGGCACAACAGCTTTTGGAGCGTTCATGTCTGATACAAGCCGGGCACAACATATTACGCACTGAAATGTCGTATTCCTGGATAAATTGTCATTTTCACCTTTCACCATCAGCTGCGTATTCATTTATGGATAATAAATTATAGCAACACTTGGGGGTTAAAAATGCTCACTGTACCCCAGGATAAATTACTTCAGGTGTGTAGTTTCCAAAATGGGGTGACATGTCAGGGGATTCCACTGTACTGGCATTTCAGCTCTGCAAAGGTGCAATGGCGTCCAAAAACCAAACCGTCCAAGTCTGTGCTCCAAAAACCAAATAGCGCTCCTTCCATTCTGTGCCCGGCTGTGCCCAAACAGGAGTTTATACTCACATATGACATTAAGTACGTTATTCTGGGTACGACAAGTGTAATACATGTGGGTATAAACTGCAGTTTGGGAACACAGTAGGGCACAGAAGGGAAGGCGCGCTATGTGGCTTTTGGAGCGCAGATTCAGATGTTTGGGATCTGGATGCCATGTCATGTTTGCAGAACCTCTAAAGTACCAGTAAAGTGGAATCCCCTAGGGAATGACCCCATTTTGAAAACTGCACCCCTCAAAGAATTTATCAAGGGGTGTAACGAGAATTAGTATCCCAGACGTGACTGCACAGCGGATGGGGAAAAGTCAATATGTAAGCTGTGCGTAGAAAATTGGGTACACTAAATTCCCTACTATTTCCCCAGTAGTTCCTATTATTGGGGAGGTCACTCTGGGGGTCACTTCTGGTTTATTATCCCTTGTAAGCTCTAAATCTGGGGTGTCCCCTGATATATGCTTGCACAGCTTATACATTCCCTTCCTGCCGCAGCCAGTTGTGTTCTAATGATTTGGCGATTATTTGGGGGTTTTTGTCTTCACATTGTACGAGCTATATTTTCTTTATTTCTCTGGTGATGTAGCCATATGAGGGCTTGTTGTTTGCAGTATGAGATGTATTTTTTAATGACATCATTTTTAGGTGCTTACAACTTATTAAATAAATTTTATTAACTCTTTCTTGGTGGATTAAAAAACAACTCCATCAATTCTGGCACTGCGTTTTACCTTTAAAATTTTTCACCATGCAGCGTAGAGCGTAAGTAACATGTTATCTTTATTCTGCGGGTCGGTACGATTACGGCGATACCTCATTTATAATGTTTTTTTATGCAATACCAATTTTGCAGAACAAAAACCCATTTGGGGACATAAATCTATTTTTTTTGCATCGCCATCTTCTAAGATCCGTAGCATTTTTATTTTTCAGTATAGAGAGTTGGTTTAGGGCTTATTTTTTGCGGGACAACCTGTGCTTTTTATTGGTACTGTTTTGGGGTACATATGACTTTTTGATCACTTTTTATGGCATATTTTGTAAGGTGAGATGGCGAAAAATCATTACTTTTGGCGTTTTTTTTGCGGTTTTTTTTTCCCCGACGTTCACCGTGTACATTAAATATGGTTTCAGTTTTATTGTACAGGTTGTTACGGATGCGACGATACCAAATATGTATTGTTTTTATTCATTTTTAGGTTTATTTTTTATATAATTCATTTTATATAGGAAAAGGGAATTTTTGGGGCTTTATTCTTTTATTAATTTTTTTTCACATACTTTTTTTATTTTTTCACTTTTTCATGTGTCCCATTAGGACACCTGAGCCAGAGATACTTTGATCTCTGGCTCAGTACTATACAGTAGACTGCAAGACACACGCATGCAAGTGTCTTGCAGCCTATACAGGAAGTCAGCGCTATGGAAACACAGCGCTGACTTCCTGAGGTCTCGGCAGGATCAACCAGGTAGTGGGGTCTCCAGGCAGCCTGGGGTCACTTGGCAGACCCCAGGCTGCAGATTATAGATATCGGCACCCCCCGATCTCGCCGCGGGGGGGGGGGGGGCGGCAAGATGGCGGAACCCCTTGAATGCCGCGGTCATGTTTGACCGCGGCATCCAAGGGGTTAAAACCTCCGATCGGAACTCAGTTCCGACCGGGGGTTATGGAGTAGGGTGTTAGCTGTCAGTTACAGCTAACACCCGGTTACGATACCGCCTGCAAGATGGTGGAACCCCTTGAATGCCGCGGTCATGTTTGACCGCGGCATCCAAGAGGTTAAAAACCCCGATCGGTGTTGAGCGCCGATGGGAGGTTAAGGAGCAGGGTGTTGGCTGTCAGTTACAGCTAACACCCTCTCCCGATGCCGCCCGCGGCACTAAGTGCCGCTAGCAAACACTTAAAATGCCGCGGTCGCTATTGACCGCGGCATCTTAGGGTTAAACAGCGGGGATCGGTGTTATCACTGGTCCCCGCTGTTGCAGCGGAGCCTGGCTGTCAGATACAGCCGGGCTCCCACGGTGATCACACGGGCTCTGCTTCTGAGCCCGCTCGATCACCATCACGTGCCTGTACGTGGGGATGCGGTAACTAACCACATTCTCCCACGTGCATGTACGTGAGAATGCGTGAAGGGGTTAAAGAACAGAAGTCAACTGATCCCTTAAATGTCTGGCCTCATTAATCCCCAGCAATGCCAATAATGGCCAGCCATACATTTCCCTTACAATGACTGAAAAGCAATGTAAGATGTCATTTCCATTAAAAATATAAGGCTGTTCCTGCAATAACCAGAGCTGTGGAGTAAGAATTTGAGTCGGGACCAAATTTTGGGTGGAGTCAGAGTCGCAAAAAAGTTACTGACTCCAGCTTCAAAATAACAATTGCAGAATATAATTATTTTAATATTGTACAATTAGATGCATATTTTGTTACACATTTACTGTCATAGGAACTCAGTAATCTTTTTTAATGAATTAGAACAGGGATGTCAAACTCATTTTCGCTGAGGACCAAATCAGCCTTATGGATGTCTTCAAAGGGCTGTTAGTAATTCTGCGACTGTATAAATGTAGCTATAGGGACAAGAATCTCTCACATTGAGGAGAGCACCAGTGAAGGTGTGTAGAGATTTTAATTGCCTTTTGCCCTCTACTTAGCATCTACATATCACAAGGCATTATGGGAAAGGAGCTGGGGAGCTCATGCGCCCTCTGTTGGATGTAACAGATCCTCAATTTGCTTTTGACTCACCGAGCCTTGAGACAGCAAAACAAGAGAGGGCGCATGAGCTCCCCAGCTCCTTTCCCATAATGCCTTGTGATATGTAGATGCTAAGTAGAGGGCAAAAGGCAATTAAAATCTCTACACACCTTTGTTACATCCAACAGAGGGCGCATGAGCTCCCCAGCTCCTTTCCCATAATGCCTTGTGATATGTAAATGTAGCTATGCCAGTAAGGCAGTTACATTTATAACCCATTGAAAGCAACCATAAGACTGATGTTAATATACTGTTAATACACACAGGTAATAGTGTCCTAGTTATCTCCCTCTGCAGGTAACTGTCCCCCCATAGGCAAATGGTCTATTCATCCTCCCACATACAGTAGATATTAAAGACCCCCACCACCACCACTGGTAATAGCTCTCCCCACCCCACCTCAAATTACATCACATACAGTCCAGGCCACACAGTTCTGGTGAATTGAATACTTACCTCTTTTTCCTGCAAAGCACTGATGTGGCGTCTGGCTGTGCACATCTTCTACTGTCCTGCCGGCTACCCTGTCAATTGCGCTATAGTACTATAGCGCAATTGGCAGGGGGGAATTCAGTGTGTTACAGCAGCATAGATAATACAAATACAAAAAAGCTCCAAGGTAGAGGCATTACAGTAACAGTAGGTACAGATAAAAAGGTAAAGGTAAAAAAGTAGTAGAAGGGATATCACAACTTAAGATCTCTCAGTTCTCTGTATGGAGTGATCAACGCTTAGGTCGGTGTTGGTTGTACAGCCTGACCACAGTGGGGAGGAAAGACTTCCGATAGCGCTCCTTCTCACACTTAGGGTGAAGCATTCGGTCACTGACAGTACTGCCCAGTGCTGTCACGGTCTCATGCATGGGATGGGACTTATTCTCCAGCATGGAGCTCACCACGGACAGTATCCTTCTGTCACCCACCACCTGCACTGGGTCCAGTGGGCTCCCCAGGACAGAGCTGGCCCTCCTAATCAGCTTGTTGAGTCTATTCCTATCCCTGGTTGATATGCTACTCCCCTAGCAGGCCACTCCGAAAAAAATGGCTGATGCCACTACAGAGTTGAAAAAGGCCCTAAGAAGTGCCCCCTGGACTATAAAGGCTCTCAGCCACCTAAGTAGATAGAGCCTGCTGTGGCCCTTTCTGTACAGTGCATCCAAGTGATCTGCCCAGTCCAGCTTATTATTGAGGAGCACACCCAGGTACTTATAGGTGTTGACCATCTCAATGCCCGTCCCCTGGATGTCCACTGGTTTTGGAGGATATCTGCGCTTGCGAAAGTCCACCAGCATCTCCTTGGTCTTCCCAGCATTAACTCTAAGGTGGTTTCGCTGGCACCAGTCCACAAAATCCCAGTTCAATTCTCTGTATTCCCTGTCATCTTCGTCTGTGATGAGACCTACTATTGCAGAGTCATCTGAATACTTCTGGAAGTAGTAGCTAGACAAGTTGCACCTAAAATGTGCAGTGTACAGTGTGAAGAGGAAAGGGGCAAGAACTGTACCCTGAGGTGCCCCCGTATTACAGATCACGGTATCTGACACACAGTCCCGGGCTCTCATGTATTGAGGTCGGTTTGTGAGGTAGTCTAGGATCCAGTTGAAGAGGTCCACTCCAGCAAGGGCCAGCTTGTCTCTCAGTAGCCCCGGCTGTATGGTGTTAAAAGCACTGGAGAAATCAAAGAACATTATTCTCACAGTGTTCCCTGGTTTCTCCAGGTGAGACAGAGCCCTGTGCAGAAGGTGGATGATGGCATCATCTACCCCAATGCCCGGCCGATAAGCAAACCGGAGGGGGTCCATAGCCAAGCTCACTAGAGGGCGGAGATGTGTGAGAACCAATCTCTCTAAGACCTTCATCAAGTGGGATGTTAAAGTCCATCGGATGAGGTGTCTTTGGAACTGGTACCACGCAAGATGATTTCCACAGCTGTGGTACCATTCCCAACAAACTATAAGGAAAAGGATTGTGACAACTCGATGAAATCAGGAATAGTATGCAATAAGCAAGACAAGGGGGGGGGGGGGGGATTTATTAAGACAGGCAATTCTTACCCCAGTCTTGATTCACCACCAGGATCACGGCTTACCAGAATTACCTAAGGGGTTTTAGGTGCGCCTGGTCTTAGATTTGTGGTATAACTCACGCCAGTTTTGTGGAGTGAGTTATAGTTGATCAATTCCAGAGATCAGTTGAGTGTCTCGCATTGCATATTCTGCAGCAAGATAGAGCACCCTGCTTTGATCTCTGTCTCCTATTGAAAACAATGGGAGGCAGATTTAGGGCATAATTTGGCGCCGATTTTGAGGCGAAATCCTACTCAAAGTCAGCAAGAAATTCCACTGTATGAACGGGCATAAAGCACAACATGTAAAACAGCACATCTGCTAACCCAGGTTTACAGGTCTCCCTGGCAGCCCCACTGTAACAAGAATAAACATGATTGTTTTCAAAGAGGGTGATGTCTATAAATACGGTGAGCCCACCAAGATGAAAAGTACAAGAGGCGCCACCTCTCCACTGGATGAATGGATGTCTTGGAAAAACACCACTGTAGCAGCAACAGCAACTGTTTCATCTGGACAGGGTTTTAGACCTTCACTTATGTGAGCACACACATTAGACAGATGTAGACTGTACACATGTTGCCTGACAGCTATCTCACCTGAACACCTCATATATAAGCACACATGGCATGCATATATTCTGTATTTGGAGACAGGCATGTGCAAAACAGTTGCCACTGTCCTGAAAACAAATAGGTCAGCTGAAATTCAAGTACCCATTCAATCTCCATTTGGGGGACAGTACAGACAGTAGATGGCATGGTGGCAGCACCACCACCAATCATCTAATGTGTATGTCTGTACAAGTTACCACAGTAAAATGGATACCACCTACGTAAATCGGAAGGGAAAAAAAAAAAAAAAAAAAAAAAAAAAAAAAAAACCACACACCACATCTCATAAATTGCTATCTTAGCTACAACCCTCAATGTCATCAGTTACCATGGGCTAGATGTAAAATCTGCCACCACTTCCTCCTGGGATATCACATTTCATAATGTGACTGGTGCTCTACATGACAGGTCGCCACCTGCACCTCAATGTTATGTCAGAAACTGAGATTTGCGCCAATACCCCTATAGCTCTAAAGGTTTAACAATATTCTTACAAATACTAATAAAACCATTAAGTTGTTAGTAAAGTGAACTGTCGCACAGTATACAGACACTTCCTGAGAAGTCATCACCCATACTGTTGTAGGGAACTGCCATTTCTACTAGTATATAATGTATCTGGCTTCTTTGCCCCTGCAGTTTGGCTTCAGAGACCCCAGGCATTTAGTGCAAGTTTTGTTTTGTAAATACAGTGAGTCAGACACTTTTTAGGGGGGGCCCCCCCGGGGGGAGAGATGTGAGCAGAGCTGCTGAGACAGACATGTTATGTCTGGGGGAGTCTAAGAGCCACTTGTTCCTCTTTACTTCACAGTATATAGTTAGGTATGTGTTACCCCCTATATACTCACAGGACCTAGCTAGTAACCGTAGTTAGGGATCAATATATATATAGTTCAGGGCAGTGATAGGTTAGGCTTCCGAAGGCCAACTAGCTAGTTAGAGGCCCGGTGGCACTAGTAGTTTAGCTGGCAGGTTAAGGACTCAGTGTTAGGGTAGTCAGGCCTGCATCTACTGCCGTCACCGTCGCCCTGTTTGCTGCCTGTGAAGAATCTCACCATCATCATCATCATCTCCTGATCGGCTGTCTGTCATCTCCTGGAAGAATCCGAGGATCCACAGTCATCCACAGGGGCCCCTGCATCTCTTCTGTTGCCTGGAGGTATTGTGCACCGGACTCTTGCTATATATTTATATATATACCCGGGTATATAACCTAAGACGGTTGAGGACTTGCTGGTTGTTGTAGTACTGCTGTGTTCTGAGTATATTGTATGTATGTATTATTACCCTGTTGATTCTTATAAAGCTATTGTTATAACCTTATGTGGTATCTGTATGTATTCCTCAGACTGTGAGATTAGTACAGTGATCCTTGTTAAGGCTACTAACTGTACTTCATGGGTAAGTCCCAGGAAGAGACCCCCCCTGTAATACAGAGGCTCTATCCTGGGTGGAGGCACTGATATATTTCATATATGTTCCCACTCTTCCCTTCAGCGAAGGCTTCAGGTCCCATTATACACACAGGTCAGCGCCAGAGTCTGTTGCGGGAGGGATAATACTCATACCCCCCCCAAAAGGGGGCACACTGGGAAAAACCGGAAAAAGTTTTTTTTTTTTAAAAAAAGGGGGAAGAGAAAATATGGGCGACATATTCCCCCCAGAAAGCAAGACATTTACCTCAGACAAAGCAGCGCCATACAATACACACCACCACCTAGTCGGTCACCAATGTCTCAGTGTTTGACAAAGCACAGGACAACGTTACCTAGATGCACATGACGCTCGATAAGACTCATCTATTGCTGGTATAGTATAGTTATCCCAGCACCCCCGCCATGTCCCGTCCACCTTACCTGTCGCCTCCTCTGTGTAGTTCCAGTACATGTGCTCAGCAGTCCTACAATCGCGGACGACCGCCGACTTCGTCCCACCTCAAGCACTACACCGGAGGAGACCGGCGCTACCCTCTCTTCATCTAACGCTCCCCTTCCCGCCCTCTCTTCCTGCATCCACTCAGCTCTGGCACCTCCCTATAAGCACCACCTCCTGGCAATGCCTCACCTTAATGCCGCTGGTGACAAGAGACGTCCACCTTTAATAGTGATGCTGCTTTGTGCCAGAGTGGGATTACTATGGCGTCATCCCAGGATGTGTGCCCGGAAGAGCTTACATTGTACTTTTCTGCCTTCTTCTACTGCTAGGGTGTACTTGGAAGAGAACGCAGGAGACCAGCGCCACCACCTGGGGTTACTGGTAGCACAAGTCCAGTAGCTTACACTGGCTTTACAGCCATGTCAAGGAGTGGTATTGTAAGCAATTTCCTCATAAACATAACATAAAAAATGTTTCTCAGGCTTTCTTTGCTAATGTAGACCATATGAGGCAAAGCGACTTTTTAAATCGCACTTGCGATAGATATTGTTGCAAGTGCTGTTTTTACGCCAAAAAGGGGGGCATGCTATTTGTGGGGACAGTTTACTGGCATAAATGGTACTGGAAATCTATCTTGATGCTTTACATAAATCCGGCTAATTCTCAGGAGGCGCAGGGATCATCACGATTGGCGTAGAATACACAGGTCTCTATAATTCCCCCCGCTGTCCATTGTGTAATGTTACTCTATTTCATAAAGTGTATGATGCGCATTGTATTGGTATTTGTAGCACGTTGGGGGGATTCATCAAGACTGGTGTATTATATAAGGAGGGTACAGTTGGGCCATATGAATTGTGAACAATGGCGTAACTTGAGGGGGGTGCACCGGGGCCCAGGAGCCTTAGGGGGCCCATAAGCACTGGCATCAGTATTGAGATTGCAGCTTCCATCTGGCCCATAAACCAAGGAGACCCACAGATTACCCTAACCACACTAAGGTTGATTAAACTCCTTAGCACACGTCACCATTACTATCAAGAATTCGCTGTAGGGATGATGTAGGGGGCCCCGGACAAAAGATTGCATTCACTTTGCAGTGAATGGAAAAATATTGTTTGTCCACAAGGTCTATATGACTCAAACTTGCTGTGTCATATAGAACACTGAACAATTTTTAAAATTGTTGGCAAACCCACTTTCTCATAGTAAGAATATATTATAAGCAACAAATTGATTCATATCAAAGTTTATTCTAAGCCTTTTTATAGACTCTGTCCCACATCCTATTAGATGTTGTAGCTGCTCCACCAAAAAGTATGCTCAAAAGTTTAAGTGTAAAGTTTGATTTTATAGGGGTTTCAGATACACCAAAAATATTAGAACTATAGGTAATGTCAGAAAAACAGATGAACAAAAATTACCCTGAAATGCATGTAACAAAGTGTTATAGTGTGTTATCTATAGAGAACTGTTTCATGAAGCTAATGTGGAAGGCTCCAGCAAGGTTTTTCTGAAAAGGGTGTATACAGGTATATTCACATGTGGCAGATAATTTAGGAAAATGTTTGTGATTCTTCTGTTTGTCTAATTGGGATTGCTGAAAGAAATCTGCTTGCAACAATCTCATTCAGGAGATTCAGCTTTAGAAACAATTATTTGTTTTGCAACAAATATTCTGACCAAGCTTTACTTCTGTGGTTACGACCAGAAACTGGTGTAAACGCGGAACAGTGTGGTGCGTCATTGGAGCAATATGGTGCGTCTAGTATGGGCTAACATTTTTCTACTTGCTAAACATATGATATGGATTCTCACAAAAAGGGTTTCTTAAATGCTTTACAATGAGCCTAAAATGTGCCAAGATTGTACTGTAACATTCTGATCCAAAGTGAAGCAACTATCATCCAATATCGCCCACTATGAGAAATCTGGCAAATTTCAAACAACCTGTCTAAGTTTACATCTAACTTACTAAAATCTGGGTCAATGAGTGTGAATACACCATACAATAGCATGAAGAGGATTCATTTGTATACTCACACAACCTCATCCAAAACAATTTTTGGTTTGAGGCATTCATGAGCGTCGTAGAAAGGAGAACATTTTCAGATTCATCCATGATGGCTTCTGAAACTAAAGAGCCAATGAGTGCTTTTAAGTCAGTAATATGACATATGACACAATTATCCTGAAGCCATTTTCACGACGTAGAGAGACCTGAAAGACTTCAGCTCAGCTATTTAACGTGTCTCAGTGTGTCACAGAAGTCATTATCTTGCTATTACTACCTTGCTTTCTTTGTGTTTTGCGTTTCAGTATTTTTTGGCTGCTGCT
The DNA here is from genome assembly GCA_947044405.1 of Leptodactylus fallax. NCBI lineage: Eukaryota > Metazoa > Chordata > Amphibia > Anura > Leptodactylidae > Leptodactylus > Leptodactylus fallax. Next base: position 6,388,828 of record CAMRHE010000023.1, on the reverse strand, counting down.
GGGGTGCACATAGCAGAAAGCTCAGAAAGCATTACAAGCAGTAGTAACAAGACTTTTTTAACAAATTACTTTGCCCACTGCAAATATTTAATTAGTGGAAACTCTCTGAACTCCTCCAAAGCTTCATAATACTCCTCTCCTGCAACAGACCCTCTTAATACACTATTTGGCTGCTGCAGAATATCATTAACCCTTTCATGCCAATTTATGTTTTTGCATTTCCGTTTTTCCCTCTCCCCATTCCAAGAGCCATAACTTTTTCACTTTTCCGTTCACAGAGTCACATGATGGCTTATTGTTTGTGGGACAAATTGTACATTGCAATGGCTCCTATTTATTATCCTATATAATGTACTGGGAAGCTGGAAAAAAAAATTCTGAATGAGGGGGAATTGGAAAAAAAAACACATTTGCGCCAATTTCTTAAGGGTTTAATTTTAAGGTATTGACTATGTGGAAAAAAAAATGACATGTTACCTGCATTCTGTGGGTCAGTACGATCATGCCAATACCAAATTTATATAGTATTTGTAATGTTTTGATACCTATTAAAAAATTTTAAACTTTGCAAAATAGAAAAAAAATTGTGTAGCCATGTTATGACACCTGTAACTTTTTTATATTTATGTGTATGGAGCTGGGTATGGTGTCTTTTTATGTGGGATAAAATGGTGTTTTATTGATACCATTTTTGGGAAGTTCTGATAGTTTGATCTCTTTTTATTCAATTTTTTTTAGGAGGGAAAGTATTGAAAAAAAAATCGCCATTTGGCCATTTTGATTTTTTCCCCCCCGCTACGCCGGTGGTATTGGATAAATATTTTTTATATTTTAACAGTTCGGGCATTTTTGAACACAGGGTCACCTAAAGTGTTTATGTTTATTGTTGTTTATATATGTGATCTAGGGAAAGGGGGGGTGTTTTTTTTTTTTTTATACTTTTAAAAACTTTTTACATTTTTTTTATTTTACTTTTATTTTCAAATTCCCTAGGGACCTTGATCCCTAGGGGGTCTGATCGCTTATATTATTCACTGCAATACTAATATGTTGCAGTGAATAATAAAAATCCATTCACTTCTATTACATAGAACTGATGTAATGACAGGCCTGGGAACCTTCAATAGGCTCCGAGCTGTCATGGCAACCAATCGCCGCCCTCCGATGATGATCTGTCAAATATGGCGGTGCCCATGGCCCTAGTACTCTAGATTCCGCGGTCACGTTTAACCGCAGCATCTAAAGTGTTAACAGCTGCAATCAGTGCCCACGCCAACGTTAGCAGCGGGTGCTGGCTGTATTATACAGCCAGCATCTGCTGTTTATGGAGAGAGCTCAGCTCCTGAGCCCTCCCCATACAACCCTTCCCGCATAATCACGTAAATTATGGGTTAATACACACCATGGCCGCTTCATATAATCATGATATACAATTCCATTGCTAATGAACATCATAAATGATGAGTAGAATTGTGGATAGTAGTATAACAAAAGAGAACTACAAATCTCAAATGACCAACCTGTTATTATAGGTTCAGTGAACATTACAGGGAGGGAAGTACAGTGGCTTGCAAAAGTATTCATACCCCTTGAGCTTTTTCACATTTTGTCACCTTAAACTTCAAACTTAAACGTATTTTATTGAGATTTTAAGTGATATTCCAACACAAAGTAGCAGATAATTGTGAAGTGGAACAAAAATGATACATGGTTTTCAAAATTGTAATAAAATAAAAATCTGAAAAGTGTGACATGCAGAAGTATTCAGCCCCTCTATATCAACACTGAAATTTCAGCCGCAAGTCTTTTAGGGTATGTCTCTACCAGCTTTGCGCATCTAGAGACTGAGATTTTTGCCTATTCTTCTTTGCAAAATAGCTCAAGCTCAGCCAGATTGGATGGAGAGCGTCTGTGAACCGCAATTGTCATGTCTTGCCACAGATGCTCAATGGGATTTAGGTCTGGACTTTGACTGGGCCATTCTAACACATGAATATTCTTAGATCTAAACCATTCCACTGTAGCTCTGGCTGTATGTTTAGGGTCATTGTCTTGCTGGAAAGTGAATCTCCTTCAAAGTCTCAAGTCTTTTGCAGCCTAAAACAGGTTTCTTCCAGGATTGCCTTGTATTTAGCTCCATCCAAATTCCCATCAACACTGACCAGCTTCCCTGTCCCTGCTGAAGAAAAGCCTCCCCACAGCATGATGCTGCCACCACCATGTATCACAGTGGGGATGATGTGTTCAGGGTGATGAGCAGTGTTACTCTTCTGCCACACATAGCGCTTTGCATTTAGGCCAAAAAGGTCAACTTTGGTCTCATCTGACCAGAGCACCTTCTTCCACATGTTTGCTGTTTCCCCTATATGGCTTGTGGCAAACTGCAAATGACACTTCTTATGTCTTTCTTTCAACAATGGTTTTCTTCTTGCCACTCTTCCATAAAGGCCAGATTTGTGGATTGCACGCCTTATAGTTGTCCTGTGGACAGATTCTCCCACCTGAGCTGTGGATTTCTGTAGCTCCTCTAGAGTGACCGAAAGCCTCTTGGCCACTTCTCTGACCAGTGCTCTCCTTTCTCCATCTGTCAGTTTAGGTGGACGGCCATGTGTTGGTAGGTTTGCAGTTGTAGAATACTTTTTCCATTTTTGGATGATGGTTTGAACAGTGCTCCTTGGGATGCTCAAAGCTTGGGATATGTTTTTATAATCTAACCCTGCTTTAAACTTCTCCACAATTTTATCTCTGATCTGTCTGGTGAGTTCCTTGGTCTTCATGATGCTATTTGTTCACTAGTGTTCTCTAGCAAACCACTGAGGCCATCACAGAACAGGTGTATTTATACTGCGATTAAATTACACACAGCTGGGCTCCATTATCTAATTAAGTGACTTCTGAAGGCAATTGATTGCACTGGATTTTATTTAGGGGTATCAGAGTACAGGGGGCTGAATACTTTTGCAAGTCACTGTATATCAGGGGAAACTACAAGTCTCAGCATACATTTATACTACTGTAAGAGGATCAGAGGATAGGACATTCATTTCTCTTATTAACCTCCCAACATCCAGCATACTATTATAGCAGATGTAGGGTATTTAAATATGGCAGCCGCTCAGATCCTGTATGTCGGATGGTCTCCCTATTAAACAGTGCCTTCATTATCATGTTTGAGACATAGAGGTATCACTTTATTCCTTCTGACATATTTATGCCATATTCACAGCATGTACCAGAAGCGAGTGATTGGTGCAGTACAACGTATCTCAAGAATGGGTGTCTTCTGACTCCTGTTTGCAGTCACTGAGAATAGATAGTACACCACATAAGTGCAGCCCTCTCTATTCATGTCTACTGTATTGATTATTTCTGGATGTAAATGGAGAAAACAGAAATTCTGTCTTTTTTTTTTTTTTTTTTTTTTACAGTTATACATTTTTTTTGTACCATGCAGCATAAATAATATATTTTAAGTCCTTATAATTTAATTCCTGTATGATAAAGTGATACCAAATTTACATTAAAAAATAATTTTGGACAATAAAACCACCTTTCTTAAAAAATTATTTTGGTACAATTATTTTTTTTACTTTCCTGAGAGGCGAACCAAACCAAAAAAGCCCAGTTATTCTGACATTGTTTTTTAAAAAATATATATTTAAAGCATTCATTGTGCAAGATACTGTAAATTATATGGATGCTGCGGTACCAATTATGGGTTTCCATTTACAGAAAAATATAAGGGAAAAATTAGATGTTTTAAACTTTAGAATTTTTATTTAATGTGAATCATGATGTAGAACATTTATTAGGGGACTTTAACATAAGATCTATTGCTCATTTACATGGCATACTGCACTGCTGTAGCTATTCTCAATATCATGCAAATATGCATATGTTGATTTAGTCACTCAGTGAATTAGCAATATCACAATCTTTATTTAAAACTATTAGTCATAATAACCACAAGGTATAATAAAAATAAGTCACACAGGATAGTAACTATAGTATGTCAACTATAGCATATGATATAACACACACAGCTGTTTCCAATGAATATTAAAGTACATCAGTGTAGTTATAACACGAAATGTTAAAAATGTAGAAAACAAGAGGTTACATACCCACGTTGCACACTTGTTAAAAGAGTTTTGAATTTTCTGAGTTGATCAGATGTCCCCTGCCAGATGATAAAAATGGGCCCATTATGTGAATACATAACGATAAGCATTTTTGACATATAGTATAGATCATACATTATCTTTTATATTTTAAAATATATATATACTGTATCTTAAAATGTATATCCAAATGACCCATATATCATGTTTCATGCTTATATCTTTTTATAGGAGTATTTATGATTCACGTGTCGGGTTTGGTGTCTCCCAGAGTTGACAGGACAACATTTGTACAGTTCTTTCTTACCTTATTCAGTTTCTAAGATTGATGACCATCAATATTAGATCTGTGGGGTCTGTTACCCATGACCCCCACAGATCACCGGTACCAAGATACGCTGTTCATTCTCCATACAAATGTTAGATATAGCCAAGTGTAGGTAATACAGCGCTGCATTTTCGGACCCCCACAGATCTAATATCGATGGCCTATCCTAAAGCCAGCCAGATTCTACAAAAGGATCCTGGGGAACCGGTGGATGCTGCAAGGATGCCTAGGAGAGGTGAGGCAAGGTGAGAATATTCATCAAAATGAATCTGGTGAGGTGCGCCCATCTCTACTCAATATGCTACACCCACCGTGTGCTAAAAATAAGCCCAAATTGTACTGCATATTTTTGTCTGAAGCTAAGCCAATTGGTGCTGTAAAGTTAGATGAAACAATCTAAAAATATGCCAGATTTATCAATCAGCATTAGACACTGATAAATCTGTTGCAGCTTTAGTCTGTCTGGTCTAAGGGGAAGATTTTTTGCCACATTTTGTTGATTTTTTATTTTTTGTCTGGCGAAGTTTGCTATAAATTTTCAAAATGGTGCAAATGGTTTGGTGAATTTGTTTCATGTTTTAGGTAGATTTATATTTTTAGATTTAGATTTTTTAAACCCTCCCATATCTATTATGCTGACTGTTTCCAGGAAACCCGCCTCCCGCCCCACTTATGAGAATTATAATGTATAATTATGGTTTTTTTTTTGGGGGGGGGGGGGCCCCCCCCTCCGGCACTATAACATTATAAATTATAACACACTGTTACCATAGATTATACCATGGAAAATGGAGTAACATCACAGGATAGAAGTTAGACTTTAATATGCACCTAATTTATTAAACAAGCAACATTTATTACATTTATTGGCACAAATTATACTAACACAAAGTTTAAAAATTTCCCCAGTGATAAGCCCCTGCCCTGTGTTTGTTGCCCACCACAACCAATAAGAGCTCTTTCATTTCTTAAAGTGCTCTAATAAAATGAAAGCTGTACTATTATTGGTTGTTATGAGCCACAAACTTTTCTCTTTTAGACAGGTGTGTTGGATTTCCTCCACTTAATACAGTTGTGCTAAAAAGTTTACATACCCTTGCAGATTTTTTGTTTTTTTGGCCTTTTTTCAGAGAATATGAATGATAACACAAAAACTTTTTCTCCACTCCATTTATTGTCAAACTTCTGTGTTTTCTCTTTTTAAATCATAATGACAACCAAAAACATCAAAATGACCCTGTTCAAAAGTAATACAGAAAAAAGTAGGGAAAAAAACTGGGATATAATGGTTGAGCGCTGTAAGTAAGGGTGTATGAATAAAATATTTGCAAAAAGAATGCTTGTGAATAAAAACAAAGGTTTTATTGGTTCCACACCGGAGGTACAACAATAGGCTACGCGTTTCGACGCTGTACTAGCGTCTTCATCAGGCCATAAAATATAGCAGAGTGCAGGGCAGGAGGGGATACGTGAACAATTCTTTTGCTTTCCCCATGACTCACAATCCAGAAACGTCAGTGTCTGGAGGAAAGATGCAACAGTCTGTCTGGATCCCAGAAACTCACTCAGCTTTTATGCACACACTGATTACAAGCAAACAGGTCACAGGTGAGGATGTTACCTTTAGCCATTCAAACCCCTTTGTGTCAACTTCTGGGCATCTTATCAGGCCAAAATCATCAGGGTGTGTGAACTTTTGAACAGGGTCATTTTGATGTTTTTGGTTGTCATTATGATTTAAAAAAAGAAAACACAGAAGTTTGACAATAAATGGCTTCAACCAACCACTAACCAGGAGTGGAGAAAAAGCTTTTGTGTTATCATTCATATTCTCTGAAAAAAGGCCAAAAAAACAAAAAATCTGCTGGGGTATGTAAACTTTTTAGCAGAACTGTATAGTTTACACATAAAATGGCACATCTATATTCAGTGTCGGACTGGGATGTCTAGGGCCCACCAGTGGAATTGTTTCTAGGGGCCCACCATCAGGACCCCTGCATTTCAGTGGTACTGAAACAGGGCGGCTAAAGGTAATGACATGCCGGGAGCCATGCTGCTCACCCACTATACCATGTGCACCACTGCACTACCTAAACCTACTGCTACGCCCTGTATGGCAAGTGAACAGCGTGGCTCCTAGAATTGTTACCTTTACCTGTAGCCATACTGTCCTGGAAAAGCTGATCTGCAGAGGTCCTGGCTGTTGTATCATCGCAGATGTAATATTAGAAAGATGGATAAATCCTTTAAAGAGGTTGTCCAGGAATTGAAGCAAACCATGTGGCTGGCGGGAGGTGTAAAGTAAAAAATAAATAAATTAAAATGCATACTCATATGTCCCCAGCACTCTGTTGTCCGCTGCCAGTGTCCATTCAGTCTCATGCCGGCGACTCCTTGCTGGGAGTCCTGCACCTCATGTGACCACTAAGACCAATTAGGTACAGGATTTCCAGAAATGAGACCGAACAGACACAGGCAGGGGACAACGGGGTGCTGGGGACAGAGGAATATGTTTTGGTTTTTTTTGTTTTTTTTTTAATTCTTATTTTTACACCTCCCTGGCGGTCGCCACTATCTCTCCAGTTTATGGACAACCTCTTTTAAGGGGTTGTCTGGGCCAAATTTTTCTATGGTCACTTCACTGGTCCCCCCACATAGTGGCCTCTTCACTGGTCCCCCCATACTGTATGGGGACCAGTGATGGGGACATTATATTGTGTGGGAGCAGTGATGTGGGCTAACATCCTGTGGGGGGGACATTAAACAGTGTGGGGAATATTAAATGGGTTGTCCAGGATTAATCTTTTTTATGGCCTAAGCTTAGGATAGGCCATAAATACCTGATCAGTAGGGTGCTGACACAAGGCCCCATCAGCTGTTCGGAGCCACTTCCAGAGCCCGTTCTGTACACAACACAGGGCCGGAAGCAGAAAGCTCCATCCGCTGTATAGCAGCCCGGCGCCTTCACTGCAGCTCAGCTCCTACTGACAATAAGTGCTGAGATACAGTGAAGGTGCCCAGCCCCTATACAGTGGACAGAGCTTTCTGCTTCTGGCCCTGTATTGTGTACAATACGGGCATCAGAAGTGGCTCTATACAGCTGATCGGTCCGGGGTCAGCCCTGTACAGATCAGGTATCTATGGCCTATCCTGAGGATAAACCATAACAAATTATGCCTGGACAACCCCCCAGGGCCCCCCTAATGTGCCTACACTTTAAAGAGGTTGTCCAGTACAATTTTTTTCTTTTTTATAATTAGTCCGGGGGAGGTGAATCCCCCCTACCCCCCCCCCCCCAAAAAAAAAAAAAACATACTAAACATACTCACCTGTACCCGATGTCCTCACAGCACAGTCCGGTCCTGCAGTTCCGCTGTCTTCTTTTTGCCAGAAGTCCTCACTAGCTGTGACGTCCCAGGTCACTTCCCTTAGGCCGCTGATCAGCCTCAGAGGTCACGTGACGTCACAGGTAGTCACATGCAGGGGGAACTTAAGCTGGAAGAGAACAACAGAACTGCAGGCCGAACTGCGCTGGGAGACACTGGGGACAGGAAAGAAAGGTTTTTTTTTTTCGTTTGTTTTTTTTTGTTTTTTTCGCCTGCCCCGGCGTAATTAAAAAGAAAAAAATATTATCCTGGACAACCCCTTTAATGTACCCCAGGCTATTGGCCTCCATCACTGCCCTCCCCCCAACAATATAATGGCCCCATCAATGGTCCCCATACAGTATAGGGGACCAGTGAAGAAGCCACTGTATGGAGTATATGCTCCACAGTGGCCCCCACACAGTATTATATGCTCCACAGTGGCCCCCACACAGTATTATAGGCTCCCCACAGTCCCCTCCGCTTCGGTGGTTTTATTATATTCTGGGGTCTCCTCAGACCCCAGAGTATAATAATCGGAGGCCCAGGGAAGGTGATTAAAAATAACAAACATTCATACTCACCTTGCCTTACCTTTCCTTATCATCCTCGCTACATCCTGCTGTCTTCAGGCCCTCTTCCGACGTCGCTGCTGAGGCCTGTGATTGGGCCTCAGTGGTCATGTGGTGGTGCACTGACGTTATTACGCGGACGCGCCCCCATGTGACCACTGGGGCCTAATCACAGGCCTGTCACATGACGGAAGAGTGCTAGAGAGGATGCTGGGCTGCCATCTGTTGCAAAGGGGCCTGCAATATGCCAGGGCCCCTTTCCAATAACAGTATGTATAGAGGTCGGGAACCAAGCTTTCCCCAACTGCTATCATAGTGGTCTGGGGCCCCGGCCATCTCCAGCTGGCCACGGGCACCATACCCCGCCGAGCCCGGTCACGGTCGCACCCCCTGCGACCGCTATTGTTACGCCACTGGTCAGAGGATCCCGATCAGGCCCCTGACCAATGCATCTGCATTGGTAACATGAGGACTAATAGTCAGGACTTGGGGCTCACCGGTGGAGTCACCTGTTCCCCGGTGGGCCAGTCCGACCCTGTTTACAAGAATACAGCTACTATAATACTGCTCCTATGTACAAGAATATAACTACTATAATACTGCTCCTATGTTCAAGAATATAACTACTATAATACTGCTCCTATGTACAAGAATATAACTACTATAATACTGCCCCTAGGTACAAGAATATAACTACTATAATACTGCCCCTATGTACGAGAATATAACTACTATAATACTGCACCTATGTACAAGAATATAACTACTATAATACTACTCCTATGTACAAGAATATAACTACTATAATACTGCCCCCTATGTACAAGAATATAAATACTATAATACTGATCCTATGTACAAGAATATAACTACTATAATATTGCTTGGGTTGGCCAAACACATGAGTACACTTAAGGCAGTGGTGCTGGAGTTGCTCCTTCTGTAGTAATACAGACACTCGGGCTCTTTCAGAACACTTCATACAATAATCACCTTGTGTGTAATCCTTGAGTGTAACGTTTCGCTCTCATATAAATGACCGTCATCAGACACTATAACAAAATAAAATATCAATACAAGTATACAAATATAATCTACAAGTATGTTACAGAACATAGGTATGTATGCAGATAAATATGACTGGTATAAAGTATAAGGGATATGTAGGTACATATAATATAGATACAATACATGTAGAGTGCGATATATTTAACATTATAGTTATACAGATTGTTCTAGATTTCTAATATCAGAGAATAATGCAATAAAATACAAAGAATGTAATAAGATAAAGATACACAAGGCCGGGCTGAGGATTATTAAAGGGGTTTCCAGTGTTAAAAAAACATAATATTGTCAGCTGAGTATGCAAATGAGATTGACCTTTACTGTGTATGCAAATTAGATTGACCTTTACCATTGGAATTCCAAGTCTATTATGACATCACCAGACCATGATGACATCACAATGATGGCCCCTGCATAGAAGACCTTACACTACAGAAGCTGCTCACTCCTACAGAGGACGGCGAAAGGCGAGGACTATGCTGAGGAGACTGCACCAGGTATGTACAGTATAGAAGATTTACTATAGGGGGCGCTCACATGTCCATGCTGGGGAGGATTCAGGATATCTAACTTTCCTTTCACATCACACAACACAGCGCCCCCCAGTGCTGGCTCCTTGTACTTGTGTATAGACTGAGCATCTGCGGCTCTTACTTATTATTATAATGATATTGGGGTAAGGATGAAATCACACAGGCAGATTTTGATGGTGTCCTATTATTATATCCCCATCCCTTTTAGCTCCACTTGGACCCCAAAAACTACATCAAAACCTGCCTGTGCGATTGCAGCCTAGACATCCCATACAGAGATATATACAAGTGACCGGGACATGAGAATTATTTTGGAAGTTTTTATACCCAGCGCTGGGGGGAATTTATTAAGGCTCTGTGTAATGTGAAGTGCTGGAGTATTATACACTCGCCTACTAATAAATGTATCGCCTCTATGGCCGCCTCTGTCAGAAAGTCACATTTATTGCACTGGAATATGCAGTAACTCCTGAGGTCAATTTTGGTAGCAAATTTTGCCAGGGTGTTTTAGACCCCACCCAGTCTGCTAAGCCACGCCCACTTAAAAAGCATAGAATCCCAAAAAAGTTACAAATGTTTATGTAAATGAGGCACGGGCCAAAACTGACAACTTTATTCTGCCACAATTCCAGCAATGATTAATTTACCCCTTGGAACATCACATGACCATATGACATCACAATGATGTATTTACATACAATGACCTTAGACTATAAGAGCATTTCTATAGGTGAGGTCCAGGCCAAGAGAGGGGAGGACGAGGCCCGGTATGGAGGGAAATTTATCAGGTCTGGGGTTTTATACTTCATGTAAAGTGCAAAATACACTGAATTTATTAAGAAGTACAAGCTATGAGCTAGTTTACATTTGTGCCATAATTACTCCATTTTTTGGTGTAAATTATAGTTAATCTGTGAGTCGAGTGAGGCTCTGCCCCTTCTGATAAGCCCCTCCCATTTCATAAATGAGCTGATATTTGTGTAATGTGACGGCTTCAGGTTTTATATTCACTCACTTTCTATCTGTCACTTTATTTCAGTCTCTATCAGGGTAGTCTGAGCCGCCTCCTCCACAGGCCTGAGAGGTAAGTACCACAGCGTTATACCCCACCGCTATACCCCACTTCTATTATATTCATTAATTAATATATTTTATATTATTATTTTTAGTTGAAATTTGGGTATTTTAGATTTTGGGCCTTAATAACCAGACACAGGGGGTTTTGGGGAAGATTACCTACAACAGACGACCTCTTACATAGGATCTATAGGGGTATGTGAGCGCCCAAGAGAATAGAGGTGGGGGGTCACATTATCAGTACCATGGAGTATCAGGCACCGCTCCTGGCTTACAAATAATACAGTAAGTCGCTCTCTGATTTGTAGTTCCACACTTCTCCTCCAGAGGCGCTGCAGGGGAAAACAATGCTTAGTCTTAGTGAACCTGAAGGAAAGGTCACAGGTTTAATAAGGAGGGATTATTCTACAGATGTCACCTGGAAAGAGAGATCCCAAAAATGTCAGAGGTGTCACCAACTGCAGCGACCAATCAGAGAATAGTTTATTAGGTGTAATTATTAATAATAGGATTGGGGGGGGCTAGGCAGCTCAAGGGTGGGGCAGGGAGGGGCTGGGCAGCTCAGGGGTGGAGCAGGGAGGGGCTGAGAAGCTCAGGGGTGGGGCAGGGAGGGGCTGGGCAGCTCAGGGGTAGGGCTGGGACAGTCAGAAGATCAGAAGAAATGACTGACTTTGTTTTTCTCCTTTCTTTTCCTTCACCAGGTCTCTACAAAAAGATCTTCATGACAAAGGCCAAAGTAGGGCCGGAGGATTCCTTCCTTTAGATTGTAAGCTCCTCGTAGCAGGTAAACATTAACTATTTAATGACCACTCCCCCACCCACTATAGTTCATACCATGAGCGCCTTCATAGTCTACAATTTTTTCTTCTATTCCAAATGGTAGTAGACTGCCCCCTATGTTTTTGGGGTTGGTGTAGATGAAGCCGTAACCGCTCATGGCCTGCATGCAGCCGCAGGATTTCTTAGCATGGCTGCCTCTTGTATCACAAAACAGCAGTCATTGAAGGGTCAATGATGGTTTTCTTTAGTCTGTAAGCTCAGAAGAGCAGGCGTCATAGAAGGTTGGAAAGAACCTCCGCAATTGTAAGCCTAGTTAGTCCCCGGAGGATCTATAGGGTCCTTGCTCTTATGTCTACTCCATAAGGGTTTAAGTAATCTGGAGGATGACTTTTCGGCAGGAATCCTCTCTTTAGGCTAGGGGTAGTGATGACCAGGTTGGTTATCACAGAGAGGTTTCCTTTCTATAGACTGTAAGCTCTTAGGAGCAGGAAGACGCCAGGTTATATTGTATGTATTATTATATATGTGCTTATGTAGATTGTCAGCTCTTCGGAGCAGGTTTCAGGTTTCTGGTCAGCAGTAGGCAGATGGATAGACATGATCCAGGGTTATATCGCCGATCGCTATATTTGGGGGTCAGGGAGGAATTATTTTTTTCCCCTGAGACTCAGATCTCGGGGGTTTTTCTTCGCCTTCCTCTGGATCATCGGGTTGGGGCTCTTATAAGGACCACAACCCCCATCATTTAGTAGGATATAATACGAGCCCTTATTATTAATGGCTCCTCTGCTTATTGCTAATAAAAGGTATAAAATTAGCCGTTCCAGTGTCCTTATTGTCTCCGATTATTCATTTGGTACAATAAATGATCTCTTGTCATCTGCTACATCTACATCTAACACATTAGTGGGCCAAGTGTAAAGTTGTCATGAGCGCCCCCTCCTCATTTCCATAACCTCCAATATTGTAAAATGGGAATGGCACAACCTACCTGACCTATGTGAGGGTTCAATAGGGGGTGTTATACGTAGTGGGGGCTGAAGCCATTATACTGTTTGGGGACTGCGGACAATATGCTGTGCGGGGGCCAAAAAGGCATATTATACTATACATGTCGCCAGTGGCGTAACTAGGAATGGCTGGGCCCCAAGGTGAACATTTGACACAAACCGCATTCCTGCGCACACTATTCTGTGCCATAGTGGCCCCTGCACACAGTATTATGCCCCATAGTGGCCCCTGCACATGGTATTATGCCCCACAGTGGCCTCTGCACACAGTATTATGCCCATAGTGGCCTCGGCACACAGTATTATGCCCCATAGTGGCCCCTGCACACGTTATTATGCCCCATAGAGGCCCCTGCACATGGTATTATACCCCACAGTGGCCCCTGCACACAGTAGTATGCCCCATAGTGGCCCCTGCACACAGTATTATGCCCCATTGTGGACCACCCATGAACGATTATTATACTCTGGAGTCTTTTCAGACCCCAGAGTATAATGATCAGAGACCCAGGGTAGGATACAAACATAAAAAAACAATGCTACTTACCTCTCCCTGGCTCCGATGCACTCCAGCTTTGTAAACTGCCCTGATGCATGGCTGGTATTATTAGTGCAGTTTCTGCATTGTGCAGATGCCCAGACTGGTGAGGACCCCTGCCTCACCCCCACTGCAGCACTGCCATAGATAAAGGCATACCTCCCAACTTTCAAAGGATAAAAAGAGGGACAGAATGTGTAGCGCAACAAATGTAGCTCCACCCACTTCTATGTTGACTCCGCCCATTCTCATTAATTTTTCTATCTGTCCCCACACAGTATAATGCTCTTACAGTCACCCTAACCTTATATGCCCCCACATTATAATGTTCATCTCTAATTGCCCCACAGTCAGTGTCGGACTGGGATGTCTAGTGGAATTGTTTCTAGGGGCCCACCATCAGGACCCCTGCAGATCAGCGGTACTGAGACAGGGCGGCTAAAGGTAATAACATGCTAGGAGCCATGCTGCTCACCAATTATACCATGTGCACCACTGCACTACCTAAACCTACTGCTACACCTTGTATGGCAAGTGAACAGCATGGCTCCTAGAATTGTTACCTTTACCTGTAGCTGCACTGTCCTGGAAACGCTGATCTGCAGAGGTCCTGGCTGTTGTATCATCGCAGATGTAATATTGATGGCCTATCCTAAGAACAGGCCATTAATATTAGAAAGATGGATAAATCCTTTAAAGAGGTTGTCCAGGAATTGGAGCAACCCATGTAGCTGGCGGGAGGTGTAAAGTAAAAAATAAGTAAATTAAAAAGCATACTACTTTGTCCCCGGCACTCCATTGTCCACTGCCAGGGTCCATTCAGTCTCGTGCCAGCGAGTCCTGCACCTCATGTGATCGCTAAGACCAATTAGGTACAGGATTTCCAGGAATGAGACCGAACAGACACAGGCAGGGGACAACGGGGTGCTAGGGATAGGTGAGTATGCTTTTTTAAAAAAATTTTCTTATTTTTACACCTCCCTGGCGGCCGACACAGTGGTCACTCCAGTTTATGGAAACCTCTTTTAAGGGGTTGTCTGGGCCAAATATTTCTATGGTCACTTCACTTGTCCCCAACACATAGTGGCCACTTCACTGGTCCCCCCATACTGTATGGGGAACAGTGATGGGGTCATTATATTATGTGGGAGCAGTGATGGAGGCTAACATCCTGTGGGGGGGACATTAAACTGTGTGGGGCATATTAAAGGGGTTGTCCAGGGTTAATCTTTTTTATGGCCTATGCTCAGGATAGGCTATAAATACCTGATCGGTAGGGGGCTGACACACGGCCCCATCAGCTGTTCGGTGCCACTTCCAGCGCCCGTTCTGTACACAACACAGGGCCGGAAGCAGAAAGCTCCTTCCACTGCCCAGCGCCTTCACTGCAGCTCAGCTCCTACTGACTTCAATAAGTGCTGAGATACAGTGAAGGTGCCCGGCTAATACACAGTGGACAGAGCTTTCTGCTTCTGGCCCTGTATTGTGTACAGGACGGGCATCAGAAGTGGCTCTGTACAGCTGATCGGTCCGGGGTCAGCCCCGTACAGATCAGGTATCTATGGCCTATCCTGAGGATAAACCATAACAAATTATGCCTGGACAACCCCTTTAATATACCCCACAGGGCCCCCCTAATGCGCCACACTTTAAAGAGGTTGTCCAGTATAATTTTTTTCTTTTTTATAATTAGTCCGGGGGAGGTGAATCTCCCCTTCCCCCCCCCAAAAAAAAAAAAAAAACATACTAAACATACTCACCTGTCTCCCATGCTCCGGTGTCCTCCCAGCATGGTCTGGTCCTGCAGCTCCACTGTCTTCTTTTTGCCGAAAGTCCTCACTGGCTGTGACGTCCCAGGTCCCTTCCCTTAGGCCGCTGATTGGCCTCAGGGGTCACGTGATGTCACAGGTAGTCATGTGCAGGGGGAACTTCAGCTGGAAGAAAACAACAGAACTGCAGGACCGAACTGCACTGGGAGACACTGGGGACAGGAGAGAAAGTTTTTGTTTTTTTTTGTTTTGTTTTTTTCACCTGCCCCAGCGTAATTAAAAAAAAAAATGAAGGAGCCACTGTATGGAGTATAAGCTCCACAGTGGCCCCCACCCAGTATTATAAGCTCCACAGTGGCCCCCACCCAGTATTATAAGCTCCACAGTGGCCCCCACCCAGTATTATAAGCTCCACAGTGGCCCCCACACAGTATTATATACTCCCCACATTGGCCCCCACACAGTATTATATACTCCCCACAGTGGCCCCCACACAGTATTATATGCGCCCAATAGCCCCCCTCCGCTTCAGTGCTATTATACTTTGGGGTCTCCTCAGACCCCAGAGTATAATAATCGGAGACCCAGGGAAGTGATTAAAAATAACAAACATTCATACTCACCTTGACTTACCTTTCCTTGGCATCCTCGCTCCATCCTGCCGTCTTCAGGCCCTTTTCCGACGTCGCTGCCGAGGCTTGTGATTGGGCCTCAGCGGTCACGTGGGGGCGCACTGACGTCATTATGCGGCCGCGCCCCATGTGATCGCTGGGGCCTAATCACAGTCCTCAGTCACATGACGGAGGAGCGGCGGAGAGGATGCTGTGCCCCAGAGAGGTGAGAATATGTATTTATTGTTTTCAGTCACCTCCCCCAGGCTGCCATCTATTGGAAAGGGGCCTGCAATATGCCAGGGCCCCTTTCCAATAACAATATGTATAGCGGTCAGGGAAACAGGCTTTCCCCGACCACTATCATAGTGGTCCGGGTCCCCGGCCATCTCTAGCTGGCCACGGGTCCCATACCCCGCCGAGCCCGGTCGTGGTCGCACCCCATGCGACCGCGATCGTTACACCACTGGTCAGGGGCCCGATTGGGATGGTTAGGATCCCGATCGGGCCCCTATGACATGAGAACTAATAGTCGGGGCTCGGGGCCCACTGGTGGATTCACTGGTTCCCTGGTGGGCCAGTCCGACCCTGCATCTATTACACTATATACCATCACACGGCCACATTTATTTCACTATCTGTGAATGGGGGTTATTGTAATGGGCATTTTTTTACGGTAATTTTCACCTTTACTCATGGTTGTTTGAAGTGATTATACCATATGACCGCAGCAGCCAATAAGAGAAGAAGTGATCTGTTGGTAACATGACCTGCCTTTTATGGAGTAGTACTTATTCATTTTATATGCAGGGGCAGGAAGCAGTTAGTGCAAAATTTGAAATCTGAGGTCATTTACACAAACGTCTGAGATCACCAACCTCTCTCAACAAAGAATAATACTGTATAGTTTAATACAGTTTTTACAGTAAGTTCACCTATGCTAGTTAAAATGACACCAGATACAGAAATACTGTATAGTACTGTCATACCATGGAATACAGTTCAAGAACCAATTGTTATACTGCAAATATTGTCCAAAAGGTATACTTTTCTAAACATGCAGCGTAATGATCAGCTTATCTTCCTTGTATGTTGAGAATTTTACAGCAGTCTCAAGATTAATAGCTACTTTTGTCATAACAGGGCACAAGTCAAGTATTCATTGCCATTTTAGCAGGATTTGTGCAAAGTCACCATGTAGTCTCAACCTAAATGTAAATTTTTCTACACAAATGGTCTTGGCCAAGTAGATGCAGTGTTAGGGCGTGTACATTATCCTATTACATCATGTGAACATGTTTAACAGGCTAGACCTGTTAAAGGGGTTATCCAGGTAGTTACAGTGCCTTGCGAAAGTATTCGGCCCCCTTGAACTTTTCAACCTTTTGCCACATTTCAGGCTTCAAACATAAGGATATAAAATTTTAATTTTTTGGTGAAGAATCAACAACAAGTCGGACACAATTGTGAAGTGGAACGAAATTTATTGGTTATTTTAAACTTTTGTAAAAAATAAAAAACTGAAAAGTGGGGCGTGCAATATTATTCGGCCCCTTTACTTTCAGCGCAACAAACTCACTCCAGAAGTTCAGTGAGGATCTCTGAATGATCCAATGTTGTCCTAAATGACTGATGATGATAAATATAATCCACCTGTGTGTAATCAAGTCTCCGTATAAATGCACCTGCTCTGTGATAGTCTCAGGGTTCTGTTTAAAGCGCAGAGAGCATCATGAAGACCAAGGAACACACCAGGCAGGTCCGTGATACTGTTGTAGAGAAGTTTAAAGCTGGATTTGGATACAAAAAGATTTCCCAAACTTTAAACATCCCAAGGAGCACTGTGCAAGCAATCATATTGAAATGGAAGGAGTATCAGACCACTGCAAATCTACCAAGACTTGGCCGTCCCTCTAAACTTTCATCTCAAACAAGGAGAAGACTGATCAGAGATGCAGCAAAGAGGCCCATGATCACTCTGGATGAACTGCAGAGATCTACAGCTGAGGTGGGAGAGTCTGTCCATAGGACAACAATCAGTCGTACACTGCACAAATCTGGCCTTTATGGAAGAGTGGCAAGAAGAAAGCCATTTCTCAAAGATATCCATAAAAATTCTCGTTTAAAGTTTGCCACAAGCCACCTGGGAGACACACCAAACATGTGGAAGAAGGTGCTCTGGTCAGATGAAACCAAAATCAAACTTTTTGGCCACAATGCAAAACGATATGTTTGGCGTAAAAGCAACACAGCTCATCACCCTGAACACACCATCCCCACTGTCAAACATGGTGGTGGCAGCATCATGGTTTGGGCCTGCTTTTCGTCAGCAGGGACAGGGAAGATGGTTAAAATTGATGGGAAGATGGATGGAGCCAAATACAGGACCATTCTGGAAGAAAACCTGTTGGAGTCTGCAAAAGACCTGAGACTGGGACGGAGATTTATCTTCCAACAAGACAATGATCCCAAACATCAAGCAAAATCTACAATGGAATGGTTCACAAATAAACGTATCCAGGTGTTAGAATGGCCAAGTCAAAGTCCAGACCTGAATCCAATCGAGAATCTGTGGAAAGAGCTGAAAACTGCTGTTCACAAACGCTCTCCATCCAACCTCACTGAGCTCGAGCTGTTTTCCAAGGAAGAATGGGCAAGAATTTCAGTCTCTCGATGTGCAAAACTGATAGAGACATACCCCAAGCGAATTGCAGCTGTAATCACAGCAAAAGGTGGCGCTACAAAGTATTAACTTAAGGGGGCCGAATAATTTGGCACGCCCCACTTTTCAGTTTTTTATTTTTTACAAAAGTTTAAAATATCCAATAAATTTCATTCCACTTCACGATTGTGTCCCACTTGTTGTTGATTCTTCACCAAAAAATTAGAATTTTATATCCTTATGTTTGAAGCCTGAAATGTGGCAAAAGGTTGAAAAGTTCAAGGGGGCCGAATACTTTCGCAAGGCACTGTATATTTACTATGGGGGCTGGGCTATTACAATGGTCCATTTTGCTTATTACTTTCCTAAGTTTGACTAGCACTAAAATGTCATATATAATCATGTTTGACACTTTGCACCACATTTTACATTGAAAACCTTGCAGAAACTGCTTTATAAGGCTATGCTCATCTGCGTTCCATTGTGGACTCCATGTAAAATTGAGGACGAAAATGTACTGCATGGCAAAATGATGGACAATATATTGATACCCAGAGGACCCAATCATATGATGGATCAGTTTCTGTTTTTCTGTTCCAATAATGAAACAAAAAAACTGGAATCCTGCTGCAGATATGAACAAAGCTTATGTGTGGGCCAATGACAATTTACAATTGCATCCTCTCCACAGCTCTAATGTATAGTACTAAGGCTTGATTTACTCATCTAAGGCTATGTACACATCTTTGTTCAAAGCCACCTATAATCCCATCTTGTGTTGGCTGTGGTTTCAAGTACATGGGTTTGGCTACAGGACAGTGCACAACTGGGTGACGAGGAGCACTGCCTGTCGGATCCCACACAACCTCCTTCCAGCTTCAGAGGGGGCAGACACCACCACCTCCAGTGACAGTTTTCAAATTGCTAAAGGTAACTCTTTGCATAGAGCTAGAACAGATTTGAGCTCTATTCTCAGAAACTAGTCCCTGAATGAGGGAGGTTCCATCTCATCTGGATAAAAGCCCAGGCTGCATTCTCCAGATAACACAGAATTGATAACTTGTATATTGTTGTGATGAAGCAAGAAGAATACAGAGGAAAAAAAGGATAGGATTGTGCGTGAAGGTGGAGGTGATTTTTAGTCAGTGAGGAGTGAAAGATGATGAGAAATGGAACATAGAATGTGACACAGCTCAAGAATCCCAGAGAGCAGGAGTCTACTACATTGTTTTATTGCTCTGAGGAGAGCCAGGAATCATTAACTAGGAAATGATGAGCGTGCACCCAACCATTCTTTAGCCACTCTCTAAAAATAGGATCTGTCATATTTTTTCCAAACTACATCATACCCTGTCTTAGTTTTTCCCTACTGACAGTAGAAGTCGATTTAGCCATACTGTACTTTTGTATGCTAGTGGTTTTCATTACAGATTCATACAATATAAAAACAGAATAAAAATGTACTTTGAGCTTCAGATACTAGAAGCAATATTTCTAGGTGAGAATACTTCTGTAATTCAGTACCACATGGAGGGCCATTTTTGAGCCATAAGGATTGCAAAATGACTTTACACTAAAGGAGCACTAAACCAAAAAATAATGATATGACATCTCACAACATTTACTGATTTGTTTTTTTTCTTGCTCTTCTTTTCTCATATATCGTAATTATAAAGCATAAGAAATAAATTTGAAAAGCAATATATTCTTCTCTATGGTAGCAGCCATGTATTTTCCTCCGTCCCTCTTCCCTTGTAATGCTAGTGAGCCAGGAAGTTTAGCAGAAGAAGGCGGGTTTTAGACTGCACACTTTTTGTCTATACAGTGAGTGTGGCCATTTTGTTGGAAGAAATTCCCCTCAATTAAGTGACAGTATGAAATAGGTGCAGTAACAGCACCAGCAATTGTACAAATAGTGCCAGCAGTAACATTGCCAACAGTAGTGTACACACAGTACAATGTAACCCAGTATGGCTCCACAGGGAAAGTCACTCAACTTTCCCAAACTGCTTAATGGCAAATATGTGTTAGTTATGCTTTGGTAATCCCCCTCTCTCCTATATCCCTTGAATATTATGTATGTTTACCTTTTAGGCGCTTTGGAAAGCTGAGTAACAACTAGTGGATAGTTATTCTGAATAGCAGACCTCACTATTGCATTGACATACAGTACAGACCAAAAGTTTGGACACACCTTCTCATTCCAAGAGTTTTCTGTATTTTCATGACTATAAAAATTGTAGATTCACACTGAAGGCATCAAAACTATGAATTAACACATGTGGAATTATATACTTAACAAAAAAGTGTGAAACAACTGAAAATATGTCTTATATTCTAGGTCAGGGGTAGGTAACCTTTTTTGTTCGGCGTGCCGATTTTAATAAAAAAATCAAAGATGAGGTACTCGGAGTGCAGGTCAATAATTGTAAGTCTGACGACCCCTAAACTAAAGTCATATACCACAAACCATAACACAGAAGTGCTGCCACCAGATGCTTTAGGACACATGCGTTTACTGCTATTTCCTGGGACGCTCCTGTACTTTCTGATTAGAAGCAATGAAAGTCCATGTACAGCCGCCAATTAGTGGTAAATGTGTCCAGGAGCACCGTATGGCGGCATCCTTATGGTGAAAACACACTATGTATCTGGATGCAGCTATATTTGGAACTTTTTCATTCGATGTAAAACTGGTGCATTTTTGCACAAAAAAAAAAAAACAAAGCCTGAGTTTTCTGTGCAAAAACACATCCTTAATATAGAAAACACACCGTTATACAGAATAATGTCCCATAGTGGTCCCTGCACACGGTATATGTCCCATAGCGGCCCCTGCAACATGGTATATGTCCCATAGCGGCCTCTGCACACGGTATTATGTCCCATAGCGGTCCCTGCACGCGGGCCCATAGCGGTCCCTGCACACGGTATTATGTCCCATAGCGGTCCCTGCACACGGTATTATGTCCCATAGCGGTCCCTGCACACGGTATTATGTCCCATAGCGGTCCCTGCACACGGTATTATGTCCCATAGCGGTCCCTGCACACGGTATTATGTCCCATAGCGGTCCCTGCACACGGTATTATGTCCCATAGCGGTCCCTGCACACGGTATTATGTCCCATAGCGGTCCCTGCACACGGTATTATGTCCCATAGCGGTCCCTGCACACGGTATTATGTCCCATAGCGGTCCCTGCACACGGTATTATGTCCCATAGCGGTCCCTGCACACGGTATTTGTCCCATAGCGGTCCCTGCACATGGTATTATGTCCCATAGCAATCCCTGCACACGGTATTATGTCCTATAGTGGCCTCTGCACACGGTATTTGTCCCATAGCGGCCTCTGCACACGGTATTTGTCCCATAGCGGCCTCTGCACACGGTATTTGTCCCATAGCTGCCCCTGCACACAGTATTTGTCCCATAGCGGCCTCTGCACACGGTATTTGTCCCATAGTGGCCCCTGCACACGGTATTATGCTCTATAGTGGCCCCTGCACATTCACTAGCTATTATTATACTGTGGGGTCTCTTCAGACCACAGAGTATAATAAGTGGAGGGCAAAGAGAGGTGATGAAACATAAAAAACAATGTACTCACCATTCCACGCTCCGCAGTCGCTCTGTATCTTCGAGCGCTTCTGCCTGTAGTCAGCGACCGCTCATTGAGTCTCAGGGGTCACGACCCCTGAGGCCCTGTCAGCTGACTTCAGGCAGAAGCGCCTGAAGAGTACACAGCGGCTGCGGAGCGTGGAATGGTGAGTTAACACTGTTTTTTATGTTTGATAACTCCTGGGGGCTCCGCTTATTATACTGCGGGGTCTGAAGAGACCCCGCAGTATAATAATAGCAGTTTCGTTTCGGACGTGTTTGGTCCGATCGAAACTGCTGTGTGAGGAGTCCGCTGCCGTGCCAGGGAAATATGCCTCGCGTGCCATAGGTTGCCGACCCCTGTTCTAGGTTCTTCAAAGTAGTCACCTTTTGCTTTGATTACTGTTTTGCACACTCTTAGCATTCTCTTGATGAGCTTCAAGAGGTAGTCACCTGAAATGGTTTTCACTTCACAGGTGTGCCCTGTCAGGTTTAATAAGTGGGATTTCTTGCCTTATAAATGGGGTTGGGACCATCAGTTGTGTTGTTCAGAAGTCAGGTGCATACACAGCTGATAGTCCTACTGAATGGAGTGTTAAAATTTGTATTATGGCAAGAACAAAGCAGCTAAGTAAAGAAAAACGAGTGGCCATCATTACTTTAAGAAATGAAGGTCAGTAAGTCCGAAAAATTGGGAAAACTTTGAAAGTGTCCCCTAGCGCAGTGGCCAAAACCATCAAGCGCTACAAAGAAATTGGCTCACATGAGGACCGCCCCAGGAAAGGAAGACCAAGAGTCACCTCTGCTGCGGAGGATAAGTTCATCCGAGTCACCATCCTCAGAAATCGCAGGATAATAGCAGCTCAGATTAGAGGCCAGGTCAATGCCACACAGAGTTCTAGCAGCAGACACATCTCTACAACAACTGTTAAGAGGAGACTGTGTGCAGCAGGCCTTCATGGTAAAATAGCTGCTAGGAAACCACTGCTAAGGACAGGCAACAAGCAGAAGAGACTTGTTTGGGCTAAAGAACACAAGTAATGGACATTAGACCTGTGGAAATCTATGCTTTGGTCTGATGAGTCCAAATTTGAGATCTTTGGTTCCAACTACCGTGTCTTTGTGCGACGCAGAAAAAGTGAACGAATGGACTCTACATGCCTGGTTCCCACCGTGAAGCATGGAGGAGGAGGTGTTATGGTGTGGGGGTGCTTTGCTGGTGACACTGTTAGGGATTTATTCAAAATTGAAGGAATACTGAACCAGCATGGTTACCACAGCATCTTGCAGCGGCATGCTATTCCATCCGGTTTGCGTTTAGTTGGACCATCATTTATTTTTCAACAGGACAATGACCCCAAACACCTCCCGACTGTGTAAGGGCTATTTGACCAAGAAGGCAAGTGATGGGGTGCTACGCCAGATGACCTGGCCTCCACAGTCACCAGACCTGAACCCAATCGAGATGGTTTGGGGTGAGCTGGACCGCAGAGTGAAGGCAAAAGGGCCAACAAGTGCTAAGCATCTCTGGGAACTCCTTCAAGACTGTTGGAAGACCATTTCAGGTGACTACCTCTTGAAGCTCATCAAGAGTGTGCAAAGCAGTAATCAAAGCAAAAGACATTTTTTTCAGTTGTTTCACACTTTTTTGTTAAGTATATAATTTCACATGTGTTCATAGTTTTGATGCCTTTATAGTGTGAATCTACAATTTTTATAGTCATGAAAATACAGAAAACTCTTGGAATGAGAAGGTGTGTCCAAACTTTTGGTCTGTACTGTACCTCTCAACTTTCAAAGGACAGAGAGGGACAAAGGAACAAATTTAGCTCCACCCACTTTTACATTGACTCCTCCCATTCTCACCCATTTTTCTTTGTGCCCCCACACAGTATAATGCTCCTACAGTCACCCTACCATTATATGCCCCCACATTATAATGTTCCCCTCCCCACAATATGAAGTCCCTCTCCTCGTGCCCCAGTTTAAACTGGGGGCAAATAGAGGGGGATATTAAACTGTGGCATCTGGAGGGGAACATTAAACTAGGGGCAGACAGGTCCCCCTCCAGCTACCCCCACAGTTTAATGTCCCCCTCCAGTTGCCCCCCAGTTTAATGTCCACTCCTCCTTCATCTGCCACCAATTTAATTAACCCCCTTCATCTGCCCCAATTTAATTAACCCCCTTCATCTGCCACCAATTTAATGTCCCCTTCCATCTGCCCCAGTTTAATGTCCCCCTTTATCTGCCTCGCTTATGTCCCCCTCCATCAGACACCAGATTTTCCCCCCTTTTTCTGCCCCAGTTTATTGCCCCTCCATCTGTCCCCAGTTTAATGTCTCCCCTTCATCTGCCACCAGCTTAATGGGTAGCATACCAGGTAATGCTATAATAGGGACTGCTGAATAATAAAGGAAGTAATATAATATCAAATATATCTCCTTGATCCACAGATTGGCAGATTTGCTTACAGATTTCTGGGAAAGCTGGGTAACATAGCATGTGGAGCTGTATTAAGGAATACTGAATACTATGTTTGCCTAAATAAATCTACTTCCTTGCTCTATAATCATATAGCTTTTCAGGATTTGCCTTTGAGGGTTCTGGGAATGCTGGATAACATATCAGGTAATGCAGTAATATGGATTGCTGATACTACATATACCAAATAAATCCCTCTGCTTGCCAATGGTCAACGCTTACTAGGTTTGCCTTTCAGGATACTGGGAAAGCAGGGTAAAAGAGCATGTGCACCTGTGGTAGAGAATACTTAATACTATATTTATCTCCTGGCTACATTATTGGAAAGCTAGGTAACATACCAAATAGCGATCTAATACAGACTGCCAAAACAAAATCTACCTACATAAACCCATTTCTAAGTTATGACACAGCTAGTTAGTCTTGTCTTTCTGGAGTCAGGAAAAGCTGTATGATTTGCACAAGGTTAATGAAAATAACAAACATGTAAGCCTGCCCTCTCCCTGGTGTAACTCATGCCTGTTTTTTTGATTGACCATTTATACCAGCCATTAAATAACTGACATGCTCTATCTTTGTTCGTTTTGACGGCCTATTGGACCCAATAGAAATCAATGGATCAGTTTTTAATGGATGCACAACAGATTGACATCCATTTAACGTCCATTAAAAACAGATCAGTGGGTTGTGTCAAAAAGACAGACAAATTAAATTCATCTGCTTTTTTTTAACAGACCGTTGCCGCAACCCAGATGAAGGAGACAGGAGGATGGGAGTTGTAGTGGCTGAGGATGTGCCACCTACTAGGCCGAGGACACTCACCAACCACTCCAGCCTCACTCCTTGGCCAGACAGAGTCAAGGGAGGTCCTGCAGCACTACTGGATGGTGGTGGTAGTAGCTCTTTCCCCCGGGGTGCTTCCAGTCGGAGAGGGGACCTCTCCTCTCTGAGTTGGTGTGGTGTAGGTCGGAAGGGCCCTGATGTTATAGCAGGCACAACTCAGCAAGCCAGTGGTAACAGTTGAACCAGGAAACAGTTTTTATTGAAACAACTGGAAACAGGTAACAGCAGCTTCCAAATGAGGGTAGTGTACAATGTCCAATTCCCTCCAGCCTTGGCTCTAGGAGGATGCCCAGGGATGTTACAGGCTCCACAAAATAATCCACCACTACTCCTCCTCTCATGCCTCTCCCAGCATGGGGATGGAGTCACAGGGAGTCCTGACAGGGATCTTGTTACCTGTAGACTAGGCCCGAACGTGGTACTCCTGTCAGGGTCCTCTCCTGCCCCTCCTGGCACGGCACCGAAAATGTCCAACAGTTTAGACAGTTTCTCTCCCTTGCTCAGGGCTGTCTCTGGGTGAGCCTGGGGCTGATGTTATTCCTCCTTGAGGCTGTAGGCTGACCGTTGGCCTCATTCCAGAAGCTGGTGGCAGGGAAACTCTGCACAACTTCTCCAGCTAACTGCACACCCTTGACTGACTAGACTAACCGTCACCGGGGAGACAGGTCTCTCTACAACCCCGCCCAGTGGCCTGTGATAGGCTGAACCAAGGCAAGGTTTGAACAATGCAGGGGGGGAAATACAGAGGATAGTTGCATAACAATCACATTTAACATGGAACAGAACATACCAACACAATCCCAGAGGCATAAAAGACAAACAACTAAAAGCAGCAGCCTCTGGGATGCTGCACCGTTAAAAACGGATTACACACAGCCATCAAAAAGGAACAGAACTGATACAAAATGGATACAAAACGGTGCCAAAAACAAACATGTATATCCTTTTTTAACAGCCATTTGATTCATCAGAAATGTCACTGCAAATAGAAATCCTGATTTATTATGTTTCCATTGCAGTAAAATTCACATTACATAATAATACATGACTTTTGGATATGGGATGGACCCTCACTCCTTCCTAAAACCACCCAAACTACAGTAAATATTGACTTTGGAATAAACGCACAAAACACTTTATTTTGTCTGTCAAAATGGCCCCAGCTTTATTTAAATCACAGAACTAAAATAATGACAGAAGGAGTCAGGTGAAGTGCTAGACCATTGGGATTCACAAATACTGTGAGATCCCCAGCTGTCTGACATACAGCACCCGGCCAGACAGCAATAAAGGGGCGGCACGCTCCGGCTTGCAATTCTAGCAGAGCCAGTACACTTTAACCCCTTAACGACGCAGGGCGTAATAGTACGTCCTGCGTCGCATGACGATGTATGGAGAGCGCTCAGGAGCTGAGCGCTTTCCATACACCACGGGTGATGCCAGAGGCATCGTCTAATAGCAGTGAAGGCATTTTGCTATTCACTGCGATACAGTAGTATCGCAGTGAATAGTATGATCGATCAGACTCCCTAGGTTTCAAGGTCCCTAGGGAGTCTGATCATACAAGTAAAAGTATAAAAAAAAAGTTTTTAAAAGTATGGAAAAATTAAAAAAATCACAAAAGTTCAAATCACCCCCCTTTCCCTAGATCAGATATAAAAGTAAATAAACAAAAGTAAACATAAACACATTAGGTATCCCCGCGCTCCAAAATGCCCGAACTATTAAAATATTAAAATATTTATCCCATACGGTGAACGGCGTAGTGGGGAAAAAAAATCAAAATGGCCAAATAGCGTTTTTTTCAACACTTTGTCTCCTATAAAAAATTGAATAAAAAGTGATCAAACCATCAGATCTTTCCCCAAGTGGTATCAATAAAAACGTCATGTTGTCCCGCATAAAAAGACGCCTTACCCAGCTCCATACATGTAAATATGAAAAAGTTACAGGTGTCACAATATGGCGAAGCAAAAATTTTTTTTCTATTTAGCAAAGTTTTTAATTTTTTAAAAGGTATCAAAACATTACAAATACTATATAAATTTGGTATCGCCGTGTTCGTACTGACCCACAGAATACAGGTAACATGTCATTTTTACCACACAGTGAATGGTGTAAAAATTAAACCCATATGAATTTGGCGCAAATGCCGTTTTTCTCCAATTGCACCTCATTCTGAATTTTTTTCCAGCTTCCCAGTACATTGCACAGAATATTGAATAGTGACATTACAAAGTACAATTTGTTTCGCAAACAATAAGCTTCTCGGAATGCAATCTACACAGTCTTATACCATCCACCATTTTAGGTAATAGATGAATTTCCAAATGGAAAATGAATTAGCTACATTAGGTAAGGGCAGACATTTTATAGGCAGCAGCATCAGCAGAACAGCATGTACAGTGGGGAAAAAAAATATTTAGTCAGCCACCAATTGTGCAAGTTCACCCACTTAAAAAGGTGAGAGAGGCCTGTAATTGTCATCATAGGTAGACCTCAACTATGACTGACAAAATGAGAAAACATATCTAGAAAATCACATTGTCTGATTTTTTAAGAATTTATTTGCAAATTATGGTGGAAAATAAGTATTTGGTCACCTACAAACAAGTAAGATTTCTGGCTCTCACAGACCTGTAACTTCTTTAAGAGGCTCCTCTGTCCTCCACTCATTACCTGTAGTAATGGCACCTGTTTGAAATTGTTATCAGTATAAAAGACACCTGCTCACAACCTCAAACAGTCACACTCCAAACTCCACTATGGTGAAGACCAAAGAGCTGTGGAAGGACACCAGAAACAAAATTGTAGACCTGCACCAGGCTGGGAAGACTGAATCTGCAATAGGCAAGCAGCTTGGTGTGAAGAAATCAACTGTGGGAGCAATAACGAGAAAATGGAAGACATACAAGACCACTAATAATCTTCCTCGATCAAGGGCTTCACGCATGATCTCACCCTGTGGGGTGAGAAAAATCAGACAATGTGATTTTCTGGATTTGTTCCTTCATTTTGTCTCTCATAGTTGAGATCTACCTATGATGACAATTACAGGCCTCTCTCATCTTTTTAAGTGGGAGAAATTGCACAATTGGTGGCTGACTAAATACTTTTTTTTCCACTGTATAAAGTGACAGAAGGCTGCCATATATCCACACAGAACTCAGTATACAGCCCTGATATGGAGGTTACATATAGATCATTAGACTCTATATACATAGGAAGGGGAAATAATAACACCAGCACTTAACTTTTCCGGATACAAACACCTTCTTCTTGGGGGGAAGGGGGTCCTTGGAGCTAAAAAAAAGTCTGGCCGCCAATCTGTTCCACCACACCAAATTACCCCCAGCCGCAACCACAGGCTCAGGGGCACCATAACACACAGAATGGCAGTTTACCACATATAATAAACCACTCCCGGGACACCACCCAGCAGGAGCCCAAAAACCAGCCAGACTAAAACAGCAGTTAATTAAAAATAACCTGTATACAGTATGGCCAGTATACACAGTATGACCCGTATACAGCCCTGAGAAGGAGGTCACATTTAGATGATTAGATGCCGTATATAGGAAGGGGAAATAATAACACCAGCATGTAACTTTTCCAGATACAAACACCTTCTTCTTGAGGTGGAGGTCCTTGGAGCTATAAAAGTCTGGCCGCCAATCTGTCATACACAGTATGACCCATATACAGCCATGAGAAGGAGGTCACATAGAAATTATTAGCCATAACCTATCCCCAGCATGATCAGTAGTAGCTCAGAGACAGAGGTCATATACAGGGATTATCAGTGCAGTCTCCATTAACATCACCACACTGTATATCTGATCCCCAGCTTTCAGACCATGCAGTCGCTCTCTCACCACAATATCTCCATTACATGTGACCTCCCAGCTCCACCATAGAGAGCCCCTCTACATTATACAGCAGTAATCTCTGATATATCAGCCATGTCTGCAGTGTGTGAGGTAAATACATGAGGGGACTCTGTGACCGGATAAATCCTGAGGTAATACTGCAGCATATACAGTATGATGTAGAATGGTGATACTAAACTAGTAGTGATGGCTAATGTGAATGTGGTGACACCACTGTGGTGTGAGGTGATAAACCCCAATATTATACTCCCTGATTCTGCAGACATGTTTAATGTTTCCTCCAGTCCTTGTGGTAAGAGAAAGAGGTGGAGAGGGATAAGACAGGAAGTTACATCTATCCCTAAACTCCTCCCTCCCTACAGTAACACAGTAGGTACTATATACTCCTAAAGCTGAATATACACACATATACTCTTAAAGGGAATCTGTCAAGGCAATTTGGGACACTAAACCACCCACACGTCCATATGGACCTGGGGTTTAGTGTCTCAAATCACTTTGGCCGCATTAAAAATAAAAAAGCTTTATACTCACCCTGCCGCTGTACTTCCTGCGCCTGCGCAGTTCTTCAATGAAGCCAGAGGAGTACTCCTCGACTTCAGTGTGCATGCCCCGCAAATATGCAGTGAAGCCGGGATGTCCATCTTTGGCTTCACTAAAGAACAGCGCAGGCGTGCCTCATGAATAAGCCGGACCGATCTCGCCAAACAGCGTCGATCGGACACTTCTCTAGGTAAATATAAAGGTTTTTTATTTTTAATGCGCCTGCGGATTGTATTACAACAGGGTGATCTGGGACACTAAACCCCAGGTCTATAAGGACCTGTGGGTGGTTTAGTGTCCAAGATTGACCTGACAGATTCCCTTTAAAGTTGAACCAGCCTGCATAAATCCACACAACTACTGCACAAAGAAGAAACTGCAGGAGTTATTGGTTCCCCCCATCCCAAAGTCATGTCCCCCTTTGCTAATGGCTCTGGGGGTGTCTTTGGTTACGCAGCTTTGTAAATTCAGTTGATTGTTCAGAGCTCTAAAATGTGCAGTGGAAAATGAAGAAATTGAAATTTTAACTGATGATTTACATTATTGGTACTGTACTTGTATACATATTTGTTCTGTAAAACAAATAAATAAATAAAAGAGTCACTACGAGAATGTCTTGTTAGCTAAAGTTAAATAATAATGTTAAATAAATAAATAAATAACTGAAAAAATACTGTGGAGACAAAATATTAGAGTAAAATACATACAATAAATAATCAAATATTATATATAGAGAGGTTACAACAAGAGTGGAAGATTTAAAAAAGCACCTAAGATACCTGGCCCACTCCCCCAGGAGTATAGACGGGATCTCCAGTGGATATGTAATTAGAAATCACTAAATATCACAATGATCATTAAATAGAAAGGTGTGCAATAAATAAACACTATTCCAGATGAATCAATGTAATAATAATAACATGCTGTCCCTATTGGATATATAGATCAAGAGATGACAAAAGCTCATATATCCATATTAGCACAAATGAGCATAGTGGATAACAATATAAACCACTATTTATAACAGGTCATTTAGATAATTATAACATGCCATGTGCCATAACTGTAGACCACAGGATAAAAACCACACTAAATCCCTGGGGGGTGGAAGGAAAACACGCCTGATGCTCGTTTTGCCACCAAAAATGGCTTTGTCATGTTAGCTAATGATGTAGGACTTGTGGAGAGTGGGTTCATGGACATGCTATCACCATCACATATAAAAAAGCAATGCATCCAATCTAGGTTAGAAGTCTAACCCATAGCAGACACATAGTCTGCCGATATTGTACATATACCCTTGATTTTAATGTGACACTTGACACTGCCTCAATTCCAAGAATATGTTCATGAATTCTCTGGAAGTTTTAAAGTCTATAATTTTGTATGATATAAAGTATAATGTAATACAGCACAGGATTAAAGTATATTTTATCTTAAAGGGAACCTGTCACCATGAAAATGCAGTGCAATCAGCAGACAGCATGTTATAGAGTAGGCAAAGGTGTGAACTTGAAGTATTGAAGCCCCTACTTAGCTTGTGCCATTTAGATATGATATATTTATTTGCCAAAGGGACCTTTGGGGCCTTCTTAGGATCCAGAGCCCCGTAGCAGCTGCTACCACTGCATCCCCTATAGCCGGGGTAGGCAACCTTTTTTGTTCGGCGTGCCGATTTTAATTAAAAAATCAAAGATGAGGTACTCGGAGTGCTGGTCAATAATTGTAAGTCTGACGACCCCTAAACTAAAGTCATATACCACAAACCATAACACAGAAGTGCTGCCACCAGATGCTTTAGGACACATGTGTTTACTGCTATTTCCTGGGACGCACCTGTACATTCCGATAAGAAGTAATGACAGTCCATGTGCAGCCCCCAATTAGAGGTAAATGTAAGTGTCCAGGAGCACCGTATGGCGGCATCCTTATGGTGAATACACACTATGTATCTGGATGAAGATATAGTCTTAGGCCACTGGAACTTTTACTTCAATGTAAAACTGCGTTCACATGGTGCATTTTTGCACAAAAAAAAAAATGCCTGTGTTTTCTGTGCAAAAACACATCCTTAATGCAGAAAACACACCGTTATACAGAATAATGTCCCATAGTGACCCCTGCACAAGGTATTATATCCCGTAACAGCTTCTGCACAAGGTATTATAACCCATAACAGCCTCTGCACACCGTATTATGTCACATAGTGGCCCCTACACACCGTATTATGTCACATAGTGGCCCCTGCACACGGTATTATCTCATATAGTGACCCCTGCACACGGTATTATCTCATATAGTGACCCCTGCACACCGTATTATGTCACATAGTGATCCCAGCACACGGTATTATGTCATATAGTGGCCCCAGCACACGATATTAGGTCCCATAGCGGCCTCTGCACACAGTATTAGGTCCCATAGCGGTCCCTGCACACGGTATTAGGTCCCATAGCGGTCCCTGCACACGGTATTAGGTCCCATAGCGGCCCCTTCACACGGTATTAGGTCCCATAGCGGTCCCCGCACACCGTATTAGGTCCCATAGTGGCCCCCGCACACGGTATTAGGTCCCATAGCGGTCCCTGCACACGGTATTAGGTCCCATAGCGGCCCCAGCACACAATATTAGGTCCCATAGTGGCCCCAGCACACGATATTAGGTCCCATAGCAGTCCCTGCACACGGTATTAGGTCCCATAGTGGCCCCAGCACATGGTATTAGGTCCCATAGCGGTCCCTGCACACGGTATTAGGTCCCATAGTGGCCCCAAGCCACGGTATTAGATCCCATAGCGGTCCCCGCACACAGTGTTAGGTCCCATAGACCCCCGAGTATAATAAGTGCAGGACCAAGAGAGGGGACAAACATAAAAAAACAATGAACTGACCATTCCACGCTCCGCAGCCGCTCTGTTCTATTCGGCGCTTCTGCCTGTAGTCAGCGACCGTTCATTGGGTCTCTGGGGTCACGTCGCGTAATGACTTATGCGTAATGACGCCAGACGTGACCCCTGTCAGCTGTCAGAAGTGCCGGCAGATCGCACAGCCGCCGTGGAGCGCAGGGAGCAAGGTGAGTATCATTGTTTTTTATGTTTCTTCACTTCTCCTAAGTCTCTGCTTATTATACTGGGGGTCTTAAGAGACCCCTACAGTATAATAATAGCAGTTTCGTTTCGGCCGTGTTTGGTCCGATCGAAGCTGCTGGGTGTGGACTCCACTGCTGTGCCAGGGGAATAAGCCTCGCGTGCCAAG
This sequence comes from Leptodactylus fallax, assembly GCA_947044405.1. Classification (NCBI taxonomy): domain Eukaryota; kingdom Metazoa; phylum Chordata; class Amphibia; order Anura; family Leptodactylidae; genus Leptodactylus; species Leptodactylus fallax. The sequence goes on along the minus strand of CAMRHE010000023.1, from coordinate 6,355,779 downwards.
TGGCACGCGTGCCAGGGGTTGCCGATCCCTGCCCTATAGCTACGCTCTTGAGAGCTGGAGGAGCTTGGCAGTATAGATTTGTGGGGAAATAACCAGTAAAACCTGTCATTGATTCATGGAAATGTCTGCTTTTTCTTTGAGACAAAGTCGGTCTTGTCAGTGCTTGAACTGCTATCTCTGTGTATACCGTCATAAATGAAAGGCTGGCAATCACTGATAGGACCCCCTGCTTTACTTAATTTTCTATGAAAATATATATCAATATGCACAGTTCCTTCTGTTCTGTAATATGATACCTGCAGATCGAATAGCATTTTCCTGGTGAAATGTTCCTTGTAATCTGCCCCTGTTTTTATTGGTATCACCTTTCTCTTTTCTAAATGGGGACCTATAAAGCTATGGTAGCCCAAAGTAATCATTTCACTATACCAAACACTATGGTTTTGTATTTTCCAGCCCATTGTATCCCATGTATATTGTCCCTGATGGATAAGCTCACCTCTCTTCCCAGCCAAAAAAAACACTATTTACTTATGGTCAGAGATCCAAACAACCCCCAGCCACACAAACACATCACCCTGAATCTGACCTCAAAGGGGGTCTCCACTTCCTCACTCACTCACTGCCACACTCGACTACCACCAAGGCTACAAAGATGTGAAGCAACCCCAACATCCCAACGTCCAAATACAGAGCAGATACAAATAGTTGTCACCACCCTCCATTTACAGTAGATGAGACACCGATATACCCAGACCACTCACACCTGTGCTCTCTGGCAATACACAGTAAACCTCTAGCACACTGGCATGCAAAAGGTAATAAAGCTAAGTGGTATGTATGGGGGCATAGCGCTCTTCCCTCCCTGTGGGTTTTTTATGTTGATGTAACAGTTCCTGTGTTATCATGACTACTGGTTTGTAAATTTATAGCGGTATACCTATTAGGTTCCATATTATGTGGATTCACTTTAGCCATAGTTGGGTTTAGGTCTGTGGTTCTACCTTTCATTCCATTTAGCTGGGCTATACACACTTGTGCTCATTATTTCTGGCCCATGCTATTATATTTTGGTTATAACTTTGACCTCTTGGTATATGGGCTAGATAGCCATAGGATTTGATAATATAACATAATATAGTAGTGTTTATTGCATGTCGATCATTGGAACATTCATCTATTTGATATATAGTTATTACTACCGGTATTATTTATTGTCCAATTACATCTTATTTTGGATTATTGTTTATCATCATCTTTCCCTCATATTTATGAGTATTTATTGTATTTTTCATGAATATACATTGTTATTTTTCTATACGTGAGGTCTCTTTAAACCTTATTTTTTAGTGATTGTCGTGTGGTTTGTGAGGCATTTATATTAAGGACTAAATTTTTTTTGGTATGTATGGGGGCATTCTGGAGCCCAGGATAGTTTTATTAAATTTTAATATTTAATATCCACAAAAAGGTACAGTACTTACAGTTACAAAAGGAAAAAGATGTAATAAAAAGACATACACAAAGGCAAAACAGAATACAAAAATAAAAGGAAGTAACATAAAGAAACAGACCTCTTAAACTAGGCCATGGAATTGGTGGAGGAACTGGACAGGTTACAAGCTTGGTTGCATCTCCAGGTATCTGACAATAATGTTTTATCCATGATCAATTTTTGTAAGAATCTTAACCCAGCCCCTATTTGGGGACTTTCCACCTTTGACTGGCTAATTATATTCACCAATTCAACAATTTTTGGAATATGCCATTACATGATGATGATGAAATCATAATCCTTACAACCAATACATAAATTGGGGTGGTCCTACAAGTCATCAGTCTGGGTGCTTGGGTCCAGAAGAAACATCTGTGTTCCCTGGCCCTAATCCTGTATGCATATTGTTACAAAACAAGAATTATGATGTAGATTGATTTGAAGTTATATTTTTACTTTGTTCAATCTACAGAGTTTTGACCTTGCAGGATTCCAGGCGCTAAGAATCTAGCTGTGGTGTCTCACCTGATCCCCATATAAAGGCATTTGGGTTCTTGGTATTTATGAGTTTTATTATCTACAACTGAATTGACATCCTGAACCTAATCAATTACCCACGTTATCGGATGTGCAATGTGAATTATTGTGAATTATTGGACTAACATATATAGAAGATGCAGTCATACATAAAAACCAGACATATCCACTAACAATTAACAAAATTCATAATTACACACATCTCCTGACTGTGCACCTGCAGGACTGGTGTTGGGGAGGCAGAATGGGAAATTGCCCCAGCTCCCCACACCCATAGGGGCCAATACTTTCCCTATTATGGCGGGGAATAATGATCAGGAGAGAAGTCTGCTAATGGTTAATTGTAAAGGTTCCTGGGCCAGCACTTAGTAGCAGCTATCTGCCTGTGCCGCCTTAACATCCCCTCCTACTCACAAGCAGTAACTCATCCATCCGATCATTGTGTGAGGGGGAAAGTCTGCTGTGAAAGTCTGCAGCTTCACTACTGCCAGACTTAAAGCTGCACATGAGTTTCCTCCATTTCCTTTGAACCCAGCAATTCTCCTAAAAGTGAGTGAATTTTTGGGGTAAAATATGTATATTTAATATGTATATATGTGTACATTTGTTTACTGTATGCGTTTTATATACTGTGTGAGTAATGTATGTTTGTATACAGGTATGTGTGTGAATATACACACGTGGACAAAATTGTTGGTACCCCTCGTTTAATGAAAGAAAAACCCACAATGGTCACAGAAATAACTTAAAAAAGCCAGACTGGAATTTGCCAAACTACATGTTGACAAGCCACAATGCTTCTGGGAGAATGTCCTATAGACAGATGAGACAAAAATGGAAATTTTTGGCAAGGCACATCAGCTCTCTGTTCACAGACAGAAAAATTAAGCATATCTTGAAAAGAACACTGTCCCCACTGTGAAACATGGAGGAGGCTCTGTTATGTTCTGGGGCTGCTTTGCTGCATCTGGCACAGAGTGTCTTGAACCTGTGCAGGGTACAATAAAATCTCAAGACTATCAAGGGATACTAGAGAGAAATGTGCTGCCCAGTGTCAGAAAGCTTGGTCTTAGTCGCAGGTCATGGGTCTTGCAACAGGATAATGACCCAAAACACACAGCTAAAAACACCCAAGAATGGCTAAGAGGAAAATATTGGACTATTCTAAAGTGGCTTTCTATGAGCCCTGATCTAAATCCTATTGAGCATCTTTGGAAGGAGCTGAAACATGCCGTCTGGAAAAGGCACCCTTCAAACCCGAGACAACTGGAGCAGTTTCCTCATGAGGAGTGGGTCAAAATACCTGTTGAGAGGTGCAGAAGTCTCATTGACAGTTACAGGAATCGTTTGATTGCAGTGATTGCCTCAAAAGGTTGTGCAACAAAATATTAAGTTAAGGGAACCATCATTTCTGTCCAGGCCTGTTTCATCAGTTTTCTTTTTTAAAAAATTCTGTTGAAGCATGGTTGAAAAGCAATGTCTGTCTTTCATTTGTTCATTTTCATAGAATTTTTATATATTATTACTTTTGTCAGATTCAAGTTATTTCTGTGACCATTGTGGGTTTTTCTTTCATTAAACGAGGGGTACTAACAATTTTTCCACGTGTGTATGCTATATGAATGTATATATGTGAGTATATATGCAATATGAATGTATGTATAAGTATATAAATGTAAATGTGTTAGTATACAGTGGGGAAAAAAAGTATTTAGTCAGCCACCAATTGTGCAAGTTCTCCCACTTAAAAAGATGAGAGAGGTCTGTAATTGACATCATAGGTAGACCTCAACTATGAGAGACAAAATGAGAAAACATATCTAGAAAATCACATTGTCTGATTTTTAAAGAATTTATTTGCAAATTATGGTGAAAAATAAGTATTTGGTCACCTACAAATAAGCAAGATTTCTGGCTCTCACAGACCTGTAACTTCTTCTTTAAGAGGCTCCTCTGTCCTCCACTCATTACCTGTAGTAATGGCACCTGTTTGACATTGTTATCAGTATAAAAGACACCTGTCCACAACCTCAAACAGTCACACTCCAAACTCCACTATGGTGAAGACCAAAGAGCTGTGGAAGGACACTGGAAACAAAATTGTAGACCTGCACGAGGCTGGGAAGACTGAATCTGCAATAGGCAAGCAGCTTGGTGTAAAGAAATCAACTGTGGGAGCAATAATTAGAAAATGGAAGACATACAAGACCAATGATAATCTCCCTCGATCAGGGGCTCCACGCGAGATCTCACCCCGTGGGGTCAAAATGATCACAAGAACGGTGAGCAAAAATCCCAGAACCACACGGGGGGACCTAGTGAATGATCTGCAGAAAGCTGGGAATATTGTAACAGAGGCTACCATCAGTAACACACTACGCCGCCAGGGACTCAGATCCTGCAGTGCCAGATGTGATCCCCTGCTTAAGCCAGTACATATCCGGGCCCATCTGAAGTTTGCTAGAGAGCATTTGGATGTTCCAGAAGAGTATTGGGAGAATGTCATATGGTCAGATGAAACCAAAGTAGAACTGTTTGGTAGAAACACAACTTGTCGTGTTTGGAGGAGAGTGAATGCTGAGTTGCATCCAAAGAACACCATACCTACTGTGAAGCATGGGGGTGGAAACATCATGCTTTGGGGCTGTTTCTCTGCAAAGGGACCAGGACGACTGATCCGTGTACATGAAAGAATGAATGGGGCCATGTATCGTCAGATTTTGAGTGCAAACCTCCTTCCATCAGCAAGGGCATTAAAGATGAAACGTGGCTGGGTCTTTCAGCATGACAATGATCCCAAGCACACTGCCAGGGCAACAAAGGAGTGGCTTCGTAAGAAGAATTTCAAGGTCCTGGACTGGCCTAGCCAGTCTCCAGATCTCAACCCCATAGAAAACTTTTGGAGGGAGTTGAAAGTCTGTGTTGCGCAGCAACAGCCCCAAAACATCACTGCTCTAGAGGAGATCTGCATGGAGGAATGGGCCAACATACCAGCAACAGTGTGTGCCAACCTTGTGAAGACTTACAGAAAATGTTTAACCTCTGTCATTACCAACAAAGGATATATAACAAAGTATTGAGATGAACTTTTGTTATTGACCAAATACTTATTTTCCACCATAATTTGCAAATAAATTCTTAAAAAATCAGACAATGTGATTTTCTGGATTTGTTTTCTCATCTTGTCTCTTATAGTTGAGGTCTACCTATGATGACAATTACAGGCCTCTCTCATCTTTTTAAGTGGGAGAACTTGCACAATTGGTGCCTGACTAAATACTTTTTTTTCCCCACTGTATATGCTATATGAATGTATATGTGTGAGTATATACAGTATATGAATGTATATGTGTTCCCGATGTTCCTGTCCCCCGGTACTCTGGTGTCTCCCACAGTGCTCCAGTCCTGCTGCTCCCAGGTGCTTGTTGTGGCAGACGTGCTCACTGCACGTGATCTCTGAGGCCAATGAGCAGCCTAAGAATAGGAATCGGGACATCACAGGTGACACATGTAAGTGACGTCCCAGTTCCTTTCCTTAGACAGCTGAGGCCGCTGTGGACAGCGGTGGGAGGCACCAGAGGCAGGTGAGTGTGGGTTTTATTTTTCACCTTCCTCAACCTCCTTGCAGAAACCTGTAATTCCTGAACAACCGCTTTAAGGATTAGGGTCATCACAGTGAAATGCACCAAAAAAACACTGTAGAAAAAAGTATCACAGCGTTTTTCATTTAGCTTTTGATGCATTTTTCTCTGCACTTTCTTCCCCTATTTAATACATGTGAAAATGAATGAGATTCTGCAGGTAAAATTAACATGCCATGTTTTTAAAAAACACACATATTTTTTTTAAAAACTGCCGCAAAACCTGCAACAAAAAACAGCTTTTCCACAGAGTGGGGCCTCAGCCTGAGGCTGAGGCCCCACATAGTGTAAATCCAGCGATTTGGCCTTGGTGGAAACACAGAGGAATTCACTGTGGGTGTCCTCAGTATTAAAGTTAAATGCTACTTTAATTTTTTCAAGCACAGTAGTATTCATCTGACTATAGGGAACTGATTGGTGTGGTCTCAAGGAACACATATGGCAGACTGTAGATTTTAAGTGCTGCTATCAAGTTCAGGCGTAGCTCTACTGAATAAACAACATATAGTCTGTCTGTTAATTATTAACAAAGGACACATTTTCAGGGACCCACAACTACCTTTAGGACCCTTGCCTTACTAGTTTACACCAAACTCATCAAGCTACATGCTGGCTTTTTTTGTATTCTTTAAAATATTATTATATTATATTTAATAAACAACTCATATAGCCTGGTAATCCTCTTTCTATAAATTCTGAATGCTGATGGAAAAGCCTGCTACGCTGAGTGATTTAAAGGGTGGCTAAAGGAATTTACTGTGCATGTGCTGTCATATCAGCAAATTTCATTATATAGATATGAGCATTTGTGGCAAAGTGACTTTGGTTACACTAACCATTACATCATGAAAAACATTTTTCAGGAGATTTAGCATAAGGTAAGGTTTTAACTTCTATGTTGCTGGTGTCAGTGTGACATGATATGTGCCAAATTTCTCAAATGTTGCACAATGTTTGATATATTTGGCATGTCTATAAGTCTTCCACATCTGTCCTGAGATGTTAGTCCACTTTCTACACCACCCACTCACTGAAGTGAGAGTGCAACAAATTTGTGCCTTTTTAACCCCTTCCATCACAGACATTTTTCGATTGTCGTTTTTGACTACCCACCTTCCAAAGGCCATATTTTACTTCATAGTAGTACCATTTAATATACCAAAAAAATTCATAATGGAGTAGAATTGGAGAAAAACTACGTTTGTGCGACTTTCTTGTGGGCTTTGTTTTTACGGCGCAGTGTGCACATTGTACAGCTAAAATGACATGTCACCTGGTACAATTATGGTGATACCAAATTTCTATACCTTTTTTTCCATTTTAACCCCTTTAAAAAAATCCAAAACCTTACAAAATAAAAGTTTTTGCCATATTCTAACACCCCTAACTTTTTCATATTTCCATGTATGGACATGCATAAGGTGTCTTTTTAGGGGAAAGTCTTTTGCTTTGATCAATTTTTCTTCAAATTTTTGTGAGAGGCAAAAAAGTGAAAAAATGGCTGGCGGTCCTGGTCTCTGAAGTCCACCGAATTGTAAATTTATGGTGGCACTTCAGAGACACTGTGAGAGCAATCACTCTCACATATCTTCGTGCCATGGCTGTTGCTAACAGCCCTGGACATCGGACAGAGACTGGGGACCAATGTGTGTGGACCTCGGTCGTATGATCGCTGTGACAGCAAGTCACAACGACCACAGACGTTTGCCACCCGCTCTGTCTTAGGTGTAACTGACAGCTAACACCCTGCTCCATAACCCCTGGTCGAAGCTGAGCTCCAATCGGGGTTTTAACCCCTTGGATGCCGCTATCAAACATGATGGCCTCTGGGCAAAACCCTTTTTTCCATCACCCCTCACCTGACTGTCTGTCACTCTCCAGGCTTCTTTCATGTATACTGCTCTTATATCTACATTCCAGCTTCTCCTCACTCCTGGTCAGACTCCATCTTGACTTTTGTATTTCTCTTTCTTTTTGCTCTGCACAACATCACATGGGGCACTAGATGATTGTACTGTCACTGCTGCTGGGGGACAGAGGGATTATCCTTTTCTGTAAGCAACTCCTCTGGACCACCAATGGATCATGCTTGATGAATTTCACCCTTAGAACGAAACGTTGCACGTTATTTTTGATCCTACTGTAATCTATGTCCTAAACTACATGGCATTTTGATATATGGAATAACTCACCGATACTGTGTGAAAATAAATTTACACTTTTTTCACCAAAAAAACTCTACGGTGTGTGCAGTGATTTGGAAATACTATTATTGAGGAGCACACCCAAGTACTTCTAGGTATTGACTATCTCAATGCCCGTCCCCTGGTTGTCCACTGGTTTTGGAGGATATCTGCGCTTGCGAAAGTCCATCACCATCAAATTGGTCTTCCCAGCATTAATCCTATAGTGGTTCCACTGGCACCAATCCACAAAATCCAGGCTCAATTCTCTGTACTCACTGTCATCTTCGTCTGTGATGAGGCCTACTAATGCAGAGTCATCAGAATACTTCTGTAAGTAGCAGCTTGATGAGTTGCACCTAAAATCTGCAGTGTACAGTGTGAAGAGGAAAGGAGCAAGATCTATACTTTGAGGTACCCCCATATTACAGATCATGGTGTCTGACACACAATCCCGGGCTCTCACATACTGAGGTCGGTTTGTGAGGTAGTCTAGGATCCAGTTGGAGAGGTGGTGGTCCACTCTAACAAGGGCCAGCTTGTCTCTCAGTAGCCCCGGCTGTATGGTGTTAAAAGCACTGGAGAAATAAAAGAACATTATTTTCACAGTGTTCCCTGGTTTCTCCAGGTGAGAAAGAGCTCTGTGCAGAAGGTGGATGATGGCATCATCCACCCCAATGCCTGGCCTATAAGCAAACTGGAGAGGGTCCATAGCCGAGCTCACTAGAGGGCGGAGATTTGTGAGAACCAATCTCTCTTAGACCTTCATCAAGTGGGATGTCAATGCTACAGGTCTGTAGCCATTAAGGTCCATCGGATGAGGTGTCTTTGGAACTGGTACCACACAAGATGATTTTCACAGTTGTGGTACCATTCCCAGCTTCAGGCTCATATTGAACATATATGTAATAATACCACACAACTGGTCCCATCAAGTCTTAAGTAGCCTGGCACTGATGCCATCTGGCCCTGCGGTCTTCCCAGTCTTGATCTTTCTGCATTCCTTTCTCACCTGGGCACATGTGAAGATCACACTATAGCCAGGTAAATGAGTGCTAGATTTACTGATCTGGAGGTGAGAACTAACAGCAGGAGGTGAGGTCAGTGTGGGAGAGAGGATTGAATGACATGTTGGGGTGGGAGGAGCTGGTGTGTGATCAAATCTATTGAAGAATAGATTTAGTTTGTTAAATCACTTACTATCTCCTTCTACCTGGGAGACAGGCTGTCTGTGTCCAGATATTGACTTAAGATTTTTCCATACTTCACTAATGTTTTTGTGTTCCATTTGCTCTTCCATCTTTCTCTTATAATTGGCTTTTCCCTCCTGGATTTGACGCCTCAGTTCCTTTTGCACATCCCTCAGTCTTTCCTTGTCTCCTGACCTATATACCATCTTTTTTTCCTTGAGAAGAGCTTTTATATCAGGTTTAATCCATGTTTTGTTGTTAGAGAAACACCTCACCATTTTTATGGCTTCCGTGTTGTCCACACAAAAATTAATGTAGTCCGTTATGCAGTGAGTGAGACCTTCCATGTCCTCCCCATAGGAATCCTGCAGCTCTTCCCATGCAGTTGTGTCAAAACAATCCCTCAGAGCCTCATCACTTTCCTCGGACCATATCCTCACTGTGCGGGTGACAGCTGGTTCTCTACGTACAAGTGGCTTGTACACAGGTTGAAGATGCACCAGGTTGTGATTCGATCTTCCCAGGGGAGGTATGGCTGATGAGTTATATGCCTCCCTCGCACTGGCAAAGAACAAGCCAATTTTTTGTTGTCTCTTGTGTGGCAGGTTACATACTGTTTGAAGCTGGGCAGTGTGGATGATGGAGAGACATGGTTGAAATCTCCAGACACAAGAAGGAGGGCCTGGGGGTGTAGCGACTGCAACTGGCTCACCTCGGATTGTAGGACCTCACAGGCAGCTTCAGCTTTCACAGAGGGGGGGACATATGCAGCTATCACGATGACATGTGATAGTTCCCTCAGTAAATAGAAAGGTCTCATGCTCACAGCTAATAGTTCAATGTCCTTACAGCAAGTTTGCTCCTTAATCACAATGTGCCTAGAGTTACACCATCTATCATTCACAAATATCGCCAGCCCTCCTCCTTTTCTCTTACCGCTCTCCCTTGTCCTGTCCGCCCAAAGGAGTTTAAAGCCATCCAAGTAGACAAGAGTGTCCGGAGTAACTTTGGTAAGCCAAGTCTCTGTAAACAGCACCAGGCTGCACTCCCAAAACTTCTGATGATGCCTGGTCAGCGCCGCCAGTTCGTCCATCTTATTCACAAGAGATCTCACATTGCCCATAATGATGGAGAGGAGAACAGGTCTATAACATCTCCTCCTAGCCCTCCGAAGGGCTCCAGCTCTACAGCCTCTTCTCTTTTTCTTCCTTATTTCCTGATGGATGTCTGATCTAGTAGCATGCAGCCCTGCTGTGTCCCTAAGCTGTAGCGGCTCCTCCACGGAGTAGACAATAGAATCCTGGCTACATACAGGATCTCCAGACACAATAGTTCCCAGTGAAAACACAATAAAAAGTACTGCAAAGGTCCAAGTCCTCATATGGTTATTCATAGTGCAATGCCTCTTAAGTAGAGTAATAAGACAAAAAAATGAAAGGAAAAAAAAGAGAAACCGCAATGTGAGCAGGAGCTGCTGTAACCAGCTGCGCCAAAAAAAAAAAAAAAAAAAAAAAAAGCAGTACCTAATGACTGTGTTGGACTGGCCCACTTGAGGATCCTCCGTTAAGCCCAAACAAAAGCCTACCCAGGGGAAATGTGTAAAAATAACAAACATTTATACTCACCTCTCCTGGGCATCCGGCGATCCGGCATCATCTTCCGGACGTCACCACTGAGGCCTGCGTTTGGGCCTCAGAGGTTACCTGGGGGCACTGGTGGAGACAGCGAAACAACACAAGGATGTCCAAGAGAGGTGAGGCAAGGTGATTATAACTGTTTGTTATTTCCCATCACCTCCCCTGGGCCTCCACTTATTATGCTCTGGGGTCAGAAGAGACTCCAGAGTATAATAATAGCACCGAAACAAACCGGTTCTCATAAATATTTGTTGAAACAAAATTTGACGGGTTCACCTGAAGTGGTTTGAGTCTCATGGGAATATTTTATACTGTGTGGGGCCACTGTGGAGCATTATACTGGGAGGGCCTCTGGAGAGCATATTATATTGGTTGGGGCCACTGTGGAGCATTATATGGGAGGGCCCTCTGGGAAGCATATTATATTAGTTGGGGGCACTGTGGAGCATTATACTGGGGGACCCTCTAGGAAGCATATTACATTGTGTGTGGGCCACTGTGGAACATTATACTGGGGGGGCTATGGGGAGCATATTATACTGTGTGGGAGCCACAGTGGAGCATTATACTGAGGAGGCCCACTGGGGAGCATATTATACTGTATGGGGGCCACTGTGGGGTATTACACCGTGTGAGGGCTCTGAGGAGCATATTATACTGTGTGGGGCCACTGTGGAGCATATTATACTGTGTGGGGGCTCTGGAGAGCATATTATGCTGTGGTGGGGTCTCTGAGGTGCATATTATACTAATAAAATTTTACTTTGCTCTACTTGGAACAAAGAACTGGTGATTGGTGGACACCCAACCATTATACATTTATCACCTATGTTGTAGATAGGTGATATATGTAGTTTGTCCCTTTATTAAATTTATAATGAAAAGCCATGATAAAAGTCACAGTTTTCAAGTTCTCCAATTGCTGTCAATTTAGAAAAAAACCTGTCCATGAACAACTGGTATAGCATACCTGCAGCAGCTAATAAATGGATAGGGGGATGATTTGCAGATCAGTGGGGGTCCAACCATTTAGACCCCTTGTGATGATTCCACTTAAATATGGCTATAACTCAAAGATGTATTTTGATCTCTGGGTATCGTATCTCCCTCTTAATTCTATTTACTCATTATGTGCGCAGCTCTAATCCTAGATGTATGTTGTCAGTAGTGGCAACCTTGTAACAATAGGGCTTTGTATCATCCCAGAATGACTCCATTGAATTCCTACATAGCCCTGGGTGTTCAAATACACATGCATTGTTCAGCCTGGGCTGTTGATCAGACATGGTTGATAACATATAGAAGACATTGTGTCATTTCACTTGGTTCCATCTCCTTACAAAGAATCTTGACTTGAGTGCATTAATCAATCAGACTTACCGTCGCCGGTGACCTCATTCTGGGTGTTGTAATCAAAGGTATAAAAGATGAGGTAAGAGGTCAGTGAGGAGGAGATTGTGCTGGGACTACTAGAGAATACTATGATGAGACTACTAAGAGACTACTGGGATATACTGTGATTAGCATGCAGGCTGGAATGCTGCTGCTAGGAGCCTCCACTGGTTAACTCCACATGCTATGTGTGAGTGTTGGACTAGAGAGCCACATCCAGGATATGTGTGGTAAAGTAATTATTTCACTTTTATTCCTTTTTATTTTATGTACTGTATATTGTAACTAGTAACTGTTAATGCTTGCATAATCTGCATATCTGTTCTGAACTGCATGTGTTAGATGTTAATACCAACTCATTTAGGGGTTAATAAATATACAAAATTTAGAAAGCTTGTCTTGTATTTATCTTGTGGACCCAGAACTCACTGGCGGTGAGTGTGGTTTTTATGAAAGAAGTCTCAGGTGTGGGTCAAAGCGGTGTTGGCGCACTGAGGATCTTTCACACCCCTACTGATCAGACCCCTACTGATGGATAAGGTATAGCTTCCTTTCATGGGAAAACCCCTATATCTCATGTCCAACTGACACATAAATGTAAAATAGTTCTTGATTTGACATAGACCTGTGTGAGCAAATCTAGGTAAAGAGAGATTGTTAACAATGAATATTGCCATTCACTGAATTCAACCTGATATTTTGAAGCTAAGAAATTGAAAGACAGGTCACATAGTGTATGATTTATAGAGGCCCTGTCACTTCTATTCAAGACCATTTTGGAAATCTGCCCCTATCCAGTCAGTACTGTCTGTGTAGAATACATCGCTTTGACATGGGAGAATGGTAACAACCACTTGTCAATTTATTATCAGTTGCTAGGAGGGATAATAGAGAAACTGCAGAACACTGAATTCTAAGGCTCATTTTATACTGTTGCTCTTAGGTATCCAGCAAAGCAGTGCAAATTCAAATAAAACTTTACTTTTAATAAATATAAGTAAAATGCTACCAACAATGCTATTAAAAATTAATAAAGATACAAATAAATTTCCAAGCACCATTCAGTTGTGGTTCTCTTCTGGATCCACCTGGGATCAAAGAAGATCCCAGGTCTCTTGAATAAACAGAAAGGTCTTACTGTAATTCTGAACATATAAAGAATGCAGTGCAGGATATCCATCTTGATAAGGTGTAGGTCAGGGTCCTGGTTGCCTGACAGAGTTCCACGAAGCCCCATTCTAGGTAAGTGCAGACGTGGGAAACTCACCCTAGTATGGTCTAGCTCTGACCCTAAACCCCCAAAATGACTCTGGTCCTTGCAAGGGCAGTAACCAAATATTGCCCTGAGGCTATATACCCTATTAATCTCTAGATGCATATTACTTCAGCCTCTGCCTATTCCGCTCGTCCTTGGGTGTCTGATTCTATGGACTTTATTGTTGATCTACCATCTTCTAAAAATATGAACACAATTCTAGTAGTGGTAGACCGTCTTACCAAAATGGGTCATTTTATACCCACAAAGGCGGTACCCTCTGCGGAAGAGACTGCAGAATTGGTTATTCGAGAAGTTTTCCACCTACATGGTATACCTGACAATGTAGTTTCTGGCCGTAAGGTACAGTTTACCTCAAAGTTTTGGAAGAGTTTTTGTGCCACTCTAGGAATTTAAGTGAACTTATCTTCTGCTTATCATCCACAGTCGAATGGCCAAAGTGAGCGTACTAACCAAATCCTTGAACAGTATTTGTGGTGCTATACAAGTTATCTCCAAGATGATTGGGTTAATTTTCTTCCCATGGCGGAATTTTCTTATAACAACTCCCAGCATTCATCTACGTCTAAGAGAGTCCATTTTTTGCCAATATGGGTTTCCATCCTGTATTCATTCCTAATCTCCCAATTGCTGTCACTGACAGACTGTCTACCTTGAAGTAAGTTCAAGAAAAATTGACAAACACTCTGCATGAAGCTCAGGATCACTATAAGAAAACTGCTGATATACATCGCAAGTCTTTCCCTTCCTTTAGTATAGGAGAAAAGGTATGACTCTCTACAAAAAACTTGAAGCTCAAGATACCTTCAAACGAGCTAGGTCAGAAATTTATTGGACCATTTGAAATTGTGGCTCAAATTAATCTTGTAGCTTTCGTTTAAGACGTCCAGACTCTATGCGGATTCACTCTGTTTTTCATTCCTCCTTTCTCAAGCCTTTTGTGGAAACTCCATTCCCGGGACGTAACTTGCCTCCACCTGACCCAGTTATTGTTGGAGAACAGGAATATGTTGTTGAAAATATTTTGGATTCTAGAATTTTTTTAAATCACTTACAGTACTGATGTAACTATGGTCCCGAAGATAACTCATGGGAACCAGTAAACAACGTTCATGCTCCACAACTGGTAGAATTCCATCAGTGCTATCCAGGCAAGCCAAGTACCGTCCAGAGGATGCTCCTGGAGAAGGGGGAGTAATGTCAGGAACTGAGCTCACTGGGTCTTGAACCCTTGACTTCCCGGCCATGTTCTGCAGCCTTGAGCATTATGCCATTGAAGAAGACTGTTTGTTCTTTGCCTTGCTTAGCCTGGACTTTTCTATTGGAATGATTAGCTTAAGGAGCTCACCTGCTCTGTGGCCAATCACAGGGTAGCTGTCCCTATATAAACCCACAGCTTACTCCATCCTGTGCCTGATTATTCTGGCTATCTGCTTCCTGTTTGCCCTGATCCGCACCATTACGCTACTGCTCCTGTGTACAAAACTCTGCATACGTCTTACTACGATTGATCTACTGCTCCCGTGTACCAAACTCTGCAAAAGTCTGACCACGGTTACTTCTACTCCTGAGGTACTATTTCTGCATCTTCTACTATTTAAGTACTGTACTGTTAGCCTCACCAATTGGACTCCAGTTCAGATAACTAGCATTGTTACACAGGAGTCCAAAAATGCTCTGACTGGCAGCTTAACTCCTAAGTGCCACTATCATGGCATCTGGGTGGTTAGGGGGCAAGAGCACCTCCCTTGAGTTCCGCAGTGAAATGGGCTTCAAGGGGCTGCCATGGCAGCCTCTGAGGACAACCAGGAGGAGTAGAAGGAGGTTGACCATGAGTTCCAGTCAGAACCACTAGGCAGTGCCCCTATTTCCACTAGGCAAAGCCCCTATTTGGCATGATGGGGGAGCAGTACCAATATTAAGTATCAAATTCTGCTGCAGTGAATACACTTCCAGAAAGTTTGGCTCCCCAGATAACTCCTTTAATTTATGGAGATACAAATATTTACTAAGACATGTCAGGAAAGCCAACTGTGACTGACACTAGTTTCACAGGGGAAGTTTTAAAGTAATATTAGGTTTTTAATACTTGTGCAATCCAACATGAACTTGGAATTCTTCTCACCCATAATTCGGGTCTTTTAGGATTAGATATTGATGATCAGATTGGTGGGGGTCCAACCCTCTGTAACCTTGCTGAAAACAGGAGCCATGGCACCAGGAATATCATAGTGTATGGATCTGGAAGTATAAAGCTCCTTCTACTTGTAGTGGGTGAGCTGGGTTACTACACTACAGCCCCCATTTACTTGACTCCAACTAATCTGGTGACTCACACGAACAAAGGCTAATTTTCTTATCCCAGTCTCTTCACTATTATTACAATTTGTTCCAAAATTCCTCATGCACAAAAATCCTCATTCATGCAAGATTGCACATAACATTTTCAAGAATTACTTGTGGTATACAATCCACCTGCAGACTTCAAAGAGACATTTAATACTTGCCTTTCAGAAATCAGTTTGTTAAATTCCTTGACTATCTGAAAAGATTAGCACTGATATCAGTGGCAGGATTTACTTCTAATATATTTACATTCCTACATAAATATGTGGAGCCACATTATACAATACATATAAAAAAATATGCTGTTCAGTAGAATTCCCCTAATCTACTCCTAGTTAACCCCTTCTTGCCTTTTTTTTTTTTTCCCATTTTTGTTTTTTTCCCTTGCTTTTTTATTTTTCTGTTCCCAGAGTGGTATGAGGGCTTTTTTTTTCAGGATAAACTGTACTTTGTAATGTTACCATTTAATATTTTATATGATGTACTGGGAAGCTGCAAAAAACATCAGAATGGAATTAAGTTAAAAATATAACTTAATTTGCACCATTTTCTTATGGGTTTTGTTTTTGCATTGCTTACTGTGCAGCAAAAATGACATGTTACATATATTCTGCGGGTAAGTATGATCGTGGTGATACCAAATTCATATAGTTTTTATTATGTTTGAATACCTTTGCAAAAATCCAAAACTTTGAAAAATAAAACATTTCTTTGAGTAGCCATATTTTGACATCTGTCATTTTTTTTTTATATATATATTTGTGGACGGAGCTGTATGTCTGAAAGGGGTTAAGGGTATTTTCACGTGCCGCAGATTTGTTACAGATATTTGTGACTGAATCTCTGTTCAGTTCATCTAAATGTGCTTGGTTTAGTTGCAAGCCAATGGATTTGTGCAAGCCACATTCAGATGAGTGAGACAATCAGAAAATCAGAAATTCTGCTGTATTTGTCCTGGCATTTTTTTCATAAATTTTCCCCCAAACACGCCACAGACAGATGCTAACCTAAATCCAACATTAAAATATAAAATTAATTGCATTTTTGGTTTTCCTTAACATTTTAGGTTAGTGGGCTTTGTCTTTCAAAACACAGCATGTTGCAGGTGTGACCTTTTTTGGGGGTATCTTTCAATAGAATATAAAGATGGTATTATGCATTGTTGATTTTTCACTAATATGTTTTTGTATTGTTAATATATCTTGTTTGACCATCGATGCAAACAAAGCTTACACAACAAAAATTAATAATAAAATTCATATTTATTAACTATTAAAATAACAAGAAAAAAATAATAAAGTAAACAGGAGAATTGCCATGGACCCAAATCACAGAAGGCATCATCTCAGATGGAAAGTATATGTAAAGAAGTTATACAGGTCTCACCATAAATATGTGCGGCCAGCTATAGAATAGAGGATGTGATGTAAAAATGACCACCTGATATAAACTATATATAGTGCCCTTGTAATCAATCAATATATTCCATAATATAATAATACCCCATTACAGAGGTTTCTAGGTTTTGCTAATTTTTATCGAAAGTTCATCCATAATTTCTCCACAGTTGCTAAACCCTTAACCAGTGGCGTAACTAGGAATGGCTGGGCCCCAAGATTAACACTTGACATGGGGAGGGGGGGTGTTTGTGGGGTTCGCGGCCCCCGGCCTCACTTATCGATCCCTGCTCCTGCTCCGCAGAATGGGAAGCGCAGGCGGCCATGGGCAGGAGCGGGGTTTGTTAAGTAAATGGGGCCCGTTACCTGCTCGGTTACTCCAGCAGGTAACTGCCTATAATAAAAAAAATTTGGGGGGGGGGGGGCCTCCAGACCCCAAATGTCCCGGGCCCTGTGGCAGCTGCTACCCCAGTAGCTACGCCCCTGCCCTTAACTGATTTAACTAAAAAAGTGCAGATTTGTTACATTGGAATCAAGATGTGGTCTTGGTCCTTTGAAAGACCGAAACAGTCCTTTACTGAAGCTCCTGTTTTAGTTCAACCTGTTCTCACTTCTCCATATATTGTGGAAGTGGATGCCTCGGAAGACGGGGTTGCAGCTGTGTTGTCTCAAGGCACCACTTCCCTGCCTAAGCTTTGACCCTG
Organism: Leptodactylus fallax; assembly: GCA_947044405.1. NCBI lineage: Eukaryota > Metazoa > Chordata > Amphibia > Anura > Leptodactylidae > Leptodactylus > Leptodactylus fallax. The sequence goes on along the minus strand of CAMRHE010000023.1, from coordinate 6,337,981 downwards.
TGCCTTCTTTACTTGAAAGTTTTCTCCTATGGAGAGAAATTATGATATTGGGAACCGAGAGTTGTTGGCTACCAAATGGGCTTTTGAGGAATGGCAACACTTTCTTAAAGGGGCCAGACATAAGGTTACTGTTTTGACTGATCACAAGAATCTTACATTTCTGGAATCAGCTAAGAGATTAAATCCTAGACAAGACCAGTGGGCTTTGTTCTTTTCTCGATTTGATTTTGTGGTTACTTTTAGACCAGGTTCTAAGAATGTTAAAGCTGACGCCTTGTCCCACAGTTTTAGTCTGTCACAGCCCTCTGATTCGGAACCTGATCCTATTTTTGTGGAGGGTATTATTTCTGCTGTGTCTTCTGATCTAGGTTTAGAAATTCGTCAACATCAGAAATTAGCTCCTCGGGGTTCCAGAGGGGAAGTTATTCGTTCCACTTCAATTCAGACTCAGGTTATTAAAGGAGTTACATGATTCTGTTTTGTGTGGTCACCCTGGGGTTTCTGAAACTAAGACTGGTTTCTCGATATTGGTGGCCTACCAATTCTCGGGATATTGTGGCCTACGTCTCAGCTTGTGAAACATGTGCCTGGTCTAAGGTCCCTCAGGTCCGACCTATGGGTAAGCACTTCCCCTTACCGGTACCCAAGACACCTTGGACACACAATTCCATGGATTTTATTACTGATTTACCTGTCTGGGGGGTAGTCGGTTATTTGGACGGTACTTGATCACTTTAGTAAGATGTGCCATTTTGCCCCTTTAGCCCAGATTATTTTACTCTCTCCAGATTATTTTTGGACCAAGTGGTTAGACATCATGGGGTTCCAAACAAACATTGTTTCTGATAGGGGCATTCAGTTTGTTGCCAGATTTTGGAAGGCCTTTAGTCATCACTTGGGGATTTGCTTGTCTTTTCCTCTGCTTTCCATCCCGAGTCCAATGGCCAGACTGAGCACTTCAAACAGGTCTTGGAGCAATATTTGAGGTGTTATGTTTCTGAGAATCAGTCAAAATGGTTATTTCCCTCTAGCTGAATTTGCTATTAACAACCATCACCATGTGTCTTTGAACACCTCGCCTTTTTTTTGTAATTATGGTTTTCATCCTCGTTTTATTTCACCTTCTCCATCTACCAATAATCCGGAAGGGAATATGGAAGCGGGAAGACTGTGCACAGTTTGGGCTCAGGTTCAATCAAACCTGGAAAGCTCACAATTAACTTCTAAAAGAAATGCTGACAGGATCGTTTTGCTGGGCCTGTTTTTTCTGTGGGGGAGAGGGTATGGCTTTCTAAAAATCTACAGTTGAAAGTTCCTTCGCATAAATTGGGTCCTAAGTACATTGGGCCTTATGAGATTGTTGAGATCATTAGTCCTGTGTCTTTTCGTTTGTCTCTTACTCAGTTTTTTAAGATTCATGTTTTCCATAAGCGTGATAGTCCTCCTCCTCCTGCTCAGGTTGAGGGGGATCAAGAATTTCAGGTATCTAGAATAGTTGATTCACACAGGGTCAGGGGCTGCCTCCAATTTCTCATCCATTGGAAGGGTTATGGTGTAAAGATTGAACTTGGGAACCTGCTCGGTTAGTTCATGCTCCGGTTTTGGTCAGAAACTTCCATAGGAGGTTTCCGTTTAAACCCAGTCCTGTCATTAGGGGTCTGGGGGCCCCTCATAGGAGGGGTACTGTTAGGTTTGTGACGTCTGCTGTGGCCCCTTTAAGACTGTTGGGTGCACAGAAAGATTAATTCCCCTTTAAGAAATTGTGCTTTAATTTATGGGCTGGTCTGGGTCTTTATAATCCCCTCCATTTCTCTCATCCATGCCGGCTATTGGTTTTACCTTGGTTTTGGCTCCTGTCCCTGTTGCTTCCTGTTCCTGCTGCTGTTTGTGTTTCTCTGGCTCTGACCTTCGGACTGTGTACTTGGACTTCTCTTTGGATTACAACTCTGCTGTACTTACCCTCTCTGGCATTTGAGTCTGGCTACGTACCTCGACCTCTCCTTCTGTCACTCACTCCTGTACTTTGCTGTTATCTCCGCTACTGACCCTGCTCTGTCGTTTACTCTGCATCTGGTGAGTTGCTTGCATTTCTTTTCTCTGGCTTCTGCTCACGGTTAATCTATTTGTGGCACATTCCTCTGCGTTGTCAGCTCCGGTCTGCAATTCTGCCAAGTCCATCTCCACTGCTAGAAGCTCTGGTGAAAACATTCTGAGATTAACTGACTCATTCTGGGTGTGTAGCAGTTTGGTTACATTTTTTTCCGCTAGTGGTCATTAGGTTCAGTTCTGCTGCTTCTCTCAATTCTGACTACACTTGACCCTGTTGCTGCATCTGAGCTCCTAACAGGGGGTAGTTATTACTGTTTTGGGGGCAGAAAGGAGGCATTATTAAAAGGGCTGCCACTGAAAGACGAAGGTGTTGTTTGTATATCAGCATTTGGGACCCCGCTTTTAATTTTGCCCAGGGCCACACTTTGTCTAAAACCGGCCCTGGTTTCACTCAATTTCCACAGACACTGGTTGGCATGTTTATGATGAATATGAATTGGGGGTAAGTTTTATTCCCTTTAGTTGGGTTTAGATATGTCACATAAGTCCTATTTGACACGTGTTTTTTAATAAGCAATTAGATAAAAACACTACTTTATATACAGTACAGACCAAAAGTTTGGACACACCTTCTCATTCCAAGAGTTTTCTGTATTTTCATGACTATAAAAATTGTAGATTCACACTGAACGCATCAAAACTATGAATTAACACATGTGGAATTATACACTTAACAAAAGTGTGAAACAACTGAAAATATGTCTTATATTCTAGGTTCTTCAAAGTAGCCACCTTTTGCTTTGATTACTGCTTTGCACACTCTTGGCATTCTCTTGATGAGCTTCAAGAGGTAGTCACCTGTAATGGTTTTCACTTCACAGGTGCGCCCTGTCAGGTTTAATAAGTGGGATTTCTTGCCTTATAAATGGGGTTGGGACCATCAGTTGTGGTGTTCAGAAGTCAGGTGGATACACAGCTGATAGTCCTACTGAATGGAGTGTTAGAATTTGTATTATGGCAAGAAAAAAGCAGCTAAGTAAAGAAAAACGAGTGGCCATCATTACTTTAAGAAATGAAGGTCAGTCAGTCCGAAAAATTGGGAAAACTTTGAAAGTGTCCCCAAGTGCAGTGGCCAAAACCATCAAGCGCTACAAAGAAACTGGCTCACGTGAGGATCGCCCCAGGAAAGGAAGACCAAGAGTCACCTCTGCTGCGGAGGATAACTTCATCCGAGTCACCAGCCTCAGAAATCGCAGGTTAACAGCAGCTCAGATTAGAGACCAGGTCAATGCCACACAGAGTTCTAGCAGCAGACACATCTCTACAACAACTGTTAAGAGGAGACTGTGTGCAGCAGGCCTTCATGGTAAAATAGCTGCTAGGAAACCACTGCTAAGGACAGGCAACAAGCAGAAGAGACTTGTTTGGGCTAAAGAACACAAGGAATGGACATTAGACCTGTGGAAATCTGTGCTTTGGTCTGATGAGTCCAAATTTGAGATCTTTGGTTCCAACCACCGTGTCTTTGTGCGACGCAGAAAAGGTGAAAGAATGGACTCTACATGCCTGGTTCCCACCGTGAAGCATGGAGGAGGAGGTGTGATGGTGCTTTGCTGGTGACACATTTAGTTGGACCATCACTTATTTTTCAACAGGACAATGACCCCAAACACACCTCCAGACTGTGTAAGGGCTATTTGACCAAGAAGGAGAGTAATGGGGTGCTACGCCAGATGACCTGGCCTCCACAGTCACCAGACCTGAACCCAATCGAGATGGTTTGGGGTGAGCTGGACCACAGAGTGAAGGCAAAAGGGCCAACAAGTGCTAAGCATCTCTGGGAACTCCTTCAAGACTGTTGGAAGACCATTTCAGGTGACTACCTCTTGAAGCTCATCAAGAGAATGCCAAGAGTGTGCAAAGCAGTAATCAAAGCAAAAGGTGGCTACGTTGAAGAACCTAGAATATAAGACATATTTTCAGTTGTTTCACACTTTTTTGTTAAGTATATAATTCCACATGTGTTAATTCATAGTTTTGATGCCTTCAGTGTGAATCTACAATTTTTATAGTCATGAAAATACAGAAAACTCTTGGAATGAGAAGGTGTGTCCAAACTTTTGGTCTGTACTGTACATTGAAATATGGATCTTTTTTATTATCTTTGCACTTATAAACACTTTAACATTTTATATGTATTTTTTATATATGTATTTGATTTGATTCTATTTGATACTTATATCTTAATTGATGTCATTACCAATTTGATATGGACTGTGAGACAGGCTAGGGCCCTCTATCCCCCTGTGCCAGTTGGTCACATGTAAACCCTGAAATGTAAAGCACCATGGAATTAATGGTGCTATATAAATAAACAATAATAATAATTTCACTATGAAAGTTTGCAGTGTGCACTAAAGTCTTGCTTGAGAAAGGTCCAACACTCCTAGGACCGAAACGTTCTTGGAATAAATTCACATTAGTTCTTTTTCACTGCTTTGGAGTGCTGCCTTTTTTGATCTATCTATCTCTATATATAAATGTACATATATGAATGCTACTAACTTGAAATATTGACTGTTCTTGAAATATTGATAAGAGAAAAGTAAAGCAATAGCTAATAACATGTCAAACAGAATATTATCTACTGTAGCCTGTGTTCAGTGTCTGAGCTGTTTTCTGCATCATGTTGGGTGGATGACTGAAATTTTTTTTTGCTTTCCCTTATCAGAATGAGTGGTGTAAGGATGCCCTATCACTTGAAAAAAGAAAAGATTACAAAAAGGTAGTAATGAATTGTTGGTCCATTAATGTTTGTACAGAATATTAAATAGTGTCATTAAGTACATTTTGTCCTGCAAAAAAAATTAAGCCCTCATACAACTCTGTAAATTAAAAAATATAGTTATTTTAGAAGGCAGAAAGTAAAAGACAAAAAACAACAATGAAAATGTGCAGGGACTGAAGTGGCCCTGTACAAGGTATAGCACAGGGAATCCATTTATATTGGAGTTTTTGTTTAAATGGTTTTTCTCATTAGGTCTCATAAAGGCATATATATGACATAAATATATAAACCTATTTCAGATAGTACAAATAGTTATATTACAATTGAGTAACCTCTAGTACTGTCAAAGTATCTGATTGCTACTATGTAAAACAAATTGTATAATCTGATGCTCAGTGGCTCTCTACTCTGGTTTATAAAGGGGAGTCCTAAATGGGGATTTACCATCTGACATTCCTCACTAATAAGGGGGAGGCAGGATTACCACTCTGCTCATAAATAAATCGGTGGACCCACCATGCCACCTTATTGGTTCCAAGGGCATTTCTGTGGTGAGGTTTCTGTGTTCTTGTCCACTAGTGTCTTCCTACTGACTTTATTGTCATCCCATCTGAGTGATTATCTGAAATACATAATTACAGGTTACAATTTTACTTTTAGTGTGTTACCATTTTGTATGTTAATATATGCAAGAGTGGTTATATTATATAAATGTTATATACAGCTACTATACTGGCTATGTCCGGAACCACATCAGTCTATTATGCCACATTGTTGCAACAAAGAGTTCCATGGTTGTCACAGCAACCAGTCAGACCACTGCTTTATCTATTTTAGATAATCCTGCCTTGAAAAAGTAAAGCTGGATACTGATTAGTTGGTATAATACAGGCACATTTTCTTACACTAGTATTTATACTTTTGACAATCTGTAGAAAATGTTTTACTGTTACAAATCTGTTGGTGATGGTAAATTTAAAGCCATAAACATGGGTACACTGATGAATCAGTAAGGGAGTCAAGATTATAGGTCCAGCCCTAAGATTTTTTTATAAACTTTAGTAGAAATTGACTGATGAGGACAACCAGTATCCATATGCCTCAAGTGAATGACCAGTGGACACATCTGTAGGGTTCAACTGATTTTGGAGAAAGTGGTTGCAGAGCTGTATCTAAACGTTCCTGCATCTAGACTAATGATGAATTTCACCTCCCTAAATGTTTATCTAAATATTTTGAACAAGGGACTGTTGCTTCTAGCCCTCACCATCTACCTGGCAGCCACTAGCCTGGGCACATGAACTGCCAGTCTCACTTAGTTATATCCCTTTACCTATTTCATATTTCTTAGAAAAGCAAGGTAAGTAAACTAAGTATATCTTGGGCTAAATGTGGATGGATCAAGGAAGCTGCAACTGAAGGGTGCGCATCTCTGTGCCAACAGGACAAGACTGTAGCAGGTGCACTGTGTGTGTGTGGGATACAAGTTGTGGCATTATATCACATCCTGAGTTATCAGTTGATGATGATCTCAGTAGCTGAGCTCTGATTGGTCACTTTGGGCAACATATTCTTAGCTGACAGTGGAGCAGCAGCCCCAGCAAAACCTAAGACTGATGATGCCTTGTCCTCCTGAGGAGTAAAGAAGCCGGGGGAGCTGGTGGCTGAATATTGCGGGCGGTTAGTTTGCATCATGGCTAAGTACAATAGACATCGTAGGGCCCTGTTCACAATGGGAGGAGAGCTGCAAAACGCTTGTTCCTAGAGTGACAGGGCCTCTAGCTGGAAACAGTCAATCTTCTCGCTATGTGTAAAAGAGTGGAAGTTAAGAGTCTGGAGCAGAGATGCCGGTAAATACTGGAGGGAGCCGGCCCATTCCAGGAGTTGTTAAATAGCGCTTGTTTCTTTGGACAGAGACAGAAATTGAAATATGATACAGCCTCTGAATCCGAGCAGGAGAGTAGTAGTGGCAGTGGCGGAGAAGGAGTCTCCCAACGGGCCTGGGGAGCTGAGAGGGGACCTGAAAAAGAAATACCTTGTCGGCTCTTCTAAATTTGGTCCAAGTATTTCAGAAAACCTCACGCTGCCAGAGATCTTGGATGAGGAGGATCAAGACGCAGGGGAGCAGCTCATGGTGTAGATCCAGCAGATGGAGTCCCCCTTGAAGCCAGAATCCTTCACCTTCAGGGTGGAGGATTTGCCAGAAAGGGATGAAGAGGTAAGAAAAAAAGAAATCTAAGTTATCTGTGGACGAGGGTTTTGTGTTTGTCAGACACTCCTCGGTGGCTGCAAAGTTGCCGAGGAGTGTGGTCCTTGAGACACCGGAAGAGCTCAGCGTCGGGTGTGAGGGTTGGGTGAGGTACAGACAGGGAACATCAGGGGGACACCGTCACCCCAGTGTTTGAAGCCTGGTAATGGATCGGAAGTGGGGAGTGTAAGACCCGGAGCAAAGAAGGTGTCTAATAGGTTGGACACAGTTAAGGGGATGGGAAGCTATGGAGTGGAATGCCCCTTTGTGGGAAGGGGATGTCTGCTCTGGCAGTGGCCCCACCCACCAGAGAGTTGGAGGTCGTGATACCAAAATTAGGGTCCTCCCCAGGCAGAAGAGCAGAAGGCAAAAGCAAACTGGCGAAGCTAGTGGAGCTGAGAGGCTCCCTGAATAACTTGAGTATGAGCCTCAAGCAGAAAGGGAAAGTGAGGGCATCAACATCTCGAAAGTCAACTGCCCTCTGGTGCTTAGTCCTGACCACAACCAAACCCTCTGTGAAAATTCATATTCCTCGGGCGAGGATTCAGAGAGGGATATGGGGTTGTCGGGAGCTGAGCTTCCCTCCGAGAGGGACCCCCCTGCCCCCTTGGGGGGGGGGGGAGTCTGGCCTGGGGCCTCAAGGAGATTAATCTAACATGGACCTAACTGTGTCTTAAAAAAAAAAGTACTGGATCATCATCCTCTGACTCGTCGGGGGGGAGGGCACAGAAGTGGGGTGGGAAGAAGACTGTCTAATTTAATCATCCTGCTGACTGTGACCACCATTAATGTGGCCAGTATAAAGTCAGATACAGCTAGATTTGCAGCCTTCCATTTTCTCAGACGCATTGAAGCTTATATTTTCTTCTTGCAGGAGACCAGGCTCTCAAATTTGGCGGACATCAATAGATCTAGGAGGGAGAGGCGCAGGGGGCCCTCCTACTGGTCTCTTGCAGCCAAGCCATATAGCAGGGTACTGCCAGTGTTTTTTTTTTTTAAATGACCTATCCTGAGGATAGCCCATTAGCCTTTTAAAGGGGTTGTTCAGGTTCTACAAACGTTTTTGTTTATATAGAATTCTATAGAATTTTCCAATATACTTTCTGTATCAATTCCTCACTGTTTTTTAGATCCCGCTGTCATTCATTGTATTTACTTCCAGTGGATAAAAACAGTCCATGGTCATGTGATGGACACAGCTGTGCACCTGTGTGTTTATCCCATGACCATGGACTGATTTCTATCCACTGCAAACCGTGAAGAATTGATTAAGGAAGTATATTGGAAAATTATATTACTTTGCAACACACACAATAACATTTATTTGCTGAAAGCAGACAACCCCTTTAAGGATGCAGGGTAGTTTGAACGTTAATTCTCGGTGACTTTTTTGATATCTTCCTTCCCCGCCTTCCAAAATTCATAAGTGTTCATTTTTATGTCGACATAGCTATGTGATTCTTTGCATCACAAGTTGTACTTTTATTTGGCTCCTTTTGGGTACTAATGTTTTGATTAGCTTTTATTAACGTATTTGGGGGTCTGTGTGGGGAAAAAAAAAAAAAAAATCTTATATTCTATTGCACTTTTGTTGCTACAGCATTTACTCTGCATTAAAAATGACACTGCAACGCTGTCTTGTGGGTCATTATGATTATGGCAATACCATATTTGTATCGGTTTAATTCTGTCCCTTATTCTAGCCCTATTCTGTCCCTACCTTTACCTAACACTATCTACCTGTATCTGCAACTATTCTGACCCTGAGGGCACTGAAAAAGTGAAACTCCGCCAACGAAAAGCCGCTCTCCCATCCTCTCCTACTCCAAAGAACGTACCATGTTTTTACATACCTCATCCCAAGGGAGGACTTTTCTTTCAGGTGGACACTAAACACTGTACATTCCATAAATGATATCTAAACACTATGCTGACTAAAAACAGTGTTTGGTGATACCTGCTATCCAAGCGTTTGAACACTTCATAGGCCCATTCAGCATAAGAAAGGCCAGCCAAAGCCAACCGGTGGAGCCCTCAACCCATTTGTAAAACTCTAAATTAAAATGACAATGAAGGAGTATCCAGTATGTATGTTGCCACCCTCCTCCCGAGGGCAACCTCACTCTTCGGAGTTCCTGTACTTCAAGTTGTCCCTTACATATAGCTTACCTTGCAAGTAGTGCCAAGTCAGATCCTAAAATTTCTGCAGAATTCTTACTGAATTAAGCAACTTTAGCCCTCCCTCAAGGCTTCTACTTGGGCAATCCTTGAGCACCAGTAACTTCTGGAAATGCGTCAACAGAATCCTATTGTTGAGAAAATGCCTTGACTGGGTCGTAATCTCCCACATTCCCAGACCCCACTGACAAATCACCTTCAGAACCGGGAAGGCATAAGCCAGAAGAAATCCATGTGGAGTTCGCAAGTTTTTCAAATGCCCTCCTGACTCTCATTCCTGGAAGAAGGGCCAAAACCATCCCCTACAGGGGATTACCCACAATGGAATCCTCTTAGAGAAGCGGTTTGATACAGTGAACCCTTTCCCAGAGGGTTAAATAGACCAACCCTTCCACTGGTTGACCTTCTGGGCGCCGTCCTTAAGCTTGCCCTCCCAGTTTTGGAGGGGGTAGTCCCTGGCACTAAATTAGACGCCTAAGATTTTAGCAGACCCAGGGGTTCTGGAAGGGTATCCGAGAGAGCAAAAGCAAACTCTCCCACTCCCAGCTAGAGGCTCTCACACTTATCTCGGTTGATCCTCGATCCGGACGAATCCAAGTAGCGGTCCACTTCAGACATCACCCATTCAAACTCCCTCTGTGACGAGACAAAAATGGTGACATCATCAGCATATGTTACTGTCCTCAGAGTTGTCAGGGTCCTCCAGATCCATCACGACTCCTGCTCAATCCACCTAATAAAGGGGTCAATGGCGAACACATATAGCAGCGGTCTCAGCGGACATCCCTGTCAGACACCTGACCCCTGCTCAAAAGGACGACCGACCCAACCGTTCACAATCAGGAAAGACTCAAGACTCAGAGCCAATTGATGAACCTGGCAGGCAAGTCGTACCTCATAAGTACTCGTGATTCACCCTATCAAAAGCCTTTGCCTGATCTACGGACAGCAGAAACCTCTTCCACCAACCTGCCCTACTCTGCTCCATGACCTCCCTGATGCTAAGGACAGCACTTAAGGTGCTTTGACCTGGAACAGAACAGTGCTGAGCTGAAGAAAGGAGTCAGAGTACAAACTTCACCAGCCAATTGAATAGTATCTTAGCCAGAATCTTTCGGTCCGTATTGAGAAGTGCTATCTATGGACCACCAGTTCTCTGATCTTTACGCTTATCTAGGCAGACCTCCTCATTGACTTCGGTAGAGTGCCCGAGGAGAAACACTCTTTAAACACATCATTCAAGAGGGGACTAACGACCCTTTAAGTGTTTGATAAAACTCAGATGTTAAGCCATCTGGACCTGGTGACTTCTTGAGGGCAAGACCCTAAATAGCCCAGATGACTTTCTCTTCCCTGAGATTCTACCAAAACGCCAGAGAGAGGAGTCTACTCCTGGCTCACGGACTGTTTTGACTAAAACCTGAAATCGAGTCTCGATTTAGATCCCTCCTTGCCAAAAGGTTCGAGTAGAAGAATCTGACGACTTACAAAATCCTTGACTTGGATCTTGTAAGGGATCCTGTACTGGTAATAAAGTCTGCGGTCTAACAAGCCACTGACATGATACAATTATGGTATGGGTTGGGCGAGTGGAACCTTCCTCTCCAGAACCAAAGTTGTGTGCCTATCATACTGGCACCTCTTGAGCAAGAACTTCACACTGGAGATATCCTCATGGCTATCCCCAGTGAGACCAAATGTTCAAGTCTCGTCCTCTAGTATTGAAGTCCCCACCAAAGATAACTTGTTTGCCCGTAAAAAGGAAAGGCTTAATCCTCATGAAGAGGCATTTTGCGGTCCCATTTGGTCTGTGAACTGTAGATGTTTATGAGCCTAAGCGCCTGCCTCTTCCCCATGAGGACGTCTAAGACTAGGCACCTTCCCATTTCTAATTCATTGGCATGCGACCTTTGTGGTAAAAAGGTCACCCCATCAGCTGCTTGAAAGGTCTGCAATGCGAACACCAGGACTCCTTCACTGTTTACATTGCTTTTGTTTCATAGTGGCTGTGTAATGTAATTACAGCCTTATCACATAGAAGTAAACAGGTTAAACTATGGCTATTAAAGGCAGCATGCAATGTTAGTGAATAGAGATGAGCGAATTTCTCAAAAGTTCGATTCGGCACTTCTATTCGAAGTTCCAAAAAAATTTGCTTCAATCTGAATTACTTCGCGGTGAATATCTCTAAAAAAAAAAACACCTATTTCCTAGCTTCAGAGAGCCTGCATAGTGGTGTAGAACACTGTGCCTTGCTGTAACACACATAGGGAGCCTACTGTGGTAGTCAAACAATACTGTGAGTCAGAATGAAACGCACATGACAGGCGTCGCTCTTAGAATCGATGCACACTTCACTTATTTGGACAGTTACGGGGCCAAAACTGTCCAACTAACATCCTACTGTAGAGTGAAAGAGCGCACTCCTTTTACATCCTCATTTGCAGATTCCACATAGATGTATACAGAGTGGCAAGGCGACATAATGTGGAGTTGGCAGCAGCATGAGGATACCATACAGTGACCCAGTGGAAGCGGCATTAGGAGGACAAACAGTGACCCAGTGGCTGCGGCATGAGGGCATACAGTGACCCAGTGGCTGCGGCATGAGGAGGGCATACAGTTACCCAGTTGCAGCGGCACGAGGAGTACAGTGACCCAGTTCCACCCCTGTGTGACTTTGTCCGGCCAGGCAAACGAGGTGTAGAACAGTGTGACACCGCTGTGCCTTGCACATGTGGTATGCTGGAGGAGCATACACCTTATTTAAAGGTGTTTATTAGTGTGGAAACCCATAATGAGGACCATATTTGCCATTTTGTTCCCAGTATAAAGTTGCAGGCCATTTATCAATACAATATTGTCAATAATTCGGAGCCACAAATCTCTGCCTTCATCACACATTTCTTATAGGTCTTCATCAGTGTGGAAAGAAATAAGGAGCATATTTGCCATTCTCTTCAAAGTAGAAAATAACAGGCCTTTTTGTTCTTTGCAATTACGTTTTTTCATCAAACAGTATGTCAGACAGAAATGAGAGGCCATGCACAGGGGAGGGCCGCAAGCCTAAATGTTTGACGCCGGCACAGGTCGCAGCAGAGTAAGGGGGCGTGGAAGCAGGTATCAGTTAGAGGCCTGAGCTCCCAGTGTCAAGTAGTGGTTGTGTCTTGACCATCAACCCAACGGTTGTAGACTGGTTGACTCGGTCATCCAATTCATGCCAAATCACCACAGACACCCCCAGCCAAGAGTCGGTGGGTTTGTCAGACACAACCCTTAGTTGGCATGGCCCGGCAGCAGGCCCTGTGCCCTCACCTGTCCTCAACTTTCCTCTGTCCTTTTCTGTTCCCTCAGCTAGAGAAGTACTCTATGCTGTGGGCTCAGATCCACTGTACAGTGAGGAGGAGGTATTATTTGTTTATATAGCACCATTATACCATGGTGCTTTACATTTGAGGATTTACATATGGTACACAAGATATACAAAACTGATAATACTAACAGTGACCAACTGGCAAAGACTTCAAACAGTCATTGATGGTAGAGGTATTAAGAACGGTATTAAGACCTGGGGTATGTGAACTTTTGAATAGGGTCATTTTGATGTTTTTGGTTGTCATTATGATTTAAAAAGAGAAAACACAGAAGTTTGACAATAAATGGCTTCAACCAACCACTAACCATGAGTGGAGAAAAAAGTTTGTGTTATTCATATTCTCTGAAAAAAGGCAAAAATCGGCCGGGCTATGTAAACTTTTTAGCACAACTGTACACAGGGGAGTACCTCTGTCCGCTTGGATCATAAACAAATCGTTTATGGCTTTTCTCTGTTCATATACTCAATCCAACATATGGAGGGTGGAATTCCAACGGGTGGAAACATTGCATATCAGCCTATGTTGTGGGAGGCCGTTCTGCCGCTTCAGCTCAAGGAGAGTGTGCTTGGCGGTGTACGAGTGTCTGAAGTGCATGCAAAGTTTCCTTGCCATTTTTAGGATGTCTTGCAGATGGGTGGAACACTTAAGGAAACGCTTGACAACCAGAACACGTGTGCCATGCAGGGCCCTGCCTGCAAGGGCTTACAATCTAGGAGGGAAGAGGGATAGAGACAAAAGGTGGGGGTAGAGGCTGTTCAGGTGGTGGTATGGAGACAGTAGCGTTATTGGGGGTTGTAGGCCATCCTGAATAGGTGAGTCTTCAGGGCCTTCTTGAAGCTTGTGATTGTGGGGGTCAGTCTTATGTGTCTTGGTAATGAGTTCCAGAGTATGGGAGATGCACGGGAGAAGTCTTGGAGACAGTTGTGTGAAGAGCAGATAAGAGCAGAGCGGAGTAGGAGGTCTTTGGAGGCTCCATATGTTGGATTGAGTATATGAACAGAGAAAAGCCATAAACGATTTGTTTATGATCCAAGCGGACAGAGGTACTCCCCTGTGTACAGTTGTGCTAAAAAGTTTACATAGCCCGGCCGATTTTTGCCTTTTTTCAGAGAATATGAATAACACAAACTTTTTCTCCACTCATGGTTAGTGGTTGGTTGAAGCCATTTATTGTCAAACTTCTGTGTTTTCTCTTTTTAAATCATAATGACAACCAAAAACATTAAAATGACCCTATTCAAAAGTTCACATACCCCAGGTCTTAATACCGTTCTTAATACCTCTAACAACATTCCTGGGCTGTCTTGCATGTACTGCGAGTTTGAGATCTCCCCAGAGTGGCTCAATAATATTGAGATCAGGAGATTGAGATGGCCACTCCAGAACCTTCACTTTCTTCTGCTGTAGCCAATGACAGGTCGACTTGGCCTTGTGTTTTGGATTGTTGTCATGTTGGAACAGCCAAGTACGTCCCATGCGCAACTTCCTGGCTGAGTGCAAATTTGCCTCCAGTATTTGCTGATAACGTGCTGCATTCATCTTTCCTTCAACTTTGACCAAGTTTCCTGTGCCTTTAGCACAACTGTAACTTTAACATTAGCCAGTGGCAGCTCATGCGCGACACCTGCCGTTTGCTTGTTCCCTTTGAGGAGGACACTATGTTAGTCAGTCACCAGGACTAAGAGATGAACAATGTCATTCCACTGATTCACATCCTGGAAAAGATACTTTTCAATCTGGCTGGTCAGGGGACTGGAGATGTGGCGTCTACATCTCAAGGCCACATGAGCCCTGTGGGGGCTGAACTGGAGGAGGATGAGGAGGACATTGGAGCACAAACAATGTGTAGCCAAATGGGTGGAGAGGAGGAACAGGAGAAAGCAGAACAGCCAGAGGGAGATGAGAATGATGAGGCAGATGACCCATACACACCGTTGGCAGTATGCAGTGGGGATGGATGCAGTGAGCCCCTCCATTCTGACTTCCTTGCGCAGTGACAGCCAAATTGTCATCATTCAGCAGAGGGATGACTAATGGCTCTCCACCATGTTAGACCCTCGCTACCGGGGAAAAATGGGGGCCTTTTTTACACCTACTGAGAGGGAGGACAAACTGAACTACTATAGAGATCCTATGTAGTAAGTTGGCTGCTGCCTATCTGCGCCATCGTCCATCCTCTCGCATGTCTGACGGGGGGCCCTGAGAGCTCAACTTGCACTGGCATGGCAGCTGTGGGTGGGGGTGGCAGGAGCAGTATCGGCTCCATCACCATAATGGGAACAAAATGGCGAATATGGTCCTCCTTATGTGTTTTGACACTAATAAACACCTTTAAGTGATAACCGCTAAGAATTATTGAATTTTTTTTTTGACAATACGGTTTTTAAATATTGCCTGCAACTTTATACTGGTAACAATGGCGAATATGGTCGTTATGTTTTTCCCCACGTTAAAGGCCTTTATTACAGATAAGTGCAGATATTATTGGATGATTCAGTTTTCTTTGGCACAATAGTACTGAATAATGTTATGCCTTGAAAGAACAGTGAATAAGCCCCTTATAATAATCGCCTTTAAAAAGGCCACAAAGCTTCTGGGAGAATATCCTATGGACAGATGAGACAAAAATCGAAATTTTTGGCATGGCATATCAGCGCTATGTTCACAGATGGAAAAATGAAGCATATCTTGAAAAGAACACTGTCCCTACTGTGAAACATGGAGGAGGCTCTGTTATGTTCTGGGGCTGCTTTGCTGCATCTGGCACAGGCTGTCTTGAATCTGTGCAGGGTACAATGAAATCTCAAGACTATCAAGGGATTTTAGAGAGAAATGTGCTGCCCAGTGTCAAAGCTTGGTCTCAGTTGCAGGTCATGGGTCTTGTAACAGGATAATGACCCAAAACACACAGCTAAAAACACCCAAGAATGGCTAAGAGAAAAACATTGGACTATTCTGAAGTGGCCTTCTACGAGCCCTGACCTAAATCATATTGAGCATCTTTGGAAGGAGTTGAAACATGCCATCTGGAAAATGCACCCTTCAAACCCGAGACAACTGGAGCAGTTTGCTCATGAGGAGCAGATTCAAGTTATTTGTGACCATTGTGGGTTTTTCCTTCATTAAACGAGGGGTACCAACAATTTTGTCCACATGTGTAGCAAAGCAATAGTGCCCCCCCACATATGTTTCTAATAGTGCCCCCCTACAGGTAAGTCTCCAATAATCTAAAACAAAATGCAAAAAATTATAGAATTGTGTGTTCACATGGTCAACCAAAAAACTTTTAAAATCAAAACATTATATACCCCAAAATGGTGGCAAATGAAAGTACAACTCATCACGCAAAGAATAAGACCTCACATAGCTATGTCGACAGAAAAATAAAAAGTTATGAATTTTTGACTGGGAGGGAAAATATGAAAAAAGTCACTGAGCATTAACATACAAACTACACTGTCCTTAAGGGGTTAAAGCGGCCCTGCATATATCATAGACAATAACAGAAGATCAGAATAACTACAATGAACTTACAAAGTTGACCAACTTTTTCTACTCATTGTAGATTATACCTATTGTGAGAAGGTGACAGGCAGAGTGCTGGAGTCACGGTATATCAGCCCCCAATTTTTGACATATGTCTGGTCCAGGGCAGGTTTTGAGTAGGTCTCAGCCCAGGTGTGAGTCCTGGCCTCATTACTGACCCATATAGGCCTACAGAGCCTGCACTTCAGGGCAGATCCTGGGAGGGAAAGGAGGCGTCTTGGGCTGTCCTGGATAGCTGAGTTTTTTTGGTGAGACCAAGCTGGAACTTGTTGTACTACTTTGAACTCAGGCAGGAGTTTTGTTTTGCCATTTTTGCCTGAAGTTAAGGCTGTATTTTATTTTGCTTTTTCTTGTAACTGACGTAAGGTTTTATTTTGCCATTTTTCAAATAAACCTGTGTGCACCAGATTTTGTGTCCCTGTCTGACTGGTTGGGTCTGCGTCCCTGCTGCTACCGAGCTACCTTCCCCAAACTATATAAATTATAAAATGGTGTTCAAAGGTGAACAAACTTTTGAGATCAATTTAATCAGTTAAACCAAATGCATTTTAGGATAAAAATATATGTAACTTATTTTTTGAAAATGCAGCATTACAAAATTTCAAATTCTGCTTTTATAGGGGATCAAAATCGTAAAGACATTAATTGACTGCATGGATCCTTGTTGTCAAGACAGAAACAAAGCAATTTGCCATTTTTTTACTCATTATAAAACATTTAGGTTACTGATCAGATTATATAGTATAGCATCTATTCAATTCAACTTTAGATTTAGAGTTTCTTTCCCTAGGCAATATTTTCTGTGCCAAAGAACATGATGGACCTGGAAGTGTACTGCAGCATGTGTTCCAAGTTAACTGCATTGGCACTGGACACTGAGAGCCATGCTGAACAAGTAATTTGTGATGTGCAATGAAGAATCAAAAAGCAGAAACAAAGGAGGCCATTTAGAAAGGTTATACAACACGTGAGTATTATACAGCTTTGGTTGAGAAATTTTATATGAGCTAAGATGACAAAGACCAAATACAAATCTACATTCCAAGCTTTACCTGAATGACAGGAGTGAGACTGGCTGTTCATTAATATTTTGTTCCTGTGCTACCTCCCATTTAAACACAGTGGGGCAGATTTACTAATGAAAATGGTGTAATTTGTTGCAAAGGATTGACATATGTGCTTTAAGCTAAATTTATTAATTGTTCTAGAGCAGGGTGGTGGAGTTGGTAGGCCAAACCACCGACTCCTACTTCTCTATTTTTCCACAGCCCAACTCTAACTCCAACTCCTTGTCCGACTTAGACTTCTTCATAATTAGCTGACAGCTATGGTCAGTCAGAAGCAGTAAAGTTCCTCTAATTAATTAACAAGCCAGTGATTGAATTCCTATTAAAGTAATTATGCAACTAACAATACATCTAATTATACAATATCAATAACTGTATAATAAAAATAATCATTTTACTTTGAAGTCAGAGTCAGTAACTTTTTTCTAACTCCACCCAAAATTGGTCCTGACTACAACTCCACAACTCCAACTTCCTGGACAGATTAATGATCCGCCAAACACCTTTGGAGGCAACTTATCTTTCCTAAGAACAAAACAATCAGGTATGTGACATTCAGAATGCCAAACCTTTTTTCCCTGACATCTGTGATGTTATAAGCATATTCTGTATGTTCTTTGCTGCTTATTCATTTTGCTTTGTCTGCCTAGCAACAGTGAGGTAGTAAGGGATGAGGATCTGAGCTAGGAGGGGTAGATGCTAGACAGAGATTCTCGGAGGAAGCATGGAATAAAGAGTTCTGATCCATAAGTCATTATCGCATAGTGGACTTATTCCAGGTGACCTGCATCCTTGCTACAACACCCTATGTCAAGGGACAGTTAGGACACCCCGATGTACAGGCACCTTTAGCTAAGATGCCTCTGTAAGCCTGACTCACTTGCAATTATATGACCCTGCTGGTATTTGTCTCCTGTTTGGGTGACATCCTATACCCTGAACAATGGTTAGATCCTCTCTCACCCTGATGTCCAGGAAATCACAGATTGTGTACTACTTATTTTCACTGCTTGCTTTTAGACCCCTCTGCCTCTCTGTTTCAGGTGAGACTTGTTTCACAGACTGGGCAGCAAAAATGCAATGATTAGTGTGCAAAATAATAGCAAAGATACAGGGAGATAAGAGGTGCGGCATGCCTGTCAAGCACCCTAGAGTTATCAGTTATGTCCCAAGATATGACTTTTTCCTTCTTACATAGGCACTTGAGACTTCATTCTTGTGCACAAAAGGCAGGAAAGATGTTGTGCTGACTGCAGGCGCAGTAATTTAGTTTGGGCATCATCTTTGGCACTGTTATGGGCAAATTCTCGAACCTAAATAAATTGGCACTCTATCCACTCCACACAAATGCTGCATCTTTTTACATACAGTGCTGGCCAAAAGTATTGGCACCCCTGCAATTCTGTCAGATAATACTCAATTTCTTCCAGAAAATGATTGCAATAACAAATGCTTTGGTAATAATATCTTCATTTAATTTGTCTTCAATGGAAAACCACAAAAAGAATTGTCAAAAAGCCAAATTGGATATAATTCCACACCAAACATAAAAAAGGGGGTGGACAAAAGTATTGGTACCCTTTGAAAAATCAGGTGATGCTTCTCTAATTTGTGTAATTAACAGCACCTGTTACTTACCTGTGGCACATAACAGGTGGTGGCAATAACTAAATCACACTTGCAGCCAGTTGAAATGGATTAAAGTTGACTCAACCTCTGTCCTGTGTCCTTGTGTGTACCACATTGAGCATGGAGAAAAGAAAGAAGACCAAAGAACTGTCTGAGGACTTGAGAAGCAAAATTGTGAGGAAGCATGAGCAATCTCAAGGCTACAAGTCCATCTCCAAAGACCTGAATGTTCCTGTGTCTACCGTGCGCAGTGTCATCAAGAAGTTTAAAGCCCATGGCACTGTGGCTAACCTCCCTAGATGTGGACGGAAAAGAAAAATTGACGAGAGATTTCAACGAAAGATTGTGCGGATGGTGGCTAAAGAACCTCGACTAACATCCAAACAAGTTCTAGCTGCCCTGCAGTCCGAGGGTACAACCGTGTCAATCCGTACTATCCGTCAGCGCCTGAATGAAAAGGGACTCTATGGTAGGATACCCAGGAAGACCCCACTTCTGACCCAGAGACATAAAAAAGCCAGGCTGGAGTTTGCCAAAACTTACCTGAGAAAGCCAAAAACTTTTTGGAAGAATGTTCTCTGGTCAGATGAGACAAAAGTAGAGCTTTTTGGGAAAAGGCATCAACATAGAGTTTACAGGAAAAAAAAAAGAGGCCTTCAAAGAAAAGAACACGGTCCCTACAGTCAAACATGGCAGAGGTTCCCTGATGTTTTGAGGTTGCTTTGCTGCCTCTGGCACTGGACTGCTTGACCGTGTGCATGGCATTATGAAGTCTGAAGACTACCAACAAATTTTGCAGCATAATGTAGGGCCCAGTGTGAGAAAGCTGGGTCTCCCTCAGAGGTCATGGGTCTTCCAGCAGGACAATGACCCAAAACACACTTCAAAAAGCACTAGAAAATGGTTTGAGAGAAAGCACTGGAGACTTCTCAAGTGGCCAGCAATGAGTCCAGACCCGAATCCCATAGAACACCTGTGGAGAGATCTCAAAATGGCAGTTTGGAGAAGGCACCCTTCAAATCTCAGGGACCTGGAGAAATTTGCCAAAGAAGAATGGTCTAAAATTCCAGCAGAGCATTGTAAGAAACTCATTGATGGTTACCGGAAGCGGTTGTTCGCAGTTATTTTGTCTAAAGGTTGTGCTACCAAGTATTAGGCTGAGGGTGCCAATACTTTTGTCCGGCCCATTTTTGGAGTTTTGTGTAAAATGATCAATGATTTGCCTTTTTTTTTCATTCTCTTTTTCATTGCAAGCAAAATAAATGAAGATATTATTACCAAAGCATTTGTGATTGCAATCATTTTCTGGAAGAAATTGAGTATTATCTGACAGAATTGCAGGGGTGCCAATACTTTTGGCCAGCACTGTAGATGTCAACCACAGATGAGGCATAGCTGTCTGCAGTGAAAGGGATGTGAAAAAAATACCTGTGTTGTCTCTGGTTTGGTGCTTAAATGGGCATCCACAAATAAGTCCAGAGCAAAGGCGTAGCTAAGGGTTTAGCATGGGTGTAAATATGTTCAAGCGAGCCCCCAACTCACGTATACCAATGTTATCACTAAACAGTGACCATTAAGTGTTAGATACTGCCTCTACACGTGGCTCTGCAGGCCATTTAGGTGAATACAGCATAGGAAATATTAAGTGACTTGGTGTGGGTTCACACTTGCGCTGGCACTCCGTCCGCGGCGAATCAGACCTAAATGTCGGAAAACTGGATAGGGAAAGGTTTGTGACGCTTTGCTGAAAAACCCATTCACTTCTATGGGATTTTAAAGCAATGCCCGGGTATGCGCTTACACTCTCTGCGCGACGAAAAAAACCGGCTTCGCGGCGCAGAGGGTGTAAGCGCACACCTGCACATTGCTTTAAAAACCCATAGAAGTGAATGGGTTTTTAAGCAAAGCGTCACCAACCTTTCCCTATCCAGTTCTCCGACATTTAGGTCGGATTCGCGGCGGACAGAGTGCCGGCGCAAGTGTGAACCCACCCTTACAGGTGATGTCTCTGACTGCAATGATTCACATTCCTATTTGGACCATGACTTACATTCCTACAGTGGCTTGCTCTGTAAAGTTAGCAGCACAGGCACCTTTGGTTACTTTTCCAGGCTCCTGACCCTCATTTACATAAACCCCCCCCCTCCCACTGCTTCCCCCAATTATAAAATACAGTTTAACCTCCCCAGAATGAATTATACCCCCAAGCGCATGTTTAAATTAACGTCTCTATGTGCCCCCTTAAATAGTGCCCCTTATTAATGGTGCCCCACTGTGTGTGTCTCCTAACTAAAGGGGTTTTCTAGGTCCTCAATAACAAATCAGTGTGGTTCCGACACCCAGGACCCCCACTGTGCAAGCTCTGTAACCTCTTCTCTACCTACAGCCTTTTCCTATACACTTCTATGCAGCGATTCTGTAATTACATTGCGTGGTCAATGTAATACAGAAAGCATGCCATGTAAACAGTGAAGAGGTCACCATGCTTGCACATGGCCTCTTCAAACAGGTGATCAGGATGGGGGGGTGCTCCCAAATGTCAGACCCCCACTGATCTCTTGTTGATGATCTATCCTGAGGATTAACCATCAATAAAAATGAACTGGAAAACCCCTTTAACCCCTTAAGGACACAACCCAAAAGTGCGTTAAGGACCAGGCCTCGTTTTTCTAAATTTCACTTTATATGGCAATAACTTTGAGACGCTTTAACTTACATAAGTGATTTTGAGATTTTTTTTTTTTTTTTTTTTTTTTTTTCCCTGACATATTGTACTTTGTTAGTGGTAAACATTGATCAATATTTTTGTATTTATAAAAAAAAAAATAAAAATACGAAATTTGATGGAAATTTGGAAAAAAATCGCAATTTTCAAAATGTGAAATGGTCTGTTTTTTCAACCAGTCATATCACACAAATACATATTATCTACCATATCTCTGCTTTATATCTGCATCATCTTTTAATTGTCCTTTAATGTATTTTGGACATTATAAAGCTTACAAGTGTAACTGATTTTCCAGATTTACAAGAAAATTTCCCTAATTTTTTAGGGACCATTTCAGTTCTGAAGGGGATTATAAAGGCCTATATATTAGAAACCTCCATGAATCACCCCATTTTCAAAACTGCACCTTTGAAATAATTCAAAACAGCATTTGGGAAGTTTGTTAACCCTATAAGCATTTCACGGAAATTAAAATATGGAGGTGAAATTTAAACATTTCATTTTTTTAAATACATTTTTTTTGTTTGTTTATATAGCACCATTAATTCCATGGTGCTTTACATTTGAGGATTTACATATGGTACACAAGATGTAAAAAACAGATAATACTAAGTGACCAACTGGCACAGTGGGATAGAGTGCCCTGCCCACAAGGGCTTACAATATGAGGGAAGAGGGATAGAGACAGAAGGTGGGGGTAGAGGCTGTTCAGGTGGTGACAGTGTTATTGGAGGCTGTAGACTTTCCTGAATAGGTGAGTCTTCAGGGCCTTCTTGAAGCTTGTGATTGTGGGGGTCAGTCTTGTGTCTTGGTAATGAGTTCCAGAGTATGGGGGATGCACGGGAGAAGTCTTAGACAATTGTGTGAAGAACGGATCAGAGCAGGGTGGAGTAGATGGTCTTTGGAGGATCAGAGGTTACGTGTGGGCAGGTAGCGGGAGATTAGGTCGGAGATATATGGAGGGGACAGGTTGTGGATGGCTTTGTATGTCAGCAATAGTAATTTGAACTCTATTCGCTGGGCGAAGGGTAGCCAGTGAAGGGATTGGCAGAGGGGAGCGGCCGATGAAGAACGGGGGGAGAGGTGTATTAGGCGAGCAGCACAGTTTAAGGTGGACTGAACGGGGGCGAGAGTTTGCTGGGAGGCCATGGAGAAAAATGTTACAGTAGTCTAGGTGGGAGATTGAGGGCATGGACTAGCATCTTTGTAGTTTCAGGGGTGAGGAAGGAGCGGATTCGATGGATGTTCTTGAGTTGGAGACAGCAGGAGGTGTTGAGGGTTTGAATATGGGGCTTGAAGGATAGGTCAGAGTCTAAGGTTATCCCAAGGCAGCGGGCTTGTGGGACTGGGGGTGAGTGTGGTTCCATTAATTTTGATAGATGGGTCAGGTAGGGGGGTCATGCGTGGAGGGGTGAAGATTATGAACTCCGTTTTCTCCATGTTGAGTTTGAGAGAGTGGAAGAAGAGAAAGGAGGCTATGGATGCTGGACATTCTGGGACTCTGGACAACAGAGGTAATGTCTGGACCAGAGAGATATATTTGGGTATCGTCAGCATAGCAATGGTAATGGAAACCATGGGATTCTATTAGTTGGCCAAGGCCTAGGGCGTAGATTGAGAACAGGAGGGGTCCTAGGACGGAGCCTTGGAGGACACCTACAGAAAGAGTGGTGGGGAGGTGGTGTGTGAGTACCAGACGCTGAATGTGAGGTATGAGGAGATCCATGAAAGGGCCAGGTCTGAGATGCCAAGGGATGAGAGAGTTTCTAGCAGGAGGGAATGGTCGACTGTGTCAAAGGAGGAGGACGACAGAATAGTGGCGTTTGGCTTTGGCAGTTAGAAGGTTGTTAGTGACCTTGGTTAGGGCAATTTCTGTGGAGTGATGGGGTCTGAAACCATTCATTTAACCCTAAAATTAATACACTCACAAAAGGTTAAAGGAGAAAATGCAACTTTTCCCAAGCACAGAAATACCCCACATGTGGGTGTAAACCGATGTTTGGGCACGCGGAAGGGAAGGAGCAACACTGGACGTTTGAAAAGCAGATTTTGCTGGAATAGTTTTTGGGGTGCCATGTCTCATTTGCAGATCCCCTAGAGTATCAATACAAAGGAAACCCCCAAAAAGTGACCCCCATTCTGGAAATTACACCCCTCTCAGAATTTATCAAGAGGTATAGTGAGCATTTTGACACAACAACCTTTTCACATATTTTAACATTGGGATGTGTAAATGAAAAATTACTAAAATGTCACTTTATCCCCAAAGTTTTCATTTTCACAAGGGGTTAAAGGAGAAAAAGCACTGCACAGTTTAACACATGGTGGGACTTGGAATAGAAAGAGCGCTATTTGGCTTTTGGAGGGCATATTTTGCTGTAATTCTCGGAAGCCATGTCGCATTTGCAGAGCCCTTAGAGTACCAACACAATGGAAACCCCCAAAAGTGACCCCATTTTGGAAACTAAACCCCTCACAGAACATATCAAGGGATATAGTGAGCAGTTTGACCCTATAGCTGTCTCACATATTAACATTGGGACGTAAAAATTAAAAAGTACTTTTTTTTTTCCAATAAACTCTCAATTTAGTCCCAAATGTTTTATTTTCACAAGAAAATAAAGGAGAAAAAGCTCCCCACAATTTCTCCTAAACACGGCGATACCCCATATGTGGTCATAATCTGCTGTATGGGTACATAGCGGGTCTCGGAATGGAAAGAGCGTTATTTGGCTTTTGGAGGGCAGATTTTGCTGTAATTCTCGGAAGCCATGTCGCATTAGCAGAGCCCCTAAAGTATCAATACAATGGGATCCCCCAAAAAGTGACCCCATTTTAGAAACTACACCTCTCAAGGAATTTATCAAGGGATATTATCATTTTGAGCCCAGGAGTGCTTCCCACCAATAATGTAGAAAGTGAAAATTTAAATTTTTAAAGAAATATGCCATTTCGGTGCCCAGTACGTTGCGCCCAGTTTGTCTCATCAGACACATGAACTCCTAAAACTATTAAGTGGGTTATCCCGGGTAGAAAGAACATGTATATGTGGGTGTAAACTGCTGCTTGGGCACACAGCAGGGCTTAGAAGGGAAGGAGCAGTGTGCTTTTTAGCTTTTGAAGTACAGATTTAGAGGTATTTAGAGGTATTTTCTGGACGCCATGTTGTTTTTGCAGAGCCCTGGAGGTGCCAGTAAATTGGAATTCCCCAAGAAATTACCCCATTTTGTAGGGCATTTTTAGTCTCTACAAATGTGGTTTTTGGACACCATACCAATCATCTAAATCTGAGCTCCAAAACATAGCACTCCTTCACATCTTCCCCCTCTTGTGTGCTCAAACGGCAATTTATGCCAATATGTATGACACTGTTTTACCCAGGGTAATGTACTTAACAATGCCATATGTCGGTATAAACTGCTGTTTGGAAGCAGTCGGGCACAGAAGAGAAGGAGCGCTATTTTGTTTTTTGGAGCACAGTTTGGTTTTTGGACGTCATGCCACTTTTGCAGAGCCCCTGAACTGGCAGTAAAATGGAACCTGCAGACACATAACCCCACTTTGGAAAGTACATCCTTCAAGGGATTTATCAAGGGAGTAGCAAGCATTTTTAACTCTTGAGCATTGCATTAATTTAATTTCCAAAAAGGAATGCGCAGATGATAATGAAAAGTGAAAATTGCAATTTTTCCAGAGATACTCCATTTCAGTGCCCAATGTTGTGCCCAACTTTTGTCAGCAGAGACACACACTCCAAAAATGTTAAGCAGGTATCCCAGACACAACAGTTTTTGGAGCATTCGTCTCTGATACAAGCCGGGCACAACATATTATGCACTGAAATGAAGTATTCCTGGAAAAATTGTCATTTTCACCATCAGCTGCGTATTAATTTCTGGAAAATTACTGCAACACTTGGGGGTTAAACATGCTCACTGTACCCCAGGATAAATCCCTTCAGGGGTGTAGTTTCCAAAATGGGGTCACATGTCAAGGGGTTCCACTTTACTAGCGTTTCAGGGTTCTGCAAAAGCGTAATGGTGTCCAAAAACTGTCTAAATCTTTGCTCCAAAATAGCGCTCCTTCCCTTCTGTGCCCCGCTGTGCCCAAACAGCAGATTATACCCACATATGACATTAAGTACATTATCCTGGGTACACATGTGGGCATAAACTTCAGTTTGGGCACACAGTAGGACGCAGAAAGGAAGGGGCTCTATTTGGCTTTTGAAGTATATATTTACATGTTTGGTATCTGGACGCCAAGTCATGTTTGCAGAGCCTCTAAAGTACTAGTAAAGTGAAATCCCCCGTTTTGAAAACTGCATCCCTCAAAGAATTTATCAGGGGGTGTAGTAGGCATTAGTATCCCAGACATGAATGCACAGCAGATGCTGAACAGTGAATATGTAAGCTGTGCGGAGTACATTGGGTACACTAAATTCCCTACTATATCCCCAGTAGCTCCTATGATTGGGGGGGGGTCACTCTGGAGGTCACTTCTGGTGTCTTTTCCCTTGTAAGCTCTAAATTTGGGGTGTCCCTTGATATACGCTCACACAGCTTATACATTCCCTTCTTGCCCCAGCCAGTTGTGTTCTAATGTTTTGTTTTTTTGGGGGGGGTTTTTAGTCTTCACATTGTACAAGCTATATTTATTTTTCTGGTGATGTAGCCATATGAGGGCTTGTGGTTTGCGGGGTGAGATGTATTTTGTAAAGACAACAATTTTGGGTGCCTATAATGTATAGCATAAATTTTATTAACTCGCTTGGTGGATTTAAAAAAAAATCCATCAATTCTGGTATTGTTTTTTCCCTTAACTTTTTTTTTTTCTGTACAGCATAAGTAACATGTTACCTTTATTCTGCGGGTCTCTACAATTACGGCGATACCTCATTTATAGTTTGTGTGTGTGTGTGTGTTTTTTTTTTTTTTTTTTTTTTTTTTAGGGCTTATTTTTTGCGGGACGATCTGTCCTTTTTATTGTTACTGTTTTGGGATACATATGACTTTTTGATCAATATATTTTTTTTTTTTTTTTTTTTTTTTATAGCTTTAAGACGAGATGGCGAAAAATCATTATTTCCTTGCTTTTATTTATTTTCATACAGTTCACTTTTTTCCAACTTTTTTTTTAACTTTTTTATGTCCCACTAGGACTCCTGAACCTGCGATACTCATCGCTGATTTAGCACTATAGACTGCAATACACGTGTATTGCAGTCTATAGAGGAAGTCAGTCTATGTAGATGCATAGACTAACTTCCATAGGCAGGATCAACCAGGTAGTGGGGGCTCCATGGAGACTGGGGTCACTGGCCAGACCCCAGGCTGCTGAAAATACATATGAGATTGGGGGGTGCCGGGGGACACACATTTGGCTTTGTGGAACCCCTTGGATGCAGCGGTCATGATTGACTGCAGCATCCAAGGGATTAAAATCCCGCTCGAAGCTCAGCTTCGATCAAGGTTAAGGAGCAGGATGTTAGCTGTCAGATACAGCTAACACCCACTCCCGATGCTGCCCGCAGCATTTACTTTAGTTTTCAAAAGCTTAAGATGCCACGGTAGCTATTGACCGCGGCATCTTAAGGGTTAAACAATGGGGATAAGTGTTATCACAGTCCCAGCTGTTGCAGCGGGAGCCTGGCTGTCAGATACAGATGGGTTCCCGCAGTGATCGTACGGGCTCTGCTTCTGAGCCCGCTTGATCACCGTCACGTACCTGTTCGTGGGGATGCGGTAACTAACCACATTCCCTGACGTACATGTACGTGAAATTAAATTAAATGAATTGCCCCCGTACACTGACGAGCAAAAGGGTAACAATGTTTTGAACTTTTGACTTTCAGAGTCCACTTCTCACCATCCACTACAGCTTCGAACATGAGACTAATTTTATAGACAGTTTGACTTGCAACTATTTAGCATATGATTAGTTATGCAGATATCTTGTCATGTAACTGCATTGTTACTGTTTTGCTCCTGGTGGTGGAAAAAGCTTTTTCTTCTTGTATACTACAAATTACAACCTGTTCTCACATTCCCTAATAGCTCAGTGTGTTGTTAGGTTGATTTCCATATGAAAGGTCACTGTTTCAAATCGAGGATCGGCCATGAAGAAGATTTCTCAAGAAAAGAGAAACCGCATCATCCAGCTCATCAATAGCGGTCTCTCAGCCAAGAAAATTGCCAAACTGTATTATGTGAGTGCCATGATAGTTGGAAGAATATGAAATGAAGTCCATCCATTCAAAAGCCAAGAGGTGGACATCCAGGCAAAATATCAGAGTCAACAAGCTGGCTCATCACAAGGTCTGTCAGTTATTGTGTGACAAACACGGCAGTGGAGTTGGCTCATATGCTTCGTACTAGTAGTAGTATAATGTTGTACCATGTTAGCCATTGAAAGTAGTGGAAGAGTGAAGAAATCAGGCGATACCTTTTTAGACGCTAACTGAGGCTATGCTTCGTAGTAGTGAGATCACAGACATCCATGTGACACACATTACACAATCTGGAATGGTGGCCCAAAAAAAGTGAAGAAGCCTTGACTTCAATATTGTCATAAGAAGCGTCAGCTCATGTTTTCAAAAAAAGTGTGAAAAGTGGACAGTAGAAGATTGGAAACTGGTGATTTAGAGCAATGAGATGAAAGTTAATAAACTGGGCTCTGATGGGTGCAAATGGGGCTGGAAGAAAAAGGGAAAATGGAGCTAACAGATCTAGAAATTGAAGGAACTGTCAAGTTTGGTGGTGGAAGCCTGCTGATATGGGGTTGTTTCACAGCCAAAGGCATCGGATACTTGATCAGGATCGATGATGGTCTCAATGCTGAGCTATATGTGAGTATCCTACAAGACGAGTTACTTCATACACTTGAGTACTATGGGTATGAAAAGGACGACATAGTGTTCCAGCAGGACCACGACCTAAAACCTATGTCAAGATTAGCAAAATGGTTCAATGACAATAAAGTAAAAGTGCTGGATTGGCCCCCACTGTCTCCAGAACTCAACCCAATCAAACACTTGTGGGTAGAAGAAGAAAAGCTGTATTTGTACCCAAGTGAGTCGACCAGTATGCACCAACATTGGAAACGCGTAGAAGAGACCTGGGATCAGATTTTGGTCGAGACGTGCTTGAATCTGATCGAGAGCATGCCCAGAAGGATTCAAGCAGTGTGTTGAAAGCCAAAGGTGGATTTACAAAATACTAACAAAATTATAAAAATTAACATTTAGACTTTTAGGAGCAAAACAGTAACAATGCAGTTACATGACAAGAATCTGCATAACTAATCATATGCTAAATAGTTGCAAGTCAAATTTATGTATGAGTTAGCCAAGATAGTCTCACGTTCAAAGCTGTAGTGGATGGTGAGAGATGGCGCCCGAAAGTCCAAAGTTCTAAACCTTGTTTTTTGCTCATCAGTGTATATTACACACGTGGACAAATTGTTGGTACCCCTCGTTTAATGAGAGAAAAAAACACAATGGTCACAGAAATAAGTTGAATCTGACAAAAATAATACATAAAAATTCTATGAAAATGAACAAATGAAGTCAGACATTGCTTTTCAACCATGCTTCAACAGAATTTTTAAAAAAAGAAACTCATGAAACAGGCCTGGACAGAAATGATGGTTCCCTTAACTTAATATTTTGTTGCACAACCTTTTGAGGCAATCACTGCAATCAAACGATTCCTGTAACTGTCAATGAGACTTCTGCACCTCTCAACAGGTATTTTGGCGCACTCCTCATGAGCAAACTGCTCCAGTTGTCTCGGGTTTGAAGGGTGCCTTTTCCAGACGGCATGTTTCAGATCCTTCCAAAGATGCTCAATAGGATTTAGGTCAGTGCTCGTAGAAGGCCACTTCAGAATAGTCCAATGTTTTCCTCTTAGCCATTCTTGGGTGTTTTTAGCTGTGTGTTTTGGGTCATTATCCTGTTACAAGACCCATGACCTGCAACTGAGACCAAGCTTTCTGACACTGGGCAGCACATTTCTCTCTAGAATCCCTTGATAGTCTTGAGATTTCATTGTACCCTGCACAGATTCAAGACACCCTGTGCCAGATGCAGCAAAGCAGCCCCAGAACATAACAGAGCCTCCTCCATGTTTCACAGTAGGGACAGTGTTCTTTTCAACATATGCTTCATTTTTCCATCTGTGAACATAGAGCTGATGTGCCTTGCCAAAAATTTCGAATTTTTAATTAATTTTTTTTTTTTTTTTTTTTTTTTGTCTCATCTGTCCATAGGACATTCTCCCAGAAGCTTTGTGGCTTGTCAACATGTAGTTTGGCAAATTTCAGTCTGTCAGATTCAAGTTATTTCTGTGACCATTGTGGGTTTTTCTTTCATTAAACGAGGGGTACCAACAATTTTGTCCACGTGTGTATGTCCCTGATTCCCCCTGACATAAATACTGCCCCAAAATGACCTCTTATCTAAGTGTTCCTCCCATTATATTTATAATGCCCCCTAAAGATCACTTATATAAATTATTCATAATGCCCCCTAATGATCCCTTATATAAATGATGACACTTATATAAATGTTTTCCCCTTAAATTCATAATGCCCCTAAAAACCCATTTGATTATACTTATAATGCCCCCAACTGCCCTAATAAAGGAAAAAATAAGTTATATTCCTCTGCCTGCAATCCCTTGATCAACAGTCTCCACCTATTCTTACTACTTCCTTACAAAGTGATATGACCACAAACAAAATCTGATTGTGTCTCAGAAGCGCAATGCTGTGATATCATTGCCTGCCTGCATTGTGAAGCAGACATCTTGTCTGTGGCCCCAGCACCTTGTAAGCGCTGGCTAAGGCAGGGTTCACACTACCGTTGGAGTCCGTTATGAAGGTGTCCGTTAAAAAAAAATAAACGGACACCTATCATAACGGACCCTAACTGATGAGCATCAGGTAGTGTCCGTTTTTTAATGTCACATACCACTAGAAAGCCGACAGCGCGCTGAATTCAGCTCACTGCCGGCTTTCCCGGTATGTGCCCCGGGGCTGGAGATATCGGCATGTTTTACTTTACTTTCTGTTTGAAGGGCGCTGTGAGGAACTCTCTCCCTGACACTTCTCGTTCGTCCATAGCGCTGTACTGAGGGGGCGTTCCTCACAGCTCAGCGTCATCGCCGGGCAGTAAGGAACGCCCCCTCTGACAGTACAGGGCTATAGACCAGTACAGAGAGAGGGGGCGTTCCTTACAGCCCAGTGATGATGCTCAGCTGTGAGGAACGCCCCCTCATACAGCGCTATGAAGGAACAGAAGTGTCAGGGAGGGAGTTCTTCTGACAGTACCCGGCTATAGACGAGAACAGAGCGAGGGGGTGTTCCTCACAGCCCAGCGATGACGCTCAAGCTGTGAGGAGCGCCCCCTCAGTACAAGTCTCTGAACAAAGAGAAGTGTCGGGGAGGGAGTTCCTCGCAGCGCCCTTCTAACAGTAAAACATTACACCGCCGATATCTCCAGCCCCGGGGCACATACCGGGAAAGCCGGCAGTGCGCTGAATTCAGCGCGCTGTCGGCTTTCTAGCGGTATGTAAAACCGCATGTGCCTGAGGACACGAAATGTCCTCTAACACTGCTAGTTTTTTTTTTTTTGTTTTTTTTTTTGTTTTGTTTGTTTCTCCTTTCTGAGCATGCGCAGGGAAAGTAAACGGACATAAAATAACGGACAGTAATTGATGGCTATCAGTTACTGTCCGTTATAAGTCCGTTACCCATAGACTTCAATGTTAAAAAAAAATAACGGACACTTGCTGTCCGTCAAGAATCCGTTTTTTTCAAACGGACAAAAAGCCCTGCATGTAGGGTTTTTTGTCCGTGAAAAAATAACGGACTTCTGACGGATTTGGTGTAAACGGATACTAACGGACACAATATAAAAACCCATTGAAATGAATGGAAATTTTAACGGATTTCTGACGGTTCAACTAGTGTCCGTAGGTAAAATCTTGTAACGGACAATAGCCACGGACACTACTGACGGACACCAACGGTAGTGTGAACGCTCCCTTACAAGTTACAGACTGGCAGAGCAGGAAGCAAGCGGACTGCTTCCTGCTCTACCAATCATGTCAACTAAATTGGTGTCCTGTAGTCTCCGATTATATTGTTGAAAGTACTGCATGTGTTTATAGTGGCCCTGAGTTGGGCCCCACAGAGTCAGTGGGCCCAGAACCACCACCTCCCCTGCCCCCCGCTAGCTGCGCCACTGGTCCAGAGGGATGTAATGTGATACAGTTTAAATTACTTTCTTTATGAATACTGGCACCATAAGCATGGCAGTTATATATCTATACAACAGAGGCAAAATGGTTTCTCTTCATCAGTTGCTGGTATAATCAGGAATGTTCCTTGTTCATGCTTGCTACATTGAGGGTGTCAGAGATCACGCTTTGCCAATAAATCCCCAAAGAGGTATTCAACAAAAAACTCCAGGTTCTCATCAGCCTACATTAATTTCTTCCGGGCAACTGAGCCTAAGGACATTCCTTCCCCCATGAAATTCCTAATCATTAGAGACAGTCATTGGTCTAATTCACAGGGATATTGAGGATGTTAGGAAAGGGGTGGAACAAGGGTTTCATCATGCTCCATGGAACTTAAGTTAAATTGATAGACAATCTCTTAACTCCCTCATTAACAATACCTCTTTGATCTTTAAATCAGTGGCCATGAATAGAGCTGATTACCTGGAAGAAATGCATTGTCAATTGCAGGACAGGAATGTTTATACTACTATATCATCGGATCCTATCCAGAAAATACAGAAGATTCAAACTACCCTCGATTTACATTTATAGCAAGATACCATTGATGGGGAAACAGTTTCCTCACCAAAACACATCCAATCACTCCAGTTTTTTATGTACCCAACTTTTTTTTGTCTGCAAGAGTCTGCACAATCCACCTGCAGACCAATAGTGGCATCCAGGGATTCTGTCCTATCTCTGTTAGCAGTTTTCCTTGAAAAAATACTCACCCCTCTAGTTAGGGAAACCTTTTCCTTTTTATTAGTTAACACTGCCTTTCTTGGCATCTAGGTTTACCTGTCCGAATGATGCAATTCTAGCCACATTAGACATAGTAAACTTATATACTTCTATACAACACCCCAAAGGCATTCAGGCTGTCACAACTATTGGCACTTACATGATTCTTAATATTACTTCACTGTCTGGATCTTCTTCCCATTGTCCTGGAAGAAAATTATTTCATTTTTCAAGGCACATATTATGTTCAGAAACAGGGGACAATGATGGGGTCCAACATAGCCCCCCCCCCCCCTTATGCAAACCGCTATATGGATAATTTTGACTTATTGATCTCCCATAATGTATTCAAGCATTTACATTGATGACATTTTTGCATATGGGGGGCCCATTGCAGATACTACTAACATTTACTGAGACTTTAAACTGTCACCCTGCATCATCACATTGCCAAAGTCAGTTTTTTGGACACCCTTAGTTTGAAAAACGATCAGGACCATCTGTCATCCAATCTCACTATAGAAATGGATCGTAACAGTCTTCTGCTTTATGGATCTTTCATCCTTCCTCTATGAAACGATCCCTCCCTAAATCTCAATGCCTTAAAGTTTCTCACATAGTTAACACTATCACTAGGAATATCAAATTAGCAGAGATGACAACCAAATTTAGGTAACTCAGATACCCCAACCATCTACTTACCTATATGCTCCACAAATTTGAGAATTCAGGAACTACATATTCGTGTGATACACCTAATACTAAACCATCACGTCAATTTCATTCACATGTATCATCCATTCACACAGAAGATACATGATATCATCCATAGAAACTGGAGTTTGCTGACATAAGCGTATCCCCATATTGAGGAATTCAATAGCAACTTTCTACCATGCTACAGATGACTCAAACTCAAATTGTACCATTAACTTATCTTATACAGGTTCTGATGAAGGCCCTAAGGACTGAAACGTCATTGTAACTGTAATCTCTGTGGATCACCACTACCTTGTCTGGATTATATATCTGTATAACTAACATACAAGGGGTTGAATACCTACTTCTACAAAACCATTGTATGATTGATGTGTTGATCAATTTCGCACCTCTATTCTCATCTGTACCTTGTGGAATATTAAATTATAGTAAGCATTCTGTATTACACAGGGATCTTTGCTCTTTAACATTGTGCATAAGATTTCCTTGGCATGCTGAAGTGTTTTTACAATATATAATATGTATGTAAGTATTAAGGACCTGTCTGAATGGACACTGTTAAAACCACTGTTTATTGAACACTATTAAAAAGGGGCTACATTAGTCACAACATATTCCCTATCTTGGTCAGTCATACCAACCCAAAGCTATGCAGGCTACTAAATACCTAAGGCAGACCTACAGTATGTGCATGTGTGTCAATGTAACATGCATATCCAGGCCCCCTCTGACTAGTTTACACTAGCTTTGGGTGGAAAAATAATGCAACTAACACATTTCCCCTCTAAATATTGTATGGCTTCATCAGAGATGCTTTAAAATGAGACTGGGGATCGGCTATTAATTGTGACCCACTTCCACATTAATTACACCCCCCTGTTCAGTTGTTATCCCTATATTCTCCATGCTGGTACTGATACATGGTGCCTATAGCTGGCATATATTTCCTTCAAGGCGCACATATATGTGGTACACTCTCCACCGGCAATTTAGTTATGAAGACTAGTGTTAATAGTGCCAGTGTTCAAAAATATGCCCCACTAAGCATTACTGTGACTGTTCACCCAGTCACCTAAATGTTTTCCTCTTCCCTTTGCATCCCTAATGCTTCCTGTACAATGCCTATTAGTGTTGCTGATGGTACTACTCTTAAAGGGGTTTTCCAGGCAAAAAATATTTTTTTTTAAAAAGTCTGTTCGTGCTATTAATGGGTTAATAAGTGCACCCAAATACCTTTAGCAGTGTTTTGAGTGATTTCTGGTTTTCTATGGGAGCTCCTGGCATCCTCTGCATTTGTTTACATGGTGTCGCCACGGCCGGCGTTAGGGGGGGGGGGGGGGGCAAACTGGGCAATTGCCCAGGG
The DNA here is from genome assembly GCA_947044405.1 of Leptodactylus fallax. Taxonomy (NCBI): domain Eukaryota; kingdom Metazoa; phylum Chordata; class Amphibia; order Anura; family Leptodactylidae; genus Leptodactylus; species Leptodactylus fallax. Next base: position 6,303,261 of record CAMRHE010000023.1, on the reverse strand, counting down.
CCCTGTCCCCAAAGGGCCCCGGGATCAGAACCTGACTCCGGTCCCGGGTGGCCCGGGGGGCCCCCGGGTCGACCTGTGCTCCGGTCCCGGGTCGGCCCGGCCAAGCAATAACAGAGTAAAAATAACAAACATTTTTACTCACCTGTCCTGGCGTCCGACGTCATCTTCTGGCGTTCCGGACATCACTGCTGAGGCCTGGCCTCAGCGGTCACGTGGGTCGTGCCTCACGTAATCGCTGAGGCCCAATCACAGGCCTCAGCGGTGACGTCAGCCGCAGAGAAGAAGCCAGCGCCGGCGGGGATAGCGGAGCAGCGCGAGGAGGCCCAGGAGAGGTAAGACAAGGTGAGTATAACTGTTTGTTGTTTTACCTTACTTACCCCGGGCGTTCGATTATTATACTCTGGGGTCTGAAGAGACCCCAGAATATAATATAATAGCACTGTAGGGCCCCTGTGGAGCATTATACTGGGGGCCCCCTCTGGATAGCATATTATACTGTTTGGGGCCACTGTGGAGCATTATACTGGGGAAGGGGCCCCTCTGGATAGCATGTTATATTCTGTGGGGCCTCTGTGGAAAATTATAATGTGTGGGGGGGGGGGCTCTGGAGATAATGTTATATTCTGTGGGGCCACTTTGGAGCATTATGCTCTCCAGAGGGGCCCCCCAGTATAATGCTCCAAAGTGGCCCCACAGAATATAACATGCTCTCCAGAGCCCCCCCACTTTATAATAATGCACAGAGGCCCCGCAGAATATAACATGTTCTCCAGAGGGCCCCCTCCCCAGTATAATGCTCCACAGTGGCCCCACACAGTATAATATGCTCTCCAGAGCCCCCCCAGTATAATGCTCCACTGTGCCCCACACAGTATAATATGCTCTTCAGAGGGGCCCCCCAGTATATTATACTGTGCGGGGCCACCGTGGAGCATTATACTGGGGGGGGGGTGCTCTGGAGAGCATGTTATACTGTTTTGGGCCACTGTGGAGCATTATACTGGGGGGGGCTCTGAAGAGCATATTATACTGTTTTGGGCCACTGTGAGTATACTGGGGAAACCTCTCTGGGCAGTATATTATACTGTGTGGAGGCCATTCTGGAGCATGTTATACTGAGTGAGGTCACTGTGGAGCATTATTCTGGGGGGGGCATCAGCAGAGCATATTATATTGCGTGGCGCCACTGTGGGGCATTATTTGGGGGGACTAATGAGCATTATACTAGGGGGCCCTCTGGGGAGCATATTATACTGCATGGGGCCTACTGTGGAACATTATGGTGGGGGGACGCTCTGGGGAGCATAATATATTGCGTGGGGCCACTGTGGAGCGAAATACTGGAGGGGGCACTGTGGAGCATTATACTAGCGGGGGCCCTCTGGGGAGCATATTATACTATGGGCCACTGTGGAGCTTTATACTGGGGGAATGGACTGTGTGGGGAGCCCGTTATACTGTGTGGGGCCACTGTGGAGTGTATTATATTGTGTGGGGCTTTTCAGGAGCATATGATACTCTGTGGGGCCATTGTAGAGCATTATACTGGGGGGGACTGTGGGGAACATATTATACTGTGGGGGACCACTGTGGAGCATTATACTGGGGGAACCCCTCTGGGGAGTATATTATACTGTGTGGAGGTCATTATGGAGCATGTTATACTGTTAGGCCACTGTGGAGCATTATATTGGGGGGGCATTGTGGGGTGCATATTATACTGTATGGAGCATATTATATTGTGTGGGGCTGCTGGGGAGCATATTACACTGTCTGGGGCCACTAAGGGGTAGTATACTGTGTGGGCCACTGTGGAGTATTATACTGTGTGGAGCCTTACATACCATGTGGGGCCACTATGGGGGGCTCAGGGGAGCATTTTATACTGTGTGGGGTCACTGTGGAGCATTATATACCATGTGGGGAGACTGGAGGGCTCAGGAGAGCATTTTATACTGTGGAGCATTATATACCATGTAGAGCATTATACTGTGGGGGGGGGGGGCGGCGCTCACAATTCCTGCTGGCAGCCCTGTGTTCTATGTCTGCCTCACAGCTCCCTCACTATAATCTTGCACATACGTGTAGTGCCCCATGGCCATGTCATTCCCCATACAGTACTATGCATGAACTGGCCATGGAGTTATTGGGACCTGCACAGTACTATAGGGGCTGACTATACTGGGAACATACTCAGTAATGCCAGATAGTCAGCACATATGTAAGACTTCAGTGAAGGAGCCGTGGTGTAGGCTATTAGCAGAAAGCTGTTGGGTGGGGCCCCAGAACAAGTTCCTTTGGTGGGCCTAAGGCCCTTCAGTCCGACACTGTATAACGGAGAACTATTATATATAAGGGTGGGTTACTATATATAATTGGGAAACTTAAGTATGAGGGGGCTATTATAAGGGGGAACTATTATTTAAAAGATGGGCTATTATTTATAAGAGGGGAACTATTTATAAATGGGGGTATAATTAAGTGGGCTTATTTATAAGGGGGCTATTAGTGATAATGGGGACTATTATTTATAAGGGAGCACTATTATTTTTATGGGGTGACTGTTATAAGGGGGAATATTACTGATACAGGACACTATTTATCATTTATAAGGGAGCTATTATTAATAAAGGTATAATATTATTTATAAGCAGGGACTATTATTTATAAGGAGGCGCTATAATAACTGATGACTGGGTGCAAAAATCTATTAGGTGGTACAAAGGTGCTCATTTGAATTGTATGTGGTAAAATGGGGCTTGTTGTTACTTTGTGTTGGCAGAAAGGAGGCGTTATTATAGGGGCTGTCACTGGAAGACGATGGTGTTGTTTGCATATCAGCATTTGGGGCCCCGCTTTTAATTTTTGCCCAGGGCCCCACTTTGTCTAAAACCGGTGTCGCTTCCTGCTGTCTTAGACTACAACTACCATGTTGCATTGCATGAGCTGACTCTCACTACCTCCCTCTCACTCCCCCTCTCACACCGTCTCCCTAGCTAGCCCACCCACTACTTGCCCTTCCCAACTAACTCAACCCACCCACCCCCACATCCGGTTACGTAGTAGGTAGGTGCCAGCAAAGGGCCTGTCATGGCCATTTATCATTAGTAAGAAAATCTATGGCATTCCACAATAAGTTCATGCAATCAGAAATGTATTTGAACAGAAATTAAATCCTGATATCTCAATGGCACTAAGTATAATGACATAGAACACGGTACATAGGTTCCCCAAACATTTCAATCTAGTTGCCATTTCTCAGTGGGTATCAGAAATAGTCATAGTTCTGTGGAGACCACTAGTACTCCAGGTGGCACCTCCATAGTATGAGTGGTCTCCACTCATACTGAGGAAGTTGTACCTGGAGTGACTGTGGTACTGCAGCACAATGCAGGTGCCAGAGACAGTGGAAATTGTAGTTGGGAAAAGCAGGGAGCAAAAGTCACAACTTGACCCACATGATCCTTCAAGAGGCCCTTCAGTTGCGGCCGGTGTCGAGTGAGTCAGCACCTGTGGTGCAGGACTCCCCCTTTGACTGGGAGACCCCTGTGCACATGCTAATGTCCACAGTATTAATGCACAGCCTGTGCTGCCCCCTGTTGGACATTTTGTTCCTGCTGGGTCTCCCTCCGTACCTCTGAACAAAGGACACTGTTAAAACCACTGTTTATTGAACACTATTAAAAAGAGGCTACATTAGCCACAACATATTCCCATATTGCCTCCCTCTGAAGCCAATTTGGGTTCTCCCCCTGCTGGAGGGGGAGGATGGGAGGTCAGTTCAGGCTGACCTGTGTTCTGCATCTTTTCTTGATGTGCCCACCAGGGCCGTTGTGACCCCTGGTCCTCCTACGGTTGTTCCACTAGAGCTGAGGGACCTCGCCCGGGGTGCTGCTGAGGTTGTGCAGAGTTCAAAGGGGAGGAATCGGCATCACTCTTGGTCCGTCTTATTGCCAGTTTCCTCTTGCAGTTCAGGGGGTTCTCCACCTGGGGAGGGCATGTCTCATCGCCATCGCGTCACCATGGTTCACACTCATCATGCCTCCAAAGTTTATTTCAGGCCCAGTGGAGACGATTCTTCCTGGAGTGGTTCGGCCACGTCCTCTACCTGCTCTTGTTCTTCTGCAGCGGGCAGACGGAGAGAATGTCGTGGACACCGTCCCGAATTACCATCCAACTGACCAGGGGCAGGAGTCGCGTGCACCAGTTCAGATGACCTCTTCCCAAGTGATGGCAACTCCAGCACCGCCACTGCATCCGTCATCTGGAGTCACGGCGGCTGGTGAGTTAACCCTGTCGTGGGTGCTTTGAGATCTCTTTTGTGTAAATTTTGATAACTTCTCAACCCGGGGGGGGGGGGGGGTTCACTCTCGCTTAAGTGGTTGGCGGTGGTGGCTGGTTTGACTTAGAGATTCTGTCTTTTGTAGTGTAGCTCCTCAGCACTCATTTGCTGGCTGAGACCAGGGAAAAGATTGAAAAAGGTGGATATCTGGTCACTGGTGTCGCCCAAGCTGATGACTGTTGACAAGGAGAGGGTTTTTGAGAGTGGCTCAGGGCATAAGGCGAGGGTAGTGAAAACGTTCGGGAATTGGTTGCAGTGTTTCGCAGTTTTAGCACATGTGATTTGTTATCGTTTTCCAGAGTGTTACGCTGATCTCTTCATGTAATTGGACACTATTCATTACACCCTCAAGCTGCATGGTGGTACAGCTTGGTGACGTTATGACGGTGTCTTTTGACACGTTTGGCTTTGACACCGTCTGTTGATTGGGCATCTAAGGCCACTGATATGTGGATTCAACTTATGAAGTCCCAACGACCTGCGCACCCCTTTCCGGCTGCAGCTACTGGCTCTGGAGTCCCTCCTTAAACAGTGGCTCATTGGCCAAATGGGGTCTGCTGGCAATATAATGAGGGGCACTGTTGTTTCTATGCCACATGCAGGTTTAGACATGAATGCTCCCTCTGCGGTAGGGCTCAGGTGGTGATACACTGCGTGCAAAGGCTAAATCTTCTTCCAAGCCGGGCAGAACCATGACCGTAGAAAACTCTGGTCAGAGTCAGCACGATGCGCCTGTGGCTGGATCTGTATCCACTGAAGCAGGAAGCACAAATACTAAGTGACGGTTTTAGCGTCAGGTTTTTTATTCTGTATGTTCCGGGTGCTTGCGATTTTGTTCACAGATAATCTTCGTTTGGTGTCTGAACATTTGGACGTGGTCCGCAATAAACTTGCAAAGGAGGTTGCTTTGTGGCATATTTGCTTCCCTTCCATATAGTAATTTGAGTGACTCCTTTAGGCATTGTGCCTAAGAAGGAGGAAGTGACGTTTCGGTTGATCTATCACCTGTCCTTCCCAAAAGGTGATTCGGGCAATGGCAGGATACCTAAGGATGAGGCGGCGTCCTTGTACGTCTCTTTTGATCGGGCCATCACTTTAGTGCGAAGGGCAGGTTCTGGTGCACTATTAGCTAAGTCCGACAATGAGTCAGTTTTTCGTTTACTGCCAGTTCACACAGAATGTTTCCATCTGTTGGGGCTGTTTTTTGAGGGTTGTTTTTATGTTGACACTTGTTTACCAATGGGGTGTTCAATCTCTTGTAGCTTTTGATAAGTTTAGTTCTTAGAGTGGGTGGTTCATTTTTAGTTGGGGTTGATTCCGTATTGCATTATTTAGATTTTTTTTTTTTTGTTGGACATGCTGGTTCTGGGGTTTGTTGGTCTTTGCTGTGTTCTTTCTGTTTTATGATGAAAAAGTTTGGTGTTCTGCTGTATGCTGATAAAACTGAGGGGCCTACAACATGCCTTTCTCTTCTCGGGATCGACATCGACTCTGACCAGATGGTGTGACCTCTTCCAGAGGACAAGTTGGCACGTTTGGCTGCTTTAGTTTTACAGATGATGGGATCGAAAAAGTGTACGTTGCGAAAGTTATCGTCCCTAGTGGGTCTTTTGAATTTTGCTTGCCGGGTCATTCCCATGGGGAGGGTTTTTTGTAGGTGTTTGTCATTTGCTACTATAGGTGTTAGCGCATTTCATTCACCTGATGAGATCTTTGAAAGTGGATGACCTGGTTTGGAGTATCTTCTTAACGGATTACAATAGCAGGATTCTTTTGCAGGAAGAGGTGTCTAATGTTTGCTTCCATCTTTACACAGACGCTTCAGGATCTTTTGTTTTTGGGGCAATCCTTGGCGAATGATGGTGCTTGGTCAGGTGGTCAGATCACTGGGCAGGTTTGGGACTTACTAAGAACCTGACTCTACCCAAACTTTTCCCTATGGTGGCAGTTTAGTTTTTGGGTCACTTCTTCATGCTGCACCATAGGATGGTTTTCTGGACAGACAACACACAAATGTCCATGGTTCCGATTTTGAATGGTTTATCTACCAGTTTCTTGCCGGTTTTGGCTTTGGTGAGATGCTTGGTGTTGCATTTTTTGAAGGGTAACATATGGTTTCAGGCTCGTCATGTCCCAGGAGCTGATGCATCGCTTTCTGATCCAGCATTTCTGGGAGCTTCATCCGGCGGTTTTGGAACAGGGGGAATCGTGGCTGTTCAGTCTTTGGGAGTTAGTAGAAGCCCATTGCAGAGTTTTATTGAGCGGTCGTTGGCACTGGCGACGTGGCACGGTCACCGTAAGGAGTGGGTGTAGTGGTTGGCAGTTGCAGGTTCCCAGTTTTCTTTCTTCTGATGCGGTGCATGCTGAAGTGTTAGATTATTTGGTTCGCTTGTGTTCGTAAGGGGCATCAGATGAAAGGCAATCCCAGACAACCAACGGGAAACCAAAGAAGCTGAAGATCATGGGTCTCTGCGAAGTTACCAAGTTGCTTGGAGATTTTGAAGGATTTGGCGGAAGAGGTTTAGCTGTTTGGACACGCGTAGGCCAGTGTCCTTACAACTGTTGGGTCGGATCTTGGCAGCAGCAGTTTGTCTGTTCTTCGAACTTTGAGGCCTGTTTTTTGCATGCGGCTTTTGTGTTGGAATTTTTGGGTGAGTGAATTGGTGGCTGCTAGTTGTCGATCGGTGGGGGGATTGTTGCACGATGAAATTGTTTTGCTGCCTGATGGTTTCAGGAAACGGGGTCGGAATTCAAAAACTGATGTGGAAGCTCATGGGGTGTAGTTGTCGGTCAACACATCGGGTGGTCTGGTGTCTAGTATTGGTGGTCCGTGATTACCTATCACTGCGGCCTAGGGGAACTGTTTTCCTATTACATTAGGATGGTTTGCCATTGTCCTGCTACCAATTTAGTACGCTGTTTCATCGCTGTTTCTTACATGTCGGTGTTGATCCTTCTGGGAATGGCACTCACTCCTTGATGCTGCCACGACGCTTGCCTGAGGCTTTGGACTTGTCTGATGTGGTCATCATGCGATTAGAGAGTTGGAGATCTGTGTTATAGGATGTACATTCGTCCTGATCTCTTGGTTCATGATGTCTGAATTCTGTGTATTGGCTTTGTTCTTTTCTTTGTTCTTTTTCAGGCTCCAGTCACCCGTGTGTATTCTTAGTCATGCTGCTAGGTCATGTGGAATGGATTTAGGTTTTTCGGGGGCTGATGTGAGGTGGAACAGTATACTTGGCCTTCGGGGAGTCATAGTTTTGATGGAGGTCATTGCCATGCGCAGGTCAGTGTCAGGTCCAGTGGTCATGGTTCTTCATGCATGTGGCAATGACTTTTGTATGGTGAAACTGGCTGAACTTATATCTTTGATTAAGTACAATATGGACTGCATTTCCTTCCTTTTTGATAGGGTTGTTATCTTCTAGTCGGAGGTGGTTGCTCGCCATCATTATGGCATGGTGTTCAAAACCTGGTCACAATCGAGCGGGCCAGAAAGGTGTTAAATGTGCAGATTTTGAGATGTGAAAAGTCTTGGTTGTGTTTGTCACAGGATGCTGGACGGTAAGCAACAAAAAACACAAAAGTCCATTGATAAATATGAATCATAAAGCTCCGTCTATGAAGAATGGCGTCTGCAAAAAGATGCCAAATACATTGATGGTTGCGTCCACAAGAGGATACCAAGTATAACAATAGTTGCCAAATAACAAGTATATCCATGCCCAAATGCCACGCCCAAACCTGATAAACTAGTAAACTAAAAAAAATATGAGACAATATATAACTAGAATAATAAAAACAATTATATATCACACCATATACATCACACAACTAAAAACAAATAAAAAAAGACAAAAAAAAAGCTCCTTCCAAGAAAACTAAGTAATCAACCACTTAAATATAGTAAAGGAGAAATGGCATCTCCAAGGACACTATCCACTATTAATTTATCAATTGCAAGAGTCAGGCGAGAGCATCATAATGACATTTCCAATGAACGGGATACTCCCCTGGCCAGGCATGCTCACACCCACCATAATGGTAGACTGGACTGCTTTAGATTCAGTGGTATACAACAAATCTGTACACCTAAAAGAGGGGGTAACTGGGATAGGATCATTCTGCAATCTGAATGCAGATGGATTCATAGATTTGGTTCAGTACACTGCTGGCTGGCTTAAATGAAAATCTTTCATTTGCCTGCTTCCTTAATCATTCTCGGTTGTGTTTGACTGCGTTATAGGCAGTTTGGTCAGACGTTATGTGAACATGACTGTGTCATAGGTAGGATTATCAGACGTTATGTGAATATGCATTACCATGTAGCCATAGTTACATCAATACTGTACTTTGCGCCCTATACCACACTCTGTCTACACTACTGCAGGATATATCTGCTGGAAGAAGGGGAGATGTGATACCTCCTTTGTGTCTTCATACTTTAGGCTCTCTGGGTTCCCTTTTCCCCCCTCTCTCCTCTATAGATTTTGCCTTGTGTAGGGAACTGCCATTTCTACTAGTATATAATGTATCTGGCTTCTTTGCCCCTGCAGTTTGGCTTCAGAGACCCCAGGCATTTAGTGCAAGTTTTGTTTTGTAAATACAGTGAGTCAGACACATGTGAGGCAGAGCTGCTGGGGGGAGAGATGTGAGCAGAGCTGCTGAGCCAGACATGTTATGCCTGGGGGAGTCTAAGAGCCACTGGTTCCTCTTTACTTCACAGTATATAGTTAGGTATGTGTTACCCCCTATATACTCACAGGACCTAGCTAGTAACTGTAGTTAGGGATCCATATATATATATATATAAAGTTCAGGGCAGTGATAGGTTAGGCTTCCGAAGGCCAACTAGCTAGTTAGAGGCCCGGTGGCACTAGTAGTTTAGCTGGCAGGTTAAGGACTCAGTGTTAGGGTAGTCAGGCCTGCATCTACTGCCGTCACCGTCGCCCTGTTTGCGGCCTGTGAAGAATCTCACCATCATCATCATCTCCTGATCGGCTGTCTGTCATCTCCTGGAAGAATCCGAGGATCCACAGCATCCACAGGGGCCCCTGCATCTCTTCTGTTGCCTGGAGGTATTGTGCACTGGACTCTTGCTATATATCTATATATATACCCGGGTATATAACCTAAGACGGTTGAGGACTTGCTGGTTGTTGTAGTATTGCTGTGTTCTGAGTATATTTTATGTATGTATTATTACCCTGTTGATTCTTATAAAGCTACTGTTATAACCTTATGTGGTATCTGTATGTATTCTTCAGACTGTGAGATTAGTACAGTGATCCTTGTTAAGGCTACTAACTGTACTTCATGGGTAAGTCCCAGGAAGAGATCCTCCCTGTAATACAGAGGCTCTATCCTGGGTGGAGGCACTGATATATTTCATATATGTTCCCACTCTTCCCTTCAGCGAAGGCTTCAGGTCCCATTATACACACAGGTCAGCGCCAGAGTCTGTTGTGGGAGGGATAATACTCATACCCCCCCCCAAATAGGGCTACACTTGTGTGCAACATTAAGGGGTTTATGACTTTAATTCCATCTATTTAGCCTGGTAATGGGGAGGAGGAGTTGCATCACACTCTAGAGTAATAGTATCTTGTTACAGTATGATTCACCTTTATGGAAGATGCTCTGCTTTAGCTGTTTATTAGCACTATGTATTATGTCCGTGGTTGTCTGGAAAAATGAAAGTAGCTGCGTGGAGACACGCTTTGAGGTCTCCTAGAAAACTTTTGACAGGTTTATCGCCCCCTCTGAATGATGTTGCTTGGCTGGGTGTTTCCTAGGGGAGTTAACTTTGGTCTATGACCACTCCTCTGAGGCAGATTGGTTACAGCCACTAAAGTCGTCACAGAGGTGGGCGGGGTTTGACCCTCTTATACTCGGGCAAAACGAGCTGACGTGAACCTGTGAGGCTGCTACATTTTTGTTTTGTCTTGTTCCCCTGACGAACCCGTAATATCAGACTGAGGAAACGTGTAGGCAAGAGATCAGTAGTATAGACTAGGGAGCTTGCGCTTGTCATGGACTAATTAGGTTTTATCTATTCGCCTATACAGGAGAAAATAGTAATCAGGTGTTATAGAGATTTTTAAGCAAAGACTCTCTTTTGAGAGCGCTGCTGAGGAACGGTGTAGTTGTCTGACCCATGAGTCTGCCATAAAAATAACACCTGGTAGCGCTGAAACCACATAAGGGTGGATGGTTTTTAGTACCTCACCAAGTCAGCTTGCTGTGGTTAGCGCTATTAATTTACCTCTGTATTAGGGACCTTTGGGTTTATATCAGAGTAAAAACAGGAGTATCTGGTGACAATAGGAACCCAGTAAAATATTTGAGTCTTTCTCTTTATTTCTAATACAGCTCTTATGAGCCCGAGGTATTCCCTTAAGAGGGTTATAAATGTTCAAGGGGGATGTAAATATTAGTGCATCAGTTCCCTCTACACTAAAAATGAGATTTATGGTTTTATGTGGACAGCTTATATACTTACCTCTGGTCATCGTTGTTGAATGAACACATTTTGGGTAACCTGAGTTAGGGCAATATACATTTTATCTTGAATAAACATGACTTTCCCTCTTTCTAATACTTCACTGTATATAGCATTGATAGTAGCGCAATCCTTGGGTATGAGGCAGGTGTTTGTTTGGGTATTATATGTGTGTTCTGTCCAAAACATTTTTTATATTTTTATGAAAAAAAGTTATATTTTAATATAATATGATTTAAAGAGACCTATCGAACATAAATTTCTCTCCTTCCAAGAAAAGGATCAAAGCTCAAGTTATCGTTCAAACTTGTCGTGAGTCGCTTCTTCCATATTGGAGTCCGATATGTACTTTGTCACTGGCACGTACCTGCAACATTGTGGGATCTGAATCGTGCATTAATCTGAAATGTTTAGAAAGTGTTTAGTTTTTCAACATCCAAAGTATCACTGGCTTTAATAATGCCCAAAACATGTTCCCAAACCCTACGTCTAAGTTTCCTAGTTGTAATGCCAATATAAATGAAGTTACATGGACACATGGCAAAATAAATTACCCCTGAAGATTGACAGTTCAAAGAATGTAATATACTGTATTCATGGCTCTGATCACTGTTCCAAAAGTTGTCAGCGGCGTCAATATTTGGACATGCCACCTAATCTCTGCAAGGGCGGTAGCCCAATCTACTGTATTATGGCATCTTTCTCTCAGTTCCACAACCTTCTGAAAGTGATTATGAACCAATACATCGTGGAGATTCCTTGATCTCCTATGTGATAGAAGGTTATCTAGTGATGTATTTCTCTAGAACAGGATCACATGGTTCTTTGTTTCAGTTGGAGTAAAGTGGACCATGTCGTGGCTAGGGCTCCCTCGTATCCATTACATAACAATGAGTTGGTAGAAGTTTTCTTCCGATAGAGATCTAATAGTAGACTAAAAATCTGATTCCACTCGTAATTTGAAATCCAGGAATTCGACTTCCGATGTACTAAAAAGATACGTGAGTTTAATGTTTTTATTTCAATTGAGGGTCTCCATGAATCTGACAATCATCCGCCGAGCCCTGCCAAATGAAAATTATGTTGTCAATATATCTTCCCCAGAAATGCACTTTCTCAACTGATAGGCAGATTGTCCTCACTGAGCCAAATCAGCCTTTCTCACAGCCCCGGGAACAAATTTGCGGTGCCCTGGAGCTGAAGGTAGACAGTCTCCCCAAAGAAAAAGAAATTATGTGTAAGTGCAAATCTGAGGAGGGTTAAAATCCACTCACTGAATCACTGGTCTAAATCAGAGATAATCAAATGGCTTCAAGTCCGTCTTCATGTTTGATAGAAATGTAAAGAGACTCGACATTACATGTAACAAGGACCATATCGGGTTCAAGATGGATGCCATCCAATTTAGAAAGTATATCTGTAGAGTCTCTAATAAAAGCAGATAAACTTTCTACAATGGATTTAAAATGGTGATCAATAAACTTAGGTTCACAAAGGCTATTATTGCTGGAAACTATTGGGTGGCCAGGAGGACATACCGTGTTTTTATGCACCTTCGGGAGCATATAGAAGGTTGCTACTGTTTGCGCCTGGTAGTAAATATGTAAGTTGTTTACTGGTTATGAAGCCCTTTTCAAACCGCTTCCTGTAAAATACAAGACAACTCGGAAATAGAGAGTTGTAATGGGTTATTTTTTTTGTCAATTTCTTGTAACACGCTAGATTACTCAGTTGAAGCAAGCCTTCTTTTCGTACGTTTTGATTGGCCAAAGGACCACATTACCATCCCTTATTGGACGGTTTAATAACGTTCTTTTTGACAACTTACTCGCATGATTATGTATCTGTTCCCACCTCAATGAAAAATCAACATTATCGGTACCGCAGGATGGACAAATCTGCACACGTAACCCACATGGAATTAATTGTTTGACTACATAATTTTCTAAGAAAACACGGTTCCACCATATTCTTGTTGTCAGGATCTTTAATTGATGAACTCTTTGTTTTGCCAATATCAGTCCCTTAGTAAGATGGCGGCTTGTGTGTTTCCTGTCCGTGGCCATCTTGGTTCCTGCCTGTTGATTATCTGAACTCCTGCACCTGATCACTCAGTGCCTGAGTATTGTGTTTGAAGCCTGCTTCTGACAATCCTTGAGCTGGGGCCTACTGATCTCAGTTGGTTCTATGCTACCTGCTGCATTGTGGATGCCTGCTACTATCTGCTGCACTGTGGATACCTGTTACTACCAGTGCACTACAAGTTCCAGCATACTACCTGTTGCATTACAGATCCCAGCCATTGGTCTCTGGAAGCCCGGTAGGAGAGTCTTGACACTGTACATTTTTGTAATAACTATCATAATTCATGTTTAAGTTCACAAATGTTTTTCTGGTCTGCCGTTTCTGCAGCAATGTTCTATCCTCCAAATAAAGCGTCCACCTGGGCTTTCCATGACACTTCCCTAGTTTGCAAATCCATCTTGATAAATTGAGACAATTCTTCTGTAAAATTACAGGAATATAAAGCAACACCAAAACAAAAACAATATGCAAAAGAAACACATACCAGTGAGGTAATCTGAACATGAGCAACACAAAACTCAATGGATGTACATAAATATTAAAATTCATGTTTATTAATATATGTAATAAAAAAATCACAAAAATAACAAAACAGGTAAGTAGCAAAGTAATAAATAAATTACATGGAGTAGCTAGCAATTTCATTTTGGCTGCACAGCAAGCAAAACCCACAAGAGAATGGTACAAATGCATTTTTTTTTTTTTTCACCCAATTCTGAATTTTCTTTTTCTTTCTTCCCAATACGTTATATGGAATATTAAATGGTACAATTTGTCCTTCAAAAAATAAACCATCATAGAGCTCTGTGAACGAAAAAAAAAAAAAAAGTTTTGGCCTTGGAAGGTAGGAAGTAAAGAAATAAAAATGTCTCTGGCGAGAAGGGATTAAAGATCTTCCCAGGAGATAAAATAAGAATATGAAAATCAAAATACTTACTGCACTGAGTTTCAGACTAAGCATCTTTTAGTGTAGAAACATTTCCTTCTGTGGGATTGTAAAGGGATCATATGTGCTGCAGTGTAACCCCTTAATGATTTGCGTCCTACTATTACGTCACACTGAATGCATAGTGGCGAGATCAGCAATAATACAGTACAGTGGGGGAAAAAAGTAGTGCTTCCTCTCCTCTCCCTCTGAATTCTGAAGGTCAATGAGCTTATCAACATAGAGAACCACACTTCTTGCCTGCATGATACTGTTGAAGTTTTCAATAAAATCTGGTACTACTGGCTGGAGTTCTAAAGTACTGGAGAATACCAGGTACTTTTTGGGTCTGCGTCCCATCGAATGATGGGTGTATATCAGTGTCTGATATACAGTGGGGAAAAAAAGTATTTATTCAGGCACCAATTGTGCAAGTTCTCCTACTTAAAAAGATGAGAGAGGCCTGTAATTGACATCACAGGTAGACCTCAACTATGAGAGACAAAATGAGAAAACATATCTAGAAAATCACAGTCTGATTTTTTTTTTTTTTTTTTTTTTTTAAGAATTTATTTGCAAATTATGGTGGAATATACAGTAAGTATTTGGTCACCTACAAACAAGCAAGATTTCTGGCTCTCACAGACCTGTAACTTCTTTTTTAAGAGGCTCCTCTGTCCTCCACTCATTAATGGCACTTAAAACAAAAAATAGCACCAAAATAAAATATAACTTTTATTGATATTTTAAAACCTACAGTACAGACCAAAAGTTTGGACACACCTTCTCATTCCAAGAGTTTTCTGTATTTTCATGACTATAAAAATTGTAGATTCACACTGAAGGCATCAAAACTATGAATTAACACATGTGGAATTATATACTTAACAAAAAAGTGTGAAACAACTGAAAATATGTCTTATATTCTAGGTTCTTCAACGTAGCCACCTTTTGCTTTGATTACTGCTTTGCACACTCTTGGCATTCTCTTGATGAGCTTCAAGAGGTAGTCACCTGAAATGGTCTTCCAACAGTCTTGAAGGAGTTCCCAGAGATGCTTAGCACTTGTTGGCCCTTTTGCCTTCACTCTGCGGTCCAGCTCACCCCAAACCATCTCAATGGGTTCAGGTCTGGTGATTTGTGGAGGCCAGGTCATCTGGCGTAGCACCCCATCACTCTCCTTCTTGGTCAAATAGCCCTTACACAGTCTGGAGGTGTGTTTGGGGTCATTGTCCTGTTGAAAAATAAATGATGGTCCAAGTAATCGCAAACCGGATGGAATAGCATGCCGCTGCAAGATGCTGTGGTAACCATGCTGGTTCAGTATTCCTTCAATTTTGAATAAATCCCGAACAGTGTCACCAGAAAAGCACCCCCACACCATCACAACACCTCCTCCATGCTTCACGGTGGGAACCAGGCATGTAGAGTCCATTCGTTCACCTTTTCTGCGTCGCACAAAGACACTGTGGTTGGAACCAAAGATCTCAAATTTAGACTCATCAGACCAAAGCACAGATTTCCACAGGTCTAATGTCCATTCCTTGTGTTCTTTAGCCCAAACAAGTCTCTTCTGCTTGTTGCCTGTCCTTAGCAGTGGTTTCCTAGCAGCTATTTTACCATGAAGGCCTGCTGCACACAGTCTCCTCTTAACAGTTGTTGTAGAGATGTGTCTGCTGCTAGAACTCTGTGTGGCATTGACCTGGTCTCTAATCTGAGCTGCTGTTAACCTGTGATTTCTGAGGCTGGTGACTCGGATGAACTTATCCTCCGCAGCAGAGGTGACTCTTGGTCTTCCTTTCCTGGGGCGGTCCTCATGTGAGCCAGTTTCTTTGTAGCGCTTGATGGTTTTGGCCACTGCACTTGGGGACACTTTCAAAGTTTTCCCAATTTTTCGGACTGACTGGCCTTCATTTCTTAAAGTAATGATGGCCACTCGTTTTTCTTTACTTAGCTGCTTTTTTTCTTGCCATAATACAAATTCTAACACTCCATTCAGTAGGACTATCAGCTGTGTATCCACCTGACTTCTGAACAACACAACTGATGGTCCCAACCCCATTTATAAGGCAAGAAATCCCACTTATTAAACCTGACAGGGCACACCTGTGAAGTGAAAACCATTTTAGGTGACTACCTCTTGAAGCTCATCAAGAGAATGCCAAGAGTGTGCAAAGCAGTAATCAAAGCAAAAGGTGGCTACGTTGAAGAACCTAGAATATAAGACATATTTTCAGTTGTTTCACACTTTTTTGTTAAGTATATAATTCCACATGTGTTAATTCATAGTTTTGATGCCTTCAGTGTGAATCTACAATTTTTATAGTCATGAAAATACAGAAAACTCTTGGAATGAGAAGGTGTGTCCAAACTTTTGGTCTGTACTGTACATCTGTGTAGACTACAACATATAGGCGTATGTAAGCATTAAAATGTAGGTAATTGAAAGCACAAACAAACTGTCGTCCTATCATAAGTGAAATCAAATCCACTGATCCTTATATGTAACTAGGACTGCCGTGGAGTTATCAATAATACACTTCTAGTAGATGTAGACAGAATAGTGCATCTATGATTTAAGGCGTTCTTCCCATAAATCGTAGTGTTAATAAAGGGCACAGAATATATTTGCGCCCTTAATGAATGGGTCTTGCTCCTATAACTCAAAGATTCAAAGTTTAAAAGAATCTCATATGTGTGAGTCCAATTATCACTACAAAACAATGAAATATCGGCTCTGTGATAGTCATCTGCTATATGTAACAGGGACTTGAAGACATATAGGATATTTATTATAGCAAAGGCAGATGTCAATAATAAAACCACCTCACTTTTACATATGCATATCTGGATAGCAGAATAGTGAGTGCTAATAAATCATTGCCTGCTGCAGCTAGCTAGCACTTCCATAGTTCACCTGCAGCCAGAGGCGTAGCTAGGGGTTCAGCACAGGGGGGGCGAACATGTCCAAGTGGGCCCCAAACTTAGGTATACCGATATTATCACATATTATGACCGTATAGTGGTATATATCGGATCTACACAGGGCTCTGCAGACGATTTAGGCAAATACAGTGCAGTAATATTTAGTGACTTACCGGTGACGTCTCTGACTAATCGTTCACATTCCCCATGTCTTTCATCTGAACCGCCATGACCATTTCTTCCAGTCTCTGTAAAGTTTGCAGCACAGACATTTTTGGCTCCTTACTTTTCCAGGCACCTGACCCACATTATCCTCACCTACACAAAGCCCCCATCCTGCTGCTACCCCCAATTATAAAATGTATAATATACCCCCCCATAATAATACCCACAAGTGCATCTTTAAATTAATAACTTCCCTGTGTACCCACTTTAAATAGTGCCCCTTATTAATAGTGCCCCAGGTGTTTCCTAATTAAAAAGTAAACAAAAGGTAAAAATAATTAATGGGGTTCCAATAATCGGTACCCCCAGAATCAGCCGTTTGAATGAACCGTGGTACCCGTGTAAGTGCCGTGACCGCTTCTCTGTTTACATAGTGTCATTCATCTCATAGCGGCCATGTAATGTAACTACAGCCTCGTCCTATACACATCTATGTGACACGGGTGGAATGACATCACACGGTCACTATAAACAGACAGCGTGTGATATAAACAGGCAATGGAGCCCCTTCATACAGCTGATCACTGGGGAATCACTTATCTCTTATTGATGATCTATTCTGAGGATAGATCATCAATTAAAAATGAACTGGAAAACTCTTTAAGCCTAAGGCCCCTCGTGGCGTCCCGCACTAAAAAAGCACTGTTCTTCCTGCTGCGCTTTGCACAGAAAGTTCGCAGAGGTTTCCTCTGCGGACTTTCTGCTTCAATTATATCTACAGGGAAACCGGGAGCGTTTCCATAGGAATTCTGCGATTTCCAAAACCACGACTGTTTTGGAAATCGCAGCATGTCCACTGCACATATTTTACCACAAAGTGGGGATGAGATGGGGCTCCACGTGGCAAAAACGGGAAAAAAAAATGCCGCATTTTACAGTTCCTGCAAGGTGGATGGGATTCTAGCAAATCCCATCCACACATTGTGGAAAAATGTGTGCCGCGGACACTCTGCGATTTCCAAAACTGTTGCGGTTTTGGAAATCGCAGCATGTCAATTATACCTACGGAAACACTGGTGGTTTCCCTATAGGTATAATGAAAGCAGAAAGTCTGCAGAGGAAAAATCTGTGGCCCTTCTGTGAAAAGCGCTGTGGGAAAAACCACAATGTTACTGCCGCGGTTTTTCCTGCAGCGCTTTTTTGCTGCAGCCCGCTACGTGGGGCTTTAGTCTTAAAAGTGTCACTTTTATTAAATTGCCCACTCATATTATACCCCTAATTCCCCCTGACATAAATACTGCTCCCCTAAGACCTCTTATATCGATGACCACCCCCTTATGTTCATAATACCTCCTAATATAAATAACCTCCCCGCTGATAACCCTTATATAAATGATTCCCCTTAAGTTGATAATGCCCCCTCCCTTATAGTTATAATTCCCCCTCCTAACAACCCCTTATACTATTAAAATACCCACAACTAAGCTAAATCAAAACAAATATAAGTTATACTCACCTACCAGCGACCATGACGAATGGAGCCGCCGCTTTCTCTTCTTGACCTGCGCCCTGCGCGCAGGGTCCACGCACAGGAAGTCAGCGTCTCAGCGTAGGAGGCGCGATGTTGTGACGTCATCGCGCCGCCTGTGCTGATCACTGTGTTTTCGTTGTCATGTAAACCGCAGACCTGAAGTGGCTTGCGTTTTACAAGACAGCAAGTGACAGGAAGTGTTTTAACTAGATGGGTGTCTGCAGACACCCATCTAGTTAAAAGTAAAAGATATATTAATGGTGGCCCCGGGGTGGGCCCTAAAATGTCAGTGGGCCCAGGGCAGCCGCCCCCTCTGCCCCCCCGCTAGCTACGCCTCTTCCTGCAGCATAACCTGTTAATTACAAGGCTATCCCAGGGAACAGGGACTTGAAGACATATAGGATATTTATTATAGCAAAGGCAGGTGTAAACAATAAAACCACCTCACTTTCACATATGCATATCTGGATAGCAAAATAGTGAGAGCTAATCATTGCCTGCTGCAGCTAGCTAGTACTCCCATGATTCACCTGTAGTATAACCTATTACGTTATCCCAGGTTTTGATAATCTAGTAGGCATGAATAGCATTGGTGAGTGTTCACACTACACTAACATGGTTCTAACTATATATCCCTCAGTGCTAATAAGTCATTGCCTGCTGCAGCCAGCTAGCACTCCCCTAGTTCACCTACAGTATAACCTGTTAATCATAAAGTTATCCCAGGGTTTGATAATCCAGTAGGCATTAGTAGCATTCGTGAATGTTCACACCATGCTATCAGTAGCAAAGTTCTAACTATATCCCTCTACGAGTTTCCCCTACATTGGTGAAATCATCAGGAGGATAGTCACAGATAGGGTGAGCCAGATAGAGTAGTTGCAGTAAAAACTGCAGTTACTGGTGTCCTGAAGGTGGACTCCAGTGAAATAATAGTGTAGTAAGGGCACCTGTTTGAAATTGCTATCAGTATAAAAGACACCTGTCCACAACCTCAAACAGTCACACTCCAAACTCCACTATGGTGAAGACCAAAGAGCTGTGGAAGGACACCAGAAACAAAATTGTAGACCTGCACCGGGCTGGGAAGACTGAATCTGCAATAGGCAGATGAATGGGTTTTTAAGCAATGTGTCGCTAACCTTTCGCTATCTAGTCCCTATAGTTTTCCGAGATTTTCAGTCGGATTCGCGTTGGACGGACTCCGGTGCAAGAGTGAACGCACCCTCACTCAGCTCACCGCCTCCTGGAATCAGTAGAATTAATGTTCTCTTCCAATATACAAGCAGTGCATGGGAAAAACTGCCAAGTCAAAAGCAGACATAAGGGGATTCCATCACTCATCAGTGTTAAAAACATCATGACTTTATCTCCATCATTAAAACATGATGTATATCATCTTCCTACATGCTTCTGACAACTGGGTAGGCCTAACCTTGGCAAGACATCGCCCCAACTTTCAACCCCTCTGTTCCCCCCGCTATGAGATTGCTGGTCTGAGGAGTTGCCATGGCAACCAGGAGGCCAATCAACGGCCTCCTGGATGCCTTTCCCTACAACACATAGGGAATCTATGGCCGATGCACTGCAATACAGGAGTATTACATGTACTAATACAGTATGGCCATGTACTAGTGCCAATGTGGGAGCGGTGGGGGTTTATTGAACTATGCTCTTATACTAGATATACCAGAATTAGCACATAGCTCAGTGCCTTTTTGTTGACACCTCTTATGACTTATTGACACGATATGCTGATAATAGAAACGCATTAGGTGTATTGCTTGTGGCAGCATGTTGTTTAGATGCTGCTGTTAAAAGCCCTGGCTCTACCTGTCCTCGCTAGCTCTGAGTTAACCAAGAGGAATCAGCAGTAACAGGCTTTAGGCAACACAGGCTGTGCTGAGGGGTAGCGCACAGTCTGTCTTTTAGTCTATTGCTAGCCCAATTTTCTCATGCCATATGCTAGATTTTGGATCGGCTGTGATGAAAATAGACCATAGGTGATTGGTCTCTACAGCCGATTGGGCTAAATAGGATAGTTGTGTGTGTTTTTTTTTTTTTTTTTTTTTTTTTTTTTTATACTTTGTGTGCAATTTTATAGGCGACTAGGGGAAGAGTGGTGAATGTTTTATTAGCCACTCCCCAACACAATTAGTCAAGTCCTATTATTGTCCAACTGTCTGTGTCCATTACTTCTAGGAGTAATTTTAAACAATTCTATGAATAAAGATATTTAATTTTAGGCATATTCATTTGGGGTTTTGACTTAGCCTATTTTTTGTTTATTTCTCCAATAGTTACTACGCTATACCGTTTATTTCTTTCCCCATTTTTTTTTCTTACATACCAGAAAATAGCACTAATCAAAAGTACAATTTGTCCTGCACAAAAAGGGCCCTTAGATAGCTCCTTCAACAAACAAATAAAAAAGTTATGGACTTCAGTATACCGTATCCCCAGGCAAATCATTTATTTTCTCAATATAGTTTATTATAATAGAATTGATATAAATATGGTATTGCTGTACTTTTTTTCCACCTATGTTTTTGTTTTTCTTTGCAATCTGAAACACATACTTTCTAGACCCACACAGTATAATGTTTTTTGTAGTGTTGCACATAAATTATGATGTTCCACAAGACAGGCCATCAGAGATGTGTCGTGGTCAGACACTCGGACCCTGCACAGATCTAGTGATCCAGCACCTTCCAGGCACTGGAATTAGCAGCAGTGTATGTTAAGCAGAGATGAATAATCCTATTAAAGTAATAGTAGTGAAGAATCAGTCTGATCCACTGCAGCTCTGCTCCTAATTCTATACATATAGTAATAATTTTTTTGTTTTGATGGATATGACAAACAAACAAATACACAATAAAGGGCATCTATCAGCACTAAATGTGGCCTTAATCTAAAGGCAATACATTGTAGGGCTTCTGACACAGTTTCCAAAAATGCTTTTCTTATGTCTGACTGCTGCTCCATAGTTGAGAAAATTGTTCTTTTATGTTCACATTGAGTGAAAAGGGCTTTTGTCACATGTAACCTGCAACTTGGACTTCTGTCAATGCTGCAGATTACCGCCCCTAACTGCTGCTGAGGTCCACTCCCTCCACAGGATGAAGGACAGCTTCCTTGCATGTTCATGTCCTGTTTTTGGGTTCAGCAAGCGCACTGTGTATACCCACTACGTCATAGTCCACCCAGAAGCGCTATACTCCTGAAGCTGGAGTGTGGAACTTTCCAGTGGACTATGACATTCGCCAGGCGCATTTGATGAACCAGGCCACCCATAATGGCCAGACACTGGGCTAAGCTGCTGAAAAGCTGCAGCTGGAGGGTAATGTCATTGGCCATACCCAGATGTGATGTTGATGTTAATAGTAGCTACAATCTTGTGGAAATAAAGCTCTGGCATTGCTTGTAAACTTTATCCAATGAGTCAATGCGATTACAGTGATACCTAATTTATATTGTTATATTCTCTACTAATCTTAACATTTTAATTTTTTGGCTGACCGAGTTGGTTGAGTGCTTATTTTTTGCGAGGCGAGCTGTGCTTTTTATTGGTACCGGTTTGGGTACATATGATTTTTTGACCACCTTTTTATAGCATATTTTGGGAGGCGAGTTGGTGAAACATCATTATTTCCGGTGTTTTTTTCCATTGCTTTTTTATGACAGTGGCCTACATCTAGGACATACTATTATGTATTGTGTTGCTAAGGTGTTTATACCTAAAAAAACCATGGCACATTGACCATGAACATCTGATATTATTGGTATAGAATCGGCCATCAATATGGTATAACAACAATGACAATTATCATGAGAGAATAGAAGTGGGAGGAAATGGATGGATAATGACACATCACATAATGGCTTATCCTGTGGTTTGGTCATCAATGAAATATGCATTTAGACCCACACAAAACATTATAATATTATATTACATCTAATCATTATGCATTACAAAGAGATTTCCATCAAAATCTCAAAAAAAAAAAAAAAAAAAAAAGCGCTCTGTACAATTCAACATTTTTATTTTAGTTGTAATGCAGGGAATATATAAAAAATGCAAAACAAATATTTAATATATATGTACATGTAATTTGTGTAATGGCACTACATTATTTGATTTCTATTGCAGTTTGTAATAGAACTTCACTGCTTTAAAAAAAAAAAAAAAAAAAAATTGTGTTTAAATTTATGGCAAGGCTGTGCAGAAATTGATGGCCCAAAATAGTGTTGCTGCTGTTGCCAGTCACATAGTACCTAAAAAAATGGATTTGGTTATTCGGTGACATGGCTCTATTAATCAGTGTGGACACTGCCACCTGAAGTCGAGGCACAATTTCAGGTAGTACCTTGTAGAGCTGGCGTGCAAGGAACTTCAGATACATTTATTTCTCCCCTTCAGTGGCTGTCCCTTGAAGCAGCTCCAATAGCTTTGCATCAATCATAGCTTTGACATTGGGATCATACATAGGAGTTGGGGCAGCAGGAGCAGATCTTTGCTAAGGAGGTTGTTGTGAGGACCCTGGAACGGTGGATATTCCACTGGCTTTGAGGCAGAGGTTGTGCTTCTCCTTTTTCTGCTAGACTAAATGTAGGACTTCACAAGGTCTGGCATGACCAAGGTTATACTGGTTAAATGAGTTAAATCTCATTCTTCTGCCTCCTTTGTGTTGATTTATCATGTATCATCAAGTCATCATCCTCTTCTCCCTCATCCTGTGGCTCTGATGTCAAATTATCATGTTTTGTAGAAAAATTTAAACACAAATTTCTAAAAAAAAAAAAAAAAAAGTAAAGTGTGTTTTAAGCATTGAAGTTCTATTACAAACTGCAATAGAAATCAAATAATGTAGTTCCATTACACATATTAAAAGTACATATGTATTTTTGTTTTGCATTTTTTATATATTCCCTGCATTACAACTAAAATAAAATGTTGAATTGTACATTCAGAGCTTTTTTTTTTTTTTTAGATTTTGATGGAAATATAATAATCATTAATAATTATATAATTATAAAATATTTTTATATATTATAGTTAATAATTATAATAATGCATAATCATTAAATGTAATATTATATATATATATATATATATATATATATATATATATATATATAAAAAATGTTTTTGTGTGGGTCTAAATGCATATTTCATTGATAACCAAATCACAGGATAGGCCATTATGTGATGTGTCGTTATCCATGCGACCAAGTAAATATTTGGCAGACTATTCCCTCATGATGATTGTCATTGTTGCTATCCAATATTGCTGGCCTATTCTATACCAACAATATCAGATGTTCATGGTCAATGTGCCATGTTTTTTTTTTTAGGTATAAACACCTTAGCAACACAGGACATAATAGTATGTCCTAGATGCAGGCCACTGTTATAAAAAAGCAATGGAAAAACCGCAGGAAATAATAATGTTTTGCCAACTCGCCTACCAAAATATGCTATAAAAGGTGGTCAAAAAGTCATATGTACCCAAACCATTTGTTTGCATGTTTTTTTTTTTTTAATCACCATGAAAGAGTTAATAAAATTTAGTGAAATTATAGGCACCACAAAATGGTGTCATTACGAAATGCATCAACAAAGAAATAAACCCAGTATATATATATATATATATATATATATATATATATATATATATATATACACACACACACACACACACACACACACACACACACACACACACACACACACACACACACACACACACACACACACACACTGGGTACGGAAAGTATTCAGGCCCCTATTAAATTTTTCACTCTTTGTTTCATTACAGCCATTTGCCAAAAGCAAAACAGTTCATTTCATTTTATAATGTACACTCAGCACCCCATCTTGACAGAAAAACCCCCTAGAAATGTAGATATTTTTGCAAATTTATTAAAAAAGATAAACTGAAATATCACATGGTCATAAGTATTCAGACCCTTTGCTGTGACACTCATATTTAACTCAAATGTCCATTTCCTTCTGATCCTCCTTGAGATGGTTCTACTCCTTCATTGGCGTCCAGCTGTGTTTAATTAAACTGATTGTACTTGATTAGGAAAGGCACACACCTGTCTATATAAGACCTCATAGCTCACAGTGCATGTCAGAGCAAATAAGAATCATGAGGTCAAAGGAACTGCCCAAGGAGCTCAGAGACAGAATTGTGGCAAGGCACAGAAAAGAATTTCTGCAGCACTTAAGGTTCCTAAGAGCACAGTGGCCTCTATAATCCTTAAATGGAAGAAGTTTGGGACGGCCAAAACTCTTCCTAGACCTGGCAGTCCAGCCAAACTGAGCAATCGTGGGAGAAGAGCTTTGGTGAGAGAGGTAAAGAAGAACCCAAAGAACACTGTGGCTGAGCTCCAGAGATGCAGTAGGGAGATGGGAGAAAGCTCCACAAAGTCAACTATCACTGCAGCCCTCCACCAGTCGGGGCTTTATGGCAGAGTGGCCCGAAGGAAGCCTCTCCTCAGTGCAAGACATATGAAAGCCCGCATAGAGTTTGCCAAAAAACACAAGAAGGACTCCCAGACTTTGAGAAATAATATTCTCTGGTCTGATGAGACGAAGACTGAACTTTTTGACGTTAATTCTAAGTGGTATGTGTGGAGAAAACCAGGCACTGCTCATCACCTGCTCAATACAATCCCAACAGTGAAACATGGTGGTGGCAGCATCATGCTATGGGGGTGTTTTTCAGCTGCAGGGACAGGACGACTGGTTGCAATTGAAGGAAAGATGAATGTGGCCAAGTACAGAGATATCCTGGAAGAAAACCTCTTCCAGAGTGCTCTGGCCCTCAGACTGGGCCGAAGGTTCACCTTCCAACATGACAATGACCCTAAGCACACAGCTAAAATAACAAAGGAGTGGCTTCAGAACAACTCTGTGACCATTCTTGACTGGCCCAGCCAGAGCCCTGACCTCAACCCAATTGAGCATCTCTGGAGAAACCTGAAAATGGCTATCCACCAACGTTCATCATCCAATCTGACGGAACTGGAGAGGATCTGCAAGGAAGAATGACAGAGGATCCCTAAATCCAGATGTGAAAAACTTGTTGTATCATTCCCAAGAAGACTCATGGCTGTACTAGCTCAAAAGGGTGCTTCTACTCAATACTGAGCAAAGGGTCTGAATATTTTTGACCATGTGATATTTCAGTTTTTCTTTAATAAATTTGCAAAAATATCTACATTTCTGTTTTTTTTTCTGTCACGATGGGGTGCTGAGTGTACATTAATGAGAAATAAAATGAACTTTTTTGCTTTTAGCAAATGGCTGCAATGAAACAAAGAGTGAAAAATTTAAAGGGGTCTGAATACTTTCCGTACCCACTGTATATAGATTGTACTTAGAGATGAGTGAATCGAAGCTGCAGACGTGGAATTTGATCTGAATTTCAGGAAATCTTCGATTCGCCACGATTCCGGATTTCCTCACTCTTCAATGCATCGAATCGCATTTATTTATAAAATGGCCACCACACATGTTAGGACAAGGGGGAAGGGACTCTGGGAGTGCGGGATCACCCACAATACCAAGCGTGTAGCTAAACAGCAGCCAGCCGGCCTTGTGATGTCACAGCCCTATAAGAACCCTCGGCCATTTTAGGTACAGTCATTTCACATCTCTCTTGCGGTAGGGACAGACGTTGGCAGGAGCTAGGGAAAGACAGAAAACAGAAGTTCAGGGAAAGAGGCTGAGCCTTAGAACTGTAGGGAAAGGATAGGGAGGAATTGAGACAAGAATTTGGGGTGGTTGTAGGGTCATTTACAGCAAGAATTTGCAGCATAATTCACATTGCAGCACTCACTGCCATTATACTGCTGCTCATTACTCATATCTGTGTCTTCAAGGGGGAACACAACAAGCCTTTTGCAGTGCAGTACAGCAAAAAACAGTGAATTATCATCCAATAATATCTGCACGTATCTGTAAAAAACGCCTTTTTAAAGGCGTTTATTATAGGGGGCTTATTTACTGTTCTTCCAAAGCATAACATTATTCAGTACTATTGTGCCAAAGAAAACTGAATTATCATCCAATAATATCTGCACTTATCTGTAATAAACGCCTTTAACGTGGGGAAAGATATAACAACCATATTTGCCATTTTGTTACCAGTATAAAGTTGCTGGCCGTTTTTAAAAACAGTATTGTCAATAATAATTCAATAATTCTTAGCGGTTATCACCACTTATTTAAAGGTGTTCATTAGTGTCTAAACCCATAAAGGAGGACCATATTCGCCATTTTGGTACCAGTATAAAGTTGCTAGCCATTTATCAATAGTATTGTGAATAATTCAATAATTCTGAACCACAAATCTCTGCCTTTTATCACACTTTTTTTTATTGGTGTTCATTAGTGGGTGAAGAAATAAGGGGCATATTTGCCATTCTCTTCAAAGTAGAAAATAACAGGCCTTTTTGCCCTTTGCAATTATGTTTTTTCATCAAGCAGTATGTGAGACAGAGAAGCGAGAGGCACAGGGGAGGGCTGCAGGACTAAATGTTTCTGATGCAGGCACAGGTCACAGCAGAGTAAGGGGGCGTGGCAGCAGGGGTCAGTTACAGAGGCCTGAGCTCCCAGTGTCAAGTAGCAGTCGTGTCTTAACCAGCAACCCAACGGTTGTAGACTGGTTGACTCTGTCATTCAATTCATCCCAAGTCACATCAGACACCCCCAGACAAGAGTCGGTGGGTTCGTCAAACACAACCCTTAGCTGGCATGGCCCGGCAGCAGTCCCTGTGCCCTCACCTGTCCTCAACCTTCCTCTGTCCTTTTCTGTTCCCTCAGCTAAAGAAGTACTCTATGCTGTGGGCTCAGATCCACTGTACAGTGAGGAGGAGGTATTATTATTAATTATTGTTTGTTTATATAGCACCATTATACCATGGTGCTTTACATTTGAGGATTTACATATGGTACACAAGATATACAAAACAGATAATACTAACAGTGACCAACTGGAACAGTGGGATACAGGGCCCTGCCCGCAAGGGCTTACAATCTAGGAGGGAAGAGGGATAGAGACAGAAGGTGGGGGTAGAGGCTGTTCAGTGAGGAGGAGGTACTAGAGGACATTCAGCAGCTACTGCTCAGCCAAGATGTGGAGAAGACATCCGCCGCTTCCTGCGGTAGGCGGGCAAGTAGTGATGAATAGAGTGGCATGGGAGCTGGTGTTGAGGAGGACATCAGTGACCTGCAGACAGTAGTGGATGATGATGTAGCCGATCGTAATTCAGAGCCAGGTGACGAAGGGGCCTCATCGTCATCAGGAGAAGAGGGTTGCAGCTTGCGTATGAGGTAGCGGGAGAGTCAGCAAGGTGGCAGCAGTGGGAGGTCAGGAGCTAAACGTGCCCGGGGTAGACTACCTGCTTCGCAGCAGCCTACCTGCCCGGAAAGCAATGGTGCAGGGGTTCACGGAGGCAGTGGCGGTAGCAGTCAGTTATTGCGGAGTGTTGGGGGTAAAATCACCTACTCGGTGGTGTGGCAGTTTTTTGTAAAGCCATACATGGCCATAAGTTCAATCTGTGGGCAGAAGGTGAAGCGTGGCCAGGGTACCAATTTTGGCGGCACCACCGCCCTGCGCCAACATATGCAGCGTCACTATAAAGTGGCCTGGGAGAGCCGTGGCTCCAATGTGGTGGTCCAGCCTGCAGCAGCAACCGCTGCAGCACCCAGTGGCCTGCACCCCATTTCAGGCAGTCAAGGCTCCACCACCTCAGCTGAAGGAAGCTGTGTGTCCTTCCCATCATCTGCTGGTCATGGTGCTCCTGCTCCTCCTCCTAGTCAGTTATTGCATAAGCAATCGATCACAGAATCTATATCTAAGAGACAACAGTATGCGTGCACTCATCCAACAGTGCAGAAGCTGAACGTGCTACTGTCCAAGTTTCTGGTGCTGCAGTCACTCCCTTTCCACTTGGTGGACTCTGTACCTTTCAGAGAACTGATGGCTTGCGCCGAGCCGAGGTGGAGAGTCCCAAGCCGTCATTTCTTTACCAAGAAGGCAGTACCAGCCCTGCACAAATATGTAGAAGAGAAGGTGGGCCAGTCCTTGAGCCTGTCGGTGTCTGCCAAAGTGCACGGCAGCACCGACGTGTGGAGCTGTAACTACGGTCAAGGACAATATATGTCATTTACAGTCCACTGAGTTAATGTGATGCCTGCCCAGACACACCAGCAACTTGGACAGGTGACGCAGCTTCTACCTCCACATTCCTACGCCGTTGGTCCTGCAACAATGTCCGCCTCATCCTCCACTGTCTCCTCAGCCTCCACTGCAGGGACAATTGACAGTGCTCCTCCAGGATACCACATGTGCAGTGCACAGCGGTGTCACTCTGTTCTGCGAACAAAGTCACACAGGGGAGGAACTGGGTCACTGTATGGCCTCTACATGCCTCAGCCACTGGGTCACTGTATGGCCTCCTCATGCCGTTTTCATTGGGTCACTGTATGGCCTCCACATGCCGTTTTCATTGGGTCACTGTATGACCTCCTCATGCTGCTGCCACTGTGTCACTGTATGGCCTCCCATGCCGCTGCCACCTCCACATAATGTTGCCTTGCCACTCTGTGGTTTTCTGATGCTGCTGCCAACTCCACATTATCTCGCCTTGCCACTCTGTAGACATATATGTGGAATCAACAGACGACGGTGTAAAAGGAGTGCGCTCTTTCACTCCTACAGTAGGATGTTTGACCTCTGCACGGTTCTTTCTACCTGGCACTAACATGGACCTGTAAGGCTGGGTTCACACTTGAGTGAGTTGGTCAGTTTTGGCCCCGTAACTGTCCAAATAAGTGGTGTGCAGTGGTTCTAAGAGCGACGCCTGTCATGTGCGTGTCATACTGACTCACAGTATTGTTTGACTACCACAGTAGGCTCACTATGCGTGTTACTGCAAGGCACAGTGTTCTACACCACTATACAGGCTCTCTGAAGCTAGGAAATGTGTTTTTTAGCGATATTTGCTGCGAATTAATTCGGATCGAAGCAAATTTTTTTGGAACTTCGAATCGAACTGCAGAATCGAACTTTTGAGAAATTTGCTCATCTCTAATTGTACTATGTGAAGACAAAGACCCCAAAATTGCCAAATCAGTAGAACAAAACTATCCCCTGTGGCAAGAAGGGAATGTATAGACTGTGGGAGCATATTTCAGGGTACACCCCAGATTTAGAGCTTATGAGGGAAAATACATTAGAAGTGACCTCCCCTATCATATGAGCTATTGGGAAAATAGTATGGAATTTGGTGTTCTCAATGTACTCCGCACAGCTTACATATTCACTTTTCACCATCCGCTGCATATTCAAATCTGGGAGAAGTAATACTCACTATACCCCTTGATAAATTCTTTGAAGGGCGCAGTTTTCAAAATCAGGAGCACAAAGCGCTCCTTCACATCTGCGCTTTGCTGTGTACCCAAACAGCAGTTTATGACCACATGTATGACACTTATATCCAGGATAACATACCTAATGTCATATGTGCGTATAAACGTCCTGGTTTTTGGACGTTATCCCACTTTTGCAAAGCTACAAAAATGCCATTTTGGAAATTATACCCCCCAAAGGAATTTTATCCTGGGGTACAGTGATCATTTTTAACGCCCAATTGTTGCATTCATTTATTTTCCAGATATGAATGTGCAGCTGATGGTGAAAATGGCAATTTTTTTCCAGGAATACGCCTTTTTAGTGCATATTATGTTGGGCCCAGCTTGTGTCACTGTTGTGCTCGGGATACCCGCTTAACAGTTTTTGGAGTGTGTGTTTCTGCTGACAAAAGCTGGGCGCGACACATCGGCAATGAAATGGAGTATCTCTGGAAAAATTGCCCCTACAAAATTTCAATTTTCACTTTGTACATTCATTTTTTGGACGCACTCTTGGGCTCAAAATGATAATACCTCTTGATAAATTGTCAGGGGTATAGTTTCCAAACTGGGATCACATAATCAAGCCAAGAGTGCCAAATACCTTCAAACAGATCGTACGTATCCGTATGAGTAGCCCCTATCCTCTCATATAGAATGATAAGATGAATTATATTCAAAACTTTAGATTTTGATACCCTGGGGGTACGCTATTGGGAGGCAATATGTATGCGGGTAGCCATGGTAATAAATTGAATTAGGTGAAAAACCCTATTAACTCCAGGGGGCCTATTCCCCCCCCCCCCCCAAAAGAAGGACCAAAGGCATGTTATGGAATTGCCACTTGAGCAATTCCCCAGTGCTGCTGCAGAAACCTGGGAGGATGGAAATGACAGAGACAGTGAGTCCCACTTTCAACCCAGCCCCTGTCCCTGCCTACTTGCCTCACTGTCCTAATGACAGGGACAAGTGGGCGACAGTCCCTTCTCTAGATAAGTGTAAACACAAAACACGGACAAGACAACAGAACACAGAAGAGAAGTCAGCAAGCCAAGGGTCAAAGCCAGAGAGAAAAAGCATGACCAAATCGCAATCCAAAAGAGAAGTCAAAAGCCAAAGGTCAGAAGTCAGTAAATACAATAATAAAGAGCAAGTAGAAATGCTTAGCAAGGACAGAGTCACAATAGCCAGCATGTGTGGGCAGATGACCTGTTTAAGAAAGTCCAAAACCTGCCCCAGGCTTGATTGGCAGATAGGCTGTCAATCACACAGCAAGGTTGAGATTAACTATTAGAAGAGCAGAGGGAAACAAAGGTGTAAGAGATGGATGTGGTGGAAAATCAATTACAGAGGTGAGGGAAATAGAACAGTGTTCAGACAGGGGACTACAACAACTTAAAGCAAGGAATCATAGCCGTACATGCCTCTTGCGCCGAAGCATGCGGCCGGAGGATGGTGCCAGAGTCCGAATGGACGCGAATGTTACAGGGTATCAATACTAAACGTCTAGCAAACACAGTGGTAATTGTATCCCTGATTTTTTTTGCCACAAGGCATGTAGGTGTCACAGCCATGAAAGCCTCTTTCTGACACTTTCTTTTAGAACTGATGTAGGCATGCAGGAACATAATAGGCTCTCTGGAGCAATTTGATGTCTCAATGAGTGAAACCTGATGGCTACCTCGCGATACATTATTGCAACAATGCTAGAGAGAGACAGGGGCATAAATACTGGGATAGCAGCGGTAGCGGCTGCCACAGGGCCCGGGACATTAAGGGGCCCAGAGCCCTGTGGCAGCCGCTACCACAAACACTGCTATCATTATGCTCTGGGGTCTTTTCATACCCCTGAGTAGAACGATTGGGGGCCCAGGGGAGGTGAGGGAATGTAAAAAACAATGTTACTTACCTCTCCTGCGCTCTGCAGGATTCGGGCTTGTTTAGTGACGTCCCTGACGTCAGCCGACATCATTATGCGTTGCGATGCCGGCCTGGCTCACACGAGATCTGTTCTAACATTGAAGATGGCCGAAGTAGCGCACCGGTGTTCACCGGATCCAGGAAGAGGTAAGTACCATTGTTTTTTTTATGTTTATATGCTCCCCTGGGGATCATATATACTCTGTGGTCTAAAAAGAATCCAGAGTATAATAATCGTTCATGGGTGGTCCACAATGGGGCATAATACTGTGTGCAGGAGCCACTATGGGGCATAATTACTGTGTGCAGGGGCCACTATGGGGCATAATAGTGTGCGCAGGAACGCGGTTTGTGCCGGGGGGGGGTTGGAGGGGACGGTCCGGGGGGAAGTTTGAGGGGGCGGTGCGGGTGGGGGTTGGGGGCAGCGGTTCGGGGGGGCCCCATGTCAAATGTTCGCCTTGGGGCCCAGCCATTCCTAGTTACGCTACTGGTGACAGAGTAGATCTTAAATCACACTCCCAAAGTTGTAAAGCCTTAAATTTAACAAGAGGGGGAGGGGCATTAAATGGAGATGGAGTATAATAGGGAAATAGTACCCCTGCCAAATGGATAGTCTATGCAGATCTGTTCAAACTGGGTAGAACTAGGGCAAGAGTGGTGCAAAGGTAGGCCCCTAATAAAGTTAAATATTTGAATGGAATGAAAACCCTCTGTGGGGGACGGGAGATAGTGATTGGAATACCTGTACGGAAAGGGAGGGGTTACTAAGCCTAAAATGTCGGAGATATTTAAGGCCTTGTTATGTCCACTAATGAAATGCTCTGGCGTCCAGGCCGGGAGGAAAAATAGAATTGTTAAAAACTGATAAATAGCGGCACTTTAAGGGTCTGAAGGTGGTATTGAAAGCGTTCCTAGGAATGTTCATTCCTAACAACTGTCCTGTCAAATTGTGTTGCCAGGAAACTCTCATTAGTGGGCTGATTGTATTTTATATGCAGGGTAAGGGTGTTGTAACACCATGCGGCTCCAGTTCAACTGCTCCTTGTTACTGACCGTATGGTAATCCATAAAACTGTTTGGCCAGTACCAGAGCGGGCAATAATCAATAAATGTTTAATTGTTTTCAGTGAGGGAGATTTATGACGACATGGCACTCATTTGGCTCAAGTCCTTTTTACATTGTGTAGATTTCTATTCTGGCGCTAGGACGTGTAACTGATTTATGAAGAGCCCTGAACCTCTTTATAAATTCCTCATTCCCTGCACCAATCGGGGCCTTTATTAATACGCCAGTCTTCATAAATCTGCCGCACTGTCACCAGCTAAAACAGCTTAGTATTCCCTGAGAAATTGTGTTTATATGAGGTTGTGTTCGATTGTAACTGTTATCCAGATATGCTGTATGTAACGACAGTGGTCTGCAATCGCCATATCTACTACTCCCAGAAGTCACCGTCCCCTGGTTACTTTGGTTTCTCACCATGCAGCCTGAGCTTCTCCAGATAGCCACTAACAAAGGTCAATTATTTCTCTCCAATTATTATCATAAGAAATGGCCAAAATAATAATATAAAACTCAACTTTTATTAAATATATTAAAATGCTACTGATACAGTGCCTTGTGAAAGTATTCGGCCCCCTTGAACTTTTCAACCTTTTGCCACATTTCAGACTTCAAACATAAGGATATAAAATTTTAAATTTTTTGGTGAAGAATCAACAAGTGGGACACAATCATGAAGTGGAATGAAATTTATTTGATATTTTAAACTTCTGTAAAAAATAAAAAACTGAAAATTGGGGCGTGCCAAATTATTCGGCCCCCTTAAGTTAATACTGTGTAGCGCCACCTTTTGCGGCGATTACAGCTGCAAGTCGCTTGGGGTATGTCTCTATCAGTTTTGCACATCGAGAGACTGAAATTCTTGCCAATTCTTCCTTGGAGAACAGCTCGAGCTTAGTGAGGTTGGATGGAGAGCGTTTGTAAACAGCAGTTTTCAGCTCTTTCCACAGATTCTCGATTGGATTCAAGTCTGGACTTTGACTTGGCCATTCTAACACCTGGATACGTTTATTTGTGAACTATTCCATTGTAGATTTTGCTTTGTTTGGGATCATTGTCTTGTTGAAAGATAAATCTCCGTCCCAGTCTCAGGTCTTTTGTAGACTCCAACAGATTTTCTTCCGCAATGGTCCTGTATTTGGCTCCATCCATCTTCCCATCAATTTTAACCATCTTCCCTGTTCCTGCTGAAGAAAAGCAGGCCCAAACCATGATGCTGCCACCACCATGTGTGACAGTGGGGATAGTGTGTTCAGGGTTAGGCATTGTGTTGCTTTTACGCCAAACATATCGTTTTGCATTGTGGCCAAAAAGTTTGATTTTTGCTTTCATCTGACCAGAGCACCTTCTTCCACATGTTTGGTGTGTCTCCCAGGTGGCTTGTGGCAAACTTTAAACGAGACTTTTAATGGATATCTTTGAGAAATGGCTTTCTTCTTGCCACTCTTCCATAAAGCATTATGGGAAAGGAGCTGGGAGCTCATGCGCCCTCTGTTGGATGTAACAGATCCTCAGTTTGCTTTTGACTCACCGAGTCTTGAGATAGCAAAAGAGATTTTAGCCAAGCCAGTTTCACTTATCTGCATACAGCGCCGTTTCGGGATTTTTGTCCCTCATCAGTGCAGAGCAAAGTGTACTGGCTGGCTTTGTGAGTGCGCATGAGCTCCCAGCTCCTTTCCCATAATGCCTTGTGATATGTAGCTGCTTAGTAGAGGGCGAAAGGCAACTCAAAACTCTACACACCTTAACTGGTGCTCTCCTCAAGGAGAGATGTCCCTGTCCATAATCCTCTTCCATAAAGGCCAGATTTGTGCAGTGTACGACTGATTGTCCTATGGACAGACTCTCCCACCTCAGCTGTAGATCTCTGCAGTTCATCCAGAGTGATCATGGGCCTCTTGGCTGCATCTCTGATCAGTCTTCTCCTTGTTTAGATGAAAGTTTAGAGGGACGGCCGGGTCTTGGTAGATTTGCAGTGATCTGATACTCCTTCCATTTCAATATGATCGCTTGCACAGTGCTCCCTGGGATGTTTAAAGTTTGGTAAATCTTTTTGTATCCAAATCCGGCTTTAAACTTCTCCACAACAGTATCACGGACCTGCCTGGTGTGTTCCTTGGTCTTCACGATGCTCTCTGCGCTTTAAAAAGAACCCTGAGACTATCACAGAGCAGGTGCATTTATACAGAGACTTGATTACACACAGGTGGATTATATTTATCATCATCAGTTATTTAGGACAACATTGGATCATTCAGAGATCCTCACTGAACTTCTGGAGTGCTGCACTGAAAGTAAAGGGGCCGAATAATATTGCATGCCCCACTTTTCAGTTTTTTATTTTTTACAAAAGTTTAAAATAACCAATAAATTTCGTTCCACTTCACAATTGTGTCCCACTTGTTGTTGATTCTTCACCAAAAAATTTAAATTCTATATCCTTATGTTTGAAGCCTGAAATGTGGCAAAAGGTTGAAAAGTTCAAGGGGGTAACCATTTCAATTATCAGCGTCCACCATCAGGGCACTGAGAACTGCAGTTCTCACTGCATTATCTATTTCTTGTAGGTTAGAAAAAATCTTCTCAACTATCCCCTGATGAACCTGGCATTTATTTTCCAGGGAAAACGCGTAGGGAATTAAGAGAAACTTTGCAAATAGAACGTAGGAGCCTAATATATGAATTAGCATTATTTGCTGAATAGGCTCTGGAGATTTAAGAGTGGTTTGGCTTGGCAATTGAAAAGGTGACTGTCTATAAGAGTCACATGATTGGGTTACCAGCCACCACACTTCTAACCATTACTATGTATCATTTTCTAGATATGCCTCAGCGCTTATTTATTTAATGCTCTCATAGCTAGAAATTATTGCTTGAAGGGCAATTGATTTAAAGAGCTTGATGGAGAAATAAAAAAGACATAGTGAAAACAACATGCTTTAAAATATTGTCTTATTCACATCAAGCCGATTGTGATTTATTAATTTTTGGAGATATATCAGTAGCATTTTAATATATTTAATAAAAGTTGAGTTTTATATTATTATCTTCTCCAGATAGCCGCTCTCCTGCTGCTGATGCATCTGGACCAACTTGAAAGTTAATAGACATACATGTGGGCCCTCCAGTCAATCCCTCCAGAATGCTCTAGTCCAGGGTCGGCAACCCCCGGCACGCGTGCCAAGAGTGGCACGCGAGGCTTATTTCCCTGGCACGGCAGCAGTGTGTTCACATATGTCCGGCGCAACTATCTGTTTCCCTCAGGCGTGGTGCACACAAGCTGGAGGGAAACTGATGCCAGGACGGATCCCATAGTTTTCTATGGGATCGGTTCTGGCACAAGAGGCATCAGTTCTGGCGCTGTATTTGTGCCTCAGCCGGATGGAAAAACGTTACCTGCAGCGTTTTTCCATCCAGCTTCCTTAAAATTTCATTAGCCGCCAGGTGAAGATGGATGCGGCATCACCCGGCTTCTGCACAGTCTATGTACAGTGGTGAAGCCGGTAATTGCCGGCTTCACTACTGTACCTGAGCAAATTGCTCAGGATTGGTTAAAGCTATAAAGAAACACTTGGATTCATTTTAAAGATGAGAATCTCCTCTTTAAATTGATACCAAGATCACCATGATCGTCCTTAAACATCCTGAGCGATTGGCTAGTGAAAACGATGTTCGGCATTGAAATCCCAATGCAGATCTCAATTCCCGATATTGTTTTAACAGTGAATCGCTCTGAATGTGTAAAGTCTATCATGGACATCTTGGTATCGTTTTAAAGATGAGATTCTCATCTTTAAAATGAATCCAGTTGCATCTTTGTGGCCCTAATAGATCCTTAGAAATGGGGCTCTAAAAGTGCCCCCCCCCCTCCTGTGTCAGGCAGCATCTTAGAGCTAAGGAAGGAGGGGAGGAGGAGCTGCAGAGACAATGTTAACTCATCATTGTCTGTGCATAAGCTGCAGATGACCCCAGGGGGGGTAGCAGAGACTTCCATCCTTATCCCCTCTCCTATCAATCAGAGAGCATACTGTACTTTTGCTCTCTGATTGTCACATAGAGGGATAATGTAATACCCCTCTGAGCCTAATCACATAACCAGGAAGTTTATTGGCGCTGTGACCAGACATTTACCATCGTCCAGGTCGCAGCGCCAGAAGTGTCGCACCAAACACTTACACAACACATGCACAAAGTCACCAATAAAGTTTACATTTTTTCTCTGTCCATACCTGATCTTTATAGAGTAAAATACGCCACCCACCTCTCTAGTGATATCTGTTACATGCTAAAATAATAGTAATAGCAATTATCACTAGTATTATCACCATAATACCGTGTGCAGGGGCCGCTATGTGACATAATACCGTGTGCAGCGGTCGTCAGACTTACAATTATTGACCGGCACTCCGAGTACCTCAACTTTGATTATTGTTAATCAAAATCGGCACGCCGAACAAAAAAGGTTGCCTACCCCTGCTCTAGTCTATTGAACCCTTTCATTTAAACCTGCTGAGCCCCCTGAGCAACATACGTTCTTGGATATCCAGTTCCTGTGAGAGTTTTGTTTTGTATTCCTGTTTCATTTTCCTTTTAGGGCTATTGCAGACGACCATTGGTTAGGTCAGTGTGCTATCTGGGTTTTTCCCCAGATAGCACACTGACCCATTAATTTCTATCGACCCACGCACATGTGTAAGATGGGGAAACAGCCCTCATGTTATGAATGTACCTGTTTCTATAAATAAGTTTGTTTTGTTTTTTTTGTTTTTTTTTTTATAAACTGACATTTGTTTGTTTGACCACAAGAGGCCACTGTTACCTCAGAAATGGGAAGGACTGTAATTCTGTAGTGTGGCAGACCCTTTTCTGAAGAGGTGGTACAAGAAGGAGCAGAGTGTGTGTGGCAGCCATCTTAGGAGTGTGCTTTTGAGCTTTTAGAAGGTCTGAAGTGAGAGAAAAAGGATTCCTAGGGGATCAGAGATATAACAAGGGGGTGCTGAAGCAGAGACTGTTCCATGGTTTGTTCAGACAGCATCCTAAGTTGAAGATTGCTATAAAGGACCCGGCTGAGAAGTGGCCCTGTCAGTGAGATCGCATGTTTTCTGGATGAGCCCCACTTCCAGCTGCTCCAGACCAAGGCAAAAAGGTACCCAACAAAGCTGGATCAGTAAGAGAAGTAATCGTGCACGCACCGCATTACAATGTTTTGCTTGGGACTGAGTAAGGGCCTGTAGTTAGACTAGTTAGGCATCCTCATCTGCACAGGCCACACTACTGGTGAATTATCTACCTATACAGTAGTAAGGACTAAGACTCAGAGAGTTCTATAGACTTGTAACTCCCAGAGAGGAGCTTCTGAGGAAGTCTAGAAGCGACATTTTATACATTGTCACATTTCTTTGGTTGCAAGCTGACCTACTATTATATTTACTCGGTTGTACTTTGTTTGTGGGGAATAGGGGTATTTTGATAAGTTTGTAAGCTCTTGTGTTATACCACTGGTGCCTCTATCACACTCACTGAATTGTTCCTGTGACTAGGGTGATAAAAAGGTAACAAGCGGCTGGTTGGTTGCAGCCTGCAGATAGGTAAAAGCTTGGAATTTATTGGAGGCACACATGAGAGGGCACCGCACTGTACAACACCAGGGTCTCAGAGTGTATGTAAATAAATGGGAGTGTTTTGTTTTTTTTGGTAAAGGGGTGTTACTACACAAAGTAAAATCTTGTTTTTTACTAAATTCATTTGGAGTCACTTCCTTTGTTCGTGACTTCGCTGTATCCTGGGGAGCCTACCCCAGTACACGGCTTACATATGACCGTGTATTACATGCAGTGGTGAACCTAGCCTGTTTGCGGCCTGAGGTCTATAGAAAGGCGCCCCCCCCCCCCCCAAAAAAAAAAAAAAAAAAAAAAATTGCGTTTCCATGATACTAGCTTCACACACTGTTATTGTCGCACAATATACACAATATACAAAGTTATAAAACAGTTTTTAAGAATTCTTCTTACTGCATTACTTCAGTATCAGATCAACAACACGGTATTAACAATGACAATAACTTCACACATCTTCTGCTTGGTGGATGGACGAGTCCACGTGGCCCCCATTCTCTATAATAGGAGCGCCGTAGATAGCTGAGTACTGGACTTCGGGTATCTTTGGCACTCCCATTGAAGTAAATGAGAGCCACGCGGGCTCATCCATCCACCAGGCAATACGTCTATATTCAGCCGGGCTGCGGTCAGTGGGGGGTAAAAAAACAATTTTCAGGCTCAGTGGGGGTCTCAGCAGCTAGACCCCCATCTATCAGGTATTTACCCTCTATCATTTAGGTGAATACAGTGCAGTAACATTTTGTGACTTACAGGTGACGTCTCTGACTAATCCTTCACATTTCCCTTCTCTTCCCTTTGGACCGCCATGACCACTTCTTCCAGCTGTGACTTGTCTCTGTAAAGTTTGCAACACAGACATCTTTGGCTCCTCACTTTTCCAGGCATCCAACCCACATTGTCCTCACCTACACAAAACCCCCATCCTGAGGCTACCCCAATTATAAAATATATGATATAACCCCCCATAATGAATAATACTCCGAAGTGCATCTTTATATTAATAATGTCCGTGTACCCTGTATAAATAGTGCCCCTTATTAATAATGCCCCAGGTGTTAACTAATTAAAAGGTTTTTCAGGTCATTAATAAAATAATCAGTGGGGCTCAAAAACTCAGGAACCTTACTGATCAGCTGTGTGAATGGTACCTGTGTAAGCACCGTGACCACTTCTCTGTTTACATAGTGTCATTCATCTCAGCGGTCATGTAATGTAACTACAGCCTCGTCCTATACATGTCTATGTGACAAGGCTGTAATTACATCACACGGTCACTATAAACAGACAGTGTGTGTGATAACGCCCCATTTACACACACTATAATGTTCCACAGCAGCCCCTGCACACATTATTACACGGTATTACGGCCCGCAGCGGCCCCTGCACACGGTATTATGCCCCCACAGCGGCCCTTGCACACGGTATTATGTCTCATAGTGGCCCACCCATGAAGTATTGTTATACTCTGGGGTCTTTTCAGACCCCAGAGTATAATGATCGGAGACTCTCAAGAGGTGGCAAACGTAAAAACCAGTGTAACTTACCTTTCCTGGATAGCAGTGCACTCCCTGCAGCTTTTCAGACCCCGGAGTATAATAATAGTAGTATTTGAGGCCCGCGGCCTCACTTACAAGAGGCCCGCGGCTGCTTGTGGCCGCCTCCGCTTCCCCTTCTGTGTCCCATAGCAGAAGGGGAAGCGGAGGTGACCACAAGCAGGTGCAGGGGTAGGTAAATAAATAGGCCGTTACCTGCTGGGGTTACTCCAGCAGGTAACGGCCTATTTTTATATAATATATATTAAAATATATATATATATATATATATATATATATATATATATATAAAAAAAGTTATGCTCCCCTACCTGCGATCCCTTGATGGAGCCGCCGCCTTCTCTTCTTGACCCGCATCTCAGCGTAGGAGGCGCGATGATGTCATTGTATCGCCACCTGCACTGAGATGCGGGGTCTTCTAGTAAGCCAGCCCAGGACAGGCCCCGCTCAGCTTGCGTGTTTTTTTTTTTTTTGTTTTGTTTTTTTATAAAGCGGCCTGTCCTGGGCTGGTTTACATTAAATTAATAGTAAAAATGCCGCACGCAGACAGGAACGGACAGTGCCGCCTGAGGTGGCCGCCTGGCTTATCCTCATTAGAGGTGCGCCCCTGATTACATGGATCAGTGTACAGGCCAATAGTCCAGGCTACAAAACTCAGGAAAGGTCCTATTCCTGTCTGGTTTTGCGGCTGTGCTTCCGCCATGCCATTCAATCATGATGAACGGCGAGCACTCGGTCGTCTGCAATTAGCCTTAGTCTGATTTCTCACTCTACTTTACTTTAGATACTGGTCCTGATTTGCTGTTTCTCCATGTATAACCTCTTGACTTCCCCCGTCCTTCATTTCCACTGCCTGCCCCTGATCTTTGGATCAGACTCAACTATGCTTTTTCCTGACCCTCTGATGCTTCACATCAGATTCTCTCTGACCTTTGATTCAGCTGATCTCTGTACAAGGGTTAAAGAGTGAAAACTAGGGTATCATTTAGACAACACTCTTAGGAATAGCCCAAAGTCAAACCAGTTAGGTTGTATAGTGGGTCCAGGGCAGTTTTAACACATTGGTGGGCCCAGTGCAAAGGTTTCATAAATGCGCCCACATCACCACCTCTTAAAAATACCTGACCTGCACAAATTATAATGCCCCATCAGTGGCTCCCACATGGTATAATGCCCCTTAGTGGCCCTCATACAGTTTAACGCTTACTTAGTGGTCCCATAGTGCCCCCCTTGTATAATGTCCCCTTTCCATATTGTCCCCACAGTATAATGTCGTCTTTCTAGGTTGCCCCACCACAGTATCATGTCTCTTTTCCAGATTGCCCCCACAGTATGTCTCCTTTCCAGGTTGGCCCCTCCCGTATCATGCCCCCTTTCCAGGTTGCCAACTAAAAAAACACCTAATTGTCACCTTTCCCTGTTCCCCTGTTGTCTTCTGTCTCTGCTGTTGGCAGCTTCAGGGAACAACAAGCGCAATGTAAA
This sequence comes from Leptodactylus fallax, assembly GCA_947044405.1. Lineage (NCBI taxonomy): Eukaryota > Metazoa > Chordata > Amphibia > Anura > Leptodactylidae > Leptodactylus > Leptodactylus fallax. The sequence goes on along the minus strand of CAMRHE010000023.1, from coordinate 6,261,716 downwards.
TGCCGTCACTATATTGTGCCTTCTGCTCCCGAGCAGTGCACATGGAGCAGAGGCAGCGCAGCAGCCAAATAGTGATAGAGGGAGTCGACAGCTGTACTCCACTCATCAGTGCCTGGAGGACGCAGATAAGTTGTAGCTATGAAGGGCAGCCTGGAACAGTGGGACAGCACTCTAAATGCAGGACTGTCCTGCGGTCCCAAGGGGTCCCCGGGACCATAGGGCCTGGTGCACGTGCACCATTGGCCCTATGGATAAAGCGGTCCTGAGTGTGTTCATGATCTGCTGTCTGTTACTCTATGAAACTGTTGGTGATACAAAGGGTATAATGTTGTGTTTCCTTTGCAGGTGCAATGTTGTTGTGCCTCAGTGTTGTATCTTGGAAGGGGTTGTTTGGCACTCCCCATGGTATGACCTCCCCCCCCCCCCCTCACTAGCTAAGGCATGACACTTAGGTTACGTCAGGGCAAAGGCATGCTGTGTAAGAGCTGCTTTTTTGTCGTTCTAGTGTAGTGGATGTGGAGACTTCGTATATACATGGAGTCTGTTCAGTTGGTAGATTGGTCTGCATTCTACCGAAAAGCAGGTCCTGCATCACCAGTGTCTGGAGGCCTAGTCTGTGAGTGTGATGGGGAGCTTCGCCTGTGGGAATAGGAGTGATGCCCACAGGCTCATGTTTGTACAGTAGTGGCAAAAAGTTTTGAGACTGGCCCATTGAGAACCTGTGGTCAATCCAACAACATCTGCAAGGAGTTTGCATGCTCTCCCCATGTTTGCATCGATTTCCTCCCACACTCCAAAGACATACTGATAGGAAATGTTGGTTGTGAGCTCTATATGGGATATGATGGTGCTATATAAGTAAATAAAATAAGCTGATTTTGGAGTTTCATATTACATGTTTTGGTGTAGATTTTGAGGGTTTTTTTTTCCTGTTTTACATTGATTGAAATCAATGGAAGGCATATAAGAGGCATTTTCTGTGCTGCTTATAAGATGTAAAATGCCTCGACTCTGTGCACATAGGGCAAATGGTGCAGCTGTACCCAGCCCCCTTAAGCCATGGCACGTGACATCACTCACTTTGTTCTGTCTTCAAAGGCAAGAAGGTCCCTAGGTCTTGCTACCACAAGATCCATTGTCTGTAGCTGTAGACAGTGGATTGTGTGGTGGGGAGTGGTGGGGACCTTCCAGCCGAAGACAGAACAAATAGCCTCATAGGCCCCCTCACCACACTACCGCCTTCTGCTGTAGTGAATTTCATTTATGTGATATGTGATGTGGGGTGGGGGACCTGTGGCAGTCTATGTGGGGGACACTATTACCTAAGGAGAGGCTATAACCTGTGGTGGGATAATTGGGACATTATTATCACATGGGAGGGCACTATTACCTATGGGAGAACTATTACCTGTCGGAGGGATAATTAGGACACTATTGCCTAGGTGGGGGGGGGGGCACTATTACCTGTGAGAAACTATTAACTTTGGAGGAAGGATAATTAGGACACTATAACTTATGGGGGGGGGGCACTATTACCTATGAGGGCCTATTACCTGTGGGGGGGGGATAATTCAGACAATATTATGTATGTGGAGGGGGAGTACTATTACATATGGGGGGACTATTATATGTGTCAGACATAATTAAGATACTATTACCTGTGGGGGGCTGGGACTATTATCTGTAGGGGGGCCCTATTACCTATGTGGGGTGGACTATTAGCTATGGGTGGATGGGCAATATTAGGGACTATTACTTATGCGAGGGCACGAGAGGGGAACTATAGCTGTGCTACATTAATGGGTCACTTAAGAGACCCATGGATGCAGCTGAAAGTTAAGCTAGGGCTTCATGTCATGTACCCAAAGAACGCCATGTTGCCCTGCAACTCTTTCACTAAGGTAAGTGAATGGAGTCACATTGCAACCCAGAAGGTGCTGTAACTGAGACTTCTAGTTGCAGAAAGACCAAGCAGTGCATAGTTTATTGGAAAATAGAAGTCGAAATCACAGCATCCACTAAGCCACAATGAAACTCCATTCACTTACATGGGTTAAGACAGTAGCCACTGTATTGGGGTCCAATTCTTAGGTCTTTGCACTGGGCTCACTAAAGTGTTAAAACGTCCCAGTCTGTGTGTACATAGTGAATAGTAGTTGTTACAACTCAAATGTATCATATCTAGTAGCTTTAAATTCTAAACTAACTACTGGGAGCTTTTTTCCATATTGAGAAAAGAATAAGCAAGCAAGTTTTCCTTGGTGAAAAAAGGAAAACTTGCCCTAGGGCCACCTTTTACATCAGTGGTTCTCACTGCTCTGGGTGTACGTCCAGCTATCCCTATACGTGTCATGGTGAGACTTCCCACCTTGCCCCCAATGGTAGTTCGTGGGACCCGCCACTTCCCCCACAATGCTTAGCAGGGTATGTATGGTCTAAAAGACCCTGTACACCAAAAAGGTAGCCTGCAAAAACAATCTTCTTTAAAGGGGTTGTCCAGGCAAAAAAAATATTTTTTAAATAGCCGGGATGGTGAAAAAAAAAAAAAATCATATCTTTCCCTGGTGCTCCGATGCCTCCCTGCACAGTCCGGTCCTCCCAGTCCGTTGTTATCTTCCGGCGGAAGTCCACGCCACACGTGACCACTACCTGTGACATCTTGGGGTCTCTTCCTGAGGTCAGGTGACCGCTGAGGCAAATCAGTGGCTTCAGCAGACGGGATCTGGGGCATCACAGCTGGTGGGTAGGTTCACTTTGAGAAGACACCAGAGCAACAGAACCGGACTGGGCTGGGCGGATACCGGAGCACCAGGGACAGGTGAGTATTATTTTTTTTTTTTTTTTTTTTTTTTGCCCAGACAACCTCTTTAAGGCGACACAGAACCCTCTCTGATCCATCAGGATATACTCTGCAATGTGATTTTTAAATAAACACTATTAGGCTTCTTTCACAACTGGTGGATTTGTTTCTCACAGAAAGCATACCTCCCAACCTTCAAAGAACAGAAAGAGGGACAAAATGTGTGGCAAATTTAGCTCCACCCACTTCTGTGTTGACTACATTTCTCTTTGTGCCCCCACACAGTATAATGCTCCTACAGTCAACCTAACATTATATGCCTCCACATTTATAATGTTCCCCTGCAATTTCCCCACAGTATTAAGTCCCTCCCCTGGTGCCCCAGAAACTGGCAGAAACTAGAGGGGGACATGAAACTGGGGCAGCTGTAGGGTGACATTAAACAGTGGGGGTAGTTGGAGGTGGACAATAAATTAATGGCAGCTGGAGCGGGACATTAAACTAGGGGCAACTAAACCGTAGGGGTAGCTGGAGGGTGACATTAAAATGGGGGCAACTAGACATGTCCCCTTCCAGCTACTCCCACGGTTTAATGTCCTCCCCCAGTTTAATGTCCCTTTCCAGTTTCCCCCAACTTAATCTCTGCGTCCAGTGACCCCCATTGTTTAATGTCCCTCTCCAGCTGTCCCCAGTTTAATGCCCCCCTTTCATCTGCCACCAGTCTAATGTGCCCCCTTCATCTGCCACTAGTTTCATGCGCCCCCTCAGTTTGCACGCAAAAAAACACTGATACTCACCTCTCCTCGCTCCCATGCTGCTCTGTCTGCAGTCTGTCTGGGAGCTGCAGGCGCGATGTGAGTGACATAATTATATCGCGCCTACAGCTCTCGGGCCCGGAGCACACATGGAGCAAAGTGCTGAAGTGGGAGCTGTCTGCTTCATTCACCATTGTATTCAACTCATCTGCGTCCTCAGGACATACCTCCCGCCGACCAGGACTGCAGGACATGACCCACAATCCTGGACTGTCCCACAGATTCTGAGACGGTTGGAAGGTATGCAGAAAGTACACAACAAAGGTAATGCACAATATAATTGAATGAGTTTTAGAGCATGCACAGCAGGAAAAAGACAATTAGTCTGGATAAGAAGGCATGTTACAGTAAATAAAATCCATAGAATGTCCTATCTGTTCTAGAGTCTCAGCAACATTACTACAGATTGCATAAATTGTAGCTAAATATTCTGCAAAACCTAAATGTTTATAAGTAGATTTCCTTTTGTTGTTTTTTGCTGCCATCTAGTGGCAGGACATTATATGACAGGTGATTGGAAAAAAACTTTGGAAGTCATTTTCCATTAGGAGGCAGTAAAACTACAGGTAGATGATGATTAGGATGCTGTGTATGTATTACTGCCAATAACAATGACAACTGTGTGCTTTTAAATTTTAATGGGTTTTCCATATCAGTTAGTGACCACACAGAATAACTCACCTTCATCCCAACTGATTTTAAATCCTCTAGATGTGTGTACGCAGCTGGGGTATAGTGCTGTAAACCATAAAATATAAAGCTGCTGCAGAACTTCTTCTCATGTGAGAGGGGGAGTTCTAAGCCGCTTACTGATAAAGGATCTTTATATTATCAGAGACTCACATAAAGCTCACCTGTGTCTTTAACCCCTTAATGACCCAGCCCAAAAGTGCATTAAGGACCAGGCCTCGTTTTGCAAAACTGACTTGTCACTTTATATGGAAAGAACTTTGAGACACTTTAACTTACCCAAGTGATTTTGAGATTGTTTTTTCGTGACACATTGTACTTCATTTTAGTGTTAAATACTAAGCAATATTTTTTTTTTATTTATTTAGAAAAAAAAAATAGGAAATTTGATTGAAATTTGGAAAAATCGTAATTTTCAAAATGTGAAATGCTCTACTTTTCAGACAGTCATACCACCCAAATATATTAATAAATATTATCTACCATATCTCTGCTTTATATTGGCATCATCTTTTAATCGTCTTTTAATTTATTTTGGACGTTAGAAGACTTACAAGTGTAACAGTGATTTTCCAGATTTACAAGAAAATTTCCCAAACTACTTTTTTAGGGACCACTTCAGTTCTGAAAGGGATTATAAAGGCCTATAATTAGGGGTAGGCAACTTTTTTTTGTTCGGCATGCCGATTTTAATTACAATTTCAAAGATGAGGTACTCGGAGTGCCGGTTAACAATTGTAATTCTGACGACCCCTAAACTAAAGTCATATACCACAAACCATAACACAGAAGTGCTGCCACCAGATGCTTTAGGACACATGCGTTTACTGCTATTTTCTGGGACGCACCTGTACTTTCTGATTAGAAGCAATTAAAGTCCATGTGCAGCCCCCAATTAGTTGTAAATGTATGTGTGCAGGAGCAGCGTATGGCAGCATCCTTATGGTGGAAACACACTGTGTATCTGGATGCAGATATAGTCTTGGGCCCCTGAAACTTTTACTTCGATGTAAAACTGCGTTCACATGGTGCATTTTTGCACACACAAAAAAAAAAAGACTGAGTTTCCTGTGCAAACACATCCTTAATATAGAAAACACACCATTATACAGAATAATATCCCATAGCGGCTCCTGCACACGGTATTATGTCCCATAGCAGCCACTGCACACGGTATTATGTCCCATAGTGGCCCCTGCACACGGCATTATATCCCATAGCGGCCCCTGAACATGGTATTATATCCCATCACGGCCCCTGCACACGGCATTATGTCCCATAGCGGCCCCTGCACACAGTATAATATTCTAACTTTTATAATATTCCAAATTTCGCCACTCACTAGCCATTATTATACTGTGGGGTCTCTTCAGACCACAGATCAGGCTTCTCTTCTCTTCAGGCCGCAGATCACAGGAAAGGTGAGTAACATTGTGTTTTGTTTTGTTTTTTTTTATGTTTGATCATCTCCTCGGGGGCTCCGCTTATTATACTCTGGGATCTTAAAGACCCCAGCGTATAATAATAGCAGTTTAGTTTCAGCCGTGTTTGGTCCGATAGAAACTGCTGGGTGAGGACTCAGGCTGCCCGTGCCATGTAAGTAAGCCTCGCGTGGCACTCTTGGTACGCGTGCCGGGGGTTGCCGACTCCTGGCCTATATATTAGAAACTCCCATAAATCTCCCCATTTTCAAAACTGCATCCCTCAAATAATTCAAAACAGCATTTGGGATGTTTGTTAACCCTTTAAGTATTTCACAAGAATTAAATGAATGTATTAGTGAAAAAAAATAAAATGTTTAAATTTCACCTCCATATTGTTTTAACGCTAAAATTAACACATTTACAAAAGGTTAAAGGAGAAAATACATCTCACAGTTTGTTATGCAATTTCTCCAGAGCACAGAAATACCCCACGTGTGGGTGTAAACTTATGTTTGGGCAAACGGCAGTGCATGGAAAGGAAGGAGCGCCACTGGACGTTAAAAAAGCAGATTTTGCTGGAATAGTTTTCAGGTGCCATGTCTCATTTGCAGAGCCTGTAGAGTACCAAAACAATGGAAACCCCCTAAAAGTGAACCCATTTTGGAAACTACACCTTCGCCTGCAGAAAATAGAAAACAGCTGATCTCGCTGTGGGGGGTGCTGGGGAAGGGGGATGGCGGCAACATGGTGGAACCCATTGCATGTTTGATGCAATGATGGTACAGTGACTTGTAAAAGTATTCATACCCCTTGAACTTTATCACATTTTGACACCTTACAACCACAAACTTAAATGTACTTTATTGAGATTTTAAGTGATAGACCGACACAAAGTAGCACATAATTGTGAAGTAGAACGAAAATGATACATGGTTTTCAAAATTTTAATCAAAAATCTGAAAAGTGTGACGTGCAAAAGAATTCAGCCCCCCTATATCAATACTTTGTAGAGCCAGCTTTCGCTGCAATTACAGCTGCAAGTCTTTTGGGGTATGTCTTTACCAGCTTTGCACAGAGATTGAGATTTTTGCCCATTCTTCTTTGCAAAACAGCTCACGCTCAGCTAGACTGGATGGAGAGTGTCTGTGAACAGCAATTGTCATGTCTTCCCACAGATGCTCAATGGGATTTAGGTCTGGACTGTCACTGGGCCATTCTAACACATGAATATTCTTTGATCTAAACCATTACACTGTAGCTCTGGCTGTATGTTTAGGATCATTGTCTTGGTGGAAGGTGAATCTCCATCCCGGTCCCAAGTCTTTTGCAGCCTCCAACATGTTTTCTTCCAGGATTGCCCTGTATTTAGCTCCATCCATCTTCCCATCAACTCTGACCATCTTCCCTGTCTCTGCTGAAGAAAAGCATCCCCACAAAATGATGCTGCCACCACCATGTTTCACAGTGGGGATGGTGTGTTCAGGGTGATGAGCAGTGTTACTTTTCTGCCACGCATAGCGCTTTGCATTTAGGCCAAAGAGTTCAACTTTGGTCTCATCTGACCAGAGCACCTTCTTCCACATGTTTGCAGTGTCCCCTACATGGCTTGTGGCAAACTACAAATGGCACTTCTTATGTCTTTCTTTCAACAATGGTTTTCTTCTTGCCACTCTCCCATAAAGGCCAGATTTGTGGAGTGCACAACTTATAGTTGTCCTGTGGACAGATTCTCCCACCTAAGCTGTGGATTTCTGCAGCTCCTCCAGAGTGACCATGGGCCTCTTGGCTGCTTCTCTGACCGGTGCTCTCCTTGCTCCATCTGTCAGTTTAGGTGGACGGCCTTGTCTTGGTAGGTTTGCAGTTCTAGAATACTTTTTCCATTTTTGGATGATGGATTGAACAGTGCTCCTTGGGATGCTCAAATCTTGGGATATGTTTTTTTATAACCTAACCCTGTTTTAACCCCTTCCCGCCAGAGGAATTTTTAGATTTTCGTTTAAACCCCCCCCCCCCCCTTCCAAACCCCATAACATTTTTATTTTTCTGTTCTCAGAGCCATATGAGAGCTTAATGTTTGCGGGACAAATTTTTATTATTATTCTGTACAATGTACTGGGAAGCTGGAAAAAAAATTCAGAATGGGATGGATTTGAAGAAAAAGTGCATTTGTGCAACTTTCTTACGGGCTTCGTTTTTACGGCGTACACTGTGCAGCCAAAATTATAGTGCCTTGCGAAAGTATTCGGCCCCCTTGAACTTTTCAACCTTTTGTCACATTTCAGGCTTCAAACATAAGGATATAAAATTTAAATTTTTTGGTGAATAATATTGCACGCCCCACTTTTCAGTTTATTTTTTACAAAAGTTTAAAGTATCCAATAAATTTCGTTCCACTTCACGATTGTGTCCCACTTGTTGTTGATTCTTCACCAAAAACTTAAACTTTTATATCTTTATGTTTGAAGCCTGAAATGTGGCAATAGTTTGAAAAGTTCAAGGGGGCCGAATACTTTCGCAAGGCACTGTATATGTCACCTGTATTCTATGTTTCGGCTCGATTCCAGGGATACCAAATTTATATGGTTTTATTTACATTTTAACCCCTTAACAGAAATCTAAAACTGTGTAAAAAAAAATTTTTATCTAAAAGTTGCCATATTCTGACACCCGTAACTTTTTTATACTTCCATGTACGGTGATGCATAGGGCGTATTTTTTTGCGGTGCCAGATGTACTTTTCAGTTATACCATTTTGGGGAATTGCTATTGCTTTGATCACTTTTTTTTTCTTCACATTTTTACCAGAGGCAAAACAGTGAAAAAACGTCGGTTTGTAACTTTTGATTTCTTTTCTTGCTACGACATTTACCGTATGGAAAAAATATTTTTATAGATTTGTAGACCGGGCGTTTTTGAACACAGGGATACCTAATGTGTATGTGTTTCACAGTATTTAAGTACTTTTATATGTGTTCTAGAGAAAGGGGGGGTGATTTGAATTTTTAATATTTTTTTTTTTTTTTTTTTTTTTTTTTTATTTATTTTGCATTTATTAGACCCGCTAGGGGTCTTTAACCCCAGGGGGTCTGATCACTTACAGTTGTGAGTGGAAGGTAAGAAGGTTGATTGCAGGTGTGCCAGGTAGCGTGGCAAGGCAAGATCCTTCACAGTTTTATTTTCTTATGTCAACAAAGTGGCAGTGCCAAGTGGCACTAGCAACTATTAAATTTAAATAGGAACTTTCAAGTCCTCATAGATGTGCGGTATTATATACCTCAAATGGAGGACCACAAAGACCTGAGAGAACTGTAGCAAGATCCCACTGGGGAACAGAAGTTGAAACCACCGGTCTAAGTCTCATAGTGCCCTTAAGGAACATAGAGATTAAGGGATTCTGAGATAGTCGTCTACCTAAACAGGCAGATAAGGCTGAAACCTGTACCTTAAGTGTAGCAGGGGAAAGGCCTGTATCCAAGCTGCCCAAAATCCAGAATTTCTACCGTAGTAGGATTTGAACTATCAGTTTCTCTTCTGGAGCACCACTGCTTCAAGATGTTACCTATCCTATGGTAGTTCTTCTTGGTAGACTCTGCTCTGGCACAGGAAAGAGTCTTCAGGACGGCTTCTGACAATCCTCTAAATCTCCGTAGGGACTGGTCAACCTCCAGGCTGTCAGGTTGAATCTCCTCAGAATCTGGCACTTCTGAGTTCCTTGGGAAACCAGGTTCTGGGTGGGGGGAAGCCTCCAATATGTCCCTCGACTCATGTACATGAGCTGGGCAAACCAAGTCCTTTTTGGCCAGAATGGTATGATGGCTATCACAGAGACTTGGTCCTGTCTGACTTTCATCAATACCTTTGGTATCATGGAAAGTGAAGGGAAGATGTATGCCAGCCTGAACCTCCAAGGGATGGACAGGGCATCCACTGCCAAGGGATAGTCCTCCTGATACAGTGAGCAGAACGTCTCCACCTTGGTGTTGAGTCTGGTCGTCATAAGGTCTACTTCTGGAAGACCCCACTTCAGGGTAATCTGATGGAAGATCTCTGGATTGAGAAACCATTCTCCTGATACAGTGAGACCCTGACTCAACTGATCCACTACTATGTTCAAGGAGTCCCTGATGTGAACTGCAGATAAGTGGGTCAGAATTTCCTCTGCCCAGGTAAGTCAGATCTGGTGCCTCCCTGTTTGTTCAGGTATATTACGGTCGTCATACTGTCGGACCGGATCCTGACCGCTCTTCTTCGGAGGAGAGAAGAGAAATGAAGTAGTGCCAGGTAAACTGCTTTGAGGTCCTTCCAGTTGGACGATGTCCTCTTTTCTAGCCTGCTCCAGACTCCTTGTACGGTCTTCTCGTACAGGTGGTCTCCTCATCCCGAGAGGGATGCATCGATAGTCAACAGCGTCCAACGAGGTTGGACTGTGGACATCCCGTCATTCAGGTGTATCCACCAAGGGAAAGACGGGAAGTGGGGAAAGTGTGATCCTCTTGTCGAGAGCGAGAGGAGTATGATTCCAGGCCTTTAGAGCTTCCATCTGAAGAGGACACATATGCCATAAAGCCCAAAGGACTGCCATGGCTGAGGATGACATTAGGCCAAGGACTCTCATAGTTGTCCTGATAGACACCAGGTGTGTTCTGAGAAGATACCGGACTGCTGTGGTTATCCTTTCTTTCCTTGCAGGAACTAAGGAAATTTTCATGCAGACTGAGTCCAGGAGAAACCCCAGGAACTTTCTCTGAGTAGAGGGAATCACCTCTGACTTTTCCCAATTTATTAGCCAACTTAGGTGTTGAAGAAAGGACACGGCTATCTGCAAATGCTGGAGCAGGATGGATTTTGATTGAGCTTTTATTAGCCAGTCGTCCAAGTATGGCACTATAAATAGACCTTGAAGTCTGAGTGCGGCTGCTACTGGAGCCACCACCTTGGTGAAGGTCTGGAGCGCTGAGGGGATGCTGAAAGGTAGAGCCGCAAACTGAAGATGCTTCCTGTGGCTGGAAACTGAGACAGCGATTCTGAGATACCTTCTGTGCGGAGGATAAACTGGAATGTTTAGATAGGCATCCTTTAGGTGTAGGGTGACAAGGAAATTGACCTGCTGTAGAAAGAATGTGACTGATTTCACGGTCTCCATTCCAAAATGATTTATCCTTATGAAGAGATTCAGATATCTTAGATCTATAACCATCCTCCAATCATCTGATGATTTAAGCACCAGAAAAAAATGGGCAGTAAACACTGAATACTTCTTTAGAGGGGAACCTCTTTCAAGCTTCTCGTGTAAATATAATCACGAATGGAACTTACCAGTATAACCTGCCGAGTCGCAGGAAGGGAGCGGGTCATAAATCAGACTCGAGCGGCTGAAGAAAATCGATCACCTCTCACTGTACTACTTGCAAGACCCAAGGGTCTTGAATCTTTTCTCCTGCCAGAAGGTGAAAAATTGGGAGAGTCGTCCCCAACAGGAGTCTTTGCCACAGGAAGAAAACAGAAGGTAGGCTTCCTCTTGTCCCCTTCTTTGGGGAACTTCCGTCCAGAACCCCTAGACTGGTATCTAGGATGCCTCTAGAACTGAGGTCTAGACTGAGGCTGATGTTGGGAGGCCTCGGATAGGTAATCTGCAGACAAGGAGACTGACCTCAAGAATGATAAGAGGTAATCTCTGGAGACTCCAGAGTCGATGTCCCTCTCTAGTTGGGCTAGATCAAAGCGCAACTTGTTTGATACCTCATTAGATGCAATGGCCACTGAGGTCTGAGCAGAGGCCGCAGAATGAGTCTTACTGAGGGTGCCTTCCATGCGCCTATCCATAGGGTCCTGGAGGTTGAAGCCATCATCCGCCAGGACAATTTGGCTACTGCCATATCGACTTTAGGTGGAGGACCCCATCGGTCCAGCTGGGATTCCACAATAGGAAATAAGGCCTTAACCTCCTGATAAAATAGTGGCTCTTTCAGGATGTTTCCACTCCAATAGCATGAGCTTATCAGTGTTACGACCACTTGGAAGGCCCTAGGCCCCGTCAACATCTTAGTCCCCCAGGGACTTCAGCAGCCTATTTATCTTCTCTAGAGGAAAGAGAGGTCTACTGGAATTCTCCAAGGTATCTTCATCTGATGAGAGCATCACATCAATCACCTGGAAGTCCTTTTAGCGACTAGTGAAAGAGTATGTTTCTCAGATCGGGGCTTTTCTGAAATCTGAGAAATGGAGTCCCAGCTCTGCTTCATGGAATCCTGCATGTAATCCTTGACACATACAACAATATCTCGTATAGACAGTACTTCAGAGGTGGGTCCACGCACTGACGGAAGCAAGTAATTTCATGCCCACAGTGTGTCACAATGCACACAAACTAGACCCCCCTTTTTTTTTTTTTCCATAAACTCCTTGCAGGATTTGAATCCAGAACTCTAGCACTGCAAGGCTGCAGTGCTAACCACTGAGCCACCGTGCTGCAGCAGCTAGAACAGTAATCCAAGTGGAGTACTGAGGCCTTCCTCACTAAGAGACAAGCCATCTCCTGCATTGAGATGAAGGCTTCTATAGGAGGGGAGGAGGAATGAGCAAGTAGTGCACACAAACCCCCCCCCCCCTGCAAATTTAGCAAACCTTAATTCCTCATACACAGAATTAAGCTAAAAATATACAGACCGATGCCAAAAAGAGGCTCAGCAGATATAAACTTGCAAAAAGGAGGAAAAACTAAGCCACAAAAAGTCAGTCCGAGAATTCAGTACCTGGAAAACCGGAACACAAACAAAGGTTCCGGAGGAACAAAGTGACCGACGTCACTTCTGGCAGCCGCGGTGCTTGTAAGATAAGTAAAACGGTAATGCCCCACATCAAGGCTGCACAAGTGGCCTGCACTACAGGACTTTGAACATGCAGCATGCAACCACCGCTGTATGAACTACTGAAATCAACCTTTTCAGAGCGAAGGTTGAAAGCTTGGCTAGGCACTGCCTAAATAAACCCCCCCCCCCCCTTTTTCCATAGAAGTGTCCAGTGGAAGAAAGAAGAGAGGTGTAAAGATGACTCCCCAAAGGAGGTTAACAAACTTTAGGGAAAAAAACAAAATATGGGAGGACTCAAGACCTCCCTCCACCTGTCCCACCACACAGGACAGAAAAAAGCACAAGGGGGGAGGTCCCTTTTGCCCTCTTATAGGATACCATAGTCATGCATAAATTATGCTAATTAAAAATTCCACCTGTCCTATCAAGACACAGGGGCAGAAATACCCCATATTGTGCTGCTGTAGGACATAAGGGAAAAGAATTTGTATTATCCTGCCGGTTATCCCTGAATGAAACCAAATGCCACATCAACATCGTGTTGCCTGGGTGGCAATTTACAAAATGTCTAGGAAAACTTGTGGCACATCATCATTCTGCTGCCATTTTAAAAAGTAATAAAGAATTGGGTGTAGAAAAAAGTCACCATAAAAAACCCTTTATGGGTGCACGGGGGGCACCAAACAGTGACAATTTACATAATTTCAAGAAAAATTTGGGGCACACTATCAGTATGCCTACTGTCTAACTTGCAAGTTAAAAAAGTTGGACTATCTTCCTAAAATGATCATGAGGTAGAAATTGTTCTTCTTCCTCTCATAGTTATCCAGTTCCACTCCATTGTGTTTGTGGTTTGCTGCATGCAGTCATCATCCACCATACACTGCTGCTCAAACTGACGCACTAACATGTGCCACAATACCACTCAATGTGCACTTCTCAACCATGAAATAATATACAATATATACAGTCATATGAAAAAGTTTGGGCACCCCTATTAATCTTAATCATTTTTAGTTCTAAATATTTGGGTGTTTGCAACAGCCATTTCAATTTGATATATCTAATAACTGATGGACACAGTAATATTTCAGGATTGAAATGAGGTTTATTGTACTAACAGAAAATGTGCAATATGCATTAAACCAAAATTTGACCGGTGCAAAAGTATGGGCACCTCAACAGAAAAGTGACATTAATATTTAGTAGATCCTCCTTTTGCAAAAATAACAGCCTCTAGTCGCTTCCTGTAGCTTTTAATCAGTTCCTGGATCCTGGATGAAGGTATTTTTGACCATTCCTCTTTACAAAACAATTCCAGTTCAGTTAAGTTTGATGGTCGCCGAGCATGGACAGCCCGCTTCAAATTATCCCACAGATGTTCAATGATATTCAGGTCTGGGGACTGGGATGGCCATTCCAGAACATTGTAATTGTTCCTCTGCATGAATGCCTGAGTAGATTTGGAGCTGTGTTTTGGATCATTGTCTTGCTGAAATATCCATCCCCGGCGTAACTTCAAATTCGTCACTGATTCTTGTACATTATTCTCAAGAATCTGCTGATACTGAGTTGAATCCATGCGACCCTCAACTTTAACAAGATTCCCGGTGCCGGCATTGGCCACACAGTCCCAAAGCATGATGGAACCTCCACCAAATTTTACAGTGGGTAGCAAGTGTTTTTCTTGGAATGCTGTGTTTTTTTGACGCCATGCATAACGCCTTTTTGTATGACCAAACAACTCAATCTTTGTTTCATCAGTCCACAGGACCTTCTTCCAAAATGAAGCTGGCTTGTCCAAATGTGCTTTTGCATACCTCAGGCGACTCTGTTTGTGGCGTGCCTTCAGAAACGGCTTCTTTCGCATCACTCTCCCATACAGCTTCTCCTTGTGCAAAGTGTGCTGTATTGTTGACCGATGCACAGTGACACCATCTGCAGCAAGATGATGCTGCAGCTCTTTGGAGGTGGTCTGTGGATTGTCCTTGACTGTTCTCACCATTCTTCTTCTCTGCCTTTCTGATATTTTTCTTGGCCTGCCACTTCTGGGCTTAACAAGAACTGTCCCTGTGGTCTTCCATTTCCTTACTATGTTCCTCACAGTGGAAACTGACAGGTTAAATCTCTGAGACAACTTTTTGTATCCTTCCCCTGAACAACTATGTTGAACAACCTTTGTTTTCAGATCATTTGAGAGTTGTTTTGAGGAGCCCATGATGCCACTCAAATAGGAGAACAACTTGCAATTGGCCACCTTAAATACCTTTTCTCATGATTGGATACACCTGGCTATGAAGTTCAAAGCTCAGTGAGGTTACAAAACCAATTTTGTGCTTCAGTAAGTCAGTAAAAAGTAGTTAGGAGTATTCAAATCAATAAAATGATAAGGGTACCCAAATTTTTGCACCGGTCAAATTTTGGTTTAATGCATATTGCACATTTTCTGTTAGTACAATAAACCTAATTTCAATCCTGAAATATTACTGTGTCCATCAGTTATTAGATATATCAAATTGAAATGGCTGTTGCAAACACCCAAATATTTAGAACTAAAAATGGTTAAGATTAATAGGGGTGCCCAAACTTTTTCATATGACTGTATATAAAAATGAGTTCCTGTCTGTCTGTTCTTTATGCGCGACCAAATGACTGGACAGATCCTCACCAAATTTGGCACACATGTACATCAGGTGTACGGGAATATTATAGACTGGGTCTTAGCTCTCTTGGACGTACCGTTCCTGAGGTACAGTATTCCCAAAAAATGACCAGCATTAGTCTATACAAGCCTGCAAGTCTTTCACTCATATTCCAACTGCCATACACACGGTCACATGTCCCTTATCAGCCAATAAGAGCTCACAGGTGCTTACTCTCCTCAGGCACACAGGTTTCCATAGCAACCAAGCTATGTATGACCTGTATTAGTGAATAGCAGTTCACAGGACCTTAAATATTCAGTCATATCACGTGTATCAGCCAATATAAGTTCACATTTAATTTACCAGGTTTCCATAACAACACAGCCATAAATAGACTGTACCTATACTGAACTCAGTGGCGTAACTAGCAATGGCAGGGCCCCAAGGCGAACATTTGACATGGGACCCCCCCGGCAACCCCCCCACGCATAAACTGCATTTCTGCACACACTATTATGCCCCATAGTGGCCCCTGCATACACTATTAGGCCCCATAGTGGCCCTTGCACACAGTATTCTGCCCCATAGTGGCCCCTGCACACAGTATCATAGTGGCTCCTTCATATAGTATTATGCGCACTTCCCGCTACTTCTTCAATATTGGACCAGATGTCACGTGAGCCAGGCATGTATCGCAACACATAATGACGTCAGACTGGCCCACCGACATCTGGGACGCCACCAAGGAGGCCCGAAGGCTGCTGAAAAGACCCCAGAGTATAATGATAGCAGTGTTTGTGGGGTTCACGGCCCACAGGCCTTACTTACCAATCCCCGCTCCTGCTCACAGCCGCCTCTGCAGAAGGTGAAGTGCAGGCGGCCGTGAGCAGGAGTGGGGATCGGTAAGTAAATAGGGCCCGTTACCTGCTGGTGTTAAAAAAACAAAACATCAGAGGCCCGCCGGGTCCCCTAATGTCCTGGGCCCTGTGGCAGCTGCTACCACTGCTAAATCGGTATTTACGCCACTAACTGGACTGCCATACTGGATTTCAGCATTCTTATAAATTGAAACGTTTTTTAAACTACTCATGTCCCCTGCAGCAAAATGCATGGCTGCTGCTTGAGCTAATGAAAACTCTCAGCAGACCCAAGCCTGTCTCCAATCTGATAAGGTATGTTACAGACAACAGTGAGCTGCTGAAACTCCCCAGCAGACCCAAGCCCATCTCCAATCTGACAAAGCATTGTCAGCCACATGCACACAGCTGCACTCCAGGTTTCAATAACAACCCAGCCATTTTTCTTCACTGCTGTAGGTCAGCTTTAAAGGGGCAGGGCGCTGTGGATGACACTGTTACACAAGGTCACATACACACAGCTTTACGCCAGGTTTTCCATAACAACCGATCGCAGGTTTTTCACTGATATCCAAACTGAGATGCACATGATCACATGACACTTATGGACCAATGGAAAATCGCAGGTTCAGTCTTGACATACACACAGCTTTACACCAGGTTTCCATAGCAACCAAGCTATTTATGTTCTGTATGAGTCAATAGCAGTTCGCAGGTCCTTAAATATTCAGTCATATGACGTGTATTAGCCAATGTAAGTTCACATTTCATTTACCAGGTTTCCATAGCAACACAGCCATAAATAGACTATACCTATACTGGACTGCCATACTGGATGTCAAGTGCAAAACTGGCCAATTCTTATGGGGTCACTACACAAACAAAAAATGAAATATACCCGTGCGAAGCCGGGTCCTTCCTCTAGTACAATATAAAAAATAAATGAAGCTCTTCAAAAAACTAAAGGAAAGAGCCAGTGAAAATATAATCAGAAAAGATACAAAAGCATATAAGCTCACTATGAAAAGACAGTCACATATGTATCAAATTTCACCAGTAACTACAGTACAAAACATACCATTACATACCACGTGAAACGCACCCCGATGCACGTTTCGTCAATAATGGCTTCATCAGGGGACTTTTCTTTATTTTTTGGAAGAGCTTCATTTATTTTTTATGTTATTGTTCTATCAGCATATAATATATGCTCTATAACTATATATTTAGCCCCTATGTATCTCTTCCATCATGGCGCTATGAGATACACCTACTACCATGATGTTTACTAAACTTGATGTGTGGATATATATTGGTGTCCCATTGTGATATTTTGTGATTATTATGTATACATTCTAATAAATTATATTTTTGTAATTTAAAAAAAAAAAGTGTGGAATTTCTTTCTTTACGCCCGGTAATGTGACACAGGTAGCGTTATTCGATTTAGGTGTAGTGGGCCTATTTAATATCTGTAAACACACTAATCCAGAACCCTCTGAGGAAGTTTGTGTAAAATGTGCGTTGGGGTCCTGGACGGTGTGGCCTTGGTTTATTATATATGTTACCGTTTAAAGTGCAGAAATCAGTTAATCTGCAGATTAACTAGGTAATGTGCAGATTCACTAGGGTGATCCGTTAAAGTACGGAAAACTGCTTTAATTTCTGACATTACCTAGGTAATCTGCACATTAGCTAGGTAATGTGCACATTACCTACTAGGCACTCGTTAAAGTGCAGATATAACGACATGTTTTGCCGAAACAACAGCAAGCAACGTCGCTGTAGGCTTATAGCAAACGTAATGTCGGCAAAAAGAAAAAGGATTGGGGACAGTATAGGGAAAGGCTGAAGACGGTTTGCTTTCAAAACCCATTCAACTTGAATGGGTTTTGAAGGCAAACGGGCGGGGGTGTGTGTGCGCTTACACCCTCTGCACCACGAAAAGCCGTTTTTTTTTTTTTTTTTCCGTCGTCGGAAACAAAGTCCTTCGTGTTCAAAAAAAAAAAAAAAAAGCCGGCTGCTTCGCGGCGCAAATTGTGTAAGCGCGCACACACACCCGCCTGTTTGCTTTCTGCTGGCGAAAGAAGACTGTTTAAAGAGGACCTTTCATGTCCTCATGTATATGTGGTTTTACATACAGCTAGAAAGCCGACAGAGCGCTGAATTCAGCGCACTGCCGGCTTTCCCGTTATATGCCCCGGGGCTGGAGATATCGGGGGCCTAAATTTCACTGTCAGAAGGGCGTTCCTGACAGTCTAGCTGCACTGTGAGGAATGCCCTCCCTGACTGCTCGTCCATAGCACTGTACTGGGGGGGCGTTCCTCACAGCTCAGCATCATCACTGGGTGGTAAGGAACTCTCTGAGCTGAGTACTATCAGATGGGGCGTTCCTAACAGCCAAGCTAGACTGTCAGGAACGCCCTTCTGACACTGAATGTTGAAATTTAGACCCCCAATATCTCCAGCCCCGGGGCATATAACGGGAAAGTCGGCAGTGCACTGAATTCAGCGCGCTGTCAGCTTTCTAGCGGTATGTAAAACCGCATATACATGAGGACGTGAAACATTGGAGGGAGAAGAAGGGGGCGGAGTAAGGACAGCAGGACTACCAAAGAACAAACTTCCGAACTTTAACGATCCGCAAGCTGTGAATGTGCACATTACCTAGGTAAAGTGCGGAAAACTCCTGATTCCATAGGACATTCTCCCAGAAGCTTTGTGTCTTGTCAACATGTAGTTTGGCAAATTACTTTTGTCAGATTAAAGTTATTTCTGTGACCATTGTGGGTTTTTCTTTCATTAAACAAGGGGTACCAACAATTTTGTCCATGTGTGTATAATATTCGTTGGGTTAACCCTTTGGCAGCTCAAAAGTACCTTATGGACCAGGCCCCATTTTTCAAATCTGACATGTCACTTTATGTGGTAATAACTTTGAGACGTTTTAAGTTATCAAAGTGATTCTGAGACTGTTTATTCATAACACATTATATTTCATGTCAGTGGTAAATTTCGTCTATATGTTTTGTCTTTGATTATAAAAAAATAGGAAATTTGGTGAAAAAAAAATGCAGCTTTCAAACTTTGAAATTGCAGGTCTTTCATATAGAAAGTCATACTACCCAAATTACCTCATAAATATAATTTACCATATCTCTGCTTTATGTTGCAATAATACTTCATTTTCTCTGATATTATAAGGCTTACAAGTCAAGCAGTAATTTTCCAAATTTTCAAGAAAATTTCCAAAACACATTTTTTAAGGGACCAGTTCAGCTCTGAAGGAGCCTTGAAAGGGTTCTCTAATAGAAACCTCCATAAATCACCCTATTCTCAACACTGAACTCCTGAAAGAATTCAAAACAGCATTTAGGAAGTTTCTTAAGGGGGTTGTCCTGGATAAATTGAAATCCCTACACTAATCTAAACACCCTCCCCCCTCCTACTTTCTAAATAGCATAATTAATCAAAAATGTATATTTACCCATATCCCTGGAGCGGTCATGTGAAATGGAGGTCAAATTTACACTTCGCAATTTCTTTCACTAATATATTCATTTAGCCCTAGAATTGACACATTCATAAGGGGTTAAAGGAGAAAATGCATTCCACAATCTGTTATGTAATTTCTACCGAGCATGCAATTATCCCATGAGGATGTAAACTCATGTATGGATACACTGCAGGGTCCAGAACGGAAGTAACACTATTGGGATTTTGGCGGGCAGATTTTTCTGGAATCTGTTCCAGGCTCCATGTTGCATTTGCAGAGCCCCTGAAGAGACAGAACAGTGGAACCCCCCCCCCCCACACACACACACACAAATTACCCCATTTTGGAATTAGACCCCTCAAGGAATTTATCAAGGGGTATAGGGAGCACTTTCATCCTACAGGTATTTCACAGATTTTTTTTTTTACCATTGAGATTTGAAAATGAAAAATTACTTTTTTACAATATAATGTCACTTTAGCCCCAAATTTTTCATCTTCACAAAGTATTAAAGGAGAAATTGAACCCCACATTTTGTTACACAATTTCTCCTGAACACAATACCCCATATGTGCTGGTACACTGATGTACGGGCACATGGCAGCACTCAGATCGGAAAGAGTGCTAATTGGGTTTTGGAGGCCAGATTTTGCTGGAATAAAAAAAAAAGTACAAAAAAAAAAAGAGCAAAAAAGAAAAAAAAAAAACTCCCCAAAATGAGGCTGGTGCAGGTTAGGGGGCTTATTCCCTAATCAACGGCCAGCAGGTGGGGGGGGGGAGAGACAATAAAAAAAATAAAATTTAGAGTTAGGGGGAGAGGGAAGAAGAGATGGAGGTAGGCAAGGATTGAGGAAGATACCAGGAGGAAGAACAGAGGAACACATAGTAAATATTACTCACAGTAACAGCACAGGTTCTGCTCTGCTCGCAATCCCAGAGGGAGTGACGAGAGCAGGGCAGTAACATTGGTTTAAACTTCCCACCTTGTCTGCATGCCCCACTGATACTCGACAGTGATTGGGGATATTTCCCCTCAGCCATGGTGCCAGGATTGTCTGCTGTTATAGACAGCAGATCCTAAAGTGGTCCCAGATTCGGGGGACACAGTGACCCCTGACCGTACAGCGCGCATCACCTAGGGGTTAAATGGAACCTGTCACTATGAAAATCCTGTGTAAGCTGCAGGCAGCATGCTATAAAACAGAAGGAGTCAAGTAGATTGATATGTAGTTTTGTGGGAAAAGATTTTGCATTATCTGTAACGCACATCATAGGGGCCACTAGGACATAATACTGTGTGGATTGGGCCACTATGGGACATTATACTGGGTGGAGAGGTCGCTATGGGACATTATATTGTGTGGAGGGGCTGTTGTGGGATATTATACTGTCTGGAGGCCACTTTGGGACATTATAGTGTGTGTAAATGGGGTGGTATACTGTGTGGGTCCAGGAAAGGGGGTGCTATGTCATGTGGGGGGGGGGCCCAAGTCAAAAGTTTGCTATGGAGCCCATTCTTTGCTAGTTATGCCCCTGCCTGTTGCCTAGGGGTGACTTTTGATTCTGTCCTGTCCTTCAAACCTTACATCCAAACTCTCAACAGCCTCCACTCAAAAACATGACTAGGCAATGCAGATTAACAGGTGCCGTATTTTCTTACCTATTTATTCACCGCTGCCTGGACGTATCCCCTCCTGTACTCCTCTTATATTCCCCACACCCGCTCCGCAAAACAAACACAAAGACAGGAGTTGGATAAAATTGGCCACAACAGCCATGTTTATTAAACAATTAACATATAAAAACATATTAAAATATATTAACTTTATAATGTATAACTACCATAAATAACCGTAACATAACAATACCCGTAAAGTACAAAAAACAGGGCCCGAGTCCTTGGAGCTACTAACCAAAAATGAGTTCAATTCTGGCGCTACCACATGAATTTACCGCTAGCCGCTCCACCGGCTCAGCGGCACCATGATTGTAAGATGACCCCATTACCACGTACCAGTTCACAGGGCATTGAACCATGTAACCGTCCCCCACCACGTCAGGTAAGCCACCAAATCACTAATGAACTGTAACACGGGAGGGTGGAGCCCACCATTGACTCCCCCTCCCGTAATCCACTGAACCACCAACTCCAAGGACCCTACCCGCCACATCAATCACGCCTTAACACCTTAAGCGTGAGAGACCCGCCATAATTCCAGGGCCCTCTCCACGCCTTCCTGTAAACCCAGCGCTCAGAGGTCGATGTCAACTGCATTCAAATGCACCCCATCCCTTAACCAGAACTTCCCTTCACACGGTTCAAGCTCCCTATGCCGAATGCACACACCCCCATTCCTGGCAACAAAACCCGTCACCGCCCGATTGACCTTGACCTTGGCTTTGTTCAACCTATCAACCGACCTGGCCGACTGCCAAGATTTTCTAGGCACAATGTCTGACCACACGAGTATCAACCCCGGAAACAGTGACCATAAACGCAGCAAATCGTATTTGATGTCTCTAATCTCACGGAAAGGGCAGACACCAAGGTCATTTCCGCCTGCGTGAATGACCAACACATCAGGGGCCCTGTCCAGCCTGGCAAACCTGTTCACCTCCGGCAGTACCCTGCCCCAGACCATACCTCTGATCCCGATCCAACACACGATTGCGATTTCTCGGGGAATGCCCAGCTGCCGGCCGTCCCTGCGCACATCAGCCCTCCGCGCACCCCAAAATACATAAGAGTGACCGAAGATCCACACTAGGCAGGAATCACGCTCTACAAGGAAAAACACAAGGCCACCAGGTCAACAAAAAACAGGTTACATCTGCGCTAACTGAGGGCGCACGTACAAGTGGTACTTATTGGATTCCCATCTCCCAATCCTGCAGACCACCTCCGGACTCAACCCCAACCTGCTGCCTCTGTAGCTGCCCCTATCCGGAACGAATGCAGGGCGTAAGAGCCATCATCCAGACCGGCGGCCCGGAGGCACCTCCTAAAAATTGAGGTGAACTGAAATCTAGAGAGGAAAGACCCATCCTGGTGTCGGAGGAGAGGACCAGGATCAGAGGGCCCACCCGCGCTACAAAAAACAGCCCAACAATGCAAAGGACACATAGCTGAGCCTTCCACTGGCCCCCATCGAAGCATCCTTCCCCTACCCCCTTGGTCTGTCTTGGAGCGACGTATCCAAATTTCCAAACATCCATCCACTAAACAGACATCACCTACGCTGAGACCACCTGCACGTTTTACCACCGGGGACACCAACACTCCCACCCTGAAAGCACTGAAAACCGCCAAAGAAAAGACAAAACGAAACAGTGCAATTTCATAACTCGAGTTACAACAACTACCCAATTCCACACCCAGTCGCTCCAAAAGCAAAAAAGACACCGGTCGTCTTCCATCCTGGCACCTCCGACCCCTCCTAAAACCCCTCAGCGCTCGCCTCACCAAAAAATGCTTTGTGACATCAACCATACCCCTGAATTGAAAACCAAAAGAGAGACCCGCTATAAACCCATCCACCTTTGACACGGAACAACCCTCTGCAGACCACTGACCCAACAAGTGTAACAGAACACCTACCCTGTCCTCCCCGCTACAGACTGGCCCCAGGCGCTGTACCCAGGCCTCCCACACAGACCACGCCTTCTCATACCAGTTCCACATCCCCGGAGCCAAAGACGCCCATATTAACGATCCGGCATCTCGTAGACCAAGCTCCATAAGTCCGAGGGACACGGCATTCCCTCCATCTCTGCCTCCGGAGCCAGCAAACTGAATCGGTCCCACTGGAAACGAGACAAAGCATCAGCGAGGTCATTCTTGACTCCTGGGACGTGAACCGCAACCACCCATGCATTCAGACAAAGACAGCACAACACAAGTCTACGCAGCAACCTGACGACAGGGGGTGAAGAAGCCGTAGTATTGTTGATGGAGGACACTACAGATTGGTTGTCACAATGGAAACGAACTTTACGGTCTTTAAACGCTTCGCCCCATATGGACACCACTATCACTATGGGAAATAACTCCAACAAGGTTAGATTGCGCGTAAGGCCTAATTCAAACCATGCTTTGGGCCATGGAGCTGCTCACCACTTGCCCCCATAATACGCCCCAAAACCCACCCCCCCTGCTGCATTGGTAAACAACTCAGTCAAATACATCAACTACCTCCCCCTGCAACAATGAGCGCCCGTTATACTGCTCCAGAAACGATGCCCACACCTGTAAGTCATCCCTATGTTCCGTCGTCAAACGCACAAAATGGTGCGGGTTAGACACCCCCGCCGTAGCCTTCGCCAAACGCCGACAAAAAACCCTTCCCATGGGCATGACCCTGCAGGCGAAATTCAGCTTACCCAGAACCGACTGCAAATCCCTCAGTGATATCTTCTTGAGATGTCTCGCCCTAATAACCTGTTCCTTTAAATCAATCAATTTGTCCCTAGGCAAGCGGAATTCCATAGCTACCGAATCTAGTTCAATACCCAAGAAACTCAACCTCGTGCACGGACCCTCAGTCTTTTCCGGCGCCAAAGGAACGCCAAATTTTCATGCCACCCACTGGGTCGTGGCCAGCAGGGCCTAAACACAGGAAGTCGTCCAGGTAATGAATCACAGAATCAACCCCGGACAAGTCCCGGATAACGGCTTCCAAAAAATGAACTAAAGGTCTCGAAATACGCGCACGAGATCGAGCAGCCCATTGGCAAACACCGATCTACATAATAACTCCCGTCCCAAAAACAACCTAACAAATGAATACTATCTGGGTGAACTAACAGGAGCCGAAAGGCTGCCTCTATGTCAGTCTTGGCCATAAGGGCCCCCTGACCACTCCGCCACAACCAATGAACGGCCGCGTCAAACGAAGTATACACGACGGAACAAAGTTCCGGCGCTATCCCATCATTGACCGACGCCCCTTTTGGATATGACAGGTGGTGGATGAGCTGAAACTGATTCGGCTCTTTTTTGGAGACAACCCCCAGCGGGGATACTATGAGATCCACCATTGGCTGCGTTGAGAAGGAGCCTGCCATGCGGCCTAAACCCACCGCCTTGGCTAGTTTTTTACTCACCACGTCGCTATGCTCTAGAGCAGGCCTCAAATTCTTTATGGTAAAGGGGACAACATACTTGGGGGGGGGGGATTCTAAAACCGTCCCGAAAACCTTCCAACAAAAAACGGGCTGCCACCCTGTCCCCGTATTTATTTAGATATGGAAGCATTGCTTCCAGGCTCACCGGGGTCCTGCCCTTGCCCACCCGTTGGAGCCCCCCTTCCCTTCTGCTTCCGCAAACACCGGGATGCCCCATGCGATGCGCCTCCGCAGAAGGAGCACGTGTGTTTAAATTTACATCCCAACCCGAACCTGCACAGGCCTTCATTGAACCGCCACTGCCAGCACGACCCAAAACGCTGTGACGTCTGCTGGCCTGAACCCCCTGGGAATCCGCCTGTACCACCCTGGCCGAAATTGCTCATCATACCTGAGCCATGTCTGTCCCCCATAAACCCTATACGCCTCCCCTATCGAGTCCATATAACAGAAAAGGCCCAAGCAATTATCCGGGGCCTTCTCGCCTATCACGCTGGCTAAGATAGAAAAGGCTTGTAACCAGTTAGTGTAGGTCTGCGGGATAAGCCGCCACCTCCGCTTTTCTTCCTCCTCTTTCTTACTGTCCTCCTTCTTACTCTTATTAAGGTTAAACTTAGCCAAAGGAAGCAAGGAAAAGATCTCCACGTATTCATCCTTCCAGATCCTTTCTTTAACATCATTCTTTAAATGCGCCCCCAGAGGGCCTTCGAAACAAACATAAACTTCCCCCCCCGGGCCCTATCGTCTAAACGGACCGAGTCCACTTTCTCCTTTTCCGTCTGGACTGACACCGTAACCCGTCGCCCCTCCCACCGCCGTAGACACCGCCAAGATAGTAGGCTGAGCCGGGGGAACCCACACTGACACCAGGGAGCCACCTACACTTTGTTCACACCTAGCCAGCAAATCCCTTATGCTACCTAAGAGTTCCCTAATCCCTTCCCCAGCTATACCGCTATGTGCAGGGGCAACTACAGGTTCACTCACTATACTCTGAGACATAAGAATAGGGGGAAATGGACAAGACCGAGACGGATACTCACTGGACTGCGCAGGTGCTGTGTTCCCGCCAGTCAAAATTCTGGAATCCTGTGGACCCGTTTCACTGTAGAGGAGGATGCTTGCCTCAGGGGATGGCTGTGGGTCTTCATGACGGAAGCTGCAGCAGGAGGTGGATGATCCGGGCATCTGACTTGCACCTGCGTGACCTCTGGAGGGCATGGGATGTAGCTCAGGCCT
Source organism: Leptodactylus fallax (assembly GCA_947044405.1). Taxonomy (NCBI): domain Eukaryota; kingdom Metazoa; phylum Chordata; class Amphibia; order Anura; family Leptodactylidae; genus Leptodactylus; species Leptodactylus fallax. The sequence goes on along the minus strand of CAMRHE010000023.1, from coordinate 6,235,817 downwards.
GGAATGAGCCGCATGAAGGTGAAGGCCAGAGCCTTGCTGCCTGCTGTTGGACACACCACCGGCTTGTCTCGGTACCAGGAGCTCCGGGAAGCCTTGGGATAGCTGGTCAGGTCCCCCTCCCGCCGAAACATCACAGGAGGGGACCGAGGGCTGTGTACTACATAGAGTGGGAAGGCTGGGCGCGGCAGGGGCCATTATCCTTTCCATGCGGCTGCCCATCACGCCCGTGGGGCACGGTCACCTTGTCGGATTCCTCCCAGGCCTGGACCTGCGCCCCTGGGCAGTGGGGCGAGGAGCCCGGCTTGGAGGGGCCCTAGAGGGACTCCTATGGCGCTGTGCCTTTGGCGCTATGTCGGGGCCTCCTAGGCCGCCGACCGGGTGCCACTGCTGGTTTCGGCGGTGAAGGTGGAGGGGCGTTCTGGAGCAGCCCCTCCACTTGCTCCCTGAGCCAGGTCTCCCCCCGTCGCCGGCGGCAGCCCGAACATGTCCCAGGAGTGCGTCTAGGGAGGCCATGCTTGACGTGAGCAGGGAGATGCAGGCGGGACAACCTCACCTGTCCGTCGCTCTGCTGGGAATGGCGCTTCGCGGGCTTACCGCTATGAAAAAAGCGGCACCGCCACTTCCTCTCCTCACCCCACCCACTAATGGCTCCCTGCACTGCCCGCCCCAGTCATGGTCTCTCTGCTGCAACTACGTGTTGCTGCGGTCCCTCTTTCATCTCATCTGTGATTTCCTCACCCCTGAAAGTACAAAAATATAGAGTTCACACCCTCATTTTTCCTTCTCTATGGCCTCCCAGCAAATGATCTCGCTCACCTCTAGTCCACCCTCAACTCTTGTGCTCGCTCAATTCACTTCTCTACTTGTTTTTCATCAGCCTCTCCTCTGTGTCATTCCCTTCAATGGCTATCCACCACCTAGCCATCCACAACCTGTCCCCTCCATACATCTCTGACCTAATCTCCCACCACATATCCACACAGAATCACTGATCCTCTCAAGACATCCTTCTTGGCTCTGCTCTTATCCGCCATCACACAACCATTTCCAATACTTCTCCCACGCATCCCCTACACTCATACTCGCTACACGATACATAACACTTTATCCAACAAGAAGTCCCTGAAGACTCGTCTCTTCCTGAAAGCCCATGTGAGCGCAATCAGCTCTCACCGTATTGAAGTCCAAATTCATAGAGTTGATGTATGAGCTAGCACAGAGAGACACACATACACAGTTATTGTGTATATAGTGGGTTCTGCTTTAATGGAGGAAAAAGATGGTCTTAAATACAGTGTATAGACAAGACAGGTTGAACTAGTCTCAAATACAGTGTGTAGACAAAACAGGTTGAACTAGTATTAAATACAGTGTATAGACAGGACAGGTTGAACTAGTACAACTATCATAACATGATTGATGACAAAACTGTAAAAATAGTTTTTGGCAGTTGGACAACAAACAGACAGGAGCCTCACCCTATTAAGGCATCTGGTGGGGGGTGAGCTCTCTAAACAAATGTATGAATATAAAATGGCTACAGGCATGGTCCCACATTGCCACGGAATACAAAATGGAGGATACAATAGCTGAGTCATCCTTCACACCCACAACCTTGAATAACCCTACTGCCACCTCATAGTTTATAAGTGCCGGTAGGCTGGGTCCCTCCACCCTACTGTACCAGTTCGTTCATTGTACTTGTTTTGTATTATGCATGTTATCCCTTTTAAATGTACAGCACCACAGAAATAAATATATAGAATATTGAATATAAAGTCGTGTAATAACTAAGCTTTATGTACTTAAATCTCTCATAAACCTCTAGAATTCGGGAGGAGAAATTTCACAGGTAATAAAAACAGTCTAATAGCACCGCGTCGTGCCGTGACACTGGCCCTTTAAGAGTGATACAATCAACCGGAAATTTCAGCAGTTTCGAAAACGTTCTATTGGAACACGACATGTGACGTCATCGAGACCCAGAATTCAGCCGGGAGGGAGTGATCACGTGAACAAGCTCTAGTAAGTCACTAGTCACGGTGACAGTAGCGGCTCAAGGTCTGTGCTGGGAAAGCACCGCCTCCACAGCTCTGACGTAGGCTCTCAAGATCACTACACTACAAGAAGGACGCGGGGGGATCCTCATTCTTCTTACAACGTCAACGGCTCCTTCAGAGCGTCTTCGGTTTGTAAACACCCCTGTCCTGCGCTAATCCTTGAGATGGCCCATAGACTTGCTTGTAGTAGCCGGCTCTGCGCCGGTACAGCTTCTGCTGTTGGTGGTGGAGTGACGGCTGCATTGGTGTTGCCTTTGCCTTCTACTGACAGTCTCCGCGTGTTGGCCGGTCATCCCGTGGAACTTAGACGAGATCTTCAGCCAGCCGAGCCGTCTCTGACCACGGGGAAGAAGAGAGCGGCCAGGGGCTGCGTCATGAGTGCGCTGCCCTATTACTGTAGCGGGGAGGTCGTCAGAGGCTTCGGTCGGGGGTCTAAGGAGCTGGGGATCCCGACAGGTGAGACTATGGATAACCCGCTGTGGGACTACAAGTATCGGGCTCAGCCCTACTATGTGATAATGCTATTACATACTGTGTCATCAGGATTGTGCAATCCTGTGTGTATTGAATGGTGCGAGGACATCAAGACCTATCATGACCCTTTACCTGGTTATTAACCAATCTTTATGACATTGAGGATAAGCTGGAGCCACATTGGTACAATGGGTACTACACTGTGGATTATGTTGGTGCCAGTGTAAATTTTAAAGAACATAGCACAATGAAGGATATATTGACTCTGGAAGCAAAGTCAGGGGTCATAGTCAATGGGGCATATGGACTAATCCTGGCATGTGTTTGGGGAGCTATTCGAGTTTTAGTTGATAAATATGTATGTGTTTGGTATCAGCACTAATAATAGTTTGAGATTGGTAGTGTAGTTCTACAATCTCAACAAAACCACCAAGTTGGTAAGTACCAGCAGAGTTGTTGGGCAGTGATGTGATGGTTGCCTATCGGTATGACGCTCACAGTTTTCTCTTTTTTTTCCTACAGCTAATTTTGCTGAACATGTTGTGGACAGTCTTCCGTCTGACCTATCCACTGGGATCTACTATGGCTGGGGCAGCATCAGTAATGGGGATGTCTATAAAATGGTTATGAGTATTGGTTGGAATCCTTTCTACAAGAACACAAAGAAATCTGTGGTAAGCAGTGATATATCAGAGGCAGCTTTGTATCTTCCAAAATAATGCATCAGTTGTGCTATAAAAAGACAGTGCGCTGAATTCCGATATATCTCCCCACTGTCAGAAAGATGGACCTTTACAGCCTAGCATCATCGCTGAGCTGTAAGGTCCTTCCTTCTGATAGTGGAGAGATATCATGCCAAAATTAACGTCACTGATCTCTCCAGCACCGAAGCGCATACCGGGGAAGCTAACAGTGTGCTGAATTCAGCACACTATTAGCTTTCTAGTGGTATAATACTGCACATCTATGAGGATGTGAAAGGCCCTCTTTAAAGAGGACCTTTTAATCACCACTAACAAGTCCAGCTCTTTACATCATGTAAGAGGTGCTGCTCCCCTAATTCTTGCACAGTTGGAATTTTTTTCTCTAGCCCCCACCATTCCCAAGCAATCAATGCTGTTAGTTTTGATGCCTGATATACTATTTAGGCTGTGTACTGTCAGAAGGGGTGTGATTCCGAGCTCTGACACTGGCTGCTTCTGATTGGAGCTCTGAATCACACCCCCTGCCTGACACTGCCCTTCTGACATTACAGAGCTTAAATAGCACATCAGGCACCAAAACTAACTGTACTTGTTGCTCGGGAACAGTGGAGGCTAGAGAGGAAATTCCAACTGTGCTGGAATCAGCGGTGGGGTGGCTATTAACAGATGCTAAGTACTTGAATTGGTGGAGGTGGTGAAGTGTCCTGTTTAAAGGGGTTAGCTAAAAAATAATAATGCTTACCAGTGCATTCCCTGCACTGGTTAAGATTTATCACTAATATACTTTTCGACACCCAGATCCCTATTTATTAGCTGTGTGAAGGGCTGCTTGGAAGGCCAGAACTTTCGTTCCTCTGTCTTGCTTGCAGACACTCTTGACTCTCATTGACGTCTGTCGTGTGACCCAAGAGTCTGAGTATCAGCAAAGGAGGCAGAGGAATGACTGTTCTGGCCTCTGCCCATGTAATAAACAGGGGACCAAGGGTGCATTAGTAATAACGCTCAACCAGTGCAGGGAATGAACTGGTGAGCTTTATTATTCAATGGATAGCCCCTTTAATCCTCCATGACATCATACACAGGTTAGACCTCTGTTTTAGCCCTAGCCTAAATCCAGTTGCCTCTACTGTATAAAACCACTATTTCAGCCACTCTGCAGAGTCTCTACAGTTATTCGGTGAGGTTAGACTTGTAGCAAAGTTAATGTTCTGTGAGAGTTAAGCAGACTTAGTGGAGCCTCTTGCCCAGCCAAGTTGCATGCTAAAACTTCATGTGGAGAAAGAGGTCCATTTTAAATGGTCAATCATGTTCTCTAAGATGTGCCATGTTACATAATGCTGCAAAGCTGACAGTGCACTGAATTCAGAGGTATCAGTGCTGCTAGTGCAGTGGTATCTGTATCAAAACTGTCAGAGGGGCCAGCCTCACAGCTCTGTGTCAACACACCCTCTGACAGTACTCTTCTATAGACTTGTACTTTGCCACTTTAATGCTCTCCACAACCAAGACTTCACTTCGTCCACTACATTGTCTTCAACAGCACTTGATATAGTCCATGCAGTTTGCCTTACACTTGCACTTCTGACAAATTTTTGCGGGTGTTCCCTGTGGTTTGACAGAATTCTTTTTATAGTTGACCTGTATGTTGATATTTTTGCTTCTTTTTAACTTAATATTTAGAATTGTACTTTGCAGCAGTATATCACATGGCACATTTTAGGGTGTGTTCACACGGAGGAAATTGCCGTGGATTTGGGAGCGGAATTCGCCCCCGAATCCAGAGCAGATTCCTTCCGAATCCACCTCCCATTGTTTTCAATTGGAGGTAGAGATCGTAGCAGGACACAGAAGAAAGAAGCGTCCTGCTCGATCTTGCCACGAATTCCGTCCGCGGCACGAGACGTCCTCCCGATTAGGCCCATTCATCCGGGCCTAATCAGGAGCGGGATACTGCGATGGAATGCTGATGCACTGCATCGGCATCCCATTGCGGCTAGGCCGTGGTGAAAATTCCGGCAGCAGAAAATGAAGGAGATTCCTCTTCATTTTCCACCGTGTCAACACAGCCTTAGAGGATATGAAAGGTCCTCTTTAAATATGGCACTGGGTCTTTGCTGTTTTACACAGTGAATACCCGGCACTAATGCCTGCAAACAGTCTTCTCTGGTCATTGGCATTTTGTACAACTGAGGCCCCCTGACTCCCTCCAGGTTCAGCCCCTGGCTCTCACATGGCGAAAACACAGGAGCTGTTTTCAGAATTTTTTTTTTTTTTTTTCAAACCTTTTAATCACACCCCCCCCTTTACTTAGATCACAAATAGAAACAAACAAATAAATAAAGTATCCCCATGTCCAAAAAATGCCTGAACTCTAAAAATATAAAACTCTGTATTCCATAAGGGGAACTCCATAGCAGCAAAAAAAAAAAGATCAAAATAGCCAAGTTGCCATTTTGCCTCCCAAAAAAATTGAATAGAAAGTGATCAAGACATCCACCCCCACCCCCCTAAAAAAAAAAAAAAGTTAAAATAAAACATAATCATGTGCCACAAAAAAAGGCACCTTTATACAGCTCCATGCATGAAAACATTAAAATTGTTACAGGTGTCAGAATATGGCAAATAAAATCAATTTGAACTTTTTTTTCAAAGTTTTGGATGTTTGTAAAGGTATTAATACATAACTATATAAATTTGGTATAATTGTACAACTGCTGACCCCAAAAATATAAGGAACGTATCATATTATTATTATTATTTTTTTTTAAACTGCACAGTGAACAGCGTAAAAACAAAATCCTAAATTTGCTATTTATACATGGAATTCCATAATAGTTTAGTATAGACAGTATTGGTTTATCTGCTTAAATAGCAACCTCTCGTTACATATGCCTACATAGCATTTATTTCCATTACTGCATACTTCATACTTCTCAAAAATAAGAGTATCTTTACTCTTATGGAAAGAAAAATAGAACGACCCTGACCTCTCTGACAACCAGAACTTCTGGGTGTATTGAGAGGGAATTCTTATTGTGTCCCTTCTGCATTGGAATCCATATGCCCACTAGTTTAGAAGAGTTGATCACCAGTTCTTTCAGCTTTTTGATCATCTGTAGGTTGACGGGAGCCAGGGAGACGATAAATGGGAAAACCCAAATTGGTGGTGCCATATTAGATGAACATTACCAATGGAAAATCTGACCAAACTAATGTGTAGGATTGTTCCAGCTATTGCATATGTTGTGGGGGGGGGGGCACTCATTAGGCATGATGGATTTCAGTGGCCATTTACCCTCTCCCCAGTTAACTGAATATGAGTGTGTATGAAAGGGAGATTCCACATTGTCCTGCCCTGAACTACAGTTAGATATTATTTTGCACTTTTTGTAGTTCAGCCATATGCTGTAAAACTCATACTATTTGGTCTGCATCTTGATAACCTTATTTTTTTTCCCTCAGGAAACCCATATTATCCATCAATTTGAAAATGACTTCTATGGAGAAATACTTAGTATTGTTATTGTGGGCTACATTAGGCCAGAAAAAACTTTTGACTCATTAGGTAAGTGTTTTGACATTTGTATGGTATTCGCATGCAGCTCTCATGCTATCTTATGTTGACTCTGTGTATGAGCTTTACTTGCACTGCATGGAAAAAACAAAGTTCAGTGATATTTTTTAGGGAGCTGTAAAGCTGAGCTTTTTAGGTAAGCTACTACTTGTACTTGAGCACCTCACCCACACCAGGGTGGGGTTTTTTTTTTTTTTTTTTATACTAAAATCCTGAGCAAATGACCTGCAAGCTCCAGACTACCTAAAAGTTACCTGCTTTTGTAGCCAGCACACCTGAACTATGGAAATGGGTCATTGTGGGTTAAAAGGACATTTATAATCCATGCTATGTAGCTGAGGTGAAAAGGGAGATTTAAATGGGTTGTCTGGGATTTTATTTATGGCCTAGCCATAAATATCTGAATGGGGGGAGATCGACAGCCATTCCCTGCTTGTATCAACTATTTGAGGTTGCTTCTGATCCCCATGCTATACAAAGCATGGCGTCAGAAACTGGTAGTTTCATACATTCTATAGTGGCCAGGCTTTGTTACTGCAGCTCTGTTCCCTTTGACATCAATGGGCGCAAAAAAAAAAAAAAAAAATCCAGGCATTAACTATAGTTAAACAGGGCGGGTAAACTTGGTGGTCAAGAGCAGTCAAGTATATTTGGTCTAGGGTAGTGAGAAGGTTAATCTCAGCATGTCTGCTGGTCTAGAGCAGTGAATAAGTTAACACAAAGATCCCTGGTGGTCTAGGACAGTCCGTTCATTTTAAAGGTAACCATGAATATGCAGTACTATCTGTAGACAGCATGTTATAGAGCAGGATTTGCTAAGCACATTGTTATATAGTTTTATGTAAAAAGATTCAGTATATCTTGTCACTTAGTCATTTGTATCTTTGCCCTTTCTATTCTTGGAAACGGTCATCTAGTACTGGGGGCGGTCCGATCAGTGTTTGTGCATACAGATATTGCTGACATATGTGGAGGGCTGTCAATCACTGATAGAACTGGCTCCATGACTGCTCCTAAACATAGAAAGAGCAAATATATAAATGACATTTTATACAGAATGCATTCGTACAAAATGATATTAAACTGCTCAGATCCTCCTGCTCTGTAACATACTGCTGGTAGATTGCACCCCATTCTTATGATGACAGGTTTCCTTTAAGATCCCTGGCAGAAGACAGTAGGAGGATTAATGCTGCATACTGGTGGTGAGCTGAGGAGAGCCATTTTTACACTGAAATGTAACATTTTGTGGCACTCATCACACACTTAAAGAAATGGCTTAACAGGAAGGTAATTTGTCTACAGCTGTCCAACAGGTTTAATACGCTACCAAAACTTGAAATTCAGGCAGGCAAAATATATGCCATGATTTTCTTTAAGGGGTTTTCCAAACAAACTGGACAATCAGGATGCCTACAACTAAGTGTCAGGTCCCCCATTTTTATTACATGCATGCACTGGCTGTGTTAGAAGTGAAGCGGCTCAGGTGACCACTGCACCCAGTCGCTGTCCCCAGTAGTTACATGCTGGGGACCAGTGACACCAGCTGTACCCATCAGTGATAGCCTGCAGCGGTCACCTGAGCCACTTCACTTGCAATCCAACCAGCGTGGGCATGTAATGGAACGGGACTGGGGGTAGGGGAGTATTGCTTTTTTATTTAAACTTATTTAAATTACAAATATGTCGCTTTTACTATAGTCTGCTTGTTGATATAGCCTTTCAAAGTTTGAGCCTTAGGAAAAATAGCTAGAATATATACACTTCTTTCTAGTTGACTCTAATAAAAATAGCTAATGCTGTAAGTTCATGGGACAGAAGCATGGCTGTGTAGGACGAATCATTAAAGGTCATATGGCATCACATGTTGGAGTTCAGTCTGAACAACTGGTCACAAGATGCCACATGGTCTGTTACTGTAGCTTCTTAAAATGTGAATCTTCACTTTATTTTCTGGAACAACCCCCATTAAGTTATTCTCTAGTGTTGGTCATGAACATTAAATTAACATTGCATGAGCTGTACTGATATGGTGTGATAACCTATTTGTACACGGTGTTGCAGCAAATAATCTAAGACTTCTAGGTATAGATACACATGTCAAGTGTTGTGTATATTTTTCTGCAGCCTTTTGTTGTTGTGTGCTGTTAAGAGCCATTTGCCACAGGATCCCAATAGATTACCCCCTTTGCACTTTGCTTTAGTTCAGAACCAGACATGTTTTAAATGTTTTTTTCCCTTGGGTTTTTCAAATAATTTGTGCATCTTTTTTGCTGGTGATGAATAGGGCTTTATTTTTATGGCTTTTTATATTTTCATGGCTTTTTTTCTCTTAATATTCAAAACATGTATCTTCACTTTTTTTATTGCACAAAGTGCTACCAAAGAGAGTAAAAAAAATTTATAGTTTTTCCACTCTCTTCACTGCATTGTGTCTGACTGTAAGACATCTGGCTGCAGCAGGAGCCTCTCCCCTCTACCATGTCTGCAGTAGGACACACAGATTGTTATATTTTCACCATTTGCAAAAGTTACACTACCCTAGCTGGAGATGGAGCAGATCAGTAGAGGATTAACCCCAGCGTTCTCTGAAGGATTTCTACAAAACTGTCAATCTGTAGTTTTTTTTTTTTTTTTTTTTTTTTTTTTGCATGACCCTGAAACAGTGCAATCAAATTAATTCGCTGCTTTCTTATAGTATTCACTAGAAAAAGTACCTGCTGTTGCCCAGGTATAAAGTGAGTCCTAAGGATCGCACTGAAGTCAAGAATCTCAATGGGCAGCTGCTGTCCCTCTTCAAGAGTTATGACTGAAAACTTAAATATGTGCCCTAAAAGCATAAGATGTAATGGGGGATGATTTATCTAAAGTGGTGGAAAAATATGAGGCAGTTGCCCATAACACCCTATGCGATTTTAGCTGTCATCTGTTCAAGGCCCCTCTGACAATGAAAGTACTAATCTGATGTTAGTTTTGGTTCCAGCTGCACCTGAACTGCTGTGTGTCTATACAGTCTATAGATGATGATCCATACATCTGTTTACTTTCACATATGGTGATAACCCTGTCTTTTACCTGCCTACAGATGACCTGATCACTGCTATTCACAGTGACATTGATGAAGCAAAGAAGCAGCTGGACTTACCAGAACAAAGAAAACTCAAGGACCGTTACTTCAACAATTCACAGAAGATTATGAACGGTCACTGACTGTGGCTCGTGGTCGCGTGATAGAATGTTTTGGGTTACACTGGTCTCCTGGTTCTAGACATCAGACAATCTCTTCTTTATATTTAAATATACAGTTCTCATGACCTAGATGTGACTATACTCATCCATGAAAACTCTTTACATATATATAGGTTTGTAAGGACAAATTCACATTTTGCAATGTGCAGGTTATGTGTGATACATTGTCCTTTTCAACAGGATGAGTTGGATCACTACAATGGTCATCCTACAAAGTCTGTAAAGAAGGCAGCAGTAAGATTCCACTTATTACCTACCTATAGCGATGTCATTCCCATAGTATTTCCTATGTTGTTGGTCTGTTCTGTAGCATCTTCCAATCTTCCAGAGACTTGAAATAATACTGTAAATTGCAGCATGTTGCTGCCAGGGATTTATTATGTAATATGTTTGGCACAGTCCAGCTGCCTTTTGTGGAAAAGTAGATTTTATTTATTTTCCTTAGAACGTTATTGGCATATTAATGCATTAGTATTACACGAAGTTACAATTCGGTCACGCAGAACGCAAGGTTGCGTTGAGTATGATGCCACATCAAGCTGCTCGGTTTAGCCATGATTGGCAGACATTTTCTTAATAAAGAAGCAGCAGTTCTAGCAAATCTTCCTGAAGTCTTTTCTGTGATAAACCTTTCTTGCAGTGTAAAACTTATGTTTCATGTCCATGTGGTTTTACTGCAACAAAGTTCTGATGGGGCTGCAGGATGGGGAAACCGTTCAAGAAAAAACAAGAGGTAGTTTTCAGATTCAACATCTGAATTATGTATGTATATAAAACATATATATTTAACTTTTGTTAACCACTTTTATGCACTGCGTCTGAACACTCATCAGGAATGCTGTGTTAATAATTTGTATCTGTATATGACAGTACCATATATAGAAATGTATACCTAGTTCCTGTCTTCATCATGTTGTTCTCCTTCAGAATATTATTTCTTGAAGTAATATTGTTTAGACTGGGTTATGCATGGAAGGAGAAGAATTTGTCCTTGGGTCTAGTGAGGCAGTCTACTAAAGCAATGATATCTGTGCCTGTTTTGGCTAATATTTTATACAACAGTCTATTGGCTTTTTATCATATGTATAGTACTTCTGTGTCCATTTACTGTAGGACTCATTTGCTTGATGCTGCTCAATAATGCTGCCTTTGTCTGTGTCACTATTCATATGTCTTTAATCTTTTAAAGGGAACATGTCACGTTAAATATGTTTTCCAAACTACAGACAGCATATTATAGAGCAGGAAATGCTGAACATATCGATATATAATTTTCTAGGAATATAATTCAGTATGACTAATTTATTGATCCAGATCTCCCTTTTGTTGTGGGAGTCCAGTAGGCAGTTCTATTCAGTGAGTGACAACATTCCCTGTGTAAGTGTGCATACAGACATGGCGGTCAATCGCTGAGTAGGGCTATCCGCTAGCGTGTTGAGACCAACACGAGCAGAGTTATACTGAATCAATCATTCCCTAAAACTTTGTCTGCTCAGCTTCCTCTCTATAACATGCTGTCCAGAGATTGAACTTCATATGTAATTTGAGGTCTTTGGCTGTAGTAAGGTGGGTTTTTTTTGTAATCTATTGATAAATCTCTTTACCAAAGGTACCCTGAATTGCCCTTTTAAGTGCCATTTTGTAAATTGTTAGGACAGGTCCTACTAAGCAAGCATGTACAGTAAACTTATATATGTATATAAAACACTTGCCTGGTGTCTTGTACATGATGCTGTGTGCCTACTTTAAAAAAAGGACCTTTCAGTACCTCTACCAACCCCAACTCACTGTGTGGAGAAGGGAAGGTGGTGAACTGCGAACATCACCCTTTATAGAAAGGTTTCTGCCTTTTTCATTGTAATCTTTCTTGTCATAATGAGAATACTGAAAGTGATCTCTACAGCACAGTAAGGATCAATGTGAAATGTATGTGTGTAAAAACTGCAAGGTTTTAGGATTTTTTTTTTTTTTTTTTTGTAAAAGTAGATCATGACATGAAATATTACAAAACAGCAATTTTTTAAGAAATATTAAACATAAATATATAATTTTAAGCTATATATAATGTATTGATGACACATTCCATTTAAGGCTAAGGCCCCACTTAGTGGAAATGCTGCGCCTTTTTTTTTTTTTTTTTTTTTTTTTTTTCCTCTGGTTGCAGGTTTGCCACCCTTGGCTTTGGCTCCAAAAACTCCAGCAAAACAGAAAAGCTGCTTTTCCACAACTTGGGGCCTGAGCCGAAGGGTAAATCCCCACGTTACCCTAAGGGTAAATCCTGCAGCAAAAAAGCTCCACATATTTTTTTTTTTAATGTTAAAAAATATCGGACCCTTGACATCCATCATGAAACCTTTTTTTTAATGGACACAAAAGTCCTGCATGTAGGATTTTTTTTGTCCGAAAAAAGGAGTAAATTAGAAGTTAGGCAGGGGGAGGGGGTTTAGCTTAGTGGTAAAGTTTTAATTTATCCCGGACAACCCCTTTAAGAACAGCTGGTGCTTTTAAAGAGGCACACAACTGACAACAAAGGTTTACATTAACAAGCTATTGATACCATTCACATAGCACTCGTAAATATGACTTTGTTTTGATATTTTGTGGAAGCTATATCTGTTTTTCACTGTGCTGCATTACATGGTTCACATCCACTAGGATTCCTGGCAAGGAAAACACTTTAAAAAAATAAAAAATAAAATAAATAATATTAAAAAAATCCTAAAATCATCTTGCATACATTTGCGTGAGTTTAAGGGTTTAGATTTGGTGGTTTCAGGGTGTTCTGTGGTGAATGGAAACTGCAATTATTTTGTTTCGCTACAGCCATGTGCAATGTTCATCTGATTTTATAATCTCTGAAGCCTTAGACCACTATTGTACTGAGGATAGGCACTGCTACTGGGAAGTACATAAGTGGCCTTAAGGAGCTTGCCTGGGCAACCGCTTTTCCTCTGAACGGTACCTGAGAATGAATTTATAAAAAGAGGGGTGGTTAGTTCTCTTTAACCATGGGCCGATGCATCAGGTGCCTTTTGTAACAGTTTTTTACCCTGACTGATAGAGGTGGATATAAGTGAAGGAGTCCCTTTTAGTAACTCTGTGATATTGGCCAGAGGTTGTTTGGACAAGCTATTGAAAGTTGATTTTCTGTCACCTAAACTAAAGCTTTGTATAACACTTTATGTAGGGTGTAGAACATAATTCTACATTCACAAAATAACACAAATTTATACTTGACTAGTAAAGTACCTACCTAGTCTCTCCGGCCTGGTACTGTATGAAAGGGAGTGGGCAGAAACTGGTTACTCTCAATGCCTCTACCCAACCCATCCATAGATGAAGATGAAACTTCTACTACTAAAACTGAAGCTATATGCAGACATTTTGTTATGCTATTAACCAACGAATGACCACTCCAATCCATGAGATTGCATGCAGCATAAACTGTGTTCTGACACCACAGCTGCTGCATAGGGACCAAACCCTACCCACATGCAGTGGCCAATGATCGCACATTTATACAGTTATAACATTTTGCATCACTTATGTAGATGCGGTTTTATCCTCCTGTTATAACACATAATCAGCTCTCACTAGATAATGACCCACTTTTTTTCAGCCAAGTTTTTATGTGAAACATTTTTAACAATAATAGACTGACACGACAATTCTGTAGGGTTTTTCTTTGCAACAGTCACCTCAACACAGTGACTATACCGACAGGACCACGGTAGAAGATAATACCTCTATAGATAACATCACTGACCCATCATTGCATAGATGACAGTTTATCTACTCCTCCCTGCACAGATCGTATCTACAAAATTGACCCATAGGACTCAATGAGTCGGTTCCAGACTATTGCAGCAGATGGCAATGAGTGCGCTATAAAGCATAAATGCTATTACTAGAGTAGTGGAAAAGCTCAGACACGATGGTGGCCCCAATAATCATTAACAGGAAACAGAAAAAAAAGACAATGCAGCTAAACACCACATACTTAAATGTAGTGGGAAATTCTATATAGCGGGTTGCCCATTCCCCTAGCGTTGGTGTAAAGAATGCATCCTCTGGCACAGGTAAAATAAGTCACTTTCATGGGTCTTTTCCTTGTCTTGGGCATGCCTATGAAGAACTGGTTCTGTCACATGTGATTTTTCCCGCAGAGCTTTTTTGCTGCGGCCCAATAGGTGGGTCCTTAGCCTTAAAGGGATTTTTCCAGGACTTTTACATTGATGACCTATCCTTGGGATAGGTCATCAATTGAAGATCTGTGGGGTCTGACGACCTGTGACCTCTGTGGATCAGCTGCTTCCACTTCACAGGCCATGTGACATCACTTTCATCAGTCACATGGCCTGAACACAACTCAGTCATATTCAAGTGAATGGGCTGTGCTGTGATGCAAACCACTAGCCAAGTCGCTGTGCTTGATGGCTGGTGAAGGGTGTAGTTCTCGCCAAAGCTCCACAGCCTCTTCAAACTGCTGATCAGCCAGGGGCCTTTAATAGAATATACCAACATGCTGTTTATTGTAAATTTTTATTTAAACTGTGCTATAAAAATAATTTGGTTAAATTGGCCCAATGAATGTAATTTTATTAAATGGGTATTTTAATTACATCTGAAGTGCATTTTTTTTCATATTTTTATTTTGTTCCCGATGTTATAAATTCAGGCTCTCAGTACTGTACTGTCAGCAGTAAATTGGTTATAAACTTACAGTATCTTTGTAGAAGTGATTCTACAGTTTCCAAATATGTCTGTTGTTCAGCTTTGGAGCCCCATTTTCATGTAAATTGTTTTATTCATATGTAAATCAGGGGAAAAGTGGTTTACCCAGGAATCTAGAGCTGAAACCAAAGCCCAGATAACGAAGGCACACCAAAAGCACTTCCACCTCATTTGCATATGAATAAATCAGTGATTTACATGAAAATTGGGTTCCAAAGCTGAATGTGAGGCATATTTGGAAACTGTTGAAACACCACTATAAGGTACCGTGGGGTTAGGTTTATAATCAATTCTCAAGGCCTTAGGCCCCTTTCAGACGACCGTGCCGTGGGTCAGTGTGCTGTCCGTGTATTTCACAGATAGCACACTGACCCATTCTTTTCTTTGGGCCCGTACAGGTCCTATTTTGCGGCCCGTGCTTCCGTGGCTCCTATTCATTTAATGAAAGGAGCCGTGGAAGCACGGCGCGTGAACGGGCGGCACACGGGGACATCCCTGTGTCCCCCCGTGTGCAGTCCGTGCTTTTAATTCACGGCAGGCCGGTTGCAGCATGACTAGGACCCCTGCAATCAGTTAAAGGGGTTTCCTGGGACTAAAACATTGATGGGATATCCTTAGGGAACCCATGACAATTCAGTGCTTGTGAAGCCTGTGAGTGCTGCATCTCTGTTCTATTCAAGTGAATGGAGCTCAGCTGCCCATATGCAATGTATGGCGCTATGGTATTCAGTGAAGAGGCCACAGTGCTCACTCACTTATCTGTGGATGCCTTATGTGTCAGACCCCAACTGATCAGATATTGATGACCTATCCCAAATCCTTTTATCTGATTATTTTTTGCCAGTACTAAAAACAGATGGAAACTGATGACCATCTATTTAAGGGGGAGTCAGACTACCGTTAGTAGTGTCCATTGCTAGCATCAGTTACAAAATGTTAACTATGGATCCATCATAAAACCGTTAAAAATCCCATCGATTTCAATAGGATTTGATCTGTTGTCCGTTATTGCCATTTTTCAACAAATCTGTCACATGTCCGCTATTTTAGTGGAAATAATAACACGGGGTGCAGGACTTTTGTGTCCGCACTTCCATACTTAAGACAGACGTTAAGCATCGTTTATATATTTTTTTTAACATTAATGTCAATGGCTAACAGTAACGGATGGTTGTCTGTTATACTGTCCGTTTTTATTTTTCTGCGCATGTTCAGGAAGCAGGACAAAAAAATAAGCATATAAACTGACACAAACTGATGTTAATGTGTCAGTTTTTTAACTGATCCATTAAATTAAATAATTTAATGTCCATTATGACAGACCCTATCAGAACTGACATCCAACGGTAGTGTGAACGCCCCCCATTTCTTATGTCCTACTTTTCTGTCCTACAGAAACCAATCTGTTTATATTTTACATTGACTCTATGTAAACAGATGCTCATCAGTTTCCATCCGCTTTCAGACGTTTTTTTTGCATCAGTTTCTTGTATCCATTAAACTGATAATCAAAACATTGTGAACTGCCCTTTAAAGGTTATGCACATGTTTTGGGTATCTGAATGCATGCCAAAAACATAAGTTCTGAAATGTATACTATTAAGGGTAGCCTGGTTGCTCAGGCGTTAGCACTGTAGCCTTGCAGTGCTGGATTCCTAGGTTTGAATCTAGCCAAGGACAACATCTGCAAAGAGTTTGCGTGGGTTTCCTCTGGGAACTGTGGTTTCCTCCAACACTCCAAAGACCTACTGATAGGGAACTTAGATTGTAAACCCTACTTGGGACAGTGTTGACTCTTAAGCTCTTCTTTTTCAAGTGCCCTCTGGAAAATCAATGCCACAATTTGGTTGCTAGGGGAAAACATTTTTCCCTTTTATACCTCAAACTGGTGATGCTAAACTTACTGCATGCTATGTTCGTGACAGCTCTGCCCATTAAATGGGTATTCCATTTTTATCAAATAAATCTTATAATTTTCAATATACCTTCAGTATAAATTGATCCTAGTTTTTAGGATCTCTGTTTGCTATAAGAACCTTCATTATTAACCTCAAAGGGGATAAAAATCTGCCCTCATCAAGTGGTGGATTACTGTACTGTAGCAAGCTGAGCTCCTGTGTGTCCTCCACAAAGAGCAGAGTCCTGAGACAAACGATGAGTGTTCCTAGGAAAGTTTGATCCCAATAATTTACCTGCTTATTGGGCCATGTAATAGGCTCTAAACTACAATGAAACCACCCTATTTGCTAAAAAAATTTTTTTTTTCAATCTCTAAGCCTGCCATGCACATCACATAACAGTTGACCATACTGTGTAGAAATAAAAAAAAAAAAATATATATATATATATATTCTTAGTCTGTGCAAAATAGCAAATGATAGAGCCAAATTTGGCTGATCATATCATACAGTTTTATTATCTGGCTGATGAATTGTTGAAAATTTCAAACAGTCAGATTTTTTTCCTTTGGCAGACAAAAGTCAAAGGCTATCTGTGATACGTATTCAAATGTTCATCAGCTAAGGGGGCGTTCACACTACCATTGGTGACCGTCAGTAGTGTCCGTTGCTATTGTCCGTTACAAGATTTTAGCATCGGACACTAGCTGAACCGTCAGAAATCCGTTAAAATTTCCTTTCATTTCAATGGGTTTTTATATTGTGTCAGTTTGTGTCCGTTTACACCAAATCCATCAGAAGTCCGTTTTTTCGCGAAAAAAAGTCCACATGCAGGACTTTTTGTCCGTTTGAAAAAAACGGATTCTTGACGGACAGCAAGTGTCCGTTATTTTTTTAACATTGAAGTCTATGGGTAACGGACTTATAACGGACAGTAACTGATAGCCATCAGTTACTGTCCGTTATTTTATGTCCATTTTTTTCCTGCGCATGCTCAGAAAGGAGAAACAAACACAAAAAAAAAAACGGACAGTGTTAAAAAAACGGACACTAACTGATGCTAATATGTCGTTTTTTTAACTGAACCATTAATTGGATCAGTTAAAAAAACGGACCCATTAACATCAGTTAGCGTCCGTTATGATAGGTGTGGTTTTTTTTGTTTTTTTTAACGGACACCTTCATAACGGACTCCAACGGTAGTATGAACCCTTCCTAAGATGACCAAAATTGTCCAAAAGTCTAATGAGTATGGTCAGCTTTTAGAGAGTTTAGGTCTCTTTCTTTTGTGGTGATTTGTAGACAGAATTTTGAGGACATCACATCAGTTTTTTAGCAGATGAGGTGAGATAAGATTAGTTGGCCATTTACACACTTAATTAAAATTGTTGAAAATGATCGAATTGTATAGAAATTTGACAGATATCTGTAAAGGTGCCTATGGCAGCTAATGGAAAAGTATAAAGGCTCCCTTGGGCTGAGTTTCCACGTTGCAGAAAAGCTGCTTTTTTGCTGCGTTCTTTTGAACCAAACTCAGGAGTGGTTACAGAAGGAATGCAAAATATAAAAATAAGCTCTTCTGTTAAATCCACTCCTGACTTTGACTAAAAAATGCAGCAAAACCTGCAACAAAAAAGCTTTTCCGCAACGTGGAACCTCAGCTTAATGGCTTATTCGCACATCTGCTATATTTTACATTGTATTTGGGTCTTTGTAAAATTTGCACCTCTACCACGTTTTGGGCCCACTCCTGGTTTGGGTTTACAAATATCAATACAAAATAATAACCAAAATATAAAAAAGTGAAAGTTGTCTTAGGCTAAGGCCCCATGTAGTAGGCTGCAGCCACGGTGTGGTTTTTGCCGCGCCGTTTCCGCAACATGGGGCCATGGTCTCAAACTGGCCTTGCATATTAGATTAGATCAGATTTGATATGTCAATGGCAAAAATGTTTATTTGCAGCCATCCAACAGGAGACATTCTGCCAAAAGCAGATTGGTCATGCTGGATATTTTTGGATGGCTGCGAGACTAAAATATCAATGTTTAATGGCTTGGTCGTCCATTTTATGCTATTCTCCAGCCAAATTGTTCAGACTCCCTGCACACTGGCCCAGATTTACTATTGTGGTTACAACTAGACACAGGTATAAACATGGTGCAACTTGTTTTGGGTTAAAAAAATTTTGACATGCTTAGCAAGTGGGTGGCGTGACTTAAATTCACCAAGGTGTGCCACAATTGTATTATCAAATTCTTGCTCAAAGTAATCCAACTAAAATGTGGTGTAAACGTAAACCACACAGTCTAAAGATACAACAGATTTATCATCCAACATCAGCCACTGTTTGCACTGTATAACCTCTTGCAGACATCCATTATTTTATTACAGATGGTGGGTCTGCTTCTAAGTGGGCGCCATAACGCCCAGTTCTCCTATTTCATACAGTATAGACTCAGTGGTAATGCTGCACGCACAGCCATTAACCCTTTAATTTGGACCCAATAACCCTGCTGATCCTCCTCCCCCTGGCGCCCCCACCAATCCTTTTACTATGATGTCACAGAATGTTTTCCATGTCGAGAGATATAGCGGGAGCTAATCTGCCCCCAATTATGATGGTGGGATTGTTCATATGGCTGACTGAAGCCTAAATGTGTATGACCGGCCATACACGTTAAGACTGTGTATGACGACATATTCAAACTATGGAACCACATATGACTTATTTATATAGTGTGTCTAAAATCATGACTTCTTTGCTGTTTTTGCCAGAGTGCTTTTTAGTCTTTGAAAAGGGGCATGGTCTTAATGGGATATCTATGCAAGTATAGATTATGGCATGCATCATATTAAAAATTGTCCAAATTGTTTGTGCAAGCTCCACTTGAGCAATACCATATAAAATAGACATTGCAAATATTAGGAATCCATCTACACAGGGAACTAGATTTTGTGGAATAAATCCATCAATCAACATGCACTTTTTAATACATTTTGTGCAACTTGCAGCACAGAGTAAAAAAGAGCCCACATAGATTTTTCCTCAAATTATATATTCCCATCATTGTTTTCTTATGTCTTGGAGTTTGAAAATGAATGAAAACCATTAAAACGCTTTTTTAATGCATTGCACTATCCTTATCATGGAGATGTGCCATATGTATTTTAAAATTTAAACAAAACCAACAATGACAATTTTTCACATATCATTTTTCCATTAAATATTTTCCAGAGTGAAAAGAAATACAAGGAGTGTTAAAAGAAAAAGTTACAAATTTAAGACAGAGCAGAATGTGATATTTAAAGGGGTTTCCCAAGCTAAAAAAAAATGTCATATCAATTTTAAGTGATGTCATCAGTTAAAGATCGGCAGAGGTCTGACACCTGGGCCCCCAGTCATTCAGCTGTTTTAAGAAGCTGCAGCGATCAGGTGAGTGCTGCAGTCGTTTGAGTACATACCAAGCACAATGCTGTACATTAACACAGCGGCAGTGCTCAATATCTGCCCATGTGAACAATGAACATTACATTACAAGACCTTCAAACAGCTGATCTACGAGGCTCTGGGTGTTGGACCCTCAATTGATGATCTATCCTTAAAATAGATCATCAATTAAAAAGTCCCAGAAAACCCCTTTAAGTACATGACAATGTGCCCCATTCCAATATAGATTACAAAATACTACTTTTTCGTGTGTCAACTATTCAATGCAAACTTCCAGTATAAGCAATACATCTCATTACAGAGGATGATGTTGAAAAAAAAAAAATAGTCATAAGCCAGTACCACATGAGCATAATATAGGACCATACATCTGTCTTTGTTACAGCTGCAAATCTTAACCAATGGTGGTTTTATTAAACTGGTCATACACATTATATGTATATATGCTGAACTAAACAAGTTTAGGAGGACTACAATGATAGCTGAGCTTGGTGGTGCAAATGAAGTATGCTGGATTTTAATATGTCTAATGTTGGCTTGACATGTGCATATTCAGTCCATGAATACAAAACGGATATTGGCTGTATTTCATGCACTGAACATTGCACACAGACTCCCAGCATTATAGTCAGTAGGAGTCCCATACTGTAATCATGTTTTCAGGATGGGAAAACAGTCACAAAAGGAGGAAGGAACATCTTACATCATAGATGACTATAGTGCTTGGAGTCCAGGTCCCTGCTCAGTCTTTGGTTCTGGAAATATGGTTCCTATTTCTTACACCGAACAACCCACATGAAGCCAGTCTAAGTCTTTTGTTCTCAAGTAGATATGCCAGAGGCCTGTGGCAGCAAATTCCTTCCCCCTCACCATTCAGATCATATGCGCACTCATAGGCCAATAAAGCATACAGCCAGCAGTTATCTAATGTGTGTAGCCAGCATTAGTTTTAGTCGTAATACCCATTGCAAGGATTTGTGGCCATAATTGTTTTGGGTTATAAAATCTGAGATTGGGCTGGAAGTTTTGACTGCAATATGTGTGCAGACATAGACTGGTATTATGCTTGTGTGAAACTGACCGTACAGTACATATAAACTGCCACCACATGGAAACAACAGTTTCAATGAATAGAAAATAATTTGTAGTCCAACGGAAATATATATGCTGCAGTGCAAAATGACTGTATGTGTTGTAAATAATCCCCATTTATGTCCCCTTAGTCCTCACCATTTTTTCAGTGCAGATGTTCATATACATTATCTAAATGAATAGCTTTCATCATCATACTCTAAATCCTCGTCATCATCATCTTCTAGAAGACCATACTTAAATTTCCTATACACTGTCCCATCCTGACCCATGTAAACAATGTCTTCATCGTCATCATCATCTTCCTCCTCTTCACGATCCCGGTACTCAATCACATGATCCTGCTGGAAGCTAGAAGTGCTTTCTCTAGTACTTTTGTAAGACTGGAAGGATTTTGTTTGGTCTGGCAACTTTTCATACCCGCCTTTGTTGACAGACAAAGATTTTGCACGGGCCCGTCGCCAAAGGAATACGACTGCTGCAATAGTAAGCACCAGGAGAATGGATATTGCCACAGATAAAGCTGCTTTTTTATGATCAGATTTTTCTTCCAAGAGCCTTGTTATCAGGGTACAGTCCTCTAAAATAAGAGCAAATGAGAAATCACATTATTACATTAATATTTACATGACATTTTGCCAATGTAAATGTGATATTAGATACTTATTTCTTAGCTAAAATAATTTTTTCTTTCAATGAGTTTTAAGAGATCAAAAATAACATACAATATACACCCGTATCTTAGAGATAGCAAAAAAACAGCACAGTTTCAGTATTGTAATGAATATTACCGTATATACTGGCGATAAGACGACTTTTAACCCCTAAAATAATGGCTACAGTGGGGGTCGCTTATCGCCGGATATCGGGGGCCGCACGGAGGGTTTTCCCCGCAGCGCGAGAGGCCGCTTCCTGGGACCGCCGCGCATGCGCGGCACCGCCTCTCACAGTCATTAGAAGGGCTTAGTCGCGCTGCGGGGCGGCGCGCTGTTGCTGCGCCGCCCCGTCCGCGGTCGGCGTCACAGGCTGGGGGTCACAGGCGGCACTTACAGAGCATGTCGGTCTTCATTTTCACAGATGGTGCGGGGGGCTGGCGGTGCAGTACGCCAGTTCCCCTCGCATCCATGCTGTGATATTATGGGCTTAGTTACCGACATGTTTGAACAACCTTATGTTTATAAGTGACAGTTTTGCTGCTATATACAGTACCTGCATGTCATATGCATTTGAATTAAAATTAACATGTTGAAATCAAAGCAGACTTTTTTTCATTTGGGAGGGGGTAGTCTTATACAGTGAGTATATACCAAATTCTATATTTTTAGGGCAGAGTTGGGGGTCGTCTTATACGCCCAGTCGTCTTATCGCCGGCATTCGGTACATCTCTAGAAGTAACTTCGAGAAGTTACTACTAGAAGTTACTTTGAGGTGCTGGTACAGCTCCCACGTGGCAAGATTTGGTTACTATGACAGCCTGGAGTTTTCTGAAGGCACCTGGATTTACTATAGGAATACAATGAAGGGGTGCCAATAATGGTGAGCATCACTGTATTAACCCCTTCAGGTCTGAGCCCAAAAGTGCGTTAAAGACCAGGCCTCATTTTTCAAAACTGACATATGTCAATTTATATGCCAATAACTTTAAGACGCTTTAACTTGCACAAGTGATTTTGAGACTGTTTTTTTCATGAGACATTGTACTTTATGTTAGTGGTAAACATTGATCAATATTTTTGTATTTATTTATAAAAAAATAGGAAATTTGATGGAAATTTGGAAAAAAAATCGCAATTTTCAAAATGTGAAATGCTCTGCTTTTCAAACAGATATTCATACTACCCAAATAAGTTAATAGATATTATCTTTTTTTTTTATATGTCCCACTAGGACACCTGAACCAACGATAGTCTAATCGCTGATTCAGCACTATAGACTGCAATACACGTGTATTGCAGTCTATACAGGAATTCAGCCTATGTAGACATAGGCTGATTTCCAGAGGTCCCGGCAGGATCAACCAGGTAGTGGGGGCTTCAGGCAGCCTGGGGTCACTGGCCAGATCCCGGGCTGCATATTATAGATATCGGCACCCCCCGATCTCTCCGCGGGGGGGTGCCGGGGGCGGCAACTTGGCGGAACCCCTTGGATGCCACGGTCATGTTTGACCGCGGCATCCAAGGGGTTAAAAACCCCGATCGGCGCTCAGCGACGCTACCCCAGTATTTACGCCCCTGCCTCTGGTGTATTTTTATAGAGAGGGATTCTTTTCCCATAGAAGCATATGATGGAACACAAAGTACCTATATGAAGCTATATGGACGCTATGGTATCTGTGCATATGACTGTGTACATAAAATTGTAGTTACATGTGACATAGCATTCAATACATGAGTTTCATACGTTCATCTCTAAATGCAGCTTTTCTGTACTGTCAGGAAGAGTGAGATAAATAATACACTGCTTATACTGTACTTATTCACCTAGGACCTAATTTGTCACTAAAAGTTACTTCAGCAATAATATTGAATTCAACAAATGCTAAGTGCTTTTAACCCCTTCCCGCCGGTGACATTTTTTGATTTTCGTTTTTGAATCCCCATTTTCCAAACCTCATAATTTTTTTTATTTTTCTGTTCACAGAGCCATATGAGGGATTAATGTTTGTGGGACAAATTGTTCTTTGTAATGGTACTATTTATTATTCTGTGCAATGTTCTGGGAAGCTGGAAAAAAAATTCAGAATGGGGTGGAATTAAAGAAAAAGTGCATTTGTGCGACATTCTTACGGGCTTTGTTTTTACGGCGTTCACTGTGCAGCCAAAATGACATGTCACCCGTATTCTCTGTTTCGGTACGATTCTGGGGGATACCAAATTTATATAATTTTATTTACATTTAAACCCCTTAACAAAAATCTAAAACTTTGCGAAAAAATTTTTTTTTCTAAAAGTTGCCATATTCTGACACCCATAACTTTTTTATATTTCCGTGTACAGGAATGTATAGGGCATCTTTTTTTACAGGGCCAGGTGTATTTTTTAGTTATAACATTTTGGGGAATGTCTATTGCTTTGCTAACTTTTCATTACAATTTTTATCACAGACTGCGGTTTGGCACTTTTGATTTTTTTTCCCGCTACGGCATTCACCGTAGAGGAAAAATATTTTTAATTTTAACTTTTATATGGATTCTAAGGGAAGGGGGGTGATTTGAACTTTTAATTCTTTTTATTTTTCTTATATATATATATTTTTTTTTACTTTATTTAATTTTTATTGCAATTATTAGAGCAGTGATGATGAACCTTTTAGAGACCGAGTGCCCAAACTGCAACCCAAAACGCACTTATTCATCACAAAGTGCCAACACAGCAATTTAACCTTAATACTCTGTGGATCCACAATTGCGGACAGTCACAAACCCGCAAAATACGGTCGTGTAAATGGGGCTTTACAGAGCTTTCAATAATACAAACAACTTTGTACTGAAAGGTAGAAGTTTGTATTTGGTATACTTTTGAACAATTAATGTTCACTATTTACACCGCACAGGATCTGTTTTATAGTAACCGTGCAATGTTATTACAGCCTGTAATAATATCGCGTCTGCTATAAAACAGATACTGTGTGATATAAATAGTGAAGGGCCCCCATGCAGTACAATCTGCTCCACAGTGTCCCCCATGCAGTACAATCTGCTCCACAGTGCACCCATGCAGTACAATCTGCTCCACAGTGGCCCCCAAGCGGTACAGTTTGCTCCACAGTGGCCCCCAAGCGGTACAGTTTGCTCCACAGTGGCCCCCACGCGGTACAGTGTGCTCCACAGTGGCCCCCACGCGGTACAGTGTGCTCCACAGTGGCCCCCACGCGTTACAGTGTGCTCCACAGTGGCCCTCACGCGGTACAGTGTGATTCACAGTGGACTCCACGTGGCACAATGTGCTCCACAGTGGCCCCCACGCGGCACAATGTGCTTCACAGTGGCCCCCATACAGTACAATGTACTCCACAGTGGCCCCCATACAGTACAATGTGCTCCACAGTGGTCCCCCACACAGTACAATGTGCTCCACAGTGGCCCCCCACACAGTACAATGTACTCCACAGTGGCCCCCTACACAGTACAATATGCTCCACAGTGGCCCCCAGACAGTACAATGCGCTCCACAGTGGCCCCCAGACAGTACAATGGGCTCCACAGTGGGCCCCCACACAGTAGTATATACTCCACAGTGGGCCCCCACACAGTATTATATGCTCCACAATGGGCCCCCACACAGTAGTATATGCTTCACAGTGGACCCCCACACAGCTTAATATGATACTTACCTGTACTCCCACGAAGAGCAGGTAAGTAGTGTCCTCCTTCTTCTTCTTAAAAGTGCACTGGTGGTGGCATTATTTATATGTACAATACAGAGTTGCATTACTGTATTTATGTCTATATATGATCCATGTGCATGAACCTTTACTTATGTCTTCTATAATTAATTTGTATACTTATCTAAAGCCCCATTACTATGCCACAATGTGAACATATTACATTGATTATAAAGTATAATAGTAGTTTACCTGATATATATATGTTATGATAGTTCTAGAGTTGAATGGATTATGTCTGTACTATTATTATTATTATTATTATTATATTAACAATTATTGGAACAATTATCTCACCCAGTGTTTCAGTGCAGTCACAGCATTCCCCTGTGTCTTCTGATTTGGCACTGCAGCATTGTACACACCTTCCTCCATCTACATAAAGTGAGAAGCCTGCTGGACACACAGTACAATTGTGAGGTCCAGGTCCCTTACATTCTATACAGCTTTCATGGCATTTCTCGCATTGTGCCTCAGGATCCTTTAAGAGACAAAACAAAGTATTACTACATATAATTTTGTACGTAGTAGAACACAATGAGGCATGTTTACTAAAATACTGCTGTAGCATTGAGCAGTATGAAACCATACTGTAATGTGTGCCATATGTAACAGGACAGCACTTACTGTCTGAGTAATACAGCACAGCTACTCTGTTAGACCAGGTTAAATCTGTTTTAGCTGTCTGCCATAAAAAGATATGCTGAACCTAAGCGCCATTCTATTCAGTGCAACTGTCCCAGAATACCTGAACAATTGCATTAAAGGGAGTGTGTCAGCAGTAAATTGGTTATAACCCATATGAAAGGAAAAGTTCTTTGGGGAAGGCCCCACGTTGCAGACATTCACATTGTGGATAGAAAATGCTGCAGAAAAGCTGCAGCATGTCAATTTTATCTGTGGAAACACTTGCATTTAATAAGGAAAGAAAAAACGCAGAAAAAATACGCATCAAAAACGCAATGAAAAATTCTGCAGTTTGTTACGTGGGGCCTTAGCCTCACGTGGGCTTTGGTCTCAGCTCTAGATACCCATGCAAAGCACTTTCACATCATTTGCATATGAATAAAACAGCAATTTACAGAAAAATGGAGTTCCTGGCACACCATGCCTCTTAAACAAAGACCACATACCAGACTCCCTCAATAAATACAGACTCAAGACAAGACCCCGCTAAACAAATACAGACCCATAAATAAGTACAGAGATGTCCAGAGCCACTAATCTAAGACACTCTAGAGCAGACCCTCTAAATAAATGTCCGCAATGTAAATATGGGTGGCAGGCACTCCTACAAAATTGGTTCCTACACAACCTCAGAGCGAATCCCCTTTATAAAGGTCCCAGACCAGATCCTTTTTTAAATACAGGCCTTAAGCAGGATCCTCCTTAAAAGACCAGGCATCCCTTTATACAGACCACCCTGTACAGTATACAGAAGCAAGACCATACTAAACCACCCCTTAATACGGAATCCAGATCAGACGTATAAATACTCACCTCTCCCTGTTCCTGTAGTCCTCTTCATCCTGGGCACTGCTACAGATGACATTCTGATTCCGCACAGTCAGGACTGTCTGTAACATCATCCTGGAGTTGAGAGAAGTGCAGGAGCAAGAAGACTTAAAGGGTACCTGAGTTTTTTTTCGATGGAACTTACATCAGGCAGAGTCCTCCTGGGGACATCACTGTTGATGTCTGACGCTCCAAAAGCATTCATGTATTCTTTTTTCTGGGGATAATAGCCCCATTTTGCTTGCACCTTGATCTGCAGTCACTCAGAGCAAGGGGGTGGGTACATAGTGTGGACCTCTGGCAGTAGTTTATGAAGCAACACTTCCCATGAGGCTCAGGAGTGTGCACAAAAACTCATGCAATTGTTTATGTATTACATGTTTTCATGCTAGTTTTGGCACTATCTGGACAGATCTCATTTATGAAATATATTGTATATACTAAATAATGCCTGTGGCTAAACTTTTCACAAGCACCTGTCTCCTCTCATCCACATTTCATTTCAATGGGAGTTCTCAGGTAGACTCTGCCTGGAGAATCAGTAGGAAAAAAAAATCAGCTACTGCCTCCCATTGAAATGAATGGGAGAATGATTTTAAGTGGATTTTGAGGCGGATTCTGCCTGAAATTCAGCTTCAATTTCCTATGTGTGATGACCCTCAAAGTCTCCAGACAATATGTGCGTATAGGCTCTTGAGATGTAAATCCAGTACTGTTAGTAATAATACCAATTTCACTTCGTCTTACCTGGGTACGTTTAAACTCTCCAGCAAAACACTCTGAGTGACAAATTTTCCCTGAGAGCTGATAACTGGATACACAGGATGTACAAGAAAGAGCTCCTGGACCTGCATTAAAAGTATACAAGTATCAAACATATTTTCAGACACATGCAAGACAACAAATACCAATGGTGCTTTGAGGCTGAAGCCCCATGTTGCGGAAAAATGCTACGTTTTACATTGCCTGCAAAGTGGATGGGGGTTTTGGCTAATACCATCAACACATTGCAGAAAAATATCCGTTGTAGAAAAGCTGCGTTTTCAAACAAGCTGGCTTTTTTGTAAATCGCAGCCCGTCAATTATACCTGCAGAAACAGGAAGCAGAATAGGGGCAGAAAGTCCGCAGAGGAAAACTCTGCGATAACGCAATGTAAAAAGCTGTGGAAAATAAATGCAATCTCTGTGATTCTGCCGCGGCTTTTTCTGCAGCGTTTTTTTTTTTCTGCTGCTTTTTCCTAAGTGAGGCCTTATTATTATTACTATTATTATTATTGTTTATTTATATAGCACCATTAATTCCATAGTGCTTTACATTTGAGGATTTATATACGGTACACAAGATGTACAAAACAGATAATACTAACAGTGACCAACTGGTACAGCGGGATAGAGGGCCCTGCCCGTAAGGGCTTACAATCTATGAGGGAAGAGGGATAGAGACAGAAGGTGGGGGTAGAGGCTGCTCAGGTGGTGGTGTGGTGACAGTAGCGTTATTGGAGGTTGTAGGCCTTCCTGAATAGGTGAGTCTTCAGGGCCTTCTTGAAGCTTGTGATTGTGGGGGTCAGTCTTATGTGTCTTGGTAATGAGTTCCAGAGTATGGGGGATGCACGAGAGAAGTCTTGGAGACAATTGTGTGAGGGGCGGATATGAGCAGAGCGGAGTAGGAGGTCTTTGGAGGAGCGGAGGTTACGTGCGGGCAGGTAGCGGGAAATTAGGTCAGAGATATATGGAGGGGACAGATTGTGGATGGCTTTTTATGTTAGTAATTTGAACTCTATTCGCTGGGCAACAGGTAGCCAGTGAAGGGATTGGCAGAGGGGAGTGGCCGATGAAGAACGGGGGGAGAGGTGTATTAGGCGAGCAGTACAGTTTAAGGTGGACTGGAGGGGGGCGAGAGTGTTTGCTAGGAGGCCATGGAGAAGGGTGTTACAGTAGTCTAGGCGGGAGATTATGAGGGCGTGGACTAGCATCTTTGTAGTTTCAGGGGTGAGGAAGGAGCGGATTCAATGGATGTTCTTGAGTTGGAGGCGGCAGGAGGTGTTGAGGGTTTGAATATGTGGCTTGAAGGATAGGTCAGAGTCTAAGGTTATCCCAAGGCAGCGGGCTTGTGGGACTGGGGTGAGAGTGGTTCCATTCATTTTGATAGATGGGTCAGGTAGGGGGGTCGTGCATAGAGGGGTGAAGATTATGAACTCCGTTTTCTCCATGTTGAGTTTGAGAAAGCGGGAGGAGAGAAAGGAGGCTATGGCTTAAAGGGGTTTTATGGAATTGTAATACTGATGATCTATACTTAGGATAGTTCATCAATTTCAGATTGGTGGGGGTCCGACACCCAGGACCACCCCATTCAGCTGTTTAATGAGATTGCAGAATTTTAATGAGCTCTACGGCCTCTTCACTGAATACCAAGCTCAGTGTTGTGCATTGTATAGGAGACATGCTTGGTATTGCAGTTCAGCTCTATTCTCTTGAAATGGAATTAGCTGCAATCAGGCCATGTGACAAATGAATGTGACTGAAGTATTCTTTATGGACATTCAGTGATCTACACTCTATGGTCATGCTTGTCCAGCAATCATACATAATTTTATATTTACAGTTTATCTTATCACGCAATATCATTATGTTATCATACATTATCATGTTATACTATTTCCTATTTTTTTTTTATTATCACTACATACCATTACAGTTTTCGCTTTGATAATTACCCATGTCCCCAAGGTTTCTGTACTTTTGACTTATTACCTCTTATTTGTTATTGTTTTTAACCATTTTATGATTATATTATGTATTTTATAATCAGTCTTTATATTTTTTATGTGTATATGTATACTATCTGATTATATTTGTGTATATCTGTTTAGTTGGCCTGAGCAGGATGCTAGTTCTGTGTTGAAACGTGTTGCTTTTTATTCTGTATAACCAAGTGGAATTAATAAATGACCACCTACTCTATCCAGCCGTACATGCCTACCATTCTATTGAGCAGAGCTCAGTATTAATCCCAGCATTTTTTATAGTTTTTCTTTCCTTCTACCTCACTGCACTACCGCTAACCTTTGGTTGAGTGGTCACTGGGATGAGCAGCAGCTCTACAATAGCTCACCACAATAGGAGAGCAATTACACCTCCTAACCATTGGGAGTACTTCTGCCAACACATCACAATTTGACGCGCCAGGATTGAAAACACTTTTTCATACCCAGAATTACTTACCATTACAGGTCCTGCAGGTTGCATGGCATCTTTGACAAGCTTTCTTTGCACGGTCCTCATAGTAGAATTCAGGACAGTCGCTATAACACTGTTTTTTATTTCTCATAAGGAAAAAATTGTTGTGACAGGAGAGACAATCAGAGGAGTCTGGGCCTTGACATTCACTGCAAGTCTTGTGACATTTTTCACATGAGGAAGTGGCGTTATAAGCAAAATATCTAAAAGCCAGACACAAAATGAGAACAAAGTATTCAGAGTGGCCATAAAATAAGATATTTGATTACAAACCCATCCCCTTTTGCTACGATATGCTGAAAACGGCAAATGGTGTACAGTACAGACCAAAAGTTTGGACACACCTTCTCATTCCAAGAGTTTTCTGTATTTTCATGACTATAAAAATTGTAGATTCGCACTGAAGGTATCAAAACTATGAATTAACACATGTGGAATTATATACTGAACAAAAAAGTGTGAAACAACTGAAAATATGTCTTATATTCTAGGTTCTTCAAAGTAGCCACCTTTTGCTTTGATTACTGCTTTGCACACTCTTGGCATTCTCTTGATGAGCTTCAAGAGGTAGTCACCTGAAATAGTTTTCACTTCACAGGTGTGCCCTGTCAGGTTTAATAAGTGGGATTTCTTGCCTTATAAATGGGGTTGGCACCATCAGTTGTGTTGTTCAGAAGTCAGGTGGATACACAGCTGATAGTCCTACTGAATGGAGTGTTAGAATTTGTATTATGGCAAGAAAAAAGCAGCTAAGTAAAGAAAAACAAGTGGCCATCATTACTTTAAGAAATAAAGGTCAGTCAGTCCGAAAAATTGGGAAAACTTTGAAAGTGTCCCCAAGTGCAGTGGCCAAAACCATCAAGCGCTACAAAGAAACTGGCTCACATGAGGACCGCCCCAAGAAAGGAAGACCAAGAGTCACCTCTGCTGCGGAGGATAAGTTCATCCGAGTCACCAGCCTCAGAAATCGCAGGTTAACAGCAGCTCAGATTAGAGACCAGGTCAATGCCACACAGAGTTCTAGCAGCAGACACATCTCTACAACAACTGTTAAGAGGAGACTGTGTGCAGCAGGCCTTCATGGTAAAATAGCTGCTAGGAAACCACTGCTAAGGACAGGCAACAAGCAGAAGAGACTTGTTTGGGCTATAGAACACAAGGAATGGACATTAGACCTGTGGAAATCTGTGCTTTGGTCTGATGAGTCCAAATTTGAGATCTTTGGTTCCAACCACAGTGTCTTTGTGCGACGCAGAAAAGGTGAACAAATGGACTCTACATGCCTGATTCCCACCGTGAAGCATGGAGTAGGAGGTGTGATGGTGTGGGGGTGCTTTGCTGGTGACACTGTTGGGGATTTATTCAAAATTGAAGGAATACTGAACTAGCATGCTTACCACAGCATCTTGCAGCGGCATGCTATTCCATCCGGTTTGCGTTTACTTGGACCATCATTTATTTTTCAACAGGACAATGACCCCAAACACACCTCCAGACTGTGTAAGGGCTATTTGACCAAGAAGGAGAGTGATGGGCTCCTACGCCAGATGACCTGGCCTCCACAGTCACCAGACCTGAACCCAATCGAGATGGTTTGGGGTGAGCTGGACCGCAGAGTGAAGGCAAAAGGGCCAACAAGTGCTAAGCATCTCTGGGAACTCCTTCAAGACTGTTGGAAGATGATTTCAGGTGACTAACTCTTGAAGCTCATCAATAGAATGCCAAGAGTGTGCAAAGCAGTAATCATAGCAAAAGGTGGCTACTTTGAAGAACCTAGAATATAAGACATATTTTCAGTTGTTTCACACTTTTTTGTTAAGTATATAATTCCACATGTGTTAATTCATAGTTTTGATGCTTTCAGTGTGAATCTACAATTATTATAGTCATGAAAATACAGAAAACTCTTGGAATGAGAAGGTGTGTCCAAACTTTTGGTCTGTACTGTATGTGTGAATGGTCTTATGTCAAAGTGTTTATGTGGACAGCAACCAAGATTTATGTGATATACAACAAAACACATAAAAAATTATTAAAAGATTATTTGGCCATAATACTCCACGAAAAAAATTAATGCCACTATCTCTGACACTCACTCTTTGACAAGGTTTGGAAACCCTGAATTGATAGGTCCAACATCCCAAGTCTGCCGTACTGTCTCCAGCTATGATTAGGTGATAGGATTGCTGTGACTATACTCCCTTTCCTAGGCAGGATCTACCTCCCACCCTACCCCTTGTTTCATGTACCATGGCACTATTCTTTCTCCCCCCTTCCCTCTTGTGTTTGTTACTGTTTTTTTCCTTTTTACTCTCCCTCCTTCCATTCTACAGGCAGAATTACTTTAGACTTGTATCTGTCTCCTTGCTTTGGATTTACTTTGCTCTGTATTTTTGCATTGTTCTTACGATTATTACCATGTCTGTACCTGTATTCTGTTACTGCTGTTATTCAATAAATACTTTTGTAATTTAAAGATTATTTGCCATTGGCAATACACAGATGATGTAATCCAGCAGTAATGCCTAATACAAATAACAAACATATCAAGATACATCTTCTGAGGTTACTTATTGGACATGTTAGAGGCCTACATACATGTCTATATTCAGGCTATTTAACCTTATACATTCCAGGCAAATGATGTCCCTGCATCAGCCTGTGCTGACTGTTCAGACCACAGATAGAAGGAGTTCTGCCGATCCAGATGCGATGTGTGGTGGAAGTAATCACTGCATAGCACTACTATGAGCAGTGTATGACATTAAAGGGGCATTGCTTGGTATTACTGGTTTGAGTAGAATTACTGATGAGTTAACTATCAGGGGCATAACAATCACAGGGCCCCATAGAAAATCTTGTATGGGGACCCACTCTATTATAACCACCTTCAGCAGCAAGCACATAACATGAAAAAGGTATGATTGTTTTGGTCTCCTTTCTCCTTTGTCATAGTACAGGAATAATACGCACAGTGATGTTACAGTACAAGGGTAATAAACACAGTAATGTCACAATATAGATAATAAATATAGTGATGTCACAGTACAGGGATAATTAACACAGTGATGTCACAGTACAGAAATAAAGTACACAGAGATGTGACAGTCAGCAGAGGGATAACATGCATAGTGAACTTATATCGGGGGATATCAGGGGGATACAATGATATAATACAGGGACTATGTACACTAAGTATACTATGACATCATAGCGCAGGGATAAAGCACACAAACAGGTCACTGTATACACTGTGAAATTACAGCAGAGGAAAAATTAGCATAAAGATACAACATGCATGGATTTTGATGCCTCAATACAGGAATAATGCAGTAATGTCATAATAAAGGAAAAAGGCAAAAACACATGCTCCATAGAAGGGATGAGCATGGCGCTCCAAATGAAACTTAGGATAGGACCATATTCAGTTTTTCACAACCCCTTCCATCGTCCATAGTCATAATTAACTGCACATTTGTTGTGGAATGTCACATATAATGTGAAAGTATTAGAAGAAATGAATGAGAAAAAAAGAGATCAAATTTATCTGAAAGAGGACCTTTCATGCCCTCATCAATGTGCGGTTTTATATACCGCTACAAAGCCAACAGTGCACTGAATTCAGCAAACTTTTGGCTTTCCTGGTGTGTGCCCGGGCTGTAGATATCGGCGTGGTTAATAAGAAATTGAGATAAGTTAAAAAACAATTATAGAGAAATTGTTCACAAAGCCCCCTACACAGTAACATTTTGTGAGAGTGTAAGATGGGGAAACAGTCCTCATGTTATGAATGTACCTGTTTCTGTAAATAAGTTTATTTTTTTTTTAAACTGACATTTGGTTGTTTGACCACAAGAGGCCACTGTTACCTCAGAAATGGGAAGGACTGTAATTCTGTAATTCCCTGGAGTAGTGACGTGGAGACCCTGTTCTGCAGAGGTGGAACAAGAAGGATGAGCAGAGTGTGTGTGGCAGCCATCTTAGGAGCGTCGTTTGAGCTTTTAGAAGAAGAAGGACTGAAGTGAGAGAAGGAGGATTCCTAAGAGATCAGAAATATAGCAAAATGGAGCTGAAACAGAGACTGTTCCAGGGTTTGTTCAGACAGCATCCTAAGTTGAAGATTGCTATCAAGGACCCGGCTGAGAAGTGGCCCTGTCAGTGAGACCGCATGTTTTCTGGATGAGCTCCACTTCCAGCTGTTCCAGACAAAGGCTAAAGGTACACAACAAACCTGGATCAGTAAGAGAAGTAATAGTGCACGCACCGCATTACATTTTTGGCGCCAAATTGCTTGGGACTGAGTAAGGGCCTGTAGTTAGACTAGTTAGGCATACTCATCTTCACAGGCCACACTACTGGTGAATTAGCTACCTATTCGGTAGTAAGGACTCTATTAAGTTGTAACTCTCAGAGAGGAGCTTCTGAGGAAGTCTAGAAGCGACATTTTATGCATTGTCACTTTGGCTTGCAAGCTGACCTACTATTATATTTACTTGGTTGTACTTTGTTTGGAGGGAATAGGGGTATGTTGATAAGTTTGTAAGCTCTTGTGTTATACCGCCAGTGCCCCTATCACACTCACTGAATTGTTCCTGTGACTAGGGTGATAAAAAGGTAACAAGCAGCTGGTTAATTGCAGTCTGCAGATAGGTAAAAGCTTGGAGTATATTGGAGGCACACATTGGAGGGCACCGCGCTGTACAACACCAGGGCCTCAGCTTACTGGCTGAGTGTATGTAAATATCTGGGAGTGTTCTTTTTGGTAAAGGGGTGTTACTACACTAAGTAAAATCTTGTTTTTACTAAATAGATTTGGAGTCGCTTCCTTTGTTCGTGACTTCACTGTATCCTGGGGAGCCCACCCCGGTACATGGCTTACAAGAGGCAGGAACAGCTCTAAATACAGAAGCAGGGAAAAGTGTGAAAAAATGCAGGATTTCACAGAAGGGAGCCAAAATTTGTTAAAAAAGTATATTACAAAATGTATTAATGACGCAAAAGCTTCCAGAAAATCAAAAGTTGTTCAAAAGTTTAGTTATGCTTTAACATATTTAAGGGAGTGGAAAGTGGAGTAACTAATGCCAATTTTGTACAGGACACACGCACACAGACACTGATATTGTATGGTTGCTCATTCGGTTTTTTAATCAGCTCAGTGATGACAGTCTGTTGTCTGTTGCCAATGTATATGACCATGAATGCAGAAAATTTCTATGGACTGAGACTTGCCCGAAAATTCAGCCATGATTTCTTAATTGTGGCCGAGTTATCAGGCACGGTCAGTGTATTTAAGAGAAGACAATCTGTCCACAATAAGGAAATCATGGCTGGATTTCAGAGTATAGAAAGTTCCTGCATTGGTCATATCCACTGGCAACTGATCAAGACAACACATTGTCACCACTAGGATGGTTAGAGGAAATCTTTAAAACTCATTATTTATATTATTTAAGTTTTAATTGTCTATAAATATTAATATGGGAATACCCCTTTAATACAAGTTTTCCTAATATTGTTTGCCAACAAAGTGCAATGTAATGGGCAGGTAAACCAGTAAAATACACAACTAGCAATGGATTGTTTACAGCCAAAGTACAGTTTTATGTTAGGATGACGTGCTTTGGAAGGATGCTTCAATTAAATCGTATATGCTATTCCAGAAGAACTGAGCACACAGGAGATATGAGTCATAAAGCTGCGAAAGGCATTTCAGAGACATCATGAGGATGTTTTGTAATACTTCCAAGAATTTGTTTTCTCTCCGAACACAGGGTCACCTTGTACTAAAAATGCAGAAATAATTCCAGGTCCAATTTATCAAAATCACAAATGTGAAGTTTTAAAGGCAAGTAAAAGTTGTAGATAAGTAAATCAGTAGGTTAGCAATGTCTGATTTCTACTTAAATTGTGAATGAACGGGGTTGGCCAAGTCCCAAATAACTTTCACAAATGCCATGCATTAAGATGTGATGGCATGATAATGTGTAATCTTATTTCAGGGTTTACTGTGAAGCTTTCCCCAAGCCCCTGGTAGTCTTGTCAACATATTGTCATGTCCACAGAGATCTAAGATTGCCGCAATGCCATCCACTACTGCACCGGTGATGAAAGTATCCAGTGAAGATGCAGCATGGATCCAAAATGTTACAGTATGTCTATAGCTATTGTGTCTGTAATGAACATTTTCAGCGGAGACATGCTAGAAAAGGCAGTTTCTCCTTTTTGGGTCCCTGTGGGCATTCTGTATCTGTGCGTGTTTCAGCAATATATTTTTAAATGGCTACCATGGGCACAGGGAGAGACTTCACAGTAAGTCCTCATGCATAGCGTATTTCAGTCTATTATATGCAACTACAGGTCCGCAATTGCTGATAATATACGGGCATATTCTTGGCCCCACATACACATCCGTAGGTTTTGAAGCTATGTGGGCCATAGCCAAGATTCACAAAATATGGAATAGGTCCCGTACTTGTCCATTATTACGGCTCTGCCCATTCATTATGGATCAGTGAAAATCACAGAAGCCACACGGATACCAATCTGTGTGCCATCCATTACGTTTTCACTGATCCATACACTGCACATTCGTGTGCATGGGGCCTAAGTGCTGAGGTAAGCCTTGATATGGGATTACAGCTTGTCAGGCCATTACATGTTAATGTATAGTATTTGTGAAAATTGTTTGGAGACGTGAGTAACCACTTTAAGATGAATTAAAATTCAGAGAATTGATTCCACTAAACTCTCCGAAAAAATACTGATGTGGATTTTATAACATAGGTCCATGCACACATATAGTAAATGTTAAAGGGGTTTTCCGGGCAAAAAAAATCTTTTTTTTTTTAAAAAAAAGGTATGCTATTAATGGTTTAATAAGTACACCCAAATACCTTTAGCAGTGTTTTGAATGATTTCTGGGTTTCTCTGGGAGCGCCTGGCATCTTACATGGTGTAGCTTCCTGCTGCCTTAGCTAATACAATGTATTCTGGTAGTTGTAGGCTCTCACACTATTTCCCTCTCACTCCTCCCTCTCCCTCTCGAACACCCTGTCCCTGTCTCCCTAGCTATCCCACCCACTACTAGCCCTTCCCAACTAACTCAGCCCACCCTCCTAGCCCATTATACTTACCTGTCTTCTTCCTGTCCAGACTTCCTTCTGCGGGGAGCGGCTCCTCCTCTTCTTTGACTCTGCCAGCGCCTGCGCAGCAGTCCCGGCACTGTGCTGTAGCCTTCACTCCATCTCTACTGTGCATGCATGGGAGGCTCCTTTAGGCTCCCACGCTTGCGCAATAGAGATGGAGTGTTGGCTACAGCGCAAAGTCAGGACTTCGGATCTTTTGCGCACTCGCGGGCAGACATCACAGAAGGAGGAGGAGCCGTTCCCCGCAGAAGGAAGTCTGGAAGGAAGAAACGTAAGTATAGGGGGGAGGAGAATTGGTGACATTCCGTTTCCAGAAACGGGGAAACGGATTGTCACCGGATAATCAGAAAATATGTGTAACTATTCATTTTTGTTGAATTGTGCAATTTAGAAAGTAAGCGGGGGGAGGGTGTTTAGATTAGTGTAGGAATTTCTATATATCCCGGAAACCCCTTTAATAACCCATTTTGGAGGTATGGGTGATAATTCCATATTTTTTAAAACTTTCTTTAAATATTGTTTTTTGTTCCAAAAAAGGACCAAAATTTACCAGCAACAAAAAGTATATTGTGTCAGGAGAAAATCTAATCATTATAAAGTTATTCTGATATGTTATATTTGAAAAATAGGGTGTTGAACCTTAAGGCCCAAACTAAGATGTGTCACTTAAGAAGTGACTGTGAAATTGACTGCTGCAGCCTCTTCACTTCTTACCAAGTGCAGCACCCTTTATTTATAGTCCCAAAAAAACGCTTTAAAGCTCAATCTAGAATACTTCTTTAGGCTGAGACCCCACGTTGTGGAAACGCAGCGTTTCTGTTGCAAATTTTGCTGCATTTTTTTTTTAGCCAAAGTCAAGAATGTCTACAAAAGAAATGGGAAAAATATAGGAAGTATTTCTACTTCTACTTTCTACTCAATCTACTCCTGGCTTTGGCTCAAAAAACCTCAGCAAAAACTGCAACTAAAAAAGCTGCGTTTACGCAACGTGGGGCCTTAGACTTAAGGAGTTGCAAGGGTTGTCTCATCACAGACATCTCCTGCAATTAGCTTTAATATTTGAAAATGTTAAAGGGTTTTTCCAGTTATTTCACGTTACCCCCTTACTGTTCATCTTGCATCAGCTTTCTCCGTCGGCCATTTTTCTGAAGTACACTGGTGTAAGAAACTAAACAAAAATGGCAGACGGAGCATGCTCAGTCGGCTCTGCCTGAACTCAAAGTGGCTCCAGCGGCCATTTTTGTTTAGTTTCTTACACCAGTGTACTCCAGAAAAATGACGGAGCAAGAAGCAGATGCAAGATGAACAGAAGAAGATGCAGGGGGCGTGAAAAAGCAGCGCTGGAGGCAGGTTGTGACAATGATGCAGGGGTGCTCGGAGCACAGGGGGAACGCCCCCGGTGCTCCCTGAGCTTAATTTACATATGAGAATAAAATGTTTTTTTGGACAAACGGCGGCGAGGAGAAGAAAAGTAAAGGTAGGAGTAGAATAGCCTTTATAAAGGCTATTCCAACATTGCTCCAGATAAAAACATGTTTCCCCAATGATAGACTCCCTTTAATGTGTGTGCGTAGCTTTTCATTTTACAACAGACTTTATTTACTGTAACTGGAATTCCCCTTCAAGAAGTATATACAGTGGGGAAAAAAAAGTATTTAGTCAGCCACCAATTGTGCAAGTTCTCCCACTTAAAAAGATGAGAGAGGCCTGTAATTGTCATCATAGGTAGACCTCAACTATGAGAGACAAAATGAGAAGACAAATCCAGAAAATCACATTGTCTGATTTTTTTTAAGAATTTATTTGCAAATTATGGTGGAAAATAAGTATTTGGTCAATAACAAAATTTCATCTCAATACTTTGTTATATATCCTTTGTTGGCAATGACAGAGGTCAAATGTTTTCTGTAAGTCTTCACAAGGTTGGCACACACTGTTGCTGGTATGTTGGCCCATTCCTTCATGCAGATCTCCTCTAGAGCAGTGATGTTTTGGGGCTGTCGCTGGGCAACACGGACTTTCAACTCCCTCCAAAGGTTTTCTATGGGGTTGAGATCTGGAGACTGGCTAGGCCACTCCAGGACCTTGAAATGCTTCTTACAAAGCCACTCCTTCGTTGCCCTGGCGGTGTGCTTGGGATCATTGTCATGCTGAAAGACCCAGCCACGTTTCAACTTCAATGTCCTTGCTGATGGAAGGAGGTTTGCACTCAAAATCTCACAATACATGGCCCCATTCATTCTTTCATGTACACAGATCAGTCGTCCTGGTCCCTTTGCAGAGAAACAGCCCCAAAGCATGATATTGCCACCCCATGCTTCACAGTAGGTATGGTGTTCTTTGGATGCAACTCAGCATTCACTCTCCTCCAAACACGACGAGTTGTGTTTCTACCAAACAGTTCTAATTTGGTTTTATCTGACCATATGACATTCTCCCAATACTCTTCTGGAACATCCAAATGCTATCTGGCAAACTTCAGACAGGCCCAGATATGTACTGGTTTAAGCAGGGGGACATGTCTGGCACTGCAGGATCTGAGTCCCTGGCGGCGTAGTGTGTTACTGACAGTAGCCTTTGTTACCTTAGTCCCAGCTTTCTGCAGGTCATTCACTAGGTCCCCCCGTGTGGTTCTGGGATTTTTGCTCACCGTTCTGGTGGAAGAGGGGGGCGGCTGCCTCGGGCCCACTGACTCTCTGAGGCCCACTCCGGGGCCGCCATTATTACATCCTTTATTTCTAACTAGATCGGTGTCTGCAGACACCGATCTAGTTAAAACGCTTCCTGCAACTTAACAGTATTGTAAACCGCAAGTCAATACAGGCCTGCAGTTTACAAGACGCTGAGACCACAGATGGATGTCTGTTCCTCAGCACGGGTGGCGCGATGATGTCACAACATCGCGCCACCTGTGCTCAGACATGGACGTCCTGTGCGTGGACAGGGAGGAAGCGGCAGCTCCATTCATCAGCATCGCAGGTAGGGGAGTATGACTTTTTTTTTTTTTTTTTTTTTTGTGGGTATATTAATAGCATAGCTCCCAGTGGGGGAGTCATGATTTTACACAGCTGTCCTGCGGTCCCGCATAGCTTACAGTTTGTCCCGCTATGCCCCTGAAGTGTTTTGCTGTTAAACTTTATTAGGGTAGTGTAAAGGATAGATGCTAAATCCTAGTGGGTAAAGAACCTTAGATGACGTCATGAACCATGTGATCAGACTCTTGTGTGGGCAGAGCTATTCTGGATACTGCAGGACAGACTGTGATGTTATACAGAAAGCTGGGAACAGAGAGTGATCGAAGAGAAAGAGACACAGCATGTGTGAGCAAGAGGGGGGAACTGGGGGCAGATGTAGGGGGCCAGTTAAACTGAAGGCAGAGAAAGGGGGACATTAAGCTGGTGGTAGATGGAGGGGGCAATTAAACTGGGGGCTGATGAAGGGGGCATTAAGCTGGTGACAGTTGAAGGGGGACATTAAGATGGTGGCAGATAAAGGGGAACATTAATCTGGGGGAGCAGATGGAGGGGGACATTAAACTGGGGGCAACTAGAGGAGGACATTAAACCGTGGGGGGTAGCTGGAGGGGGACATGTCTGCCTCTAGTTGCCCCCAGTTTAATGTCACCTTCCAACTGTCCCATAGTTTAATGTCACCTTCCAACTTTCCCATAGTTTAATGTCACCCTACAGCTGCCCCAGTTTAATGTCCCCCTCTAGTTTCTGCCAGTTTAAACTGGGGCACGATTAGAGGGACTTAATACTGTGGGGCAATTGGAGGAGAACATTATAATGTGGTGGCATATAATGTTAGGGTTACTGTAGGAGCATTATACAGTACTGTGTGGGGGCCCATGGAAAAATAGATGAGAATGGGTGGAGTCAACATAGAAGTGGTTGGAGCTAAATTTGCCGCGGTGCACATAGCACGCCGTATATTTTGTCCCTCTTTCTGTCCTTTGAAAGTTGGAAGGTATGTAATAGTATAAGGGGTGGTTAGGAGGGGGAAATATAACTATAAAGGAAGGATTCATTAGGGGGCATTATGACAATGGGGGGTTCATTTATATAAGGGTTATTGGGGGGCATTATGAATACAAGGTGGGAGGTTATTTATATTAGGGTGCATCATTTATATTAGGAGGCATTATGAACATAAGGGGTGGTCATTGATATAAGGGGTCATTAGAGGTGAAGTATTTATGTCAGGGGGAATCAGGGGCATAATATGAGTTGCGCTTGGGCTTTATTAAGACTAAGGCCCCACGTAGCGGGCTCCAGCAAAAAAAGCGCTACAGGAAAAGCCATGGCGGTAACATTGTGGTTTTTCCCGCAGCGCTTTTCACAGAAGGTCCGCAGAGGATTCCGCTGTGGACTTTCTGTTTTTAATACACCTATACAGAAACTGCCAGCGTTTCCATAGGTATAATTGACATGCTGCAATTTCCAAAACCGCAACGGTTTTGGAAATTGCAGTGCATTTGCTGCACATATTTTTCCGCAATGTGTGGATGGGATTTGCTAAAATGCCATGTTTTTTTTTTCTGTGGGTTTTTGCCACATGGGGCCTCCATCCCATCCACACTTTGCAGTAAAATATGCGCAGCGGATAAGCTGCGATTTCCAAAACAGTCACAGTTTTAGAAATCACAGCATGTCAGTTATACCTACGGAAATGCCAGCAATTTCCCTATAGATATAATTGAAGCAGAAAGTCCACAGAGGAAACCTCTGCGAACTTTCTGTACAAAGTGCTGCAGGAAAAACTGCGATCAATAAGAGGATGTTTGTGTTGCAAACTTTACAGAGACTGGAAGAAGTGGTCATGGCCATCCAGATGAAAGAGATGGGGAATGTGAATGATTAGTCAGAGACGTCACCGGTAAGTCACTAAATGTTAATGCCCTGTATTTACCTAAATTGTCTGCAGAGCCCTGTGTAGAGCCGCTATATACCACTATACGCTCACCGTATGCTGATAGTATCGGTATGCGAACATGTCCAAGTTGGGGGCCCACTTGGACATGTTCGTCCCCCTGTGCTGAACCCCTAGCTACGCCTCTGGTGGAGCCCCTGATCGAGGGAGATTATCAGGGGTCTTGTATGTCATCCATTTTCTAATTATTGCTCCCAAAGTTGATTTCTTCACACCAAGCTGCTTGCCTATTGCAG
This sequence comes from Leptodactylus fallax, assembly GCA_947044405.1. Lineage (NCBI taxonomy): Eukaryota > Metazoa > Chordata > Amphibia > Anura > Leptodactylidae > Leptodactylus > Leptodactylus fallax. Next base: position 6,193,136 of record CAMRHE010000023.1, on the reverse strand, counting down.
ATTCAGTCTTCCCAGCCTGGAGCAGGTCTACAATTTTGTTTCTGGTGTTCTTCCACAGCTCTTTGGTCTTCACCATAGTGGAGTTTGGAGTGTGACTGTTTGAGGTTGTGGACAGGTGTCTTTTATACTGATAACAATGTCAAACAGGTGCCATTACTACAGGTAATGAGTGGAGGACAGAGGAGCCTCTTAAAGAAGAAGTTACAGGTCTGTGAGAGCCAGAAATCTTGCTTGTTTGTAGGTGACCAAATACTTATTTTCCACCATAATTTGCAAATAAATTCTTAAAAAATCATACAATGTGATTTTCTAGATATGTTTTCTCATTTTGTCTCTCATAGTTGAGATCTACCTATGATAACAATTACAGGCCTCTCTCATCTTTTTAATTGGGAGAACTTGCACAATTGGTGGCTGACTAAATACTTTTTTTCCCCACTGTAGTTAAATTGTATTATCAGCTGCTTTTACATTAGATTTGTTCTAGAATGTGGGGCACCTTTCATCCTTATACCTGAAAAACCAGTTCACTACGCTTCACAGCATGTATATCACTATGTCTGCATTCATTAACATTGTTTGTTAGATTGAAAAGTGAAATTAAGCAAAGCATTACATAATGGATAACTATAGTTACTGGATAACTATATGGTTAAAAAAAAATCTACAAGTAAAATAGTGACTATACAGTGCCTTGCGAAAGTATTCGGCCCCCTTGAACTTTTCAACCTTTTGCCACATTTCAGGCTTCAAACATAAGGATATAAAATTTTAATTTTTTGGTGAAGAATCAACAAGTGGGACACAATCGTGAAGTGGAACGAAATTTATTGGATATTTTAAACTTTTGCAAAAAAATAAAAAACTGAAAAGTGGGGCGTGCCAAATTATTCGGCCCCCTAAGGTAATACTTTGTAGCGCCACCTTTTGCTGCGATTACAGCTGCAAGTCGCTTGGGGTATGTCTCTATTAGTTTTGCACATCGAGAGACTGAAATTCTCGCCCATTCTTTCTTGGAAAACAGCTCGAGCTCAGTGAGTTTGGATGGAGAGCGTTTGTGAACAGCAGTTTTCAGCTCTTTCCACAGATTCTCGATTGGATTCAGGTCTGGCCTTTGACTTGGCCATTCTAACACTTGGATACGTTTATTTGTGAACCATTCCATTGTAGATTTTGCTTTATGTTTGGGATCATTGTCGTGTTGGAAGATAAATCTCTGTCCCAGTCTCAGGTCTTTTGCAGACTCCAACAGGTTTTCTTCCAGAATGGTCCTGTATTTGGCTCCATCCATCTTCCCATCAATTTTAACCATCTCCCCTGTCCCTGCTAAAGAAAAGCAGGCCCAAACCATGATGCTGCCACCACCATGTTTGACAGTGGGGATGGTGTGTTCAGGGTGATGAGCTGTGTTGCTTTTACGACAAACTTATCGTTTTGCATTGTGGCCAAAAAGTTCTATTTTGGTTTCATCTGACCAGAGCACCTTCTTCCACATGTTTGTGTCTCCCAGGTGGCTTGTGGCAAACTTTAACCGAGACTTTTTATGGATATCCTTGAGAAATGGCTTTCTTCTTGCCACTCTTCCATAAAGGCCAGATTTGTGCAGTATACGACTGATTGTTGTCCTATGGACAGACTCTCCCACCTCAACTGTAGATCTCTGCAGTTCATCCAGCGTGATCATGGGCCTCTTGGCTGCATCTCTGATCAGTCTTCTCCTTGTTTGAGATGAAAGTTTAGAGGGACGGCATGGTCTTGGTAGATTTGCAGTGGACTGATACTCCTTCCATTTCAATATGATCGCTTGCACAGTGCTCCTTGGGATGTTTAAAGTTTGGGAAATCTTTTTGTATCCAAATCCGGCTTTAAACTTCTCCACAACACAGTATCACGGACCTGCCTGCTGTGTTCCTTGGTCTTCATGATGCTCTCTGCTCTTTAAACAGAATCCTGAGACTATCACAGAGCAGGTGCATTTATACGGAGACTTGATTACACACAGGTGGATTATATTTATCATCATCAGTCATTTAGGACAACATTGGATCATTCAGAGATCCTCACTAAACTTCTGGAGTGAGTTTGCTGCACTGAAAGTAAAGGGGCCGAATAATATTGCACGCCCCACTTTTCAGTTTTTTATTTTTTACAAAAGTTTAAAATAACCAGTAAATTTCGTTCCACTTCACAATTGTGTCCCACTTGTTGTTGATTCTTCACCAAAAAATTAAAATTTTATATCCTTATGTTTGAAGCCTGAAATGTGACAAAAGGTTGAAAAGTTCAAGGGGGCCGAATACTTTCGCAAGGCACTGTAAGACCAATTTAAAAAATGATTTTCAATACAGAAATGTTGGCCTACTGAAAAGGATGTACAGTATATGTACTTAATACTTGGCCAGGCTCCTTTTGCATGAATTACTGTATCAATGCGGTGTGGCATGGAGGTGATCACTTGTGGCACTGGTGAGGTGTTATGGAAGCCCGGGTTGCTTTGATAGTGGCCTTCAGCTTGTCAACATTGTTAGGTCGGGTGTCACTCATATTCCTCTTGACAATTTTCTATGGATTAAGTTCAGGGGAGTTTGCTGTTCAGTGATACCGTGGTTATTAAACCAGGGATTGGTACTTTTGTCAGTGTGGGCAGGTGCCAAACTGTGCTAGAAAATGAAATCAGCATTTCCATAAAGCTTGCCAACAGAGGGAAGCACGAAGTGTTCTGGAATTTTCTAGTAGATGGCTGACCTGTCTTCAAACTTGATATAACACATAGGACCAACACCAGCAGATGACATGGCTCCCCAAACCATCATTGACTGTGGAAACTTCACACTGGTCCCCGAGCAACTTAGATTGTGTGCTTCTCCACTCTTCCTCCACAGTCTGGGACTTTTATTTCCAAATGAAACACAAAATTTACTTTTATCTGAAAACAGGACTATGAACCACTGAAAAACAATCCAGTACTTTCCTGGATGTCCTGCATATGTTAGTGTGGTAGCTCTTGAAGGACTGACTCCAGTCGCAATCCACTGCTTGTGAATCTCCCCCAAATTCTATAATGGCCTTTTCTTGACAATCCTTTTAAAGCTGCAGTTATCCCTCTTTTCTACTACACTTTTTCCATTAATATATATGGATACAGTGAACAGCCAGGTTCTGGTCTTTTGGACAACTGTCAAGTCAGCAGTCTTCCCCATGATTATGTAGACTACTGAACAGGACTGAGGGACCATGTAAAGGCTTAGAAAACCTTGGCAGGTGTTTTGAGTTCATTTGCTGGTTAGAGTGTGACACGATGAGTCTACAATATTCAACTTTTTCGCAATATTCTTATTTTCTGAGACATAAGCCATATAAACATTAGTGAACAGTAACTGTCAACATTCAAAGAAATAAATGCCTGAAATAGATCATTCTGTGTTATGAATCTATAAAGGATGAGTTTTTACTTTTTGAATTGAATTACTGAAATAAATTAACTTTTCAAAGATATTCTACTTTATTTAGATACAACTGTACTAGTGGCCACTTTCCCTGACAAATTGTAGGGGACATCACCAGCCCTTCTAACAATGCAAGACTGCTAAGCTAAAAGCTGACAGCTCCCTCCATTTTGTAGTGGCCATTCCTGATTATTGCAGCTCTCATTCAATCTGAAACTTCTAAACTGAAAATGAAATACCACGTAAGACAAATGCTAGCTATATCTACTTACAGTGAGCCATTTAAAAAACAAATACCACTAGTATTCCTTTTGAAATATAGAATATACACTACCGTTCAAAAGTTTAGGGTCACTTAGAAATTTTCTTATTTTTGAAACAAAAGCACAGTTTTTTCAATGAAGATAACATTAAGTGAATCAGAAATACACTCTATACATTGTTAAGGTGGTAAATGACTATTCTGGCTGCAAACGTCTGGTTTTTAATGCAATATCTACATAGGTGTATAGAGGCCCATTTCCAACAACCATCACTCCAGTGTTCTAATGGTACATTGTGTTTGCTAAGTGTGTAAGAAGGCTAATGGATGTTTAGAAAACCCTTGTGCAAGTATGTTAGCACAGCTGAAAACAGTTTTGCTGGTTAGAGAAGCTATAAAACGGACCTTCCTTTGAGCTACTTGAGAATCTGGAGCATTACATTTGTTGGTTCGATTAAACTCTCAAAATGGCCAGAAAAAGAGAACTTTCATGTGAAACTCAACAGTCTATTTTTGTTCTTAGAAATGAAGGCTATTCCATGAAACTGAAGATTTCCTACAACGGTGTGTACTACTCCCTTCAGAGGACAGCACAAACAGGCTCTAACCAGAGTAGAAAGAGAAGTGGGAGGCCCCGATGCACAACTGAGCAACAAGACAAGTACATTAGAGTCTCTAGTTTGAGAAATCGACGCCTCACAGGTCCTCAAAACTGGCAGCTTCATTAAATAGTACCCGCAAAACGCGAGTATCAACGTCTACAGTGAAGAGGTGACTCAGGGATGCTGGCCTTCAGGGCAGAGTGGCCAAGAAAAAGCCAGACTGGCTAATAAAAGGAAAAGATTAATATGGACAAAAGAACACAGACATTGGACAGAGGTAGATTGGAAAAAAGTGTTATGGACAGACGAATCGAAGTTTGAGGTGTTTGGATCACACAGAAAAACATTTGTGAGATGCAGAACAACTGAAAAGATGCTGGAAGAGTGCCTGACGCCATCTGTCAAGCATGGTGGAGGTAATGTGATGGTCTGGGGTTGCTTTGGTGCTGGTAAAGTGGGAGATTTGTACAAGGTAAAAGGGATTTTGAATAAGGAAGGCTATGACTCCATTTTGCAACGCCATGCCATACCCTGTGGACAGCGCTTGATTGGAGCCAATTTCATCCTACAACAGGACAATGACCCAAAGCACACCTCCAAATTATGCAAGAACTATTTAGGGAAGAAGCAGGCAGCTGGTATTCTATCTGTAATGGAGTGGCCAGCGCAGTCACCAGATCTCAACCCCATTGAGCTGTTGTGGGAGCAGCTTGACCGTATGGTATGCAAAAAGGGTCCATCAAGCCAATCCAACTTGTGGGAGGGGCTTCTGGAATCATGGGGTGAAATTTCTCCAGATTACCTCAGCAAATTAACAGCTAGAATGCCAAAGGTCTGCAATGCTGTAATTGCTGCAAATGGAGTATTCTTTGACGAAAGCACAGTTTGAAGGAGAAAATTATTATTTCAAATAAAAATAATTATTTCTAACCTTGTCAATGTCTTGACTATATTTTCTATTCATTTTGCAACTCATTTGATAAATAAAAGTGTGAGTTTTCATGGAAAACACAAAATTGTCTGGGTGACCCCAAACTTTTGAACGGTAGTGTATATGATTTAGACAGTAGGTCACAGATATGTCCGATAACACAGTATTTTATGGAGAGGGGAGGGGAAGACGTGAAATGAGAAAAACACACAGGAACAACAGTAAACTTTGTATTCACCTCATGACAGGTCAGTAGTTCTCGATAATGTTTTATATTATCCTGCTGCTGAGTGAGAAAAAATTATGGAGCAGAGTCTTCTCTACTTTCGGTGGGGAATGTATGAGAGTCAGGGGCATAGCTTTAGAGGGTGCAGCTATAGAAATTGCAACTGGGCCCTGGTGTCTCGGGTAGCCCGAAGGCCTTTCTAGACACCAGTATTATAGATAGCACATAGTAAGTGGAGCTCCATTACATATTTTGTACTGGGGCCCATCAGCTTCAAGTTATGCCTCTGATGGGAGGCATCATTGCAGTTAATTTCCACCCACCAAACAACTGAATTTGCACAGCATGCAGAGAGGAAAACTGCTAAAAATGCATAAAAAATAGACATAATGATGGGAATTTACCACTTTAACTATGCCAGAAAACTGGCATACATGTGGCACATCTTTGACACACATCCATGTTTGCAGCAAAGATGAGCCACTGTTCTTTTTAAGAAAATGAGCAGAGCAGGGTGTGGATCAATGCAGATTGTGAATACCTCAGCTTCTCATATTTACTATAACTCACGCCAGAAAACTGGCATCATTTACACCTGAAATCTACACCAGTCCTTGACTGATTTCACAGAACCTCCTATGCTGTGACAGAAATATTAAGAAGCTGGAGACCCTTAATAATTATGGAACATCTTGTGCAGCAGGGGATGGATTAAGATTGGAGTAGGAAACAACATACTTAAAGGGTACCTGAGTTTTCAAGAAAAGTTGAAATATGTGCAGATGCAGCATCCCCAATGGACACTGCTTATACTGTCTTTTATTTTGTGCACCTCTGGTTGTATATATGTATGTTGTATGTTTGTTTCTTCCCTTTTTGTTTCACCCTTATGGTTTATCCTAACTGTTGGCTACCCCTTCATCTGTTCAGGCTTAGTATAGCCCTGGCCAATCACAGGCCACTGGTTGGGGCTTGGAGACCCTAGGTCTCCAGAGAGCCATTAGAGCCTCACTTGTACTACAGTGTGTGGTGGCACTGACCACTCTGGTTCTGGCATGCCCTCAACCATCCCTAAGAGAGAGGAAAACCTGGCCCAAGACTAACACCCTGAGACAGGGAAGAATTATCTGCCATCTCACAAGAGATGATAGGAGTCATGCTTCCTAAGAAGCTACATACCGGGACCCATTTGTCAGTCAGGTATTTGGGCCCCTGGGACTTTCTTGTATTCAGCCCCCAGATCCTAATGCTTTATTACTTTTTTTGGAGTGGGGTAAAGGCACCCCAACATCATCACAGTCTGGGCATCCCTCATCTCACGCCTCGGTGTAGCCAACAAGTTGGAGACTACTACTCCCATCCGGAAGCTGCATAAGTTGAGAGTTACTTTGTTCTCAGAGTAAAGTTCATTTTGGTTAAAATGTACCACTGCTTCATGTGTCGTTCCTGCATTTACCATCAGGGCCCTTCCCAGTGGGAACAACTACCACCACCATCCGGTACCACGCAAGCCTGCTTGTCAGTGTCCAGCCTGGGAGGTCGGCTGGAGGAGTTTGGTTGAGTGTACTTGGCCTACCCTGTGACATCACCACTGTCACTACTACTCCCATCGTTCCCTCCATTGGGTTGCGGCACAGGGTCTTGCTGGGCAGTCTGTTGTATGGCTGTATAAACCTTCATACCTTATGTCCTTTCAGTTTTTCTGCTGCTAATATCCTCATTATGGCTGCAGCACAGTTTACATTACGCTCTCAGACGGGGGAGTGTACAATAAGGAGCAGTTTGCTCCCTCCCCTATCCATTATTGATACTGTTCTGCTATACTGCCAGGAGTAACTGTACAATAGCAAACAAATAGCTGAGAAAAGCCTAAGTGACCATAATATAGGAGATCCAGGAACACTGCTTTGTAAATACAGGGTAAATATATGCAGGCAAGCAGGTAAAACTCAGGAAAAAGAAACAATCTATGAGCACAGTCAGTAAAACGCTTGCTGTCTGTGAATAATATCCCATCTGTACTCACACAAGCAGCCAGAAGTAGACACAAGTACATAGAATACTTTTTTCTTACATTGTAAGCTGTGAGATTTTCAGAATTTGTGGTCCTTGGCACAAAGCAATAGTTTGCAGATGCGTGTGTGGAGACTGATGTGAATCTACCCCTCCCATCTACATTCACTCTGTGAAGAGCAAAAAGAACCACCCCTCCACTCACTGTGATTGTGCCTTGCTTAGCTAATGTAACTATGGAGGAACCTTGCCTAACAACAGGGAGTGAACTGTAAATTAGCTAGAAGGGAGACACCTAGTGGCAGGAACTAGGTCCAGAATCACATTCTCTATGAAATCAGAGTAAGCTGTCTGAAAAGTTAGTGACCATTTAATAAATTCCACCCAATGTTATTCCTCATGTATACACACTGTACTATTAATTTATGCTAAGTTTATTTAAAGGATAGATATGTTTAAGGTATCTTAGTGTATTTATCCATGCATTATCATTGTCCTCAGCTATGTCTTGATTTCTTACCCTGTTATACAGTGTTGCACACATCTGTGACCCTGTGCATATAATCCCTCTTGACAAGTCAGGCAGTCTGTGCTATGCCTCTCCGTGCAAGTCTTACAACTTCTATGGCAGGGGATACAGCGCTTTCCATCATCTTCTGCATAATATCCATCAGGACAGGTGTCCACACAGGTGGCATCTGAGGAATCAGAAAAAATGCAAACATCAGGGACGACTAAAAATGTTTGCTAGCATATGTAATCCCATCGAGCTTTGATCATGAGGGAATTAATATAACCCACTGTCAGTCTTTTACATTACTTTCCAAATGTTAATATATTGGCAGACAAAGAAACAGCTCACCAGTCCTGCCATATACTCCAAACCTGGGCACATGAACCGCTTTTGGCTTTGCATATAATCACAATGCAAGGATAAAAAAATTCGTTGAGCATGATGTGGACTATAAGTAACTTCTTTACTAAGGCATGTTAAAATCCAAAGTGAAAGAGCAGTTGTAGGTAAAAGTCCACCACTTTCATGTTAAGAGAAGGCCCTAGACACTTGGGAATAGGGACTACATGACTGGGGGGAGGATTAAGGAACGAAGGGTTTAAGCAGTAGGAGAGTTTGAGCGGGAAAAATGGGGGTGGGATATTAGGTGTTAAAAGGTGTTGCTGGGGTGAGCTAAGGGTCAGTCAGGCAGTGGCAGAGTCGGGAAGTGGCCTGCCCGCCCACCCTACTTTTGTAATGGTTCATGGGTATGTTTGGCTGGGGGTTGGTGGGGTTAGAGGCCTATCAGGCACTGTTGTAGGGCCTCATCGGTGGTATGGGGATCCTGGTGTGGAATGTGTAAGCCTGGGAAGTCCCCTAGTTGGGCTTAGGTCCCTTTGGGGGGGTCAGGCTTGTGGTCTTACAGATTGTTAAAGGTCTGCCCGAGGTGGGGGTTTTGCGCCTGGGCGGATTAGTGGTGGTGCCTATCCCCGTGGTGGGGTGTGTTGTGATATAAGCACTTTTAAATGGTGTTAATTTTGTATACAGTTGTTACGGTTAAGTATTGGTTTGTATTTATACACCGCCCGTTTTATGGCGGTGTTATTTATATGTTATTTATATGTTTAGGTATTTATATATATGTTTTAATAAATCGGCCTGAACAGGCCAATTTTAAATCCAAGAGGTGGTCCGAGTCTTTATTGGGGAAGAAGTGGGGTAGGACAGGATGTGTACCGGGCTGTGGTAAGTCAGCCGGAGTGAGGATATATTCCTCCTCCCCGAGTCATGCTAATGCTCAAAACACATAAGCGGTGTACTTTTATCTGCAACAGTTCGGTTTTAGATTTACATTCCACATATTGGACAAATCTCTCCTTTTTCTATCTAGCTGTTTTTGTGGTTTATAACAACCGTCCATAGATGCAAAATACACAATTGTTATTATGGACTGTACTGAACACACAGTATAGCATTTGCCTGCAGCCACCACTAGGGGGAGATAGCATGAGAGGGACCCCCAGTGTGTTTAGCATGGAGGATACATGATGGCACAATCCAAATATGGTTTTATGATGTGAGGTATAAATGTTAATTCTTTGGGCCATTATATATATAATTTAATTATTATGGTTCAGTCTGTCTGTGGTTTTCCTCTCTCTCCCTCTCCTGTGGTACTTTTACAGTGGTGCTCCTTAGGAGGTCATGCCCAGGTCAAGCTGTGCCCAGCATGAATAGGTTCTGGATGTTTCTTCTGTTCTGCCTAGCAGCAGGAGTGATCAGCTGATTGGTCCGTTGGTGCCAACGCCGGGAAAATTCTTCCTTGAAAAGTCCTCATCTCCAGCGGTCTGGTGCACTTGAAGAATTTCCTTTATTAATTTGGCGCCATGGAAGATCTTCTGCTACAGCTAGAGAAGAGATGCTTTTCCCAGCCTGAAGTTAGCAGAGCAGCAGAGAGTGCGAAGAAGCCAGTGTTTTACTGGCAGACCTTGAGTTCTGGACGAGGCACAGTCAGACTGTCAGCGGAAAGATGAGGTCCCCTTGCCGGTGAGAAGGACAATAAGGAGCCACACAGCTTACACTCTGCTCTTTGATATCCCAAGGAGATGAAGCATTTCGGAAGGGGATGTGACGGTGCTGCAACGCTTTCTATACTTCCGGGGCAGTGTGCATCCAGACATCCGACTCTTAGGGTGCGTGAATCGGCGGCAGCAGCCGCTGCAGGGTCATAGGTTGGAGAGAAGGGAACAGCAGCGAAGCAAACAAGACTGGTGTGAGCAGAAGCAGTGTGACCAGCACCGTCCAAACGATAGCCCGTGCCCTTCTTGATGTCCTTCTCAGAACACTTTTCAAAGAGGGCACAGATGGAGCTATAACCTATGGGTGCAGTCTTTTGATGACCCCCAAGAGCTGCTTCAGAGCTGTCTGCAGTGGCTCATGAGCGAGATGAATACTCTTCAGTGAATCTTCAAAGGGAACATCAGGAATAAGGTGATGTGCTGAATAGCACCAACACTCAAGGAAGTCAACAAACCTCTGGTCTGGACCAGGAGGCACCAGCGGTGGGTGAGAACATCCATGTACAGTCTGTCACTTAGAATGCACTAATTTTTATTAGGTGACTTTGCTAGGTCTTTCGAAAATGAGGGGGGGGGAGGGTCACTTCAAACAGTTATATCTCAGATATTATAAAACTTGCTTTTGGTGTCATATGAAAGAGGAGAAGGCTGAAGTGTCATCTAAATTATTTCTAGAGACATTACTGGTTGAAAACAAAGTCGGGATTACAATATTTATATGCAGCTGTATAATATATATATGATATAAAAATCCCAATCCCGACTGTGTTTTCAACCAGTGATATCTCTGGAAATAATTTAGATATCATTGTATCAATCCAGTAGCAATGAAAGAAGTGAATCTTCTCTTGCATATGACTTTAGAATAAAGTTTGTGGGTTTTATAATGCCTGAGATATAACTGTTTGAAGGATCCTCCCCACCCTCATTTTCTCTACTACACAGCCCCGTACTCCCATACACAGTACCATTCAGTGAGATGTAGAAACAGCTCTCAATACAGAAGCAAGGGAAAGAGTGAAAAAATGCAAGATTTCACAGAAATTATCCAAAATTTGTTAATAAAGTATATTACAAAATTTATTAATGACACAAATACTGCCAGAATATCAAAGGTTGTCCGAAAGTTTAGTTACGCTTTAAATTATGTCTCTGTCTACTGGTGATAGCTGTCAATAACACTATCAGACTTTTCACAATGGCAGATTTTCTAGCCATTCATGAACACCATTTGAAGATGTGGCATGTCGGTCAGTGCTTGGTAACTGCTGTTTGCATACATGATCGTAAATACAATTGTTCATCCTCATATAGTGTTCATGTATTGGCAGCACATTCCCTGTTTATTATAGCCACATAAACGATGTGATCCCCCAACAAGCAATTGTTTACTTAGTGACAATGATCAGGAACTAAGGTTCCTAAGGATGGCACTGTAATCGTACTGCAGGACGACCATCCAGCACTTTTACTTAAATAAGTGAAAGCATTGATTGATAGCGTTTTTTTCCTCATTATTGGCTGGTTTTGCAGGTTACTGCAAGGCAGTAAGGCTGGGTTTACACTGCACTTCTTTGCAGAAGAACTGGTGGTTTTTAATTGCAATAATGCGTAGGACATATTACTATAGATCTCACTTTGTCGAAAAGCTGCTTTTTTTTGTTACAAATTTTGCTGCAGTTTTTTTGAGCCAAAGCCAAGAATGACTACAAAAGAAATGGGAAATATACTGTATAGAAAGTACTTATACAGTGGGGGAAAAAAAAGTATTTAGTCAGCCACCAATTGTGCAAGTTCTCCCACTTAAAAAGGTGAGAGAGGCCTGTAATTGACATCATAGGTAGACCTCAACTATGAGAGACAAAATGGGAAAACAAATCTAGAAAATCACATTGTCTGATTTTGAAAGAATTTATTTGCAAATTATGTTGGAAAATAAGTATTTGGCCAATAACAAAAGTCCATCCTAATACTTTGTTATATATCCTTTGTTGGCAATGACAGAGGTCAAACGTTTTCTGTAAGTCTTCACAAGGTTGGCACACACTGTTGCTGGCCCATTCCTCCATGCAGATCTCCTCTAGAGCAGTGATGTTTTGGGGCTGTCGCTGGGCAACACGGACTTTCAACTCCCTCCAAAGGTTTTCTATGGGGTTGAGATCTGGAGACTGGCTAAGCCACTCCAGGACCTTGAAATGCTTCTTACGAAGCCATTCCTTCCTTGCCCTGGCGGTGTACTTCGGATCATTGTCATGCTGAAAGACCCAGCCACGTTTCAACTTCAATGTCCTTGCTGATGGAAGGAGGTTTGTACTCAAAATCTCACAATACATGGCCCCATTCATTCTTTCATGTACACAGATCAGTCGTCCTGGTCCCTTTGCAGAGAAACAGCCCCAAAGCATGTTGTTGCCACCCCCATGCTTCACAGTAGGTATGGTGTTCTTTGGATGCAACTCAGCATTCACTCTCCTCCAAACACGACGAGTTGTGTTTCTACCAAACAGCTCTACTTTGGTTTCATCTGACCATATGACATTCTCCCAATACTCTTCTGGAGCATCCAAATGATCTCTAGCAAACTTCAGATGAGCCCAGATACGTACTGGCTTAAGCAGGGGGACACGTCTGGCACTGTAGGATCTGAGTCCCTGGCGGCATAGTGTGCTACTGACGGTAGCCTTTGTTACGTTAGTCTCAGCTTTCTGCAGGTCATTCACTAAGTCCCCTCGTGTGGTTCTGGGATTTTTGCTCACCATTCTTGTCATCATTTTGACCCCACGGGGTGAGTTCTTGCGTGGAGCCCCTGATCGAGGGAGATTATCAGTGGTCTTGTATGTCTTCCATTTTCTAATTATTGCTCCCATAGTTGATCTCTTCACACCAAGCTGCTTGCCTATTGCAGATTCAGTCTTCCCAGCCTGGTGCAGGTCTACAATTTTGTTTCTGGTGTCCTTCCACAGCTCTTTGGTCTTCACCATAGTGGAGTTTGGAGTGTGACTGTTTGAGGTTGTGGACAGGTGTCTTTTATACTGATAACAATGTCAAACAGGTGTCATTACTACAGGTAATGAGTGGAGGACAGAGGAGCCTCTTAAAGAAGAAGTTACAGGTCTGTGAGAGCCAGAAATCTTGTTTGTTTGTAGATGGCCAAATACTTATTTTCCACCATAATTTGCAAATAAATTCTTTAAAAATTAGACAATGTGATTTTCTGGATTTTTTTTTCTCATTTTGTCTCTCATAGTTGAGGTCTACCTATGATATCAATTACAGACCTCTCTCATCTTTTTAAGTGGGAGAACTTAAACAATTGGTGGCTGACTAAATACTTTTTTTCCCCACTGTACTTTTCCCTTTTGCACAAACCACTCCTGGCATTGACTTAAAAAAGTGCAGCAAAATCTGCAACAAAAAGTCAGCTTTTCCACAACATGGGGCCTTAGGGTAAGGCCCCACATTGCGGAATGCAGCTAAAAAACGCTGCGGAAAAAAAAAAATCTCTTTTTTTTTCTGTAGCATTTTTCATTATGTTTTTCTCTGCAGTTTTTCTTCACCTAATTATATCTATAGGGAGAACGCAAGCGTTTCTGCAGCTAAAATGACATGCTGCGTTTTACAAAAACACAGCTTTTCTGCAATGTTTTTTTCCGGAATGTGTGGATGATATTAGCCAGAATCTCATTCACTTTGCTGGTACTGTAAAATGCAGCATTTTTTTCTGCTGCATTTCTGCAACGTGGGGCCTTAACCTCAGCCTTATGCTAACAACCAGTACACCAGAGGTTTTCAACTTAATGGCCATTACCAAACAGATGAAACGCAGAGTAACATGTGCTACTCATTAGTGCAATTAAAAACTGCATCTAATGGCCATTAGTACACAGGTGAAATGCATAGTACCACCTGCTAGACATTACTGCAATGATAAAACTGCATTCAGCAAAGTGCTATGTAAACACAGCCGAATAAGCCATATGGAAAGCCATAATCAATCAGTGCTTTCACTGGCTTAAAGGGATACTATCACCAGGAAATTCACATTCAAAGTGAACACAGTGGGGGTTATTTATCATCTACTCCTTTTTTGGCCATACTTTTCACAGGTGAGCCCTTTTTTTAGACTAGTTTTACTGTCTCACTATTTATGATGTAGGCACACCTCCTTGTTAAATGTTGTGCACATGTTAGTTAGTGTAGATGTGCCTTTTTAGGCCATGTGCACTTTGCCCCTTTTTTGTTCAAAAAGGCACAAAAAAGGCACAATTTCCCCCTTTTAATGCTTTCTAACCTGACGGGCTTTTTTACGCTGCCCTTTAAAAAAGGGTCAAGTCATAAGTACAGTGTAAAAAGGATCTCCATTTAGGCCATGCCCCCTTTCCTCACCAAATAAGCAAAAGTGGCAAGAGCAGCATACCAGCATAAAAAAAGGCGCAAATGCTTGATAAAAGAAGCATAGAGCAGAAAAAGGCCTCAAAGAGGCGCAATTTATGCCTAAAAAAGGCGCAAGTAGCTTGATAAATGTGCCCCAGTGTCTTATAGTGCTCTTTACATACATTCAAATGTGCTTTTTTTATTGCCAATTGCAGCTTCTTGATAGAGAAAATTGCTGTTTTAATCATATATAAATAACTTGAAAACTGCTTTTGTTGCTGTTACTCTCTGGTCTTCACTCTCCACATTACAAGACCACCCCTAACAGTCACCCTACTCTGTCCCCATTGAATGATTCATATCTCTCACCTGCCGACACTGATCCTTCTCATTTCTGATGGCAGGCACAGTACTTGATGCTTATGTTACCCTTCACGCAGAAGTGCAAAGTAGACGTCCCAAAAGCACTCTTCAATAAATTTACATATGAGTAAAAACATAATTTTTCTACATCAAGAAGCTGCAATGGAAAATAAGAAAAGTACATTTTGGATGTATGTAAGGCACTATATGATAAACTTCCTTTAAGTAAAAATATCGGCAGCCCCATCTTGGAGTGTGGCTACAGCACAGCATAGCATTGTGGGGCATCGCCCTGAGGCTGGGGTCCCACGTTGCGATAACACTACGGCAAAAAACTCGGCATTTTACAGTACCTGGAAAGTGGATGGGATTCTGGCTAATCCCTTCCACACATTAGAAAAATATCCGCAGCGGAAATGCTGTGATTTCAAAAACGCTTGCGTTTTTGTAAGTCGCAGCATGTCAATTATACCATAGGTATAATAGAAGCAGAAAGTCCGCAGAGGAAAACACTGCAGACTTTGTAAAAAAGAGTGCCACTTTTATTACTGTATTTAGACTCACTGAGAAGGAAGGATTTTTCTTTGCAGCTCAGGCAGTGATGCTCGGTGGCTCCCATGCACCTAGAACATTTCTTATGACATGGCACACAGTTCCCGTATTCATCCGAATATTCGTGAAGGCTGCACACCTTATATGCGACACACAATCCCTCTGTGTTTTTTTTAAAACCTTCCTTACATTCATCACAAACATCTGAGGTTTGGCAAGTCTTGCAGCTGTTGTTACAATCTGAAAATGTGAAGTGATAAAATATGATAAAAAACACAAACAATCCAGTGGTTTTAAACATACAGTAAAGTCAGAATTTTCTTCAGCTATACCTTGACAATGTCTTTCGCCTGTTGGACTGAAGGTTCCTGATGGGCATCTACCAAAGCATTCACCATTATAAAGGAAAAACTTTGGACTGGCACATTTCTCACAATCATCTGGATCAGGTCCACTGCATTTTGCGCACATAAGATCACAAGGCACACAGTTGTCATCTTCATCATAATATCCGTCAGGACATGAACTCAGACATTTGTCTTTATGGAGAAAATAATAAGGCATGCATGCTGAAAAAGAAAAAAAAAAACAACATACATTTTGTTGCTGAATATTTACATTCCATGTTATTGTTATTATTATTACTATAATTATTTGATTTCATTAAAGGGATTATCCGGTTTCTAACATTGATGGGCTATCTTTTAATATTGTCTGAAAGTGGACAACCCCTTTAAGTGCCAATGGTCTCTATAAGCATATGGGGTGGGGGAGAATTCTTCAAATCTCCTATGCCACCAAACTGGTATAAAATATTATCATTATCATTTATGCCACTTTTATGGTGTAAATAAGTTTAGAATCTATTGCATTCCTGGAGCTGACACACATTTGCACCTAGGCAAAGGGGTACTGAGGGGAAGCAGCTAATTCACAATGAGGCGCAGACTCGTCATGAATTAAGAGTGCCCTCCACTGGCATACGGCACATCAAGATGACTGTACTTTATGCTGGTCTTGATTAAACTGCTTTTGGGACTGATTTAACAAGACCAGCATGTTCCACAATAGTGGATTTGATAATCCCTGCCAGAGTTTGCACCTAATTTATGACAAGATGCACGAATCCTCCTGGGGTCTGTGAGGCAAAGCAGAAGTCTACACCAGCCCCAGAAAACCGGTGTAAATGATGATAAATTTGACAAATCCAATGGCAATGCCCCCACCTCGAAGAAAGTGGCATGTAGGGCGCAAAAAGTCACAATTTTTATGGAAAATTTTCACCGTGTGGCTAAGGCCCCATGTAGTAGGCTGCAGCAAAAAGCATCATGGTTTTTCCACAAGCGCTTTTCATAGAAAATCCGCAGAGGTTTCATACTGCGGTGTTTACGCCACATGGGGCCCCAGCCTGTAGGACAGTTTTGTGGCGCACAAGCCACGATAAATCAACCCCATCCCTTATGTAAAAGAGGAAGCAGAGAAGTACCTGTACAAGTCTCTTCATCCACACATGACAGACAGTCAGCGGGGCAGTGTTTGCAGATGCCATTGATGTTTGTGAACTTGGCAGGGCAGGTACTTATACACATGGCTTCATGTAGTACTGCAGGACTGTGGCATGACAAGCAATAATCTGAAGTTTTTTCGCATGTTCTGCAGTGCTCATCACATTGAGTACATCCTTGGCCCTGGCCAAAGAAACCTCTGGTTTGAAAGAAAGCACATTGTAACTACTGATAAAAGAAAACAGGCTATGTTCACACGTATAGTAGCTTTCATATTGTGGATTTTGCAGCAGCAGGACCTCGACATGTGAATACAGCCTGATAGCTAAGCTGAGCTCCTATTTTGTACTGCACCCTATATAAAGATACTGAACAAGCAGGAGATGCTGTAATTTAAAAGGAAACTGTCATGTGTTTTGTTCACCCTGAACAGTCCCCAGCCGGAAAGGCATTATTTAATGACTTTTACCATCATGCCCCTGAATTACCTGATTGATGTGGCAAAGAGAAGTTATAAAGGTTTTTCGCCATATGCTAATGAACTGTAACTGGTCACTGGAAACAGGGATCCCAATCCACCTAGTCATGCAGTCATGCAACAGGTCACACCCTGTGGGCATGATTGACATACCAAACCATAGTCCTGGAGGAGTCATAGAGTTGGAATATGTCAATCACGCCCACAGGACATGACCTGCTGCCATGACTGCATGACTAGGTAGACTAGATCAGCACCCCTGGGACTAGTTACAGTTCATTTGAATACGGAAAAAACATTCACTTTGCCACATCAGTCAGGTAATTCAGGGGCATGAGGAAGACTGCCTTTGTAGGCCACCTTACATTTTAGAGTGAATTTTCCTTCACTTTCCTTTCCGCAAACATGCGGAAACCGAGCGGAAACCACACGGACCCCATTATAGTCTACGGGGTCCGCAGTTTTCCTTATGTGAACCGCTTTTCTCTGCGTATAGGTTTCCGTTCGGGGGGTCCCCAAGCGGACTCCCCTGTACAGAAACCGAACGCAGATGTGAACCGGCCCTTAGACTCTACACACTGCCAGTTGGCTTGCAATGGCATTCTCCATAAGGAGATGTAGTATCCCTTCTGACCTGTTGTTTTTAAATGAAAATCTACATATGGACATATGTAACTCTATGGTATACTGCTGCATATGTATTCTTATGTGAATGTGAGTGGGCATGCTCCACTCCATTATGGATACTAAAGGTTCATAGCTGCTCCCAGTCTCCATTAGGGGTTTCCATCCCCGAATCCGCTTAAAAAATGCACATTTTTCCGCCTTTCCGCATTTTTCCACCATTATAGGGGGGTCCGTGGGTAACCGCTTTTTTAAGCGGATTAGGTTTCCATTCGTGAGGTCCCCAAATGGACCCCACGAACGGAAAACCGAAAAAATGTGTGAACCTAGTGTAAGTGCAAGGCTACGGCCCCACGTTGCAGAAAGACAGCTTTTTTTTGTTGCAGATTTTGCTGCAGTTTTTTGAGCCAAAGCCAAGAATGGCTACAAAAGGAATGGGAAATATATAGGAAGTTCTTATACTTCTACCTGCTGCTAAATTCACTACTGGCTTTGGCTCAAAAAACCACAGCAAAATCTGCAACAAAAAAAGCTGTGTTTCTGCAATGTGGGGCCGTAGCCTGAGGCTAAGGCCCCACGTGGCGTCCCGCAGAAAAAAAAGCGCTGCAGGAGAAACCAAGGCTGGATCGCATCGCGGTTCTTCCCGCAGCGCTTTAGAAAGAAAGTTTGCAGAGTTTTCCTCTGCGGACTTTCTGTTTCAATTATACCTATGGGGAAACCGCCAGCGTTTCCGTAGGTATAATTGACTTGCTGCGATTTCTAAAACCGTGCCAGTTTTGGAAATCGCCGCGTGTCCGCAGCGCGTTTTTTTCTGCAAAGTGGGCATGGGATTCACTAGAATCCCATCCACTTTGCTCTGAATGTAAAACGCCATGATTTTTTCTGCGGTGCCACGTGGGGCTTTAGCCTTAAAGAGGGTTAGATGCTTGTTGGTCCAATGTTGGTTGTTAACTTATTTCTTTGCTTTGAGGGGGCTGTGGTTCATCATAGAATATGATGTTGAAGGAGATTTCTGGTGAAGTATTAGTACACTAACAACTAGCCAATGTGATGATCTTACCCTGGGCAGTTCTTATAGCATCTCCCACCATGAAGGTAGTCACGTGTGCACTTCAGACATTCATTGTTTTCAGTGCACATTTCACAATCTTTGGTACACTTCTCACATCGCCTGTCCTTTGTATTGCTGAATGTTCCTTTAGGACATGAAGAAATGCAGTCTTCTTCATGAAGATATGTCCCTGCATGAGCAAAAAAATGTTAAAATAGCAACATTATAGTGTTTAAATATCCACTGAGGGAATAAAAGAATAGGATATCAGTCTGTCCTCTAATATCCCTAACCATTATATACAGCCCTCAACATTGAAATTACAACATCAACAAAGAAAAGTCTTGGAGTTCTGGAAATGACAGGCTCAATATACACGTTAATGATATGCAAATGATGAAAAATATTTAAAACATCCTAATTTATTCACCATCAAGTATGAGTGTCATTCGCAAACCTACATGCATGTAAATGTTTTGGCATTCTATTAATGGATGTTTGAGAAACATTATGACACGTTGAATGGACTTGAGCATGCAAATCATCAGGATTGGCTACTGACAGACCCCTTTGCAATTCCCAACCAATGCTGTCCAAGATGTGCTTGATGAGAGACGAGTCCGAAACGGTGCATTCCACCATAGCAGATTTAGGCCATGCAACATGCCTGTTGAAAAATGGATTCCAGGACACTTTGGATAAGGAATATGCAAATGAGACCTCTTTGGTGGAAAAGAGGAACTTGCTCCTAGAACCACCTTTTGGAAGGAGGCTCCCTGTGGATATAGTTGTACTCCTTCTGACCTCTAGACCTCTTTCACAGCCAGTCAGTAAACTTTTCTCCACTGATGACAGGCAATAACCTCAAAGTTGTCTGAGGATGGGACTTTCTTCCATTTGGAGGAGGTATTCTTCCCAGATTACGCTATTAGGTTTTATGAAAAAAACATGCATTAATCTACAGGGAGCTCCCTTCCAAAAGGTGGTGGTAGGAGCAAGTTCCTCTTTTTCACCAGAGAGGACCTATTTGCATATTCCTTACCAGGGAAATTTTGGAGAAATGGCCATACCACTGGACTCATACCCAAATGACTGTAATTCTGAGCTGTTAATGTACCTGAAATGAAGACTAAAAGAGTTTGGCTACAATGCATTGTGCCACGCTACACCATAATCCTGGGAGTAGGACTGATGTAATGTTCCCTTGTGAAGGCTACTTCATGACATTGTGCACGTGGTCTCCAGACCAATCTCTGGCTATTATTGCATCTGAGGCAAAAGCAATACTCATCGCAAGGATAAACCCCCATTCCAGCCTCTATAGCTGTGCACCATTATAGTCTTTCTGAGCGGTGGCATAAGGTCAATGGAACACCTCTGGCTGGACGCCTGGCTCCTAGCACAATGTCATGGAAATGTCTTCTGATGGTTTGTGTTGACACTGTTTAAAACCATAAGCTTGGGATGTGATGTCAAATTTCACATGCAGTACAAAATGGATCCCTACGTGCCATTCTTTCAATCAAACAATCCGTTCGTGCAGAGATTCATTTCCCGCACCTTTTCATTGTTGTTTACTAAACAACCAGGACACGCAACGTTGAAGCATTCTGATATCTCGGCCTAGGCAATTTGCCGGAGTAATAAACCAATGTCTCTCAGTTCAAGGATTCCACCCCTCTCAATTTGCAAAACGTGGTGATAACTGGCATACCGATGGTCAGGAGGCATCACACAATAATCCCACACCACTTGATCCGATCTTTGAGGTTTCATGTGGCTAAAATACCTTGCTTTCAAATTTTATGCCCCTTCCACATGCCACAGAATGGAGATGGGTGCTTGAAAATTTGATAGATCTTAGTGACACCTACTACTTCCTCAATTTGCCCACAGATGCTCTCTGCTCTGCGTATCATGCAGGAGAATGTACACAGATGCAGCTACAGTGCTGGCCAAAAGTATTGCCATCCCTGCAATTCTGTCAGATAATACTCAATTTCTTCCAGAAAATGATTGCAATCACAAATGCTTTGGTAATAATATCTTCATTTAATTTGTCGTCAATGGAAAACCACAAAAAGAATTGTCAAAAAGCCAAATTGGATATAATTCCACACCAAACATAAAAAAGGGGGTGGACAAAAGTATTGGCACCCTTTGAAAAATCATGTAATACTTCTCTAATTTGTGTAATTAACAGCACCTGTTACTTACCATAACAGGTGGTGGCAATAACTAAATCACACTTGCAGCCAGTTGAAATGGATTAAAGTTGACTCAACCTCTGTCCTGTGTCCTTGTGTGTACCACATTGAGCATGGAGAAAAGAAAGAAGACCAAAGAACTGTCTGAGGACTTGAGAAGCAAAATTGTGAGGAAGCATGAGCAATCTCAAGGCTACAAGTCCATCTCCAAAGACCTGAATGTTCCTGTGTCTACCGTGCGCAGTGTCATCAAGAAGTTTAAAGCCCATGGCACTGTGGCTAACCTCCCTAGATGTGGACGGAAAAGAAAAATTGACGAGAGATTTCAACGAAAGATTGTGCGGATGGTGGCTAAAGAACCTCGACTAACATCCAAACAAGTTCTAGCTGCCCTGCAGTCCGAGGGTACAACAGTGTCAACCCATACTATCCGTCAGCGCCTGAATGAAAACGGACTCTATGGTAGGATACCCAGGAAGACCCCACTTCTGACCCAGAGACATAAAAAAGCCAGGCTGGAGTTTACCTGAGAAAGTCAAAAACTTTTTGGAAGAATGTTCTCTGGTCAGATGAGACAAAAGTAGAGCTTTTTGGGAAAAGGCATCAACATAGAGTTTACAGGAAAAAAAAAGAGGCCTTCAAAGAAAAGAACACGGTCCCTACAGTCAAACATGGCGGAGGTTCCCTGATGTTTTGGGGTTGCTTTGCTGCCTCTGGCACTGGACTGCTTGACCGTGTGCATGGCATTATGAAGTTTGAAGACTACCAACAAATTTTGCAGCATAATGTAGGGCCCAGTGTGAGAAAGCTGGGTCTCCCTCAGAGGTCATGGTCTTCCAGCAGGACAGTGACCCAAAACACACTTCAAAAAGCACTAGAAAATGGTTTGAGAGAAAGCACTGGAGACTTCTAAAGTGGCCAGCAATGAGTCCAGACCTGAATCCCATAGAACACCTGTGGAGAGATCTCAAAATGGCAGTTTGGAGAAGGCACCCTTCAAATCTCAGGGACCTGGAGAAATTTGCCAAAGAAGAATGGTCTAAAATTCCAGCAGAGCATTGTAAGAAACTCATTGATGGTTACCGGAAGCGGTTGTTCGCAGTTATTTTGTCTAAAGGTTGTGCTACCAAGTATTAGGCTGAGGGTGCCAATACTTTTGTCCGGCCCATTTTTGGAGTTTTGTGTAAAATGATCAATGATTTGACTTTTTTTTTTCATTCTCTTTTGTGTTTTTTCATTGCAAGCAAAATAAATGAAGATATTGTTACCAAAGCATTTGTGATTGCAATCATTTTCTGGAAGAAATTGAGTATTATCTGACAGAATTGCAGGGGTGCCAATACTTTTGGCCAGCACTGTATGTACTTGCCTTCTGTCTAGATTCTCCTCCACCACTGTGACAATGTTTAGGAAAACTGCAAAGGTTTTAGGCAGGTGTGGAAAAATTCTACAAATTAGAAGAGCTAGTATATTTTTGTCCATTAAAAAATTAAGTGAATAAACAAAAGAGAAATCTAAATCAAATCAATATTTGGTGTGACCACTTTGGAGGAAGCCTGGAAGTGATGCTATAGCCCCGACAGAGCTCCAATCTCAACATCATCCAGTTTGTCTGTAATTTCATGAACAGACAGGGATTTGAGCAAGCTTACATCTACAGAACTTCTGTGGTTAGTTCTCCAAGATGTTTTCAACAACCTGCCTGACTACAGTAGTTCCTTCAAATACTGTGTGCAAGTGTACCTAGAAGAATTGCTGCTGTTTTGAAAACAAAGGATGGTCACAGCAGATATTGATTTCATTTAGATTTCTCTTTTTTGCACTCACTTTATATTTTTTTAGTTGACAAAATAAAGTACTAACTCTCCAATTTATGAAAGCATTCTTACTTTGCAGCATTTTTTCCACACCTGCCTAAAACTTTTGCCAATCAGATTGGCCTTGCTCTAGTTCTTTCATGAGATGGACCAAGAGCTGTACAAGCTCCTACACATTTTAGAAATTGGGAATGGAAGTTGAGCTGCAATAGCACAGCAAGGCCATTGCACAGAGTAAGGAGTCATCTGCTAATAAAATCTGATCGGTGCAGGGTCCAGGTGTCAAATCTCCACTGATTTCCAATTAGTGACCTATTATAAGGACTAGCCATTAAGTATCATTCCTTTAACAATGAGCTATAGTTGTCTATGGGAGGATTTTCTCAACCTAAAAATAAATAGTATTCTTTTCAGACACAGTATACTAGTATACAGAGATATATCTATATATACTGGTACATTATCAGTAGGACTTTTTATCAGTGGAAATTTTGTACTCTGTAAATAACATAAGACACATTCTCATAATGAAATCAATCCATACAATAAAGTATGCATGTTATATGGTGATCAGTAATTGCATACATAAAAATGGAGCAGTTGTTTTTTTTATGCTTGTTTTGTAGAAATGACAGAAAAATATTTGTCTTTTTTTTTTTTTTAATAAGCAAACACAGCAAAAACTGTTATATAAACTAAACTAAAGCCAAACAGTGGTTTTGTAAGAAAAAAAAATCAAAAAGTGCTCAAATTTTTTGTGACTGAAAGTGATGGCCGGCAGCTGCAACAACCTGATTTACTTATTTTACTTGTAATGTTGCAGGGTGACGCAGTGAAGTATGTAGTGGCTAACATCACCATGTAGCCTTGTACTGGGTGGATGAAGTTGAGCCATATAGGTGCCAACTGTAAACTCCCAAGGGGCCACATAAAGACCTACCTTTAAGCTATGTCAGTCATAACTGTTATGTTCATACTGTATGCCCGCGGTTGAAAACAAACTTAGAACTATCACCACCAGCATGGTCAGCAGTGTTGCCCTGCAGTGCTGGGGTCCTGGATTCAAGTCTAGCCAAGAAGAACAGCAACATGGAGTTTGTATGTTCTCCCCGTGTTTGCATGGTTTCCTCCCGCACACCAAAGGGAATCTGGATTGTGAGCCCTACTTGGGATAGTGAGTGATGGCAATATCTGTAAAGCGCTGCAGAATATGCAAGCGCCATATCAGCAAGTTAAATAAATAATCTCTGTAGCATGGCTCCATTGTCAGGATCATATGTTAGGTGTTTGCCATTGTAGCCATCACTTCGAAGCAGATGGTACTTGCCATTTTTATTACTGACATTTTATGACAGTTTTTTTCAGTTGTATTTGTAATTGTTAGTAAATGTAATATTTCTTTGATTTTTAGCCATATTTTTTACAGACTTGAACACCACCTGGCTCTAAATATAAAGAAAGGATTGGAAGCTCTGATACAGTCTGGAGAAAGTGCTAAGTTTTTCAAGAGATATATGTAATAAAGGCTACAGGAATCAAAATGAAAATAGACCTTAAGATATTATCTTACCTGAATGACACGAAGTGCAAGCATCAGATGAAATGTTGCAAGTCAGACAAATGTCATCACATGGCTGATATTCCTTGTCATATCCTGCCAAAAGACCTTTGTTTTAAAATTTGCTATGCCAGATATATCACTAATATAAAACAATACAGAACAAGTAGCATTCCTGTTTTGTCACAAACTTTTATATATTCATTAACATTTATAGGAATTGTTACACTGAACAAACCAGAAGCATTGTCTGCGAGGTCCATAGTTACTGCCGAGGAACTAAATGTGTCTAGGTTGGGCATAATGTTAGTAGGCGCTAAAAAAACAACATTTACTTAAATACGGATGTGTAGCATTTCGTAGTGACAGGAGTGAATCCCAACACTGACACTAAATATGAAGCTGCAGCAAAGTAACCTTATGGCCATAGATACTAATTGTGGGTAAAGGAGGTAAAGGACCATTCAAATCAGTGGAAGTTTAGTTAGGTTATCAGGAGCAGAAATCTCTGAGAAGTGTCAAAGGGGTTTTGTAAGCCATATCAGAAAATAAAGGTTAACTGTCATTTCAGGGATAGAAGTGCTCAGCCTAGCTTCTGATTGACTGTGGTCTTTGCGCAGAGCCGAATGTGTGTTGTACGAACTCTGAAAATTTGTATGAGCTTGTACAGCGCTTGGTCCACCTTATGAAAAGAGCAAGGCCAATCAGAGACATGTATGAAGGTGGGTTTCTCAGTATCAGTCCTTCCAGCAGTGAAAACTATTCACATGTCTCCGACGCTAGGCTCACACTAGCGTTCGGATTTCTGTTCTTCACTTGGGGACCCGAAAAATGGAAATCCGATCCACTTAGAGAGGACCTTTCATGTCCTCATGAAAGTGTGGTTTTATATACTGCTAGAAAGCCGACAGTGTGCTGAATTCAGCACGCTGTTGGCTTTTTCCGGTATGTGCCCCGATGGAGGAGTTATGGACGAGTCTATGGACGAGTACAGTTAGGGGGGCTTTCCTTACAGTCCAGTGATGACGCTGAGCTATGAGGAACGCCCTTCTGACTGTGGGGAGATATCGGTGTCAACTTTCTAGTGGTATATAATACTGCACTTTCATGAGGACATGAAAGGTCCTCTTTAAAAAGCGGTTACCCGTGGAAACCTGGTTTCCACCCAAAAAATGCAGAGAGAAAAGTCCTGCTTGTTGGACTTTTCTTTCCGCATTTTTCAAGCAAAATGGGGGACGGATTCCCTGAACGGAGTGCGAGCGCTAGTGTGAACCTAGCCTATGACAATTCAATCTTTAAAAAAAATAATAGGTACTGTGGTAAAGTGTATGGTAAAATTGTGGATGGGGTGTATATCTCACCTGGTTTCCTCAGCAAGGCAGGGTAACGGAAATCCAGAAGGATACATGTTTTATCAGAACGTAGTCTGCTAAGGCTCTTTATTGAAGTTACATGGGCTGGATTTTCTGGACTGGAGGACAGGTTGGCAGTCTTCCAGTCCACACCCCTAGTCCACTATGGGCTTTTCCCTAGTCCCAGGTGCTCTCAGCGGAGGCTTCCTGATGTTCATTACTGGGGAAGGAAGCCTGGTAAAAGGAGGGCTGGCAGGTTTGCAGCCTGGGAGAGAGAGCCCCCCTGTGGCAGTTAAGGTCAGTTTTACTACTGTGTTTGCTGCCAGGTATTAGGCCTACACTAGGGTAGTGAGGCATGCTGCTGTATAGCTAGAGCCGGACAGGCTTATGGTTTGTATTTTTTGTACAAGTGTTCTTTTTTGTACTGAAGCACCTAAATAAATGCACCACTGGAGCTTGAAACCCGCTGCCTGTGTGAACTCCGTCATTGCCAAACCCCACCGTGTGAGCTGTTCTCTACAATTGGTGGCGGAATCGGGAAACTGTTGCTAGGGGCAACGGAATGACAAAAGTGTGAAATCTTGCATATTGCGAACATTAAAAGGGCCAGACGCATATGTCCTGGGTGAAAGCTGCTGCTGCATTGCAAGGCCCATCAAGCACAATGGAGGAGGTAATAAAACAGCTGATACAGGCAAACCTGATACATGAGCAGTCCATGGAACAGAAACAAAAGTTTTATGCAGAGGCTTTACAAGCCCAGCAACAAGTGCAGCAGCAGATCAATATACAGCAACAGGAAACTAATCGCCTGTTCATGGAGCAGATTGCTGCACTCAGAGAGACTCTTGTGGCTCAGCCCCAATGAGTGGAGGTAAGTCCGCCTGTGACTGTTAATGTGAGAAGGGCCATTCAGCGGGTCTTGCAAAAGATGACACCCGATGACGACATCGAGGCCTACCTCACAGTGTTTGAGAGAGTGGAGGAGAGAGAAAGACTGCCAGTTGCAGAGTGGGCAGAAGTGATTGCGCCCTTTCTGTCAGGTGAACTGCAAAAGGCTTACTATGACCTCAGGGAGCAGGAAGTCTGGGACTATGCTAAACTAAAAATGGAGATCCTTGCTCGCTTGGGTGTTACGCTAGCTGTTCGTGCCAGGAGAGTCCACAGTTTGAGCTACACCATCGACAAACCTGCTCGGTCCCAGATGTATGATTTAATTCATCTGGTGCGAAAGTGGCTGTAACCAGAGTCCTCTACACCAGCCCAGATCGTGGAAAAGGTGGTGGTGGATAATTATTTCAGGACCCTCCTGGCAGAGCTACAATGGTGGGTTGGACATGGAGACCCCAAGACTGCTGAGAAGCTCATCAACCTGGTGGAAAGGTACCTAGCAACCGAGGACTACCTCCATGATGTTTCTGCAGCACCAACACCTCCCAGGACAGCCAGACCTGTGACATCTGTGGGTTAGAGAGTTCCAGCAGGAGGTGTGTGGAAAAGTGTAAAAGGAAGCAGGGCTCTGGAGCTTGTGCAAGGGCAAAAGACTGAACCTGAACCACAGGGGCCCTCTGGTCCTAGAAAGGACTCCCTGCTAAGGATGCCAAGGACCCCCCCGTGCTGGAGGTGCCCTGAATGGGGACATGTGGCCACCTATTGCCCTCTTACCTCAGAGCCCATGGTGTGTGACGTTAGTCGGCGACAGTCGCTATTTGCAGAGTCTGTTTGTGCAGCCATTCCGGGGCCAGGGACTGAGCCACATGTTTGCATGGTGAAGGTAAATGACCGCTCTGTGAAGGCCCTTCTGGACTCTGGTAGCCTGGTGTCTTTAGTTCGGGCCAGCCTTGTGGCTAGGGACTACACACGTGGACAAAATTGTTGGTACCCCTCGTTTAATTAAAGAAAAACCCACAATGGTCACAGAAATAACTTGAATCTGACAAAAGTAATAATATATAAAAATTCTATGAAAATGAACAAATGAAAGTCAGACATTGCTTTTCAACCATGCTTCAACAGAATTTTTTGAAAAAAAAAGAGAAAACTCCTGAAACAGGCCTGGACAGAAATGACGGTTCCCGTAACTTAATATTTTGTTGCACAACCTTTTGAGGAAATCACTGAAATCAAACAATTCCTGTAACTGTCAATGAGACTTCTGCACCTCTCAAAAGGTATTTTGGCCCACTCCTCATGAGCAAACTGCTCCAGTTGTCTCGGGTTTGAAGGGTGCCTTTTCCAGATGGCATGGTCAGAGAAATAACTTGAATCTGACAAAAGTAATTTGCCAAACTACATGTTGACAAGCCACAAAGCTTCTGGGAGAATGTCCTATGGACAGATGAGACAAAAATCAAAATTTTTGGCAAGGCACATCAGCTCTATGTTCACAGACAGAAAAATGAAGCATATCTTGAAAAGAACACTGTCCCTACTGTGAAACATGGAGGAGGCTCTGTTATGTTCTGGGGCGTCTTTGCTGCATCTGGCACAGGGTGTCTTGAATCTGTGCAGGGTACAATGAAATCTCAAGACTATCAAGGGATTCTAGAGAGAAATGTGCTGCCCAGTGTCAGAAAGCTTGGTCTCAGTCACAGGTCATGGGTCTTGCAAAAGGATAATGACCCAAAACACACAGCTAAAAACACCCAAGAATGGTTAAGAGGAAAACACTGGACTATTCTGAAGTGGCCTTCTATGAGCCCTGACCTAAATCCTATTGAGCATCTTTGGAAGGAGCTGAAACATGTCGTCTGGAAAAGGCACCCTTCAAACCCGAGACAACTGTTTGCTCATGAGCAGTGATTGCCTCAAAAGGTTGTGCAACAAAATATTAAGTTAAGGGTACCATAATTTCTGTCCAGGCCTGTTTCATGAGTTTTCTTTTTTTTTTCAAAAAATTCTGTTGAAGCATGGTTGAAAAGCAATGTCTGACTTTCATTTGTTCATTTTCATAGAATTTTTATATATTATTACTTTTGTCAGATTCAAGTTATTTCTGTGACCATTGTGGGTTTTTCTTTCATTAAACGAGGGGTACCAACAATGTTGTCCATGTGTGTATATATTGTCTAGTAAGCTTATCCACTGCAGAGAATAGCCATATAACCCTTTAAACTTTAATGGCGTTTTCAGCCTTAGGCCACCTTCATATTACCTGATGACCATTTCGATCATATGGGCTCTAGAATGAGCTGGTTGTTTAGGTTGGATGACCTGATTGATGGCTTGTGGTGGTGGTGCAAACTAGAAAACTACACTCTATCTGTGGTCAGAAAATGCATTTAAGGCTAGAACGGAAATCCAGAAGGATGCATGTTTTAGCAGAACGTAGTCTGCTAAGGCTATTTATTGAAGTTACATGGGCTGGATTTTCTGGACTAGAGGGCAGGTTGGCAGTGGGAGTCTTCCAGTCCACACCCCTAGTCCACTATGGGCTTTTCCCTAGTCCCAGGTGCTCTCAGGTGAGGCTTCCTGATGTTCATTACTGGGGAAGGAAGCCTGGTAAAAGGAGGGCTGGCAGGTTTGCAGCCTGGGAGAGAGAGCCCCCCTGTGGCAGTTAAGATCAGTTTTACTACTGTGTTTGGTGCCAGGTATTAGGCCTGCACTAGGGTAGTGAGGCATGCTGCTGTATACCTAGAGCCAGACAGGATTGGGGTTTGTTTTTTTAGCACAAGTGTTCTTTTTTTGTGCTGAAGCACCTAAATAAAAGCACCACTGGAGTTTGAAAGCCTCTGCCTGTTTGAACTCCGTCATTGCCGACCCCCACCGTGTGAGCTGTTCCCTACAGTACCCTCAAATAAATATTCTCTTCTCTGCCATTATATGGATGGATTAGCTATACTTCTATTTCACAATATCTATGTTTGTCCATTCCATTATTATCATACTTAGAAATTAAGAAATATCATTAACATAAAAAGAAAATATGTCTGCACAATTACTTGGCTGGACACTAGATGGCAGCACAATAACATATAGGATAATAGAGATGATAAAGAATAAAGTGTATGTAGCTTTATGGTAGTTAATGCTGATAGCAGAAATCTCATTTCTTACATCAATCATGAATTAAAACAATAATTAATGGCAGAACATTGAATTCCTTGGGCCTAGAGTAGATGATAGTATTAAGCATATGCTGATGCACACAATTCTGACTGCTATACCATGGAAATTCACTCTAATTTTGGCATGACTTGTAATAGTATTGCAAAAGTCGCTTTCCTGTAATAGTGAACGTGAGACAAGACAGTCTCTTCGCATTCACTTTTAATGAGTATGACTCAAGTAGCATCAGTCATTCTGGGACGTCTGACGTGTTTGCACTAAAAAGAACACAGATGTTGTTGTCTCTGCCTTGGCTTTAATTTTATGCCATCATTAAAGGGAGTCAACAGTCAGGAGACCGCTACAGCCATCCATCAGAGCAGAGGGTAGGAATTGTGTAGAAGGTCAATGCATTGAGCATAGTGCACTTTACAGTAAAGGACCACCTTTGTGGCACTTGCAAGTGGTGCACAGGCTAGAATAAAAGTGCATGCTTCTACAAATAACATACACTAAAGTATAGACATGGAGAAAGTAAAAAGAAAACCTTAAAAATATGTTGGAGGTGATATATATGCAAAAAGAAGTATTCAGGTAGCTGGTCTATTTTTTTTTTTCCATGTGTTATCACAACAACATCTGGAATGTGATGACTATGAAGAGGCTGCATCCAGTTCATTCCCTGCCTTTATTACGACTGGCATACTATACGCCAGTCTTAATAAATATGTCCCATTAAGCAAAACTGCATATTCAAAAATGGTCTAAACTACCTTTAAAAACTGAGGGAGATGAGGGTAGGAAAATGTGTTACTTAGGTTTTATAGTACACAGTGAAGTATGATATACAATGCAGCAATGTGTACAGTGCCAAATGCATGTGTCAGAGGCAACAATCATCTAAAAATACCTCAATAGTTAATTACATTTGTATATACAGTAAAATATAGAATTATAATAAAGTGCCTAACACCCAACACACCAAAGCAGCTTCCTCTGGAGCAAATTTATGAATATAAAATACTGTAGACCTCCCAGTCACCGTCCGCAGCAGTGAATGGTAAGGATTGGGGTCATTGTTCATTAATGTCCTCTTTCCGTGCAGTTATCACTAACTGCCCTTCACCCCAGAGCAGAGTTGGCCTTTTTTTGTTTTGTTTTTTTATTGTCATCATTTGTATTCAATGTATCACCCCAAGTGTCCAGTTTGACCCATTTTCTATATATCTAAATGATCATTCTGTACTGGTTATACGATGCATAACCAGCACAGCAGGTGGCAGCATCACAACAGAAACACTCTGTTAGTGAAGCTTCCCTTTTACATAGGCTTCTATCCTAGAGCTAGGAGGGCAGGAGGTGAATTATACTTGGCAGGCTTTAACTCCAATAGTCATAATATCACTATTCATTTGACTTGAGGAAGTTCTATATTTGGGGTTTCTGTGAGAGATTTTATAGTGGGATCCTCTAATTTACATTTGTGTTAGAAATTAAAATCTGTTGAAAGAAAGATCCCACATTTCTGCAAATCAAGTTAACTTCTAAATAGAGTTTAATAGTTAACCTATTCATCTTAAAAAACATTAAAATAGCATAACATAGTCTCACAATTGTACTAGCAGGCACAGTTTACCAACTTATACAATATTTAAGAAGGTCTTGATCCCTTCTAGGTCTACATTATCTAAAACTATTCTTGCCTACTTATACGATTTAGCATAAGGGAAAGAATTGACATCCAGAAATACAACAACTGAGATGCCTACCACCACTGCAGCTTCCAGTGCCAGAGTGCCTGAATAAGAAGTGTGCTCAATCACAAACCACTCAGCAATAGCCACTGCCTTAAAACAACCATACAATTCAATACAATTTTAACACTCAAGTCAATGTGAGAAATATAAACATATTTATAAAATGGACTCTCCCATGTCAGGAGTCTGGGAGATCACCTTATTATAGGATACTACTGGTATATCCAGGACAGTAGATGACTAAAATTAAAAAAAATCTGTGCAATATATGGACTGAGCATTGTAACCAGTTCATGCTTTAAAGAGAGTCCACCACCTGCTGCCGCAGGCATTTTTCGAGTGGAATTGGAGAAAAGCTGCGTTAGTGTGACTTTCTTATGGTGCATGGAGATGCATAGGGCATCTTTTTTTGCAGGGCCAGATGTACTTTTTAGATATACTAATTTGGGGAATGTCTGTCGCTTTGATTGCTTTTTATTACATTTTTTATGGGAAGCAAAATGGCAAATAAATGGCAATTTGGCCATTTTAATTTTTTTTTTCCCGCTACGGTGTTTGCCATTTGAGAAAAATATTTATATATGTGTGTAGACCAGGCATTTTCGGACATGGGGATTCATAGTTATGTATGTTTATTTTTGTTTATTTATCTTTATTTGAGGTCTAGGGAAAGGGGGTGATTTGATTTATTTATTTTTTTTTATACTTTTAAAAACTTTTTAGAAAATTTTTTAAGCCCCTCTATTGGGCTTGAACCGGCAATCTTTAGATCGCTTGTCTCATAGACTGTAATACTACTGTATTGCAGTCTACGAGCAAATTGCTATATGTCTATTGAGGCCTGCCACAGGCAATCCTCAACAGGCATATAGCTAAGACAGGCCTGGGAGCCTTCACAAGGCTCCTAGCTGCCATGATGACCAGATGGCTCTATCACACCACGAGAGAAACTTACCGGAGGGACGAGAAAAGATAGCAGGGGCAACTAAGGTAGGCCTATTTTGTCCAGTTTGGGGGCTATAATGAAAGGGTTAATACATGTGATCGATATTACTGCTGGGTATATTACAGCAGACACAGGGCTGCTATAGCGGCCACTCAGCTCTTGAGCAGCCGCCATATTTTGAAACAGTGGCACATCAGAGGGTGGTTGCCATGCCCCGAAACGCGTTGTATTCATGCTTATCTTGCTTGGAAATAAAGAATTTGTTTATTTGGATCAAGTGCAGTTCCTTCCTCCTCACTCCAAAAATCTTTGGGTTTGAGTTTGGTCCTATCATCTGCAATCTTTCTAACGTCCTTCCAAGCCTAGACAACACAGGTTCCAGCTGCTGCTACTTACCCTATACTAAAGAGTTACACATTATTAAGATTATTGTGGCCCCATGCACAACCTTTCAAAGTGAGAGACTTCTGTATAGATTTATGTTTGCAATATATGCAGTATTCCTACAGAATTACACTATGCACTGCTCAGTGCTTTAGTTTATTTATATTTAACAGAATACTATCTCTACTTCTGCAGATTTGCCGAGAAGTCTTCAGTGCCACAATAGAACATTAAAACACTATACAACCAGCCAAGAGTGAGTTTGTTCATAGAAAGCAAGATTCTAATAAATGTCAAAATATCATCTCAAGTGTTGCAGCTGGAAATGATAACCGTGATGGAACATAAGTTTTATCGATGTAGGCTTTTAAGATCTCAGGACTCCCTGGGAGCTGAAGTTTTATGAAATATTGTTTTGTGAGCTGTATCTGCACAGATGGATACTTTTTTATGAATTTTTTTCTGACACATAACATAATGTCAAAGAATTAAATGTTGTGGGTCTCCTGGACCATGTGATTATTAATATTATTACCTGCCAGTGCTAGCTCATATTGTAAACTGGGTGGCAAACTAGTGTAAAACAAAGCTGGTAGTCATATGTAATGTTTTTAAAGAAATTTAGCAAAGGTTCAGCTATAACATACAACTGTACTCTTCATGTAGTACGCATTGCCTATAACATACAATAACTGTACTCTTCATGTAGTACGCATTGCCTATAACATACAATAACTGTACTCTTCATGTAGTACACATTGCCTTCTTCCTGCTTCAAAATTATAAATATTTAGACACATGATCTGCCTTAGAATAGGTCATCACTATTTTCAGCCCAGAATGCCCTTGAAGCCACAGATTTTACTGTGAATTTTCATGAATCATTTTCATTGCTAGATTGCTGAAATCATACAGATAATCTGTAGATGTTAATAGACTTTATGGCTTTATGTGTCAGTTTATGAAAGCATTCAGGCAGACCTGGACAAAACTCAGTTGCCAGCTCACCATGGTGAATAGAAATTCTACCCTAGTAACCCGGTTTTGCTTTCTGTCCATCATATAGAAGACGGTAATGGTGACTTGCCACTTACTACTGAAAGGGGACTGAGGGAGACATACACGATCTACTGAAAAGGGAAGATGAGGGAGGCATACTATAGCTACTGGTTAGGCTACTGGTTTCTGAGAAAAAAGGGCTGCTGTGATTACTGGGGAGGACTGCTATAAACATTGGCTAAATAATTGGGCAGGGAAGTGGTATGGGAGTGTTATGATTGGATACTATAAAAAAGGGGGGCAGCCTGCTCTGTGAATACTGGCTTACTAGGAGGAGGACTACTGTGACTACTGGAACAGTAGGGTGGGCACGAAACACTAATTCTGACTACTGGAGGCGGAAAAACCTTAAAGAGCAACTATTGTATAAATGTCCCATAAATAAATTCTACAAGTGAAGAAAAAAAACATAAAAAATGTCTTTTAATTGAAATTGCTTCTTTCTCTACGTCTCATACTCGTTTCTTACTCCTCTTTCCTTCTGCACTGTTCACTTACTCTCAATTCACTGCTAAAAATCCATCTTCAGAAAAGCCGAGCTGAAGACGGATTATCAAGACACTGGGAGATCTGTACAGATATAATAGACTGTTCATTTTGCGCACATACTGCCATCTGTCCTGCTTTACTGAAAATCCCATAAATAAGTATAGTATATATAGGCAGTACAGATCCAGCTGCTGTATGTGTTAACCCCTCATAATTCAACTAGCTTCCAATTATTACCATATCAAGAAGGTGGCAATATTTGATTTTCTAAACAGAATAGCAAGGATTTTGTTTCATGCGTGGGACAACAGATTAGAAAAACAATGTATCTAAAATACATGCATTATTTTCCTTACCATTCCAGTATGTTCCTGGAAGTACCTCATTGTTCTGTCTGGATGGATTTACACATTGGCCACTCTGAAATTGTAATTTGGTTTTGCAGGTAGTGCATTCATCATAGTCTGGTCCAGTACATGCATCACATGTTCTATAACATGCATCACATTCTCGATCTGCATCATCAGCATAGAATCCAAGGCCACAGTTGCTGACACAAACCCCATCTGTAAGAATAGAAAAAGTAAAAAACTCCCCCAAGGGTTACCTCAAGTGGCAGCTTTTATACAATTCATATTTTATCAACTATAGACTTTATTTGAAAATGGCATAATATCAGATTATCTCAGATTTGGGCACCGCTACTTGGGCAGCAAGATGGCTCAGCACTTGCACTTACAGTCTAACCAAAGGCAACATCTGCATGGGGTTTGTAGGTTGTCCCCGTGCTTGCATGGACTTTCTCCATCTACCTTGGTTTAATTCTCCTCTTTCTATAAAACTGTCCCTACTGTGTACTGTATTCACATAAGAGTATTGAACATAAGAGTTGCTTCAGGTAAGAATATTTCAATATTTTACATGTTGTGTACAAGCAAGGCCAAAAATATTATTATGGGGTTTTCCAAGGAATACATTTTATGGCATTGGACATAGTAGTCTTAAAGGGGGGGGGGGCAGAGGGGGATGAGATTTGACTGCTGGTGAGTGTACCTGGTTATTTTCATACCTTCCATGGACTAAAGCCAACACTGACTATATGTTTGGCAAATCCTATGACAGTAACAAGAAACAGATACACTCTCCAGTTGTTAGCCCTGCACTGATCAGATTTTTATGGGCTTTCCAATGGATATACAATAGAGGTTAGTCTTCAGACAACTGCTTTAATTATGGCAATGATTTTCTTAACAGATTTCTATAGGAAATGGTACATTTTTACAGATGCACAGGTTAGCACTTTAGTTGTTTGTTCTCTGTCAATATACCATTATATGTTTGGTGTCATGTAAAAACAAGCCAGCCCCCATAGTATAGGTAACTAATTACCTGTGAGATCAATGGAGGAGGGGGCAGAGCAATCCGAAGGTCGACCCATGAGGCTAAACACCTTTCAAATTACCAATCACCGGACAACCCCTTTAAATTACCTTTAAGATAGAAGCCTTCCTCACAATATATGCACTCATCTTCAGTACAACTGAGGCATGAAGATCCACATGGGAAGCACTCCATTACTTTCTCCTTGCTGTATGTGCTATCTGGACAGACTGAGTAGCAGAAATTCTCAAACCTGCATAGAAATATAATGGGGGATAGCCATGAGAGAGAAGTCAACAATATGACACAAGTGAGGCTAAAAAATAGGGGAAATGACAAGTGTGGATGATGCCAAGACAGGAATAAGAATTGCAACATATTTAATGAAATTACATTAGAACAGTCAGAATATTGAAAATAGTATAAAACTGAAACGTAGTGGGGGAGATATATCAAAATTGGCGCAAAGGAAAAGTGGAGCAGTTGTCCATAACAATCAATCATCTCTGTGTCCTTGCGTCTGTCTGGGGCTTTTATTAAGACTGTTTTATGAAATACCAGTCTTAATAAATCTTTTTTCTAATACTGTAAAACCCCTTTAAATGTACAGTGTACATGCCCATGATATGGACTGGCATGGGTTATATGCAGCCCTTATTTAACATTATCCCAAAAATGCATACATTAAAAGGATCGTCATTCTGGAAAAAAATGTTGACAATAGGGTCATGGTGGGTTAAAAAAATTAAAGAAGTAATACTCAACCTCACTGATTCCCCACTGCTCTCGTTCTGTTGCTTCCTGGGTTCCCCCCTGGTCACTACTTTAGTCCCTCTTGGCACACAGGAAATAACTGCTCAGCCAATCCCTCGCCACAGTGGTGACCTGCCTGAGCCAGTGATTGGCAAAGCAAGTGGAGAAACCAAGCAGAGTCGAAACAGGAGCAGCAGGGAATTGGTCAGGCGAGTACTGGTTGTTTTATTTTTTTTTGTCATTATAAGCCATGACAAAATTTTTCCTGGACCGGACAACCCCTTTAAACCTACTTAAACACATCATGTACATAAAGTAATGTGTAAATTTTTATTTAAAGGGTACACTTACATATAATATCTGGCAAAGCAGGAAGAACACAGGTCTGGATCATCTAGAATAAGAAGGGATACATTATAATATTTATGAAGATTTGTTGCTTGTCTAACAGCAGCTAATTTGAAGTGTGTGCTGTAACTTGGCGGGTAAATACCAGATTATGAATTGAGATTAATGACAGTGTATTATTATTCCATTGTAGCACACTCATTGTAGTTAAAAAAAAAAGACATAAATTGGATGTGTAGGACGGGTGAAGGCCAATGCCCAGTGCATACTGTGTAAAATAGATGAACGCAGCACAGTCTGTCTACTCTCAGCTGAGGTTTCCCAGACATGGACCAAATTAAAATGATTTAGCCATGATTGTTATGGCTCAAAGCCCTACCTATAAATGCTATGATATCAATCAAATATGATTAATGCACAGAGGTTAAGGAAGGTAGTAAACAGGCTGTCACCGACTCTATCTGTATTCAGCTTATTCAGTCCTAAAATACCAGGCTTGTACAACACTTCCAATAAAGAGCCATTCTGTCAGGAGGATCTCCATTACCGCCAAATACCTCTAATAACAAAGAATTATTTGGAGAAACCAAACTGTGGAGCTGAAGGCGACTAAGATCAGAACAGTGAGCAAAACATCCCTTCTACAGGTTAATGCTAGGTCAGATGCAAATGTACAGTGGGGAAAAAAAAGTATTTAGTCAGCCACCAATTGTGCAAGTTCTCCCACTTAAAAAGATGAGAGGCCTGTAATTGTCATCATAGGTAGACCTCAACTATGAGAGACCAAATGAGAAAACATATCTAGAAAATCACATTGTCTGATTTTTTAAGAATTTATTTGCAATTGGTCTTGTATGTCATCCATTTTCTAATTATTGCTCCCACAGTTGATTTCTTCACACCAATCTGCTTGCCTATTGCAGATTCAGTCTTCCCAGCCTGGTGCAGGTCTACAATTTTGTTTCTGGTGTCCTTCCACAGCTCTTTGGTCTTCACCATAGTGGAGTTTGGAGTGTGACTGTTTGAGGTTGTGGACAGGTGTCTTTTATACTGATAACAATGTCAAACAGGTGCCATTACTACAGGTAATGAGTGGAGGACAGAGGAACCTCTTAAAGAAGAAGTTACAGGTCTATGAGAGCCAGAAATCTCGCTTGTTTGTTGGTGATCAAATATTTATTTTCCACCATAATTTGCAAAAAAATTCTTTAAAAATCAGACAATGTGATTTTCTAGATATGTTTTCTCATTTTGTCTCTCATAGTTGAGGTCTACCTATGATGACAATTACAGGCCTCTCTCATCTTTTCAAGTGGGAGAACTTGCACAATTGGTGGCTGACTAAATACTTTTTTTTCCCCACTGTAAGAGACAGGAGCCTGATACTTCAATAAGATCTGCCACCTCTCCTGACATGTCTGCTTTAGTAAATACTTGTGTTCTACATTAAATATCAAAACTTACAACATGTTTTCTTATAACTATGTTGGGTTTAGAGACATAACTTGACGCTCCTGGCCCCAGTGCAAAATCTTTAATGGGGGTCCTAAATACTATTTGTCATTTAGAATACTGGTATATTTTATGTGGCGAAGATATTTTTGGGGCCCCCTCAAGTTTCTGGGCCCAGTAGTGACTGCTACCTCTGCCTGCCCTATAACACCCCACTGTCTAGGAGTTACTTTTCTCCTTTTAAAAGATGTACGTCTACACACAGTCTGATGCTGGCAGCTCCTACTGGACAGTGGCAGACCCCCAACATTTCTAGTAGGAATAACAGAGGAATGGCACAGTGAAAAGTTCAAAGGAAATGTGTTCCAGTATTGTTATTTTAACAGACAAAACCACATTTAGTATATATGGGTCTACGCACCATCTGTATGTCCCTATCATTTTGCAGCTGAGTACCTCACATGTAGATACCCAAGCTGTATTTTTTTTGTCTGTTCCCTGATGAACCCTTTGAGATAAGAAGGGGGACATTGTTGGGACATTTAATTGTGACTGATGGATTTATTATACCCTGGGATGATGAACA
The DNA here is from genome assembly GCA_947044405.1 of Leptodactylus fallax. Taxonomy (NCBI): domain Eukaryota; kingdom Metazoa; phylum Chordata; class Amphibia; order Anura; family Leptodactylidae; genus Leptodactylus; species Leptodactylus fallax. The sequence goes on along the minus strand of CAMRHE010000023.1, from coordinate 6,154,003 downwards.
GATGTCCAAGACTGGCCTGGTGATGTATGCAGTTGCTGAATCATAAGAAGACATATGGACCTCCATTTAAAGTAACAGAATGGTAGGGAGATTCCAGGGTTCGTATTTTCAGTTTTGTTCTTCACAACTAATACAAGCCTGGACTCTGGACCTTGATATTTGTCTGCTATACTACTGTCATCGTGATATACTACAGCATCCCAAAACTATAAGTAGGCCTGGAGCCAGTAATATTTCTTTCAGTCAGTTCACATTGTCATTACGGAGTACATATATACAGTGTCCATATTAGGACATCCTCAGATATCAGAGTTAAACATCAAATTAATGGCAGTTTACAACTGTGATACCTGACTTTGACACCTGACTCTGACACCTGACTTTGATACCTGACTCTGACACCCATCTCTGACTGAAGTCAGCTATCAAGCACATACAGTGTGTCTTCTAGTGATTGTATCTGCTGGCAAGGATTACTGACCTCTGATTGACCTCACTGCTCACACTCAGGAGTAGAAGATACATTGTATAAGGCTGCAGGCTGAGAAGCTGCATGAGCTCTGATAAAAAGTTGTCTGACACAAAGTTGTCTGATACCTGATATCTGACTCAGTCAGAGATCAGACTCACACATCATCTGAGGGTGGGTTCACACCAGCGCTTCAGTCTGTCCGTTGCCAATCCGAGTGAAAATCTCGGCGAACGGGATTGGCATCGGATACAGACAGGTCAGCGACGCATTGGTTAAAAACCCATTCATTTGAATGGATTTTTAAAGAAATGCACGGGTGTCCGATTGCACCCTCTGTGCTGCGAAGCCGATTTTTTTCGTCGGACACGAAGTCCTGCATGTCCGACTTTGTTTCCGACAAAAAAAAAAGGATTTGCAGCGCAGAGGATGCAATCAGACACCCGCGCATTGCTTTAAAAACCCATTCAAATGAGATTTATCAAGTAAAATGCTCCATAATTCTGGTATCATTTTCACCAAATAAATTCTCTAACATGTCGTGCGCCACATTCATCAAGTGTTTTAAATACTTTTATGACTTGTACAAAAAAGGGGTGTGGACTCATAGTAAAGGGGCGTGAACTACACACTGTGCTCCAAGAATACACCCAAATCCTAAGAACTTTTAGTTCAACCATTCACTGGTGTAATGCTAGACTAGGTTCACATCTGGACGTGGGTTACCTGCGGACCCCATAGACTATAACTGAGTCCGCCATTTTTATACTGAAATTGGTGCAAAGAAAAGTTGTCCGTGCAGGAATTTTCTCTCTGGTGATTTTCGGCGGAGTCTCCTACACGCAGATGTGAACCTGGTCTAACAATACACCATATTTGTCAAACCTCATCAGACACTTTCATAAATCTGAGGCAGTTTAGGATTGTCCAGTCTAATTCAGGCTAGGTTCACACTACGGGGAGACCGGAGCGCTGCGCAGTAAAGCGCAGGGATCTTGACTGGGGGCGGGCTGTAGGGGGGACCAATAACGCGCTAGGGCGCGAAGAATTGGGGGCGGGGCTTAACCCCGTTCGAATTGACTATGCCGCGCAGCCCGGGAAGCGGCCATTCCGGAGCTGCGCGGCATGCTAACGAGCGGTCAGCTCCCTCCCCCCCCCACCTTTTCACTGTAATGGCATCCCTCGATACCATCCTGGAGCAGATCAGAGCTGCTGCCGGCGTCCATGGTGAGGCCTGGCTGCAGGAGCGGCTGGCTGATATTATGCGGCCTGCCGCCCCCCCCCATTAACCCTTCACTACCCCCGGAGGCGTCTGAGCGGCGGCGGCCACGCAGGACTCGCCCGCTAGCACGTTTGAGCCCTGATGAGCCCCCTAGGGCCCGGCGACATAGGAGTCCCTCTCGGGCCCCTCCAGGCCGGGCACCCCGCTCCACTGCTCAGGGGCGGAGGTCCCGGTCTGGGAGGAATCCTGCCAGTCGCTTGGCCCCTGCGGAGGTGGAGATCCCTGCCACTGGCCTTAGTGGGGGGACCTCCACATCCAGTCTCCATATGGCTACAGCACGTGGTGCAGCGGTCCCCTCCTGTGATGCTCCAGCGGGGAGGGGGACTGTGTCTTCAAGTCCCGTTGGTTCCGGCTTTCCAAGTGCCCTCAGTACAGCAGCGGGAAATTCTGAACGACGAGCAGCACGGCGCTGGCCCCTCCTTCACGGCACCACAGCCCCGGTCCGAGGTGCATCCAGTGGTTTCAAGTGCATACGCGGGTGCAGGTCAACCTTCCCAGGGATGTCGGTCGTGCTGCAGCTGTCAGCGGGATGGTTCTCAACAATCAACAGGCGCCAGCGTTCTCCTGTACAGCGACCCAGGTCAGCAGGATGCAGGACCGTCGACTGGTGGGCCCACAGCACCTACGCAGTCTGGTGAGTACCATTCATTGTCGTGTCCGTTTCCTCCTATTCTAATGTCCCAGGGGTTAGGGATAGATAGGCCGCAGTCCCCAGTGGGTGGTGGTGTAGCTTCTGAGGGGATTAGGGAGCTATTGGGTAGCGTGAGGGAGCTACTGTCGCGCTGCGAACAGAGTGTTAGCGGTTCCCCGGTGGCGGCGTGGGTCCCTCCTGCGGTTCAGTCAGTAGCGTCACAGAGTGCGCCGGTGGTAGGGGCTCCGGCGGGTGTCACAGTGTCTGTCCAGACAGATAAAGAGAAGGTTGATTCGGTGAGGCTAGACGACAGGGCTCGGGGGGAGGTTTATGTGTGTTTTGAGGGTCCTCTAGGGGCGCATTTAAAAAAGGAAGTGAGGGAGAAGATTTGGAAGGACGAGTACGTCGAAATCTTCTCCTTGCTCCCTTTAGCTAAATTTAACTTAGATAAGAGTAAGAAGGAGGATAGCAAAAAAGAGGAGGAAGAAAAACGTAGGTGGCGCCTGATTCCACAGACTTTTGCTAATTGGCTTCAGGCCTTTGCCATCTTAGCAAGTGTCATTGGTGAAAAGGCTCCTGACAACTGTTCGGGGCTTTTTTTGCTATCAGGACTCTATAGGTGAGGCGTATCGGGTGTATGGGGGTCAGACATGGCTGCGGTATGATGAGCAGTTCCGTCAGCGTAAGGCGGTTCGGCCCAGCATACGGTGGGACCAGAAAGATATAGGTTTGTGGCTTCGGGTTATGGCGCCAGCTCGCTTTGGCCAGTCCTTTCCTGGGGCGGCCGGTGGAACCGGCCATGGTGGTCTCAGTTACGGCTCAGGGGGGGCAGGTGCACAGGCCCAGCAACGTTACGGGCTGTGTTGGCAGTTCAATGAAGCCCAATGTAAATTTGGCTTCAACTGTAGATTCAAACATGCCTGTTCATTCTGCGGAGGGGTGTCCCATGGTGCGGCACGTTGCTTGCGCAAACAAAGGACCAAGGCCTTGCCTAATAGTGGACAAGGGGCAGACGCCGGTGAAGCTGGAAGCCATGCTTCCGTACCTAAATAGTTATGTTAACAGGGAGAGTGCAAAGGTTCTGGTAGAAGGTTTTAGGGAGGGTTTTAGGATTCCCCTGCCGACGCACACAGTCCCCTTTTGTATAACTAACTTGAGGTCGGCAGCGGAACACTCGGGGGTGGTGTCCAAAAAACTGGGGAAGGAGGTGGCCTTGGGGCGCATGGCGGGCCCCTTCGCATCACCCCCTTTGGAAGGTTTAATTGTATCTCCTTTGGGGGTGGTGCCGAAGAAGGAGCCGAATCAGTTTCGGCTCATACATCATTTGTCTTATCCCAAAGGAGCGTCGGTCAACGATGGTATTGCACCCGAGCTTTGTTCGGTAGTATATACCTCGTTTGATGCAGCTGTGCATTGGGTACGGCGTTGCGGTCCAGGGGCCCTCTTAGCTAAGACGGATGTGGAGGCGGCGTTCAGGTTGCTGCCGGTACACCCTGACAGCGTTAGGTTACTGGGCTGCTACTGGGACGGCGGGTATTGCGTGGATCGTTGCCTTCCTATGGGTTGCTCAATATCGTGCGCATACTTTGAGGCGTTCAGCACCTTTTTAGAGTCGGTAATTCGGGAGGTGTCGGGGGTTGAGTCAGTGATACACTACCTTGATGATTTCCTCTGTATAGGTCCGGCAGGCTCCGATGTATGCGCGGTTTTGCTGGCAACCACGCAGTGGGTCGCCGGTAAGTTTGGGGTACCGTTGTCACCGGAAAAGACTGAGGGTCCGTGCACTAGATTGAGTTTCTTGGGCATAGAGCTTGACACTGTGGCAATGGAGTTCCGGTTGCCTGGTGACAAGCTGGTTGATCTTAGGGAGAGGGTGAGGCGTGCTCGTCACATGCAAAAAATTACGTTGCGCGACCTCCAGTCATTGTTAGGCAGTTTAAATTTTGCCTGCCGCATTATCCCCATGGGTAGGATTTTTTGTCGCCGGCTGGCAGGGGCCATGAAAGGGGTGTCAAATCCACGACACTTTATTCGGCTGGGGGTGATACATCGGGAGGACCTGGCAGTATGGGACACATTTTTAGACCAGTTCAATGGTAGATCACTGGTCCAGTCAGCAGTGATCGATGTGTTCGATTGTGACCTCTTTACGGATGCGGCAGGGGGCCACGGTTTTGGGGCCTATTACAGGGGGCAGTGGTGCGCCGCTCCTTGGCCTGCGTCGTGGCGTGAACAAGGTCTGACGCGGAATTTGACTGTACTTGAGTTATTCCCGATTTTAGTCGCGGTGTCCATATGGGGTGGGGCGTTCCAGGATAAAAAAGTTAGGTTTCATTGTGATAACATGTCAGTTGTGTCGGCCATTAATAATGTGACTGCGTCTTCTCCTCCAGTTATCAAGTTGCTTCAGCGTTTAGTATTGCGTTGCTTGTGCCTGAATGCATGGGTGGTGGCAGTGCATGTTCCGGGGGTTAAAAATGACGTTGCTGATTCTTTGTCTCGTTTCCAGTGGGAGCGGTTTCGTGCCCTGGCTCCGGGGGCGGAAGTGGAAGGGATTCCATGTCCTCCAGAATTATGGGACTTGGTTTGCGAAAAGCAGGGACATTGATTCAGGCATCGTTGGCCCCCGGCACCTGGGATAAGTATTCAAGGGCTTGGCAGCTTTGGGAGGATTGGGTGGGAGATTTAGGTCAGGTACATACTGATGAGGATAGGGTTGGGGCTTTATTGTTCTTGTTAAGCCGTTGGTCTTCAGATGGATGGTCCGTGGCGAAAGTTAATGGTGCGGTAGCGGCGTTGGCATTTGGTTTCAAGTTGAGGGGTTTGGCGGACTTTACCAAACATTTCTTGGTCTCAACGTGCACTTAAGGGGTTCCGCAGGGGCAGGGGAAGTAGTGACACACGGCGCCCGGTTACATTTCAGCTTTTGGAGCGTTTGGGGTTGGAACTGGGCCGTTTTTGTTCTTCGCACTATGAATGCGTTTTGTTTCACCTGGCTTTTTCTCTAGTTTTTTTCGGGGCTCTCAGGGTGGGTGAGTTGGTGTCCGTGTCGACTAAGCGGCCGGGTGGTTTACAGGTGGATGATGTGTACATGGAGGAAGGGGTCCTAGTGGTCAGGGTTCGCAGGTCTAAGACGGATCAGGCGGGGGCAGGGAAGTATCTGCGCCTGGGTGCGGTTGTAGGGTCAGATATGTGCCCGGTGCGTTGTTTGCTTGTTTTTCGGGGGTTGGTTCCAGCTTCTGCGGGCGGTCCCCTCCTGCGTCATGAGGATGGTTCCTTCCTTTCCCGTTATCAGTTCTCGGCTGTTTTTAGGGGTTGTTTGGACTCGCTGGGCCTTGACGCCTCTCGATATGCTCCACACTCTTTTCGCATTGGCGCAGCGACTGAAGCAGCTAGTTGGGGGTTGAGCTCGGAGGTGGTCCGACGTATCGGTAGGTGGGAATCGCAGAGGTATAGATCATACATACGTCCACACCTTGCCCAAATGTGAATCATTGTGTTGTTGGGTATTTTCTCCGCCCTCCCCCTACTTTATTTCTTCTTTCGTAGGCCCTCCTGCTCGGTTAGTTTGGATCTTCGGCCATTCTTTTGTGTTCTGGGGCGCGGAGAGGGCCGGCGTGCGGCGGAATGGTCGGCAGCTGGGGTTCGACAGGGCTGCGGTCGTTGTACGTTGGATTGGAGTCCGAGGTATGGTGTGGAGTCGGGTCATGCCCGAAATCCACAGGTGCACGAGGTTGGATCGGTCTCCGGACATTATCGTGATACATGCTGGTGGCAATGACCTGGGGGTTCGTCCCTTTCGCGATTTAGTGAGGGACATAAAGTATGACCTGTTGAGGTTGTGGTCCATGTTTCCGGGGATTGTTACCGTGTGGTCCGATATTGTACCGAGAAAAACATGGCGGGAGGCTAGGTCTGTTGAAAGGCTCAACAAGGCCAGGATTAAGGTTAACCGGGCTGTTGCGGGGTTTGTGTCCAGGAACGGCGGTGTGTGCGTGCGGCACAAGGAGTTGGAGTCTGGGGAGGGGGAGTTTTGGTTGCGGGACGGGGTCCATCTGAATGCGGTGGGTATAGATTTGTGGACACTAGGTATCCAGGAGGGTGTTGAGAGGGCCCTGGAAGTGTGGCGGGTCTCTCACGCTTAAGGGATTAAGGCGTGCTCGCAGTGGCGGGTGGGGTCCTTGGAGTTGGTGGTCAATTGGCTAAAAGGGTGGAGTCAAAGGTAGGCTCCACCTATACATTTGGTGGTAATTGCACATTTTGGTGGATGGCCTGGCGCATAGTGAACGGTTACAGGGTAAATTGGCCCTGGGAGCTGGTACATGGAAGAAGGAGTTCGTCTTTATTCATGGTGCCGCCGAGCCGGTGGTCGCGGCTGGTGGTAAATTTATGGTGTGGTTATGTTAGCGCCAGGCCGGGGGATTGATAGTTTTTTGTAGCTCCAAGGACTCTTACCCAGGTTAAGCGTTTATTGTTAAATTATTTTAAGTTATGCAAATTATAATAAGTTATACTTGTTGTTATTTATTTGTTGTTTGTTAATAAATACGGCTGCTGTGGCCGATTTAATCCAACCCTTTGGTCTTGGTTTATTTCTAAGGGGTGGGGGGTTTGAGAGCTGGGGGGCAGGGGTCGAGGCTGGAAAAGAGGGGGAAGGCATTTAGGCCCAGCAGTTTGGGTATCAAAGGTGGTGGTGGGGTTCATAGGGGGACCCCGTTATCAGCAATGCCCAGTCATGTTATTTAACACCCTTAACGACACATGTCGTACTGTTACAGCGCTGAAGCCAGTAATAGTATGGTGTGGTGTTTACAGGTCACCGTGTCTGGGGGATTGCTGCTGTCCGTGACCACAGACAATCCAGAGACCAAGTCTGAGGGAAAATTGTGCCCCCCATAGCTCCTTTGGATCCATTTGTGCCTGCAGGTAAGCCGACATCTATATATAGCACCGATCACTGTCGAGGATCAGGGGGCGTACAATGGTACCATTCCCGCTGATCGCTGCATTTGGTTGGTCTCAATTTAACAGTAACTCTGGGAATTGTGAGCAGGACAGCTACGGTGCTGTTACTGTGAGCCTCTGGTAGCGCCTCCTGGCAATAGAGGAGCCTACTGTAGTGCCTCCTGGCATTACCATCTATTCCTCCATCCCACCTTCCACTACTGTCTCTGTACTTTTTTTTTTGTTTCACTTCTGTCTCCCCCCCCCTCTGCTGGCTGCTGATTAGGGTATAAGCCCCCTTATCAGCACTAAATGCTTTTTGGGGATTTTTTTTTTCTTCCTCTTTTTGTGTTTTTTATTTTTAACCCTCTCATGTTTTTGTGCATCCTTGTGTCACTGCCTTGTGTCAAACCTATGGCTTAGTATATTTATCAAACTGGCCATGCCACACAGTTGTGCACTACATAAGGCTGCCGTCGCACTAGTGTTCGGGGTCCGTTCAGGGACTCTGTCCCCCATTCAGCTTAAAATATGCTTGCAGGACTTTTCTCTCCTTCCATTTTGAGGCGGAAACTGGGTGGAAACCCAGAGGACCTCATTATAGTCTATTAAAGTCTATTAAGTTTTTTTTTTAAGCGGATAGGGTTTCCATGTTTCTGGTCCCCAAGCAGACCCGAAGAACGGAAACCTGAATGTTAGTGTGAACCTAGTGTAGGACCCAGTGTGAACCTAGGACTCCGCCACAGAAACTGGTGAAAATTGTCAGAAAAAAAAAGTCCTGCACAAAGGACTTTTCTGTGTGCTGGTTTCATTATAAAAATAGCGTACACCCGGTGGACCACATTATAGTCTATGGGGTCTGCGGGTGTCCGCTGGTTTAGCGGTCCAGCTCTCTGTCTTTCGGGTCCGCCAAATGTGAACCTAGCTTACTATGTAATCTAAGGGTACGTTCACACTTCTGTTACTAGCGTCTGTTGATAGCATCTGTTACTAAATGTTAACAACCGACACCAACATATCTGTCATAAATCTGTTAAAAATCCCATTGATTTCAATTGGATTTGATCTGTTGTTGGTTAGTGTCAATTTTCACCAAATCCGTCACATGTCTGTTTTTTAGCAGACATAACGCGGGGTGCAGGACTTTTGTGTCAATTAAAAATAATGGACTTATGATGGATGTTAAGTGTCCGTTATATTTTAACATTAATATCTATGGCTCACGGACAGTGATGGACGGTTGTCCGTTATACTGTCCGTTATTATTGTCTGTTTTTTTTAGCATGCTCATGTAGCCCTATTTGGGGGGGGGGGGTATGAGTATTATCCCTCCCGCAACAGACTCTGGCGCTGACCTGTGTGTATAATGGGACCTGAAGCCTTCGCTGAAGGGAAGAGTGGGAACATATATGAAATATATCAGTGCCTCCACCCAGGATAGAGCCTCTGTATTACAGGGAGGATCTCTTCCTGGGACTTACCCATGAAATACAGTTAGTAGCCTTAACAAGGATCACTGTACTAATCTCACAGTCTGAAGAATACATACAGATACCACATAAGGTTATAACAGTAGCTTTATAAGAATCAACAGGGTAATAATACATACATAAAATATACTCAGAACACAGCAGTACTACAACAACCAGCAAGTCCTCAACCGTCTTAGGTTATATACCCGGGTATATATATATATAGATATATAGCAAGATTCCGGTGCACAATACCTCCAGGCAACAGAAGAGATGCAGGGGCCCCTGTGGATGACTGTGGATCCTCGGATTCTTCCAGGAGATGACAGACAGCCGATCAGGAGATGATGATGATGGTGAGATTCTTCACAGGCAGCAAACAGGGCGACGGTGACGGCAGTAGATGCAGGCCTGACTACCCTAACACTGAGTCCTTAACCTGCCAGCTAAACTACTAGTGCCACCGGGCCTCTAACTAGCTAGTTGGCCTTCGGAAGCCTAACCTATCACTGCCCTGAACTATATATATATATGGATCCCTAACTACGGTTACTAGCTAGGTCCTGTGAGTATATAGGGGGTAACACATACCTAACTATATACTGTGAAGTAAAGAGGAACAAGTGGCTCTTAGACTCCCCCAGACATAACATGTCTGTCTCAGCAGCTCTGCTCACATCTCTCCCCCCAGCAGCTCTGCCTCACATGTGTCTGACTCACTGTATTTACAAAACAAAACTTGCACTAAATGCCTGGGGTCTCTGAAGCCAAACTGCAGGGGCAAAGAAGCCAGATACATTATATACTAGTAGAAATGGCAGTTCCCTACACTCTCCCTCTGGTGAAATCTTTACGTCACGTCAAAGACATACAAAGTCATAGTATACAGTCAACATTACCAATGACAATATCAATATGGTTGCTTTTGCATTTACAGAGTCACAACAGGTTAATAGGTATACATGCCAGCAGGAGCGAAAATTGGTAACATATTGACCAAAGTGGACACTGCACCCACCCAAGCATGGTATAAATGAGGCTGAGTAGTAAATCTGGGGTCCCCCAAACTATCATATGTCAGCATAGGTGGAGGGTGTCTAATTCTCTCTCCTCTCCGTACCTCTCTCTGAGGTAAACTAGCATGTCCAGGCCCTAAACTAGGGTTGTCTGCCATGGGAGGGGATGGTGCTGGTGGCGTAGGAGAGCTAGATCCCTGCTCATCTGTAGACACAGATCTAGGTACGAATTCTGGAGTTTGAGGGTTCATAGGTCTCCCTGAAGGAGAAGATACTGGTGATCTAGGAACTTCAGGAGCCACAGTCCAATCACTCTCAGGAGTTTCAGGAAGGTCAGGTGGAATATCGGCTAAGGACTGTGGAGAATCGCAGGCCGAGCCATCATTGGAGATATCCATACCATCAATCTGAGGTACAGGCAACAAATGATTTCTATGCCAAGTCCTGATCCTCCCGTCCCGTCCTTTTATCTTGTAGACTGGTATTCCAGGCAACCGATCTACCACTGTAAAGAGTTCACTCCGCCATCGATCAGCCAGCTTATGTTTTGCAGATGCTCCCAAATTCCGTAGCAGAACATGGTCCCCAGGGTTCAATTCTCGGTATCTTACTCGAAGATCAAATCTCCTTTTATTTCCTTCATTCACTTTGGCCGCATTTTCCTCAGCCAGCTGATAAGCACTCTTAAGCGTTTCTTTCAAACGTGCCACGTATCGGTAATGATCTCGATGACTGATACCATCGGTAGAGACTCCCAACAAGATGTCAATAGGTAGCCTAGGCTCTCTTCCAAACATCAGAAAGTATGGTGAATATCCTGTGCTCTCGTGCCTTGTACTATTATAGGCATGCACCATAGCCTCCACTTTTCTACTCCAGGATCGCTTATCCTCAATTCGTAAGGTACCAAGCATATCAAGTAAAGTCCTGTTAAATCTTTCAGGAAGGGCATCTCCCTCTGGATGGTAAGGCGTCGTCCGACTTTTGCGGATGTTCAACAACTGAAGTAACTCTTTGATCAGGTTACTCTCAAAATCCCGGCCTTGATCAGAATGCAACCGGTGTGGTAAGCCATAATGGATAAAATACTTTTCCCAAAGCACTCTTGCAACAGTGACTGCTTTTTGATCCTTAGTCGGAAAGGCTTGAGCATATCGTGTGAAGTGATCAGTCACCACCAATACATTTCCAAATCCTCTGGAGTCGTTGTCAATACAAAGGAAGTCTATGCAGACAAGATCCATGGGGCCCGAACTCTTCAAGTGTCCCATGAAGGCCGCTCGAACCGGGACAGTCTTCCTCTGCAAACATCTGCGACAGCACCTACACAGACGAGTCACGGTATCTCTCATTTTGGGCCAGTAGAATCGGTCTTGTATTAGGCCATAAGTCTTCTCAGGTCCCAAATGACCATGATAATCATGCAGACTTCGGAAAATCATCTTCTGAAAGCAGCTTGGAATAACTAGTTGGCGCCTTCCAGGGTGATCATGATACAGCACCACACGATAAAGTAGGCCATTGTCTATTTCAAACTTCTCCCAATCTCGTAGAAGTTGACTGCATTCAGAGGGTAGGGATGTCTTTAACATTTCTCTGTCTTGAGAACTCACTGCTTGATAAAGAGGTCCAATTAAAGGATCAGTCTTTTGACTCCAGATCATTCGCTTTGAAGATATAGAACAACTCTCAAAGGATCCTAAAGCGGCAGGGTAGGCAAACATGTCTGGTACAGCTTCGGGACCTCCCCCAATAGAGTCAATAAGCCGAGTTTCAGAAAAGGCTACTCGGTCTTCAACTACAGCAGCCATGGCACACAAAGCTCCTACTCCAGGACTTGGCACTTCTTCCCATTCATCCACTACTTCCGGACTAGGTAATCCAGGCCGTCTTGATAGAGCATCTGCCCCAATGTTCTTAGGCCCCGATTTATACTTGAGTGTGAATTGGTAGTTGGATAAAGCTGCCAACCAGCGATGTCCTGTAGCATCGAGTTTAGCGGTTGACAAAACGTATGTCAGTGGATTGTTGTCTGTTCTTACTTCAAACGTGGCTCCGTATAAATAGTCATGTAATTTATCAACAATGGCCCACTTGAGCGCCAAAAACTCCAATTTATGTACTGGATAATTTTTCTCGCTGGGAGAAAGACTTCGACTTATGAAAGCTATGGGCCGTAACCCGGCCGGGTATTCTTGGTGCAGCACGCCACCTAATCCTTCAAAGCTGGCATCTACATGTAGCACATATGGCTTCTGTGCATCAGCATAAGCCAGAACGGGAGCTTCTGTCAATTTCTTCTTCAACAACTTAAATGCTTCTTCACAATCCGCAGTCCACCTATCGCCAAAAAGGCTTTTGGAAGACCCTTTCTTCTTTCCCGGATCTCCTGCATCACTCTTCAACAGGTCGAGGAGGGCTCGAGCAATTTTTGAATATCCTTCCACAAATCGTCGATAGAATCCACAAAACCCCAAGAAAGATTGCAACTCCGTAATATTTTGCGGTCGGGGCCAATTCACCACAGCTTCAATCTTACCAGGATCGGTAGCAACTCCTTCAGCAGAAACAATATGACCTACATAAGTGACCGAAGATCTACAAAATTTGCATTTGTCAGTCGACAACTTCAGCCCCTCTTCTTTTAAGCGATGGAGTACTCTCATGAGTCGTTCTTCATGTTCTTCCAGCGTCTTTCCAAACACAATAATGTCATCAAGATATACAAGGCATTCCCGGGGCACTAAATCACCTAACACTCTTTCCATCAACCTTTGGAACGTTGCTGGCGCACCTTTTGTACCTTGCGGCATACGAGTGAACTGAAAGAAACCCAAGGGGCATATGAAAGCTGTCTTTTCCTGATCCTCAGGTGCCATTGGGACTTGATAGTATCCCGATCTTAGGTCCAGCACTGTGAACCAACAGTTTCCATTCAGAGCTTCCAGAGCTTCTTCAATTCTCGGCAGTGTATACTGATCAGGTAAGGTTCTCCGGTTCAGAGTTCTGTAATCCACACATAGGCGAATTGCTCCAGATTTTTTTCTTACCACCACAATAGGTGAGGCATAGGGGCTCTTACTGTCCACAATGATCCCCTGACCTTTCATTTGCTGTAGAGTCTGTCTTAACTCATCAACATCCTTTGGAGCAACTCTCCGTGGTCGCTCCCGGAAGGGAGTAGAATCGGTCAATCGGAAAGTGTGTTGAGCACTTTAAGCACAACCTACATCCATATCATCCGTGGAGAACACTTCCGATAATTCAGACAACTTCTGTGTCAGTCGCTGATTCCAGGCCTCTGGTAAATGTGGATCACTCAAGTCAAGATTGAGATTAGGGATTGCATCTCGGATTTGAATCCTGCACACTTCAGCGTATGGATTTACTCCAAGCACAGGGTAGCAGTGGGCCACATTCTGGTATGGTCCAATTACGATCGGATGCGGTGAACAGTTCCTCACTGTCACACAGGTAGATAACTCCACTTTATTTCTCCAGTCCTTTCTCTCTGGGATCACCATCCAGCCATTCTGGTTAATCATTTCTTCAGGGGTTTCCATAAGGACATAACTCCCCCCTTCAAGCAAATCGGGAGCAATGCTGGAGGCTACTCTCAGAATTCTCTCCCCGCCGGCAGGAACTTCCACGGTTCTCTCACCGATATGATATACCATTCCATGTCGATAGCCAGTAGACAGGGCATCACAGAGTTCTCTAAGATCAGAAGATATATTCACCGGCTGAGCTGCAGGGTTCCAATCTCTTCCAAGAAACCTCTGAAAAGCATAATGCACGGCGGGACAATTAGTGCCAAGTATCACAGGAGCTGCACAAGAATCCCCTGTATCAGGACAGACAAGAGCCGTAATCTTCATGGGAGCGACACTCTGATCTTCTAATTCAGGGACAGCTATAACTACTTGTAGGCTGCCATCTACAGGATATGATCCTGAATTAAGCCCCCACAATTTCATTTGTCCCGTAGACTGAAGAGGTATATCTCTCAGATACTTTTGGTAGAACGAGCGATAAATCAGGGTCACTTGAGATCCTGTATCAAACAGGGCAGGAGCGGCATGACCATTGACAGTGACTTTGACAACGGACCTGGAGCCCGCGATAGCGCCTCTGGTATTTACTCGGCCCGCCTTCCTTCGGTGTCTTTGATTCTGAATAGAGAAGACAGCACTGTGTCTCAATCCCTCACTGTCCTCCGTACACTGTCTGGCAGTATGGCCCGTCTGACCACATTTATAACAGGTTCTAGCATCCTTCCTCCATTGAGTGGCAGTGGGTGGAGTGGCGGACTGTCTAAGTTCTGACCGCTCCGCTGGTTTGTCCTTGTTTGAATTAGGAACATCTTCTTTAGAGATGCTTTTCGCTTTCTTAGGGGTACTAAAACTAATGTCAGCTTCTTGTTTCTTCACTAACTTCATTAAGTCAGGAAATGGAAGGACTCTATCAGATAGTAAGACCTTGAGTACTTGAGCAAGAGGATGATGAGGTTGTAACCCTCTCACCAACTGACTGGTTCTCATAGCGTCTACCTCTGAAGTAGATATAGCTGCGTGGTACACCAGACGTGAAAGAAGTAGCTGTAAACGGTTAATAAAAGTAGAGACATTTTCCCCTTCTTTTTGACGAACCATTCGGTAATCAGCAACCATCTGGGCAAGGTCATAGTATGGCTCAAAGTGATCAGACAGTACTTGTATATAGTCCAATGCACTCACTCCTTCATGAGAGTCTCTGTACAAGCGGATCAATTCTGCAGCAGGAGACCGCAAACTTTCACTGATACGCTGCCGCTTGCCTTCTTCAGAGCAAGACCATTCCTTCAGGCATTGGAGAGTATGTTCTTTCCATATCTCAAAGTTTTCCTCCCCTTGTGGTACTGGGACATTACCAGAGAATACTTTTAGTTTCTTGTAGTGAGTGGCCTGCAGGCCCTGAGCTAACATTTCAGTCAGCCTGGCTAAAGTGCTAATAGCACTGTCACTAGAGGAACTGCTAGCGACGGCCATACTGGGGGGGTAACTGGCTGAGCGGGGTTCTTCCTTTACCTGAACCAGGGGAGGAACAGGCGGTCGGTAATCCCATGTAGTAGCTAGTGGGAGGTTCCCCTCTGAGCTATATCGCTTCTCCATATCAATGATTATTCCCACTTGTAAATCTCAGCAGTGCCTCCAAATGTAGCCCTATTTGGGGGGGGGGTATGAGTATTATCCCTCCCGCAACAGACTCTGGCGCTGACCTGTGTGTATAATGGGACCTGAAGCCTTCGCTGAAGGGAAGAGTGGGAACATATATGAAATATATCAGTGCCTCCACCCAGGATAGAGCCTCTGTATTACAGGGAGGATCTCTTCCTGGGACTTACCCATGAAATACAGTTAGTAGCCTTAACAAGGATCACTGTACTAATCTCACAGTCTGAAGAATACATACAGATACCACATAAGGTTATAACAGTAGCTTTATAAGAATCAACAGGGTAATAATACATACATAAAATATACTCAGAACACAGCAGTACTACAACAACCAGCAAGTCCTCAACCGTCTTAGGTTATATACCCGGGTATATATATATATAGATATATAGCAAGATTCCGGTGCACAATACCTCCAGGCAACAGAAGAGATGCAGGGGCCCCTGTGGATGACTGTGGATCCTCGGATTCTTCCAGGAGATGACAGACAGCCGATCAGGAGATGATGATGATGGTGAGATTCTTCACAGGCAGCAAACAGGGCGACGGTGACGGCAGTAGATGCAGGCCTGACTACCCTAACACTGAGTCCTTAACCTGCCAGCTAAACTACTAGTGCCACCGGGCCTCTAACTAGCTAGTTGGCCTTCGGAAGCCTAACCTATCACTGCCCTGAACTATATATATATATGGATCCCTAACTACGGTTACTAGCTAGGTCCTGTGAGTATATAGGGGGTAACACATACCTAACTATATACAGTCATATGAAAAAGTTTGGGCACCCCTATTAATCTTAATCATTTTTAGTTCTAAATATTTGGGTGTTTGCAACAGCCATTTCAATTTGATATATCTAATAACTGATGGACACAGTAATATTTCAGGATTGAAATGAGGTTTATTGTACTAACAGAAAATGTGCAATATGCATTAAACCAAAATTTGACCGGTGCAAAAATTTGGGTACCCTTATCATTTTATTGATTTGAATACTCCTAACTACTTTTTACTGACTTACTGAAGCACAGAATTGGTTTTGTAACATCACTGAGCTTTGAACTTCATAGCCGGAAGTATCCAATCATGAGAAAAGGTATTTAAGGTGGCCAATTGCAAGTTGTTCTCCTATTTGAATCTCCTCTGAAGAGTGGCATCATGGGCTCCTCAAAACAACTCTCAAATGATCTGAAAACAAAGATTGTTCAACATAGTTGTTCAGGGGAAGGATACAAAAAGTTGTCTCAGAGATTTAACCTGTCAGTTTCCACTGTGAGGAACATAGTAAGGAAATGGAAGACCACAGGGACAGTTCTTGTTAAGCCCAGAAGTGGCAGGCCAAGAAAAATATCAGAAAGGCAGAGAAGAAGAATGGTGAGAACAGTCAAGGACAATCCACAGACCACCTCCAAAGAGCTGCAGCATCATCTTGCTGCAGATGGTGTCACTGTGCATTGGTCAACAATACAGCACACTTTGCACAAGGAGAAGCTGTATGGGAGAGTGATGCGAAAGAAGCCGTTTCTGAAAGCACGCCACAAACAGAGTCGCCTGAGGTATGCAAAAGCACATTTGGACAAGCCAGCTTCATTTTGGAAGAAGGTCCTGTGGACTGATGAAACAAAGATTGAGTTGTTTGGTCATACAAAAAGGCGTTATGCATGGCGTCAAAAAAACACAGCATTCCAAGAAAAACACTTGCTATCCACTGTAAAATTTGGCGGAGGTTCCATCATGCTTTGGGGCTGTGTGGCCAATGCCGGCACTGGGAATCTTGTTAAAGTTGAGGGTCGCATGGATTCAACTCAGTAGCAGCAGATTCTTGAGAATAATGTACAAGAATCAGTGACGAATTTGAAGTTACGCCGGGGATGGATATTTCAGCAAGACAATGATCCAAAACACAGCTCCAAACCTACTCAGGCATTCATGCAGAGAAACAATTATAATGTTCTGGAATGGCCATCCCAGTCCCCAGACCTGAATATCATTGAACATCTGTGGGATAATTTGAAGCGGGCTGTCCATACTCGGCGACCATCAAACTTAACTGAACTGGAATTGTTTTGTAAAGAGGAATGGTCAAAAATACCTTCATCCAGGATCCAGGAACTGATTAAAAGCTACAGGAAGCGAGTAGAGGCTGTTATTTTTGCAAAAGGAGGATCTACTAAATATTAATGTCACTTTTCTGTTGAGGTGCCCATACTTTTGCACCGGTCAAATTTTGGTTTAATGCATATTGCACATTTTCTGTTAATACAATAAACCTCATTTCAATCCTGAAATATTACTGTGTCCATCAGTTATTAGATATATCAAATTGAAATGGCTGTTGCAAACACCCAAATATTTAGAACTAAAAATGATTAAGATTAATAGGGGTGCCCAAACTTTTTCATATGACTGTACTGTGAAGTAAAGAGGAACAAGTGGCTCTTAGACTCCCCCAGACATAACATGTCTGTCTCAGCAGCTCTGCTCACATCTCTCCCCCCAGCAGCTCTGCCTCACATGTGTCTGACTCACTGTATTTACAAAACAAAACTTGCACTAAATGCCTGGGGTCTCTGAAGCCAAACTGCAGGGGCAAAGAAGCCAGATACATTATATACTAGTAGAAATGGCAGTTCCCTACACTCAGAAAGCAGAAGCAAAAAAATGGACAGTATAAAAAAAGGACAAAAACGAACACTAACTGATACTAATGTATCCATTAAATGGATCGGTTAAAACAAACGGACGCATTAACATCAGTTAGTGTATGTTAATGTCCGTTATGATAGGCGTCCGTTTTTGGTTTTTTTTAATGGACACTATCATAACAGACATCTAACGGTAGTGTGAACACAGTCTAACATTACACCAGTGACTGGTTGAACTAAAAGTTCTTTAGGATTTGGGTGTATTCTTGGAGCACAGTGTGTAGGTCACGCCCCTTTACTAAGAGTCCACACCCCTTTTTTGTACAAGTCATAAAAGTATTTAAAATACTTGATGAATGTGGCGCACGACATGTTAGAGAATTTATTTGGTGAAAATGATACCAGATTTATGGAGCATTTTACTTGATAAATCTCCACCATTGTATGTGCTGGCTGGCTTGTATGTATATGAAAAACTCAGATGATGTGTGAGTCTGATCTCTAACTGAGTCAGGTATCAGGTATCAGACAACTTTGTGTCAGACAACTTTTTATCAGAGCTCATGCAGCTTCCCAGCCTGCAGCCTTATACAATGTATCTTCTACTCCTGAGTGGAAGCAGTGAGGTCAATCAGAGGTCAGTAATTCTTGCCAGCAGATACAATCACTAGAAGACACACTGTATGTGCTTGATGGCTAACTTCAGTCAGAGATGAGTGTCAGGTGTCAGAGTCAGGTATCAAAGTCAGGTGTCAGAGTCAAAGTCAGGTGTCAGAGTCAGGTATCAAAGTCAGGTGTCAGAGTCAGGTATCAAAGTCAGGTATCAAAGTCAGGTATCACAGTTGTAAACTGCCATTAATCTGATGTTTGACTCTGATATCTGAGGATGTCCTAATATGGACACTGTACATATACACCTTTTGTCAATCGAATGTTGGGGTTTTATGTATTTATCACTACATCGTGGTATTTTAATAGCAGTTAGTTGTACTTTTGCTGTCACTTGGCTTAGAAGCTATGTGCTGTATGCTATATTGTGTTAAAAAACCCAATACATTTATCACTCACCCCAGCTGCTGAGTGTATACTAGGGTATGTTATTTCATGTCCCACATCTCCAGCATTGAAAATCAGTACTGGTGTCGGGTGGTGCAAGCGGTGGCTCTTAGATTGCTCACTTCAGCTTCTGTACAGTTCTGAACTGCAAATCTCCATAGTTATGTAGCAATATTGATGTAGATGTATTACTCTGTATAACTAGATAGTTTTCTCACTCTGAACTGTGTTGTCAGGACCTGTAGGAATTGTAATAGTGGCCAGATAACACCAGAGCTGGCTATAAACATGATGAATAGATGTGCTTATTCACAATCCACTTTGAGCAGACATGTGATGATCATGTAATCAGGGGCAGCGTATGATCCTGCTCTATTTTCAGGTTGTGTGCTGCCTGTGGTTGATTTGTCTGTCATACAAATTATGTATTTTTACTATCTTTCTCTATGTCTCTGGGTCTGTGAAAAACAGACAGCACACAGTTGGCATCCAAATGCTGTCCATGATTTTCACTGATCCATAGACTCTAACGGACTTCAGGGGTCTGCAAAACAAACCAAGAGCATGTTTGAAAGCGCCCATTAAAAACAATGGGTGCACATGCAGTTCGTGTTTTAATTACACATAAAAAGTCTGCAAAATGTGGACATGTGAATAAACCTTAAGTCACTGCTAAACACCTCTGGCAGCAGCTTATATCCTACATGAACAAAGGATCAAACATGTTGAAAACTAGCATGCCCCATCCTTCTGTCCCGCAAGACCTGCTGCTGACTTTGATCTGATATGTATGATCAACTTTTGAATTTGCTATATATAATATTAACTTGATGTATAACAACAACCAATGAAATATTTGCAGCTGCTTTAAGAGTAATGCTCTTTCATGGTAAGCTATAGAGCCAGGATCCCTATCATTTCCATTCCCCTATGCAAAACAATTGGCTTAGCACACATAACTTTTTCCAGACAGGTTACCTCCAGCCTGCACAGAGTGAGCTGTGAATTACAGAGCGTGCAGAGCCAGGAGTATAGTTTGTATGCTGAAATGAAGGTGAATAGGTCTGGAGAGCTCTCTTCTGAGCTATCTTACCTTATATTTTATAATACTGCAGTTGTGTGACTCGGGAAGTAATACATCACTCTCTAGATTTGTAATAATAACTGAATAGCTTTATTTAAAGGGGTCCTTCACTTATTTTAATGTTTTACTCTGACATTTAATGTGCCTTTATAATTTGTTTTTAGGGCATAACTAATGCCGAATTCTATACTACTGCTTATTTCTTTTAGGAACCTACCTGCAGAGCATTCTTTGCATCCGTCTGCACAAGGCACACATTCTTCACTGTCTGGATCTTCAACTTCCCCTACACAGACAAAATGTTCAGGAATGATATATTGTAAGATGTAAGAGATTGATAAAACTAGGTCCACTTGAGAGAACAGTTTGTAATATTAACCATTTCAAGTACTTATACCTGGCTAGCACCCAAACAAGGTCGATGCAGTTTTTGGCAAGATTTATGAACTCTATACATACTGTATGTGACATTTAGCTCCATATTTACTGTCTTGTTTCTGGAAGAATTCACACTGTGTAATTAGGGTGATGTTAAATTGGCAATATAATTAAAATATCATAACTTGCAATATTTATTTTATTCAACTGTTTCTTCTCCAAATTGTGATTTTTCTCCCAAGTTTCCTGAAGGCTTGTATTTCATAGAGACTTAAAGATGACATACTTAACTTTTATTAGTGTTTGATCACTGGAGATCCAAGATGCTGGGACCACTAACAATCAAGAGAATGGAGACCAGCAAGCACCACATGCAAATAGAGCAGTGGTATGATTTAGTGACTACTGCTACATTCATTCTTATTGGTCTGCTAGAGGTGGCCATTTTGAAACTCCCAAAGAGTGAATGGAGTGGTAATCAAGTGTGTGCACCACAGTGCTATTCTTAAAGTGCATTTGGGGGCACTTGCATAACCCTGTTCTTGTAATAGCTGAGGTCCCAGCGATCAGGCCTTCTGTTATTTTCTGCACCCAATATATTAATTAGGCTCTCTACTGTCAGGTGGGTGGTTCTGTACTGAATGTTCCAGCCTAGGACCACCCACCTGACAGTAGGCAGCCTAATGAGCATGCTTGGTGAGAAAATAATGGCACTGACTGCTAAGGAATAATGGGGGTTAGAGAAAGAATTCCAACTGTGCGAAAACGCTGCGTTTTCCAGTACCTGCAAAGTGAATGGGGTTCTGGCTAATCCCATCCACACATTGCAGAAAAAAAAATCTGCAGTGGAAAAGTTGCATTTTTAATAAATGCTCACATTTTTGAAAATCGCAGCATGTCAATTATACTTACGGAAACACTGGCATTTTCCACATAGGTATAATAGGGGCAGAAAGTCCACAGAGGAAAACTCTGTGAAAAGGCAATTAAACGTGCATTTCCGCCACATTTTTACTGCAGAGTTTTTGTGCTACATTTCGCTACGTGGGGCCTTAGCCTGAATGTGCGCTTGTGAAATAGAAACACTGAAATTAGCAAAGACAGTTCTTAAAGTAGAAAATTGTTTCACAGTTCCAGCTGAAAATATTGAGTGAATAAAGTGTAAGGACACCCTACTACAAACCTTCAGGACACTTCAGCTCTTGGCAGACACCATCCACAGGGTAGTAACCTTCCAAACATTTGTCACACTGCTTGCTGCTTTTGCAGGATTGACATTTTTGAGGACACGGCATACATCTGTTGTCTTCAATGTGATAGGCCTCTGGGCAGCTTTCTCTGCATTCCTCTTTATACAGATAGCGAGTCCTTTCATTTTTATCTTTCAAAACAAAATGAATGACAAAAGCTGCCATTACTTCAAGCCCAAGGCATATTTTCAGTTTTTTGTATTGCATATATTAAAGAGTGCCTGTCGTTTCAAATTTTGTTTGTAAATGAATAGTTCATGTGAATGTAAGAAACTTTGTAATATATCTTATGAGAGGGAAATGCTTCTCCTCTTATCCTGCCTGTTAAACAGCTCAATTCACTGCCATATCCATCTTCACTGAAGACAGGCTGCGGTTCATAGAAGTCTATGAAAAAGAGAAGGGGAAGAGAAGTGAGTGTCAGGCAGAAAGACACAGATATCCTGGGGAACATTACAGTAAGATCTGTATATCACCAGAGCTTTATTTACATCTATACTGCTGTCAGGGGCGGACATATGCCGCAACCCAATGAAGGGAACTGGAGGAGGGGAGTAATAGTGACGGTTGTGATGTCACAGGGTAGGCCGAGTACACTCAACCGAACTCCTACAGCCCACCTCCCAGGCTGGACACTGACGAGGGGGACCTGCGTGGTACCTGATGGGGTGCTTCCTGTTGGAGAGGGGTCCTCTTTCACTCTGAGGACAGTGGTAATGTTCAGAAGGGCCCTGATGGTGTACAGTAGGTGCAAGAACGGCTCAGGAGACAGTGGTGCAGTTGAAGAAAGTGAAACTTTGAAAACTTATATCACTCGTGCAGCTTCCCAATGGGGGGTAGTAATTTACACCTGGTTGGCTACTCCCAGGTTTGGGATGTAAGATGACCAGACTGTAATGGGGTGCCTTGACTCCACTCCAGTTAAAGTACTATACTCTGACTCTCCCAGTTTTAGATCTGGGGGCTGTGATTGGCCAGGGCTGTACCAAGCCCTCTAAACCAGAGGGGTAGCCAAACAGTGGGTTAAACCTTTGGGGAATACACATAAAGGAATCTGCAAAACACACATAATACAGGGGAAAACACATATAAAATGATATATGTCAACCAGTGGAACAGAAAACAATAATAAAAAAAAAAAGACTAACAATATAAGCAGTGTCCACTGGGATGCTGAACATACTGTCGGTAAGCTGTGCATCTGCACAGGGGCCCAGTAGGTCACATGTATGACAGTGTATAGAGGAAGTCACCCTATACAGATGCATAGGCTGACTTCCTCATATAATGGCAGGATCAATCAGGTATGTGGCATGGGCAGACCCAAGGTCACTGATCAGACCCTGAGCTGCCCAAAATAGGTATTGGCAGCCCTGAATACGCGCGCAGGGAAAGGGGATTGATTGGTGGCAATATAAGTTATAGTTACTGTAGTCATGTTTGACTGTGACAGCTAATCCAACCGGGAGTGCTGGAACAGGGTGTTAGCTCTAAGTTAGAGCTAACACCTGCTCCAGAGGCCACCCATTCAGACACTGAGTGGTTAGAAGGCTGAAATAATAAGGCGGTTTGCCTTAAGCCCTTGTCACTAAAGGGTTAAAGTATGGACAGGGTTTTCAAGTCCTCTTCACACATATGCACAATTCAAAGCCAAACACAGAAATCCAAACTATACTCATTATCAGTAACTGATTATAGTATAGCCTTTTTGGGAGGCCACCCAAGGTCCTAGACTCCCAAGAGGCCCATGGCTACCAAAATCTTTCACCAGCGTTAGAAGTGGTCTGCAGTCGCAGTAGAATTTTACGTGTACTTGTGAATACCTGCACAGCTGCAACTAATCTTACCATAAGAAAGGGACCAGCATTATAGTGCGGGCATGTAATACTGTGTGGGGGCCACTGTGGAGCATGTACTACTGTGATGAGGTCACTGTGGATCATATAATACTGTGTTTGGGACATTCTGGAGTATATAATACTGTGTGGGGGCCATTGTGGAGCATTTAATACTGTGTGGGGGCCACTGTGGAGCATATAATACTGTGTGGGGGCCACTGTGGAGCATATAATACTGTGTTTGGGCCATTCTGGAGCACATAATACTGTGTGGGGTCCACTGTGGAGCATATAATACTGTGTGAGGGCCCACTGTGGAGCATATAATACTGTGTGAGGGCCCACTGTGGAGCATATAATACTGTGTGGGGGCCACTGTGGAGCATATAATACTGTGTGGGGCCCCTTCACTATTCACATCACAAACCATCTGATTTATAGCAGCTGTGTACTATTATTACAGGCTGTAATAACGTTTGGTGATTATAAAACTGATGCTGTGCAATGTAAATAGGGAAGGAGTCACAGCGCTCACAAAAGCACCACAGTAACTTCAAAGAATTGATCAACAGGGGCCTCAGGTGTTGGACCCCCACTGATCTCTTATATGTCTTAGACTTTTAGGACCCTGCAGATCAGCTGTTTCCCACAGCACACAGCTCAGTATTCTTTACATGCCGGGTGCTGCTCACTCACCCCCAGACAAGTGATAATGTCCCCCGGTGCACCTCAGACAAGTAATAATGTCCCTCCAGTGACCCCCAGACAACCAATAATGTCCCCCAGTGGCCCCAGGACAACTAATAATGTCCCCCCATGGTCCCCTGACAACTAATAATGTCTCTCAGTGGCCCCCTGGCAAGTGATAATGTCCCCCAGAGGCCCCCTGACAACTAATAATGTCTCCCAGTGCCCCCCAGACAAGTTATAATGTCCTACAGTGGCCCTCAGACAAGTAATAATGTCTCCCAGTGGCCCCCAGAAAACTAATAATGTCCCCACTGGCCCCCTGACAACTAATGTCCACACTGGCCCCCAGTCAAGTAATAATGTCCCCCAGTGGCCCCCAGACAAGTAATAATGTCTCCCAGTGGCCGTCAGATAAGTGATAATGTCCCCCAGTGGCCTCCCCCAACAACTAAAAATGTCACCCAGTGGCCCCCTGACAACTAATAATATCCCCCAGACAACTAATAATGTCCCCCAGTGGCCCCCTGACAACTAACAATGTCCCCCAGTGGCCCCCTGACAACTAATGATGTCCCCCAGTGGCCCCCTGACAACTAATGATTTCTGTGACGTCACTACAGAGGCCCGAAGTTAGGGGAGAGTCGCCTCAGATCCCAGGAGAGGTGAGTAACATTGGTTTTTATGTTCGCTCACCTTCTCTGGACCTCTGGTCATTATACTCTGGGGTCAATAACTTTATTGGAAAAAAAAACCTCAACAAAAAGAGGTATGACACTGAAAGGATGAACTGGCTTCTCCTTCCACTCCTATGATTTTTATGCCTCTCTATCTAAAATGTATTAAATCTAACAAACCATGCTCTTTCAAACATGCTATCATAACCCCTCTATTGAAGAAACCCTCCCTTGACCCGTCCTGTGCTGCTAACTATCGACCTGTCTCTAACCTCCCTTTCATCTCCAAAATCTCGTTTAATCTGCTATCTTTATGCTAACTCTCTTCTTGACCCCTTACAATTTGGCTTCCGCACTCTACTGAAACGGCCCTTATAAAAGTCTCCAATGATCTCCTGATGGCTAAATCCAATGGTGACTTCTCTCTTCTCATTCTTCGAGATCTCTCAGCAGCATTTGACACTGTTGACCATCAACTCCTCCTCACTATGCTCTGTTCTGTCGGCCTCACGGACACTGCATTCTCCTCTTATCTCTCTGACAGCACTTTCTGTGTATCATTTGCGGGCTCTGTTTCTTCCCCTTGTCGTTGGGGTTCCTCAGCGCTCTATCCTAGGCCCCCTGCTTTTCTCTCTCTACTCAGCCCCCATTGGACAAACCATCACCAGATTTGGCTTCCAATACCACCTTTATGCTGATGACACTCAGTTATATACGTCATCCCGTGACATCACCCCTGAACTACTACAGAACACCAGTGACTGTCTCTCTGCTGTCTCAAATATCATGTCTTCGCTCTATTTGAAACTGAATCTCTCAAAGACTGAACTACTGCTGTTTCCACCATCTAATAGAGCTGTCCCTGATATCTCCATTGCAGTCTCCGGCCTTACCATAACTCTTAGGCAGTATGCCCGCTGCTTCGGGGTTATGTTTGACTCAGACCTTTCCTTCACCCCCATATCCAATCACTCGCACGCTCATGTCATCTCCACCTCAAAAACATCTCCAGAATCTGCCCTTTCCTTACCACAGATACACTAAAGACACTTATTGTTGCCCTGATTCACTCTCGCCTTGACTACTGTAACTCCTTACTAATCGGTCTTCCCCTTACTAAACTCTCCCCTCTACAATCTATTCTGAATGCGGCGGCCAGGCTCATCTATCAGTCTAGACGCTACAGCGATGCCTCCGATGCCCCTGCTACCTCTTGTGTCACCCCCTCTACTTCATAGATTGTAAATTCTTGCGAGCAGGGCCCTCAGTCCCATTGTGTGAATTGACTATTTCTTTGTAATGTATCTTTTTTTTTTTTTATGTCTGTACTTGAATCCTACAAATTGTACAGTGCTGCAGAATATGTTGGCGCTATATAAATAAAATGTATTATTATTATTACTGTACTTGAATTGCTTTAGCTGTACTTAGCTCTGTGCCCTAGCCTGAGTTATAGTATGGCTCTTCTTCCTGATGAGCATCCTATATGCTCATATGACCGGCACTCATGATTGGCTGAGAGGCTGTCAGGTGATGCCAGAAGTCCATGAGATCCTTCTTCTGTGCTCTTCTACCTTGTGTTACATGTGGTGGCCATTTTAGCTCATTCACAATGAATCTCAAGAGTTTTGGTTTCACCAGAAATTTTGAGTTGAAACTGTTTTTGTTACAAACTGGTTCACTCATCTCTAGTTACAAACTATTATGTATAAAATACATATATTTTAATAGCTATGCTATGCAAATGCAGTATGCATTAAGTGGCCTTTATTTTACTAAAAAAAAGTCTGATCTGTTAATGGCTTTAAGTTATTTGTATAGGACTATAGACTCATGTCAGCTTGCATCATCTCTGTCACAATTGGATGGGTTTAAAAAAAAGTGATGTTCATTTTGTTATTAGTATACTGTAGATCAGCTGGAGATCAAATACATTTCTAAAAAGCAAGAATCCAGTAAAATTTTATGTGTAAGCATTACTGACATTGATGATAATTCTTGTTCCCTTTTACTTGCATACAACATGCTGGATAACTGGGTATTCAAAAAAAAATTCCTGTCATAAATGCATTCTCCAATAGTCATTACCATAATATTGCTACTACGATTTGCTAATATGCTATTACAACACTGTCCAGACGGTGGCACTATTGTAGCATCACTTACAACATAAGTTTCAGATCTACAGTAAGAAAACATATGATGGACTCATTATACCCTTGTTTCAGTATCCTAGAAAGATGCACCAGACCATCCTTCATTACATTCTATGCACAAAAACTATGTTTTGCATATTGTCTATATTAACAAATGTCAAAATAATATTAAAGAAAAGTTTTTTGTGGTCCCCTTTTCAATATAAGAATGAGAAAACGTCTTGCACAAATGTTGCCAATTCCACTTCTGCAAGTAACAGAACATTTATCATCCAGCTTGCCAGGTTTCTGAACATGAGAATACCTGTCACAGGAGAACTGTATTGTAAGATGAAAGGATTTTACATTCTGTCATGTCAAATATAGTTTACAATGGCAGAAAGGAAAAAACTATAAATCCATAATATATATCAGCATTTATTGGGGAATGTGAAAAGATGTTTCTTAGAATTCCCTTTTCACATGGTTACTACAGATGTGTTCCACTACTGTGTATTAAGACTACTAGAAAATCAATTCATAGTTGACAGCAAAATGTAATAGTTCCTTAGCACATACTGTATACAGTGCTGGCCAAAAGTATTGGCACCCCTGCAATTCTGTCAGATAATACGCAATTTCTTCCAGAAAATGATTGCAATCACAAATGCTTTGGTAATAATATCTTCATTTATTTTGCTTGCAATGAAAAAACACAAAAGAGAATGAAAAAAAAAGTCAAATCATTGATCATTTTACACAAAACTCCAAAAATGGGCCGGACAAAAGTATTGGCACCCTCAGCCTAATACTTGGTAGCACAACCTTTAGACAAAATAACTGCAAACAACCGCTTCCAGTAACCATCAATGAGTTTCTTACAATGCTCTGCTGGAATTTTAGACCATTCTTCTTTGGCCAATTTCTCCAGGTCCCTGAGATTTGAAGGGTGCCTTCTCCAAACTGCCATTTTGAGATCTCTCCACAGGTGTTCTATGGGATTCAGGTCTGGACTCATTGCTGGCCACTTTAGAAGTCTCCAGTACTTTCTCTCAAACCATTTTCTAGTGCTTTTTGAAGTGTGTTTTGGGTCATTGTCCTGCTAGAAGACCCATGACCTCTGAGGGAGACCCAGCTTTCTCACACTGGGCCCTACATTATGCTGCAAAATTTGTTGGTAGTCTTCAGACTTCATAATGCCATGCACACGGTCAAGCAGTCCAGTGCCAGAGGCAGCAAAGCAACCCCAAAGCATCAGTGAACCTCCGCCATGTTTGACTGTAGGGACCGTGTTCTTTTCTTTGAAGGCCTCTTTTTTTTTCCTGTAAACTCTATGTTGATGCCTTTTCCCAAAAAGCTCTACTTTTAATTACACAAATTAGAGAAGCATCACCTGATTTTTCAAAGGTGCCAATACTTTTGTCCACCCCCTTTTTTATGTTTGGTGTGGAATTATATCCAATTTGGCTTTTTGACAATTCTTTTTGTGGTTTTCCATTTAAGACAAATTAAATGAAGATATTATTATTACAAAGCATTTGTGATTGCAATCATTTTCTGGAAGAAATTGAGTATTATCTGACAGAATTGCAGGGGTGCCAATACTTTTGGCCAGCACTGTATATGGCAAACTGAAAAATCAGACATCAGGTAGTGGTCTGGCATCTGAGGGTCTCACATAAACCTTTTACACACCCGTATGTGTGGACTTTAAAGGGGTATTTCAGACAAAAACCATTTGTGAACTATATACTGAAGAGGTGATAAATGGTGTGTCCCACTGCTGGTATTCCCACCGAATATTAGATCCACCTTGGCTACAAGGAGTTGAAATGGAGGGGCAGTTGAGCATATGCTATTCCACTGCATCAAAATCAAGGGCACTGGCAGGAACATGTATTTTACCCCCTTTAACCATTTATGCTTAGCTGTTTCGGTCAGTGCCATAGACTTTGAATAGAGTTGCAAAGCATATGTTCTACCAGTCCTCTACTTAAACTCCTCCTAAAGCTAGGTTAGAGTTCTAACAGTGGGACTCCCACCAATCTTGCATTTATCACCTATGTAGTGGATAGGTCAAAAATGCTTTTGTCTGAAATATATACTCCTCTCAATGAATTAGAACCCATTGATCTAGTATAGATCACCTATCCAGTATATAGATTTTGACTGATAACAATGGAAGCAGAGCTGCCATAATGGTGCCCGGCCGCTCTACAGGGCATGCTTCTGATCTGTGCACTGTATAGTAGAGGGACCAGACACACCCCAAATAGCTGATACGTGCAGTGGTTGGCTGTTGGCCCCCTACCGATCAGATATTTCTGGTATATCCTAAGTAGAGGCCATTAAAAAATATCCTGGACAACCCCTTTATTGAGGATTTGTCACCAAGTAAATAGTAAATGCCATCGTTTGACTGCTGCTGTGCCCCTGATCAATTTGGCATTTTTATTTTTACGATCCTTCTGTACAGTCAAAAGATATGACCCCTGGAAGATATATGTGAATTAGCTCTTATTCACCAAGTGGGTGGTAACCTTTTGTTTTTCTTATAGAAAAGATGAATAATAGCTAATTTACATGTAATCTTCGAAGGGATTGGGGTGGACTGATTAAAAATAAAAATGCCATATTGGTCAGGAGTACAGAGAGCATGAAATGATGTATTTCATTTAGTGTTTTCCACTACATAAATAGTATAGTGTACTATGTAAACAGCAAAATAATTGTAGTCCCTATGTTGGACTATAAGTATTGTTAAAAAAAAAGTTTGATATATTTACAAAATTGATAATACCCCATTCTTATCAACCCTTAAATTATGACATCTATGGATAAAATTGCTATTGCCTTGTTCATCCTGCCTCCCAAAACACAGATTGCAAAGTAATTAAAAAATCATATGGACCCCAAAATGGTACCAATGAAAACTAGATATGGTTGTCAGAATATGGTGACACAAAAATAAATGACTATTATATTAACAAGCCCTACAATAACTCATAGCAACAGTTCATAGATATAAACAATGGAGGAGAACACTACTAGCTCTTATCAGATCTCAACCATGTTACGCCAGCACTGCCAGAAGGTCATCATAGTGCAGATCTGTGGACAGTCAACCATTGTCCTAAAGGTAAAGGAGCAGTTTGTGGCATTTATGTCAATGGAAAGATGGATTCACTGAAATTTGCTCTCATTCTATAATTATAATATCCACAATAACATATTCTGACAATATATTACTACTTTAAGTAGCCAGCTTCGCTGGGAAGGTCTGAGTACCAGTATTTATTCCACACTGAGCATTACATTTAATGTCGTTTTTTTTGCACTTAGAAATCAATATTTCGATTTTACTTCACAAGTCAAGCAGTGCATTGGTGACTTTTTATGTCAACAGCAAAATCTCCCACTCTTTATTTTTGTGCTGTTTATTTCAGAAGTATAATCCTATTGCCCTATAGAGCTTGTAATTTTCCGCTGAAGCCAAGACTCAGGAGGCTGGTATCATTTGTCCAGTCACTAAACGCTGACATGAAAATTGAAATTCTTATTTATCCCCAAGCCCTGCTCAACCCTCTCTATTGAGATGTAATTGTTTGTGAAGACATTTACAACTCCACTGTGTTTTAGAGGACTTACCAATGCCACAGGATGTACATGTGTCAGACTCGCTTCCATTGCACGTAAGACAAGTATGGTGACACATATGACACTGTCTGTTTAATTCATATTTTCCGACAGGACAAGTTAATACACACTGTCCATCATCCAAAATCCTGAATCAGATGAAGAGAATAAAAAAATTAATAATGCCACTTCCAGGAATTAATTTCACATCTATCTATCTATCTATCTATCTATCTCGCTAGCCAGGTTGGAAAAAGTCAGGAATTGCACCCACATTGTAGATAGTAAATTATACCTTACTATTGTAAACTGCTACATAACTATTTTTACTTAAGCAGCAAACAACCAAAAAATGCATAGTAATGTCAAATATCTAATGTTCTGCACCAAGGAGAACTCATATAGTACAGCTAGGCAGCAGAAAGTTTTTTTCCCACAAAAAAACTGGTCATATTACACCAGGGTAAAATGTCTGATAATAGTGGAACACAGGTTAATTTTTCATATAGTGACCATAAAACACATAGGGATTGTTTACCAGAAATGAGTATGAGCTGCATTCCTCTTTGCACATTAAGCAATAAATTTTATGCTACTACCAAGGAGGGACGCATTCTAATATTTTCAGTTGAACCAAGCACAATACAGTATACAGTGAAACCTTTACAAAAGACCACCTCTTTGAGAAGACCATCCCCTTATCCCAACCAGAATCCCTGTGACAGAATTTCAGTTCCTCCATATATTAGGAATACTTACCACCTTCTATTTTTAGACTAACCTGCCTAGAAGACCTTTTTTTTTTTTTTTGCAATTTCACTGTATATATTACTTGCTCCCGTTTCCTCCTCTCAGCCAACACTTTTTACTGAGGAGGAGCTGCATGTCACTGAGTGACATGAATTTATTTCTAGCTTTTTAATAAGATGTTAAGAAGTAAAGCTAGAATGTAGGAATGCATATCACATACACCAGCTACTGCAGCACATCATTTGGAAGAGGAAGAGTGGATATTCCTGTGTCTGGTGGAGAGAAATGTGGTGGTGTGCAGGGCTGGTTTTAGACAAACTGTGGCCCTGGGCAAAATTAAAAGTGGGGCCCCAAATGCAGAGATACCAACAACGCCACATTATTCAGTGAATTCAGAAGGCAGCTGTAGTGCGCCACCTGCACCGCAACGTCCTGTGCATTACTGTCAGTCTGTGGCAGATGGCAGAGGGACTTTTCAGCTTCCTTCTCTGTCACAGGCTGAAACAGTATGGGTGTGCTGTCTGCACTCCTCACACACTTCCCCTAACTCCAGCCCTGGTGGTGTGAGCCAGAAAGGGGAATTTCATATTGATATTTTCCTTTCCTATAAAGTACCCCTGTACACACCCCAATGTTGTAGAATATATTTTGTGAGAGGATAAAGATTTAGGTCAATTAATTAGTGATTAAAGGAAACCTGTCATATTGAAAATTCTGTTTAATCTTTAGACAGAATTTGATAGAGTAGAAGGAGCTGAGCAGGTTGATGTATAGTTTTGATGGAATAGATTCAGTGTAACCTGTCATGTATCTTTTGAAACCTTTCCTTTTTTTGCTATAAAGTCAAGGTGGCGGTCCTGTCAGTGATTGACAGCTATCTTTGTATGCACAGTCCTAGAGGGGAGGCTGTCAGTCACTGATAGGACCGCCTCCTTGACTTCTCAACATAGAAAGAGCAGAGATCCACAAACATATATATCAATCTGCTCAGCTACTCCTGCTCTACTACATGCTGCCTGCAGTTTACACTGCATTTTCCATGTGATGTGTTCCCTTTAACAAAGTACTCCCCTATCCATTAAAAAAGATCAGCAGTTATTATGTTTGATCTATAATACATTAATAAGAATATCATACTGTATTCACCTAGACGTTCAATGATCTATATTCAAAGCCAGAATACAAACTAAACAATTCACAATCATCCATCATCTACAGCAAATATCCTCTACAACAATTCTGACCAAATAGTACCTTGTAGTCTACCAGTGGAGACCAATAAATCACACATTCCTTTATGGCTAATATTATAATATCACTGGGGCAACTGAAAAGACATGCAAAAGTTCACAGCAGTATCCACCATGTTCTTTCTTTGTTTATCTAATTCACAAAAATTAGATCTCAGAGACCATACTGATAAAATTGTCAACTGATCTATCATATATCTACCTGACATGATGCAAAACAATTCATTCATGTCTATCAATTGTGACAATCCCTGGTCAACCAATAAAGGATTAAGTTTTATTTTTTTAAGAAAACGCTTTATGCATTGTCAAAAGGAATTCTAATAGCGAATTAATTCTTGTATATCTCATTGAAGCCTGAATATCACATTCTGTTCAGCTACTTAGAAAAACGCTGTTGCTGTTACACACCATAGAACGTGAGCACTCAGTCATAGACCCTATTTCCTTACCCAGGCAACTCTTGTAAAATAAAAACAAAAAACAAAGCGTGTTTAATATAACGGAAAAGACTGTGAAATTGATTCTTCCTAGCGCCTGGTAGCTACTGTTTTTTTGTGGTTTCTCCTGTATTCCTAGCAGACTCTTGAAGTATTTGTAAAAAGCCAGGTTATATATGGGCGCATACATTAACAAGGAAAAAAATGTCATGTAGGTACAGTATGTTTGTTTGTTTTGTTCTCATAGCGGCGGAGAAACCTGGGCCCTGGGATTCTGTGGTTAGGGACCAGCTTTGATCATATTGACTGGCACCATTCTGTAAAGGCACGTGTCTGGATGCAAGAACAAGGACTCTTGCTCATAGTTTAGGCAATGTTATTGAATCTGAGTGGAAGAAAATCCCAGCTAATGAAGAGCCACATTTTTTACATATTAACAATCTCCTTGATGGTGTTGTGAATAATTAACCAAAAGTGAAAAAAAAACATGAGGCTGGTAATATCTAGATATGCCTCAAATTTGTATATGCTACTATTGCAGTTAAGTTGTATTTTTTAATGATTTTAAATCAATGTTTGATTCTTTGTATTTGTAATTCAATAAATACAGTGGGTATGGAAAATATTCAGACCCCTTTAAATTTTTCACTCTTTGTTTCATTGCAGCCATTTGCTAAAAGCAAAAAAGTTCATTTTATTTCTTATTAATGTACACTCAGCACCCTATCTTGACAGAAAAAAAACAGAAATGTAGATATTTTTGCAAATTTATTAAAAAAGAAAAACTGAAATATCACATGGTCATAAGTATTCAGACCCTTTGCTGTGACACTCATATTTAACTCACATGCTGTCCATTTCCTTCTGATCCTCCTTGAGATAGTTCTACTCCGTCATTGGAGTCCAGCTGTGTTTAATTAAACTGATTGGACTTGATTAGGAAAGGAATACACCTGTCTATATAAGACCTCACAGCGCATGTCAGAGCAAATGAGAATCATGAGGTCAAAGGAACTGCCCAAGGAGCTCAGAGACAGAATTGTGGCAAGGCACAGATATGGCCAAGGTTACAAAAGAATTTCTGCAGCACTCAAGGTTCCTAAGAGCACAGTGGCCTCCATAATCCTTAAATGGAAGACATTTGGAACAACCAGAACTCTTCCTAGACCTGGCCGTCCAGCCAAACTGAGCAATCGTGGGAGAAGAGCCTTGGTGAGAGAGGTAAAGAAGAACCCAAAGATCACTGTGACTGAGCTCCAGAGATGTAGTAGGGAGATGGGAGAAAGTTCCACAAAGTCAACTATCACTGCAGCCCTCCACCAGTCGGGGCTTTATGGCAGAGTGGCCTGAAGGAAGCCTCTCCTCAGTGCAAGACATATAAAAGCCCGCATAGAGTTTGCCAAAAAACACAAAGGATTCCCAGACAATGAGAAATAAGATTCTCTGGTCTGATGAGACGAAGATTGAACTTTTTGGTGTTAATTCTAAGCGGTATGTGTGGAGAAAACCAGGCACTGCTCATCACCTGCCCAATACAATCCCAACAGTGAAACATGGTGGTGACAGCATCATGCTATGGGGGTGTTTTTCAGCTGCAGGGATAGGACGACTGGTTGCAATTGAAGGAAAGATGAATGCGGCCAAGTAAAGAGATATCCTGGAAGAAAACCTCTTCCTGAGTGCTCTGGACCTCAGACTGGGCCGAAGGTTCACCTTCCAACAAGACAATGATCCTAAGCACACAGCTAAAATAGCAAAGGAGTGGCTTCGGAACAACTCTGTGACCAATCTTGGCTGGCCCAGCAAGAGCCCTGACCTCAACCCAATTGAGCATCTATGGAGAGACCTGAAAATGGCTGTCCACCAATGTTCACCATCCAACCTGACGGAACTGGAGAGGATCTGCAAGGAAGAATGACAGAGGATCCCCAAATCCAGATGTGAAAAACTTGTTGCATCATTCCCAAGAAGACTCATGACTGTACTAGCTCAAAAGGGTGCTTCTACTCAATACTGAGCAAAGGGTCTGAATACTTATGACCATGTGATATTTCAATATCTACATTACTGTTTTTTTTCTGTCAAGATGGGGTGCTGAGTGTACATTAATGAGAAATCGAATGAACTTTTTTTTACTTTTAGCAAATGGCTGCAATGAAACAAAGAGTGAAAAATTTAAAGGGGTCTGAATACTTTCCGTACCCACTGTACTAAATAAATAAATAAACAAATAACTAAATTATCAAAAATATCAAACTGTTCACTATATGTACTGAAATAGTGCACATTTTTTTCATTACCTCTGTTTAAAGGGAATCTATCAGCAAATTCTGCCCTACTGAATGACTCCTAGTGTTTGGTAAAGCACTTACTGTATATACATGTCCCATGCTTCTCCTAGCTTCTAGATTGCAAAAAAGATTAACTTTATTTGCAAAAGAGGGAGCAAGTGCCCTGTGATCCTACAAGTGCTCTGGGTCTCAACACCCATACCTCCCCCATTATGTTTTCCTCACTTGTATCCTGAAGTTGTTAATGCTGCCAATCGGTGCAAATGAGCAGGGATGGGCTGGAAGACCTAAAGCACTTACCATAATACCCAGCTAAAAGAGCTATACAATGACCATCAGTGTGTAATGCAGTGAAGAGGGCACAGCTCTCGTCTGAATGTCGTGACAATGGATAATGGAAGAATGATGTACATAACTGTTGCAGGAGATGCTGGAAGTGGTTTCCACTGGGGGCTGTAAAGTTATGCCTATCTTATTATGTGCAGGAACACCTTTCAACATTACATGTATCCCAGACATGAATTTCACTTTGTTGTTTCAGTTCAGGCAATGTCTGGGAATTAGTTTCATAAACCCTACCCTTCTGGTAACCCCACATAAAAAGATGCATATTATTAGGTTTGGTGACTGTGGAATTTACAACTCCTTTACTTAGTGCTTCATGAACTTGGCATAGGGACATGTGAAATATATGGCAAGTTGCCCTATCTTGCTAAAAAAAAAACCCCCAAAAAACATAAAAACCAAAACAACACAATACTTATGGTCAATAAAAATATAGATGACCAAACCAAAGTATGGATCATAAATATCACATCGGTTAGGTTCTGACACCGATTACCCCCATTCCTCAGCTGGTCTTACCAATTAATGCAAAGAGAATGGAGCAGAAAGCAGACAGCTCTGTTCTCTGTGCAGTGGTCAGACCAGGTTACTGCAGATCAGCTCCTGTTCCCTTGAATGGGAGCTAAGCTGCAGTTACTTAGTTTAGCCTCTACATAGAGAAAGAGAACACAGCTGATTGGTGATGGTACCAGTTGTCAGACCCCCACCAATCTGATATTTATGACCCTTGCTTAGGTTATCAATGTTTCTAGCATGGCAAACCTCTTTAACTGTACATAGAATTGATTTCACATTATGTTCACATTTTTATCGCAGAATTTTGGATCCACAGCTGTACAGAGGCATAACTGGGCCCCAATGCAAAATCTGTAACATGGCCCACACTTACCATGTGTTATCCATAATACTGTTTTCATCTTATATTATGGAGAGACCTTTGGGCTCCCACAGGCTTCAGGGCCCAGTAGGAATTGCTACCTCTGCACCCCCTATAGCTACATCCCGAGCTACATGCCATGCACCCAATGGTGAATTTTGTATTATACAGTTGCTGTTGGTGCAGCTTGTGACTACTGTTGTATGAATTAGCACACCCAGTTAGATGGAGACACACTTCATTAGATAAGATGTATAACAATGAGTCCTGAAGGCCACCTGTTTTATCCACCTCCTTTAATTCTTGCACAACTAATACTCAGTATGGTTTCAGATGAAGCAATTTCACTACACATCAACAAATTGTTTTGCTGCCGTGTGTCTGCTGAAATAATTTTCAGATCAGTTTACCTCGGCTTCTCATCTTCTACTGGATATATGCAATGAAGCTGAATGTCCAAACATGTGGTTGCCCATTTTTTTGCTCGGCATCAGCTTGGATTCCGTGTTACACCATTTCTGCACCAAACCATGTATGCTGCTTCTTGCCAAAATTGGAAACTTTTTTAAATACACTGGTGCATAAATATAGACCTCCACTATGGAAAATCATTGTTGTATAGAATACGGCAAGTAAGACACACTCTAGCACAACACTTCTGCCCTCTGCAAAGAATAACATTGGAGTGGTAGGAAAGGATACAATGGAGGATTCATTTTCTTAAATTGCTATAATAAAAAATAAACGCTGAGCTGTGATTGGTTGCTGTGGGCAACAATGATAATTTTACTGTAAGACAGCTGTGATGAATGAGGCCCAATAAGCATAAGTGCCTATTCACACGACCGAGTACCTCAGCCATATGCTGTCAGTGAAAAAATACAGCTTTATTTTTTCATGAATCGGACCATGGACTCAATTCATCCATTGAGATGAATGGGTTAGTGAAAAAGATATATCCCGCACGATCTGTTAAACACACAGTCAAGTCTCAGCTTTGTTTTTCTTGCAAATATTATTTCATTTAAGGGGTAATTGCTTTTCTTTTCTATGGTTTATATATTAATACTGATGTTAACTGCTCCTCATTAAATGAATTCAGTAATTTAAAAATTGGATTTTCACTGAATTAAAAATAAGAAATGTGAATAGTATCTGCATTTGTACATATTTACTGTATATATATATATATATATATATATATAAAACACTGTATGCATATATATATATATATATATATATATATATATATATATATATATATATATATATATATATATATATATAATATAAAAAAGTGAGCATCTCTGTGTAACTAACACATAGGATGTAGTATTACAGTGTATATGGTTCAGTCTGTTGTAAACTGTTCTATGAAATCTTAGCTTTGAAGGAGATTGTGACTTTGTAATATATGTATTGTTATAAAAGTCACAGGTCTCCCAGAAAACTATAGAATTCTAAGAATAAGACATCTTAAAGCAGACAGAGTATCTCGGAATCTCTGTCACTCCAGTGAATAGACTGTATATTTGTGATGGTGATGAAGTGGGAAGAACCTCTACATGCTTACAAAGGGACAAAGACCACCAGCTTGTTTCATAGTGCTCTTTCAATGGCTTTAAGATAACATCCTCTTTTAGTCAATACAAAGTTCATTGTCAGGAAGAGACTCTTGACCAAAGACGCCTCCAGCACTAAGCCTGTCCAACAAGCCATGACATTTAGAGTAAAAAGGGGGCTCATTGGAGAAAAAGAAATAAAGGGCAACACAATGGAGCAGAATTGGCATAATGAGCAGACAGGAATTGAAAATGTGCTGAAAACAAAAGTGTCATTTGACCTTTTTCCTTTTCTAAGTGAATAAAAAATATACTTAAAATTGTATAAATGTTTATTTTTCAGTGACCTTACTGTATATATTGAAGCCAATATGCAAAGCAATAAAATAAAATATATCCTGTTCTCTATACAGGTCCCTATACAAAGCTAATTCAATTTCCATTCCTTGCAGCTGGCTATACACATAGCATGCTTAAGATAAAACTTGGCTGAAATGGACTGCAGTGATTCTTCACTATTTACTATGATAAACAAGGTCAGAATCTACCTATTGACTATCTCAGAAACTGTTTGACTGTTTACAATGGTTGCAAGGTCACCTGAAATCTTGTTACATATAGGGAAACGCTAAGGTGACACTGCTGTAATTTTACGCTTTTTCCTATAAGATCATCAGCTCTTTAATAATTATATTTATATATATACACACATGTTTTTATACATCGTTTATAATTTTTCTTTATTTAATATACAGTGCCTTGTGAAAGTATTCGGCTCCCTTGAACTTTTTAACCTTTTGCCACATTTCAGGCTTCAAACATAAGGATATAAAATTAACATTTTTTGGTGAAGAATCAACAACGAGTGGGACACAATCGTGAAGTGGAGCAAAATTTCTTGGATATTTTGAACTTTTGTAAAAAATAAAAACTGAAAAGTGGGGTGTGCCAAATTATTCGGCCCCCTTAAGTTAATACTTTGTAGCGACACCTTTTGCTGCGATTACAGCTGCAAGTCGCTTGGGGTATGTCTCTATCAGTTTTGCACATCGAGAGACTGAAATTTTTGCCCATTCTTCTTTGGAAAACAGCTTGAGCTCAGTGAGGTTGGATGGAGAGCGTTTGTGAACAGCAGTTTTCTGCTCTTTCCACAGATTCTCGATTGGATTCAGGTCTGGACTTTGACTTGGCCATTCTTTTTTTTATATAACTGTAATTTTATTGAAAAATTTTTCATTAACAAGGAATAAAGAAAAAACAAAAAAACAATAATAATCAAACAAACAGGAAGCATTGAGGTAAATAGAGGCTATCTGCCTCCTCCCCCTTAAGCAATATGCATTTAAATTAAGCAGTGAACAAGGGAGGGGGGAATGGAGGGGTTAAGAAGACAAGGGTAGGACCAAAGGGAAGGGGGGGGAGGGAAGGAGAGGACTAGAGATCAGAGACCCTGTGATGTACAATAAATGTCCCAGGGTGCCCAAATAGCCCCAAAGGCTTCCCGTGAATTATGTAGGCCAGCAGTCAGGTATTCAAGACTCCTCACATCCTTCATTCTAGCCACAAGCTCAAGACTAGATGGGGGACTCACCTTCTTCCAGTTTCTAGCTATGAGAGTTTTAGCTGCAGTACAAAGATGCAAGAAAAGCCTGGATGACTTATTGCTCAGGTGTCTGGGGGGAAGGTTCAGGAGATAAAGAAGAGGGTCAAGAGGAACCTCTTGCAAAAAGAGAGCAGTCGTCAGAGTCCTGACCTCCCTCCAAAAACCGAGGATGAGAGGGCACGTCCAAAAGATATGGTGCAGGGTACCCACCGCAGCTCCACAGCGCCAGCACCATGGGGGAACTAATGGGTTTAAAGTATGAA
Source organism: Leptodactylus fallax (assembly GCA_947044405.1). Lineage (NCBI taxonomy): Eukaryota > Metazoa > Chordata > Amphibia > Anura > Leptodactylidae > Leptodactylus > Leptodactylus fallax. The sequence continues at coordinate 6,114,206 of CAMRHE010000023.1, read as the reverse complement.
GGAGAGCCGGAGTATGATACCAATGCATCAACAGCTTATACTGCATTTCCCTAAACGTAATGCACTGAGATGATTTCTGGGCCCGAGACCATACAATCCGCCACTGTTCCTGGGAGATGGGTTTACCCACCGCCTCCTCCCATTTAAGCATATAGCGATGATTAACAGGAGAGCCTGTAGTTTGTGAGTTAAGAAGTTGGTAAATAGAGGATATAAAGCCCCTAGTGGACGTGCCTGCACGGCAAATCTTTTCAAAAGCGGTGGGGAGTGACACCTTAAGAGACCCATGGAGGGAGCGGACAAAGTGAACCACCTGCAAGTAATGGAACCATTCAGTACTTGGCAGGTTTTGATTAGCTGTAAGATAAGCAAAGGACCTGAGTTCCAAGGTTCCAGGGTCAACCATGTCAGCAATCCGGTAAAGGCCAGCTTCAGACCACACTTTAGTCATGGCAGAAGTCAGGCTCTCTGGGAGAAGGGGGTTGTATAGTATGGAGACCATAGATGAGCGCGGGGACATCAGGGAGAATCTAGCACAACAGGTAGACCAGATAGATCTAGTAAACCGAATGGGGCCCAACAGGTACGAGGCAGGGGGGGTGGGGGGGGAGCTGACCCACAGAAGCGCGTTAGGATGCGTGGGTGCCAGCCATAGCTTCTCTATCTGCACCCATCTGGTGTATGCTGGCATAGCCGCCCAGAATGGGATATGGCGTAAGTGGGCCGCCCAGTAATAATGTAACAGATGTGGGACAGCCATACCCCCAGACCCCCTATCCGCCAGCATAACAGATCTAGGTATTCGGTGTCGTTTTGCTTTCCAGATAAACTGGAAGATAGCTTTCTGTAGGTTCCGTAATTCTCCCCGAGGTATCGCGACTGGGAGCGTCTCGAAAAAATACAGTAGCTTCGGGAGGAGAGTCATCTTGACCGCAGCAATTCTCCCCAAAAGGGAGATAGGCAAGGGTTGCCATTTGTCCAATAGGGCTCTTAGCTCACAAAACAACCGCGGGTAGTTTGCCGAGTAGAGGGTCGCATAGGAGGTGGATATATGGACTCCCAGGTAGCGGATAGAGGACTCCCGCCACTGGAAATCGTAATTACTGCGGAGGAGAAGGAGAAGGTCCCGTGAGATGTTAAGTGGGAGTGCCTCAGTCTTCGCGGGGTTCACCTTATACCCTGAGAGATCACCATAGGTCTCTAGCGAGCGCAGCAAGTTTGGAAGGGTAGTATGAGGGGAGGTGAGAGTGAGGAGTACATCGTCCGCAAAGAGAGATATCTTAAATTCCTTATCTTGGACCATGATGCCCTTGATATTAGGGTCTCGCCTAATCTTGGCCGCTAGCGGTTCAATGCAGAGGGCAAATATGATGGGTGACAGGGGGCAACCCTGCCTAGTGCCATTTCGAATAGGGAAGAAGGGCGAAGATGCATGGGGAAGCTTAATTGCTGCTGAGGGTAAGGAGTAAAGGGCCTGGATAGCTGTGAGAAACGGTCCCGTAAGCCCGAACGCCTTAAGCGTAGTATGCATAAACGACCAATTTATGTGGTCAAAAGCCTTTTCAGCGTCCAGGCTCAAGAGAAGGGCCGGGGTAGAATAATGATTGGCCACCTCCACCAAATCCACAGTCCTCCTGGTGTTGTCACCACCCTGACGACAGGGGATGAATCCCACCTGGTCCTTATGGACAAGCAGAGGGAGCCAGGCATTCAGTCTATTGGCTAAGAGTTTGGTGAAAAGTTTCAGGTCCGTGTTCAGCAAAGCAATCGGTCGGTAGTTAGCACAATCCTGCAAGTCCTTACCCGGTTTAGGGACCAATGTGAGTAGTGAAGAGAGCATAGTCGGGGGTATAGGGGAACCTGAAAGGAAGGAATTGAAGAGGGACAATAGATGAGCAGAGAGTTCACCCTGGAAAACCTTATAATAATTGTAAGTGAACCCATCTGGGCCTGGGGCTTTCCCATTTGGGAGGTCGACTTGGCCATTCTAACACCTGGATACGTTTATTTGTGAACCATTCCATTGTAGATTTTGCTTTATGTTTGGGATCACTGTCTTGTTGGAAGATAAATCTCCCTCCCAGTCTCAGGTCTTTTGCAAACTCCAACAGGTTTTCTTCCAGAATGGTCCTGTATTTGGCTCCATCCATCTTCCCATCAATTTTAACCATCTTCCCTGTCCCTGCTGAAGAAAAGCAGGCCCAAACCATGATGCTGCCACCACCATGTTTGACAGTGGGGATGGTGTGTTCAGGGTGATGAGCTGTGTTGCTTTTACGCCAAACATATCGTTTTGCATTGTGGTCAAAAAGTTCGATTTTGGTTTCATCTGACCAGAGCACCTTCTTCCACATGTTTGGTGTGTCTCCCAGGTGGCTTGTGGCAAACTTTAAACGAGACTTTTTATGGATATCTTTGAGAAATGGCTTTCTTCTTACCACTCTTCCATAAAGGCCAGATTTGTGCAGTGTACGACTGATTGTTGTCCTATGGACAGACTCTCCCACCTCAGCTGTAGATCTCTGCAGTTCATCCAGAGTGATCATGGGCCTCTTGGCTGCATCTCTGATCAGTCTTTTCCTTGTTTGAGATGAAAGTTTAGAGGGACGGCCGGGTCTTGGTAGATTTGCAGTGGTCTGATATTCCTTCCATTTCAATATGATCGCTTGCACAGAGCTCCTTGGGATGTTTAAAGTTTGGGAAATCTTTTTGTATCCAAATCTGGCTTTAAACTTCTCCACAACAATATCACGGACCTGCCTGGTGTGTTCCTTGGTGTTCATGATGCTCTCTGCGCTTTAAACAGAACCCTGAGACTATCACAGAGCAGGTTCATTTATACGGAGACTTGATTACACACAGGTGGATTATATTTATCATCATCAGTCATTTAGGACAACATTGGATCATTCAGAGATCCTTACTGAACTTCTGGAGTGAGTTTGCTGCACTGAAAGTAAAGGGGCCGAATAATATTGCACGTCCCACTTTTCAGTTTTTTATTTTTTACAAAAGTTTAAAATAACCAATAAATTTCGTTCCACTTCACAATTATGTCCCACTTGTTGTTGATTCTTCACCAAAAAAATTAAAATTTTATATCTTTATGTTTGAAGCCTGAAATGTGGCAAAAGGTTGAAAAGTTCAAGGGGGCCGAATACTTTCTCAAGGCATTGTATATACTTATACTTACATATACAATTTATATGGCTATGTACTTCTATATATGTGTTCTTTTTAATTGCATGTGATTTTTGTGTACCACTGTTTTCCTAGCCAAGTTTTTTTTACACATTTTTATACAAATGTTTATGTAATATGTAATGTAAAGTAATAATTTATTATCTATTTTCCTCCTCGCATTATACACATAATATTTTTCCCACTACACTTTAAGTGATTTCCCAACTTTTATTATGTTAAGACCCATTACATGAATATGTATATCTACCACCCATTTATTCTTTCCCCTGCCTGTGTATATAGATTTATTTTCCATCTATGATGATTTTTTTACCCAGGGTCATACCCTGCATCTCAAGAAAGGAACAAAAGAGACTTCCAATATTGATCTTTTAATTTGACCATTCTTTTTCTCTTACTCAGCTTTTGTGTGAACACACTGATATACTTAGCAGCTGTTCATACCGGTCTTTTACTGCTGCTCAATAATGCAAGGAAGCTAGTGCCAGTGTACTAAGTTCGGCTAGCGCGTGCGCACTACCTTTCAATGCTAAGCGCGCATGCGTGTCTCGGATGCCTACCAACGGCAAGGAATGGAAGAAAGACATCTACTGATCTCCCACACCGCCATCCTCACATCTCTACGCTCCTGCACACACCTGTAAGTTTTTTTAAATCAGCACATATTAATATTTATTTTTGTCTGGCAATAATGAATTATACCTACGTATTTATTTATCAATTGGCGGTAATTAAATAAGGCCCTTTGTATATTGCATGTTTTTTCTTGATATATGTTTTAGATGCTCAGATTTATGTATTTATTCAATCAATCAAGATGTATTATATTACATTTATTATTATTATGATGCATTGTTTTTATAAACTTGACTCCACCTGCTAATTGTTTGCCCTTTAACCCCACCTCCAATCATTCCTAATTGAGAGGGTTATTTAAACTGGCAACAGTACTGTCTTTTTATTCACATGCCTGTTTGATCTGATTAAGGGGGTTTCTGTCTTTTATACCCTGAAATGCGTAATTTTTTGGCATAAAGTGAAAAGAATATTTATACAATATTTTACTTGGAAATTCTTATCCATACATGCGAGGGAGCACAGAGCTTGGGTGTCTACAGTACGTAGCTTAATTGGATATGACTGCTATAATTTTGATTTCATACTGTGTCACTCCCCACCTTCAAAAAGTTATACCTTTTTTTTTCAGTTCAAAGAGCTGTATGAAGGTTTGTTTTTTGGAGAACAAATTGTACTTCCTAATGTCACTATTTAATATTCCATTCAATGTACTGGGACGCTGGAAAGATTTTAAAATGGGATAAAATTGGCAAAATAATGCAGTTGTGTCATTTTCTTATGGGTTTTGTGTTTATGGTATTCATTTTGCAAAATGGCATGTTACTTTTATTCTGTGGGTCAGAAAGATCACAGCAATATCAAATTTATTATAGTTACTTATACTTGGTATCGCCACATACATAACAATAACTATAAATGAATGCATTTTTTAGACCACACAGTGAACGCCATAAAAAAAAGCTAAAAAGCAATGCCAGGCATACTGTTTTTGGTCGACTTGCCTCCAAAAAAATGGAATAAAAGTTACATGTACTGGAGAATGGTACCAATATAAAGTACAGCTTGTCCAACACAAAATAAGACCTCAGCTAGCTGTTGATTGAAAAATAAGATAGCAATGCAAAAAGAAATGTTTTTCTTTTTAAATGTTTTTATCCAACACTTTATTTATTCCACACAGTGTCAATACTTTATAGGCACCCCAAAGTGATTCAACCAAAAAATACAAGCCTTCAAACAGTTACCTTGATTGAAAAATGAAAATGTTATGGCTTTCAGAACACATCTATGAAAATATGTCCTGAAGGCCACAATTTAAGCGGTTAAAAAAAAAATAAATATATATATATAAAAATATATATATATATATATATATCGCTAAAAAGTTGTTCTATACATTTTTCTAAATGAACTTTTAAGGAAAGTATAATAATAATAACATAATATATAATAATGTATATAAAATATACATATTTAGTAAAGTGGTTTTCTATTCAACCTAAGTGACATAGTTAAACCTTTCGTGAATATCTGCATTACATGAAACACTCAAAGACAGAAGTCAGATGTTCTGACAGTTTCAAATTCTCAGGTTGTAAAGAGTCTTGTGGTCCTTGCTAGGTTAAACAAACTTTGGCAGGTGTCACTTTGATGTTTGCTAAGGCTAAGGGGTGAAACATTTGGGGAGAAATTAGATGATATGTTGGCTATAATTGGATGTATAAAATTGGGCTCTTTTATCTTCTTCAGATTATGAGAAGAAATTCTCAGACTTTAAATTGGTGAAAAAAAATCATATTGAACTATAACTATCATAAAACGAAGATAGTTAATATTTTTATATGGGACCCTTTAACCTCATACCTACTTTTGGCTCTGTGGTCTCTATTTACAAAGTTCTAACTATAATGTCATAAGGGTGAAGACACATGATGTGCTGCTAGCTGCATGCAGTCCGTACCACCTGTGTTCTTATATTGTTAATTATTTATTGGTTATTGCATGCACAATTTTGTGCGTAAACCTGGAACCACATGGCCATTAACTGGAGAACAAGGAATAATCAATAAGGATTAACACTATACAGTGGGAAAAAAAGTATTTAGTCAGCCACCAGTTGTGCAAGTTCTCCCACTTGAAAAGATGAGAGAGACCTGTAATTGACATCATAGGTAGACCTCAACTATGAGAGACAAAATAAGAAAACAAATATAGAAAATCACATTGTCTGATTTTTAAAGAATTTATATGCAAATTATGGTGGAAAATAAGTATTTGGTCAATAACAAAAGTTCATCTCAATACTTTGTTATATATCCTTTGTTGGCAATGACAGAGGTCAAACGTTTTTCTGTAAGTCTTCACAAGGTTGGCACACACTGTTGCTGGTATGTTGGCCCATTCCTCCATGCAGATCTCCTCTAGAGCAGTGATGTTTTGGGACTGTCGCTGGGCAACATGGACTTTCAACTCCCTCCAAAGGTTTTCTATGGGGTTGAGATTTGGAGACTGGCTAGGCCATTCCAGGACCTTGAAATACTTCTTACGAAGCCACTTTTTCGTTGCCCTGGATAGCAAACTTCAGACGGGCCTGGATATGTACTGGCTTAAGCAGGAGGACACGTCTGGCACTGCAGGATCTGAGTCACTGGCGGTGTAGTGTGTTACTGAGGGTAGCCTTTGTTACGTTAGTCCCAGCTTTCTGCAGGTCATTCACTAGGTCCCCTCGTGTGGTTCTGGGATTTTTGTTCACTGTTCTTGTGATCATTTTGACCCCACGGGGTGAGATCTTGCATGGAGCCCCTGATCGAGGGAGATTATCAGTGGTCTTGTATGTCTTCCATTTTCTAATTATTGCTCCCACAGTTGATTTCTTCACATCAAGCTGCTTGCCTATTGCAGATTCAGTCTTCCCAGCCTGGTGCAGGTCTACAATTTTGTTTCTGGTGTCCTTCCACAGCTCTTTGGTCTTCACCATAGTGGAGTTTGGAGTGTGACTGTTTGAGGTTGTGGAGAGGTGTCTTTTATACTGATAACAATGTCAAACAGGTGCCATTACTACAGGTAATGAGTGGAGGACAGAGGAGCCTCTTAAAGAAGAAGTTACAGTTCTGTGAGAGCAAGAAATCTTGCTTGTTTGTAGGTGACCAAATACTTATTTTCCACCATAATTTGCAAATAAATTCTTAAAAAATCAGACAATGTGATTTTCTAATTATATTTTCTTATTTTGGCTCTCATAGTTGAGGTCTACCTATGATGTAAATTACAGGACTCTCTCATCTTTTTAAGTGGGAGAACTTGCACAATTGGTGGCTGACTAAATACTTTTTATCCCCACTGTAAATGAAGTCACTGGTGTCACAGGCCAGCAACCTCTAGGACCCCCGCAAATCCTGCCAGTTTAGCACTGCATCCCTTTCTAAGTTTTCCTTGCACAAATTTACTCAAGGTAGTTTCAAACACAGTGGGGTGGATTTATTAAGACAGAAAATTTCCCACAGTGTTTTTTTGGAAAAACACCACAGTTTTTTTTAGCAGCCAAAAGTAGTTTCAAAAGATATGGGAAATATAATAAAAGCACTTGGCTAGGTTCACTCTTGTGGTCCGCTGGGAAACCTGAACGACGAAGAGCCTGTCCGCTAAAACATCGGTTATCTGCAAACCCCATAGACTATAATAGGGTCCGCTGGGTGTCTGTCAGGTTTCCGCTGTTTTTATACTGAAATCGGTGTAGAGAAAAGTCCTCTGTGCTGAACTTTTCTCTTTGTTGAACCTAGCCTATCTTTACGTTTTGTTTTTTTTTTGGTGGATCTCTTTCTAGATTTGGCTCAAAACACTTTTTTTCCAAAAGACATTGTGGGAGATTTAGCAATCCCTCTACTATGCCAGTTTTCTGGTGTAAAGGAATGATATTGTGGAGCACATTTATCGTAAGGCCTTTTCTTACACAAAATACGTGCCTTAACCCCCTGTTCTGCGCCTTATTTACTACATTGTGCGAATGTGCTTCAGAGCAGGGTGGGCTGGGAAGCCGGTGGTGGGGGAAGCCAAGGGCTGACTTATTCACTATAACTCACACAAGTCTTCTGGCATGAGTTATAATGGAAATCTATGCCCATTCCTAACTGTCATAGATCTCCATTCTGACACAGGGACGTGTGCCTGATTTATGAAAAGGATGGACCTCTTCATAAATTACATGTTCCCTGGGCCAGCTGGAGCCTTTATTAAGAGTGTTTTAAAAAATCGCCAATCTTTATAAATCTGCCCCATTGTGTCTTTTTTAACCACTTCAGTACTATTTTCTCTGGTTCAGGACTGGACACATTTTCAGATTTTTTTCGTAGATGCTCTTTTGAGGGCTAAAACATTTTTTTTCGCTCAGGTTATTCATATAATTTTTGCGTCTTTTTTGGTGACACATAGGGCTTTATTTTTATGTTATTTTAATTTTCGTATGTTTTTCTTTTTTTATATACACAGGAAAATTTAAGCAAAGAAGGAGGGAAAATGTGTCTCTTTTTCACATTTTTCACTTTTTTTTTTTAATACCACAAAGTGCTACTAAAAACTTTTTAAGATAGTTTACCCTCCCCGTTATAGTAATTTTTATGTAGTGTTGTGTCGCTGGGAACAGATCTAGAACCTGTGATGTGGGTGTGATTTTAACAACTCTTTTCCTTTTTTTTTATTTGACATTTTATTTACTTTTTACATTCTTAACAGTACTTTTTTTTTTTTTGCTGATTTTCCCTGTAACTGGGACTGATACATTAGTCCCATTTACAGGAGGAAAGCAGTCCCCTGTCTATAACTGCAGAGCTGATCTGGGTCCTCTAGAACTCAGCAGCTCTTACAGTCTCTGGGCATCAGTGGATGATGTCACCACCGAGTCAGAGAAGAGCCACATCATGGCTCCCATAGCTGTGTATATAGCACTCATTGAGCTCTGTGTACACAGCGATCAGGAAGGCAAGGATGGTAATAAATTGTTCCTGCCTTTTCTATAGGAGCTCCCTCTGTATTTACAGCCAGCTCCACAGTATGGGTACGTCCTTGCAGAGTTAAGAATGGACCACCTGGACATATATAGTCTATTGGCGGTCCAAAACTGGTTAAAGAGGACCATATGCTTAATGCCATAACTCAACATGGTGCTTATTTTTTTTAAATCCGTCCAACTGTTCAAAAGATATGGTCCCTGGAAGCTTATATTTGAACTAGCTTTGATTCTCCAAGTGAGCGGAAACCTATTATTTTCTTTGAGAGATACAAAAGGATCCCACCTAATGGAGAGTTTTTTAATAACCTTCCATGGGCCATATCTAAAAAATAAATGCCAAATTGTTCAATTAATTGTTCAATTAAATGGTGTATGGCATTAAGCATTTTGTACTTGGTGATAAGTCAGTTATGAATAAATGTTTGTAGGAACACTCATTCCCAATAAATGGCCCATGGAAATGTACAAGTGATCACCCAACAAAGAACACACCGACTGTGTGATAGCGAAGAATCTCTTTACCAATCAACTCCCATCCCTGTAGTTTGCATTGGCCATATAAAAGTTTGATGTAAACAAGGGCCAATTAAAGTGTTATATCTTCAGTTGAAGCGAGTCTTCTCTTGCATCTGTTTGTGAAATAATCTCTTAGGCCGGGGCCTCATCTGGCGTAAATGCAGTGAATCCCATCCACACATTGCAGGAAAATACGAATAGCAGACACGCTGCGATTTTCAAAACCGTTGCGGTTTTGGAAATTGCAGCATTTCAATTATACCTACAGAAAAGCTGGCGGTTTCCCTATAGGTATAATTAAAGCAGAAAGTCCGCAGAGGAAACCTCTGCAGACTTTGTGTGAAAAGTGCGTTGCCGCTGCATTTTTTCCCGCAGCGCTTTTTAGCTGCCACCTGCTACGTGGGCCTTAGCCTTAAATGCATTTTCTGACCACAGATAGAGTGTAGTTTGCTAGTTTGCACCACCACCACTAGCCATCAATCAGGTCATCCAACCTAAACAACCAGCTCATTCGAGAGCCCATATGATCTAAATGGTCATCAAATAATATGAAGGTGGCCTAAGGCTGAAAATGCCATTAAAGTTTAAAGGGTTATATGGGTATTCTCTGCAGTGGATAAGCTTACTAGATAATATACTGTATGTAGGTCCCCCATTGTCCCAATTATTAGTTTGCAGAGCACAGCAGGGCTCCTTTACTGGCGGTGCTCCAGCTCTCTGTGATATCACCAATTCTGCTCTACTCCTGTTGCTTGACTGACAGTCATCAGCAGGAAAGGCAGAGGAACAAGACTTCCAAATCCTGCTGCACTCTACAAAGCTAAGAATAAGGGCAAAAGAGACCCTACATATGTATAAGTAAGTAAGTAAGTTTATCCAGTACAGATAATTCATGGGAGAGTTTTAATCCGCTGCATGACTGCCTTAATACATTACTACCTTTACATGTCAGATTTTATATTTTACCAGTGTAAAAATGATCGCACCTGGTAATAAAGCAGCCAATGCACTTATGCCTACCAGGACCAGTGCACTTATAGCAAGAGGCATCACAGGGCATGCAGTGTCCAGTTTTCTCAATGTATTCACCTGGAAAGGAGGAGAAGACAGGTTAATGTACATACTGCAAAATAGTTCAGCAGGACATGAAAAATTTCAGCAACAGTCTAGTCAATGCGTTTTTAAGAAAATAGTAAAATAGGCAAAAAGGATATCAAGAGTGTTAGTTGCAACCAAGAATTGTGAAAGCAAATGATGTGACAAAGAGAGCAAATATTTTCTGCAGTTATTCCTTTTTATATCCACTGAAATCTGGGGTTAGTTTGGATGTAAAACTTACCATATGATAAAAGGCAGTAACTACAATGATCCATTTCTTCCTCAGTGATGGTTGTATATACATATTACTGTGATATTTGGTAGAAATGTCGGCATGATTCTCATACATCCCCTGTAAATATCGCAATTTCCTGGCATATTTAAGATTGTATTTGATTTTAGGGCTCTCAATGTGGCTATGAAAGGAGAGCAATGAAAAAACAGCCTAATACAGTGGGGAAAAAAAGTATTTAGTCAGCCACCAATTGTGCAAGTTCTCCCATTTAAAAAGATGAGAGAGGCCTGTAATTGTCATCATAGGTAGACCTCAGCTATGAGAGACAAAATGAGAAAACAAATCCAGAAAATCACATTGTCTGATTTTTAAAGAATTTATTTGCAAATTATGGTGGAAAATAAATATTTGGTCAATAACAAAAGTTCATCTCAATACTTTGTTATATATCCTTTGTTGGCAATGACAGAGGTCAAATGTTTTCTGTAAGTCTTCACAAGGTTGGCACACACTGTTGCTGGTATGTTGACCCATTTCTCCATGCAGATCTCCTCTAGAGCAGTGATGTTTTGGGGCTGTTGCTGGGCAACACGGACTTTCAACTCCCTCCAAAGGTTTTCTATGGGGTTGAGATCTGGAGACTGGCTAGGCCACTCCAGGACCTTGAAATGCTTCTTACGAAGCCACTCCTTCGTTGCCCTGGCGGTGTGCTTAGGATCATTGTCATGCTGAAAGACCCAGCCACGTTTCATCTTCAATGCCCTTGCTGATGGAAGGAGGTTTGCACTCAAAATCTCACGATACATGGCCCCATTCATTCTTTCATGTACACGGATCAGTCGTCCTAGCCCCTTTGCAGAGAAACAGCCCCAAAGCATGATGTTGCCACTCCCATGCTTCACAGTAGGTATGGAGCTCTTTGGATACAACTCAGCATTCACTTTCCTCCAAACACGACGAGTTGTTTTTCTACTTTGGTTTCATCTGACCATATGACATTTTCCCAATACTCTTCTGGAACATCCAAATGCTCTCTAGCAAACTTCAGACGGGCCCGGATATGTACTGGCTTAAGCAGGGACACGTCTGGCACTGCAGGATCTGAGTCCCTGGCGGCATAGTGTGTTACTGACGGTAGCCTTTGTTACGTTAGTCCTAGCTTTCTGCAAGTCATTCACTAGGTACCCCCATATGGTTCTGGGATTTTTGTTCACCGTTCTTGTGATCATTTTGACCCCACGGGGTGAGATCTTGTGTGAAGCCCCTGATCAAGGGAGATTATCAGTGGTCTTATATGTCTTCCATTTTCTAATTATTGCTCCTACAGTTGATTTCTTCACACCAAGCTGCTTGCCTATTGCAGATTCAGTCTTCCCAGCCTGGTGCAATTTTGTTTCTGGTGTCCTTCCACAGCTCTTTGGTCTTCACCGTAGTGTGACTGTTTGAGGTTGTGGACAGGTGTCTTTTATACTGATAACAATGTCAAACAGATGCCATTACTACAGGTAATGACTGGAGGACAGAGGAGCCTCTTAAAGAAGAAGTTACAGGTCTGTGAGAGCCAGAAATCTTGCTTGTTTGTAGGTGACCAAATACTTATTTTCCACCATAATTTGCAAATAAATTCTTAAAAAATCAGACAATGTGATTTTCTAGACATGTTTTCTCATTTTGTCTTTCATAGTTGAGGTCTACCTATGATGTCAATTTCAGGACTCTCTCATCTTTTTAAGTGGGAGAACTTGCACAATTGGTGACTGACTAAATATTAAGACTGACTATTAACATTAAGCATGTCCTCTGGTACCTGAAAGCCTGAAATCTAAATTTAAAATATGAAGCAGTCATAAGAAATATTCTTTTTTGCAGCAGTGTATTGTTTTGTACGACAATGCTGCAAGTTCCAATGACAAATGATCGATCGATCTTTGCTGTGATCAGTGGCTTGGTCTGGGTTTCCATTCATGGGCTGCAGCTAATAGTGATTGAAGAAATTTAGCCTAGATTCACATGAACGTTGTAAACGACTGTGTGAAAAATGTTTTTTTTAGCGCCCTTCACCCGGCTGCATTACTTTTAGTGTCTATGAATGGGGACTATTCCCATGACTGATATTTAAATGGTCCGTTTTCACAGACTGTCAAAATATAAGTAAGGCTCTATTTTTGTCCATTTTCAAGGATCCCTCCATATATTATAATGAACGATGGATCCATGAAAACGGCTGGCCCTAGGGTGCAAAACAACCATGAAAAATTGACGTTTTTCACGCCCGTTTTGCACCATGGTCGTGTGAATGTAAGCTAACCCTAGATTCACGCTAGGGACTACTAGCACCATAGATAACTATCCAGCAAAAACACGGACTTGGTCATGTGAATCTAGCCTAACACTGCAGATCAACTTTTTGACAGATATTTGCCTTCACTCACATCTACAATGCTCCTACACGTCATGAAGGGTTGTCAGTGGTCAGCAGAAAATCTGTCTTTTTGGCTGTCTAAAATAACTATATGACCTGCCTTCTTGTAAAGTAAAAGAGAAATGGTTTTTAATGGTAAGCAAGATCATAATGACATTGCACACTGTAGTAGCTATAGAGACTGAAACATTGCATGGTACTTATCAGCTGAGAATAAGACACAGTCACTGGCAGATATTTATCAAAACTAGTGCAGAATAGAAAGTGAATGCAGCAATATGATTGTCCGCTATATTCAACTGCTTCAACCATCCATAGCAATAGTTTTCATGATTCTCCCCCAGAATTATGGTTAAAGGGGTATTAAATCTCAGACTTTTGTGGCATATCCACAGGACATGCAAAAAAACTGTGATGTAGATGTAGACTTTCGGGGTAGAGAACTATTTTAATAATAACCCCACCCCCTTGACCCCATACCATTTGCATGCATTATTTAGTGGTTACTGGAATAGCTGAGTTGGTCTTGGTATGCTGTTTCAGTAGCTCCCATAGAAGAGAATTGAGGTCACAGAAACAATGTAGCACAACAAGCTACAGCTGTTGGTCATGAATGACAAAAACATTGTAGCTTACTGTATCATACTGCATCTGTAGCTCACATTAAAGAGGTATTCACTAGAGATGAGCAAATTTCTCAAAAGTTCTATTCTGCAGTTCAATTCGAATTTCCAAAAAAATTTGCTTAGATCCGAATTAATTTGCGGTGAATATCGCTAAAAAAACACCTATCTCCTGGCTTCAGAGAGCCTGTTTAGTGGTGTAGAACACTGTACCTTGCAGTAACACACATAGGGAGCCTACTGTGGTAGTGAAACAATACTGTGTGTCAGTATGACACGCACATGACAGGCGTCGCTCTTAAAACCACTGCACACTTCACTTATTTGGCCAGTTATGGGTCCAAAACTGACCAACTAACTCAAGTGTGAACTCAGCTTTACAGGTCCATGTTAGTGCCAGGTAGAAAGAACTGTGCAGAGGCCCAACATCCTACTGTAGCGTGAAAGAGCGCACTCCTTTTACACCGTCGTCTGCTGATTCCACATAGATGTCTACAGAGTGGCAAGGCGACATAATGTGGAGTTGGCAGCAGCATGAGGAGGCCACAGAGTGGCAAGGCGACATAATGTGGAGGTGGCAGCAGCATTTGGAGGCCATACAATGACCCAGTGGCAGCAGCTTGAGGAGGACATACAGTGACCCAGCAGTGGCAGCAGCATGAGGAGTACACAGAGTGACCCAGTGGCAGCAGCATGAGGAGTACACAGAGTGACCCAGTGGAAGCGGCATGAGGAGGCCATACAATGAACCAGTGGCAGCAGCATGAGGACGCCATACAGTGACCCAGTGGCAGCAGCATGAGGAGGACACAGTGTGACCCAGTGGAAGCAGCATGAGGAGGCCATATGGTGACCCAGTGGCAGCAGCATGAGGAGGACATACAGTGACCCAGTGGCAGAGGTGGAGGTAGTACCAGCCTTAGGAGGCCATAGAGGAGTCCATAGAGTTACCCAATGGTAGCGGCATGAGGAGGGCATACAGTGACCCAGTAGCTGCGGCATGAGGAGGACATAGGGAACCAAGGGCAGCAGCATGAGGAGGGCATACAGTAACCTGGTGGCAGTGGCATGAGGAGGGCATACAGTGACCCAGTGGCAGCGGCATGAGGAGGGCATACAGTGACCCAGTGGCAGCGGCATGTGGAGGTCATAGAGTGACCCAGCAGTGGCAGCAGCATGAGGAGGCCATACAGTGACCCGGTGGCAGCAGCATGAGGAGGACACAGAGTGACCCAGTAGAAGCGGCATGAGGAGGGCATACAGTGACCTGGTGACAGCAGCATGAGGAGGCCATACAGTGACCCAGTGGCAGCAGCATGAGGAGGACACAGAGTGACCCAGTGGAAGCGGCATGAGGAGTCCATACAGAGACCCGGTGGCAGCAGCATGAGGAGGACACAGAGTGACCCAGTGGAAGCGGCATGAGGAGGCCATACAGTGACCCAGTGGCAGCAGCATGAGGAGGACACAGAGTGACCCAGCGGAAATGGCATGAGGAGGCCATGCAGTGACCCAGTGGCAGTGGCATGAGGAGTATACAGAGTGACCCAGTGACATTGTGGAGGTGTCAGCAGCCTTAGGAGGCCATACAGTGACCCAGTGGAAGCAGCATGAGGAGGACATACAGTGACACAGTTCCTCCCCGTGTGACTTTGTTCGCCCAGGCAAACGAGGTGTAGAATAACGTGTCCCCGCAGTGTAGGCTGAGGAAACAGTGGAGGATGAGGTGGACATTGTTCCAGGACCAATGGCGTGAGAACGCGAAGACAGAAGCAGCATCACCTGGCCAAGTTGCTGGTGACAAGGCGACAATGTGCAGTTGGCAGCAGCATGAGGAGGACACAGAGTGGCAAGGCGACATAATGTGAAGTTGGCAGCAGCATGAGTAGGCCATACAGTGACCCAGTGGCAGAGGTGGAGGTAGCAACAGCATGAGGAGGCCGTACAGTGACTCGGTGGCAGCAGCATGAGGAGTATACAGAGTGACCCAGTGACATTGTGGAGGTGTCAGTAGCCTTAGGAGGCAATACAGTGACACAGTGTCAGAGTCACCCAGTGGAAGCAGCATGAGGAGGACATACAGTGACACAGTTCCTCCCCTGTGTGACTTTGTTCGCCCAGGCAATCAAGGTGTAGAATAGCGTGTCCCCGCAGTGGAGGCTGAGGAATCACTGGAGGATGAGGTGGACATTGTTCCAGGACCAATGGCGTGAGAACGCGAAGACGGAAGCAGCATCACCTGGCCAAGTTGCTGGTGACAAGGCGACAATGTACAATTGGCAGCAGCATGAGGAGGACACAGAGTAGCAAGGCGACATAATGTGAAGTTGGCAGCAGCATGAGTAGGCCATACAGTGACCCAGTGGCAGAGGTGGAGGTAGCAGCAGCATGAGGAGGCCATACAGTGACCCGGTGGCAGCGGCATGAGGAGTACACAGAGTGACCCAGTGGAAGCGGCATGAGGAGGACATACAATGACCCAGTGGCAGCGGCATGAGGAGGACAGAGTGAACCAAGGGCAGCAGCATGAGGAGGGCATACAGTGACCCAGTGGCAGCAGCATGAGGAGGACATACAGTGACCCAGTGGCAGCAGCATGAGGAGGCAATACCTTGAACCAAGGGCAGCAGCATGAGGAGGGCATACAGTGACCTGGTGGCAGCAGCATGAGTACACAGAGTGATCAAGTGGAAGTGGCATGAGGAGGCCATACAGTGACCTGGTGGCAGAGGCATGAGGAGGCAATACAGTGAACCAAGGGCAGTGGCAGAGTGTGGAGGAGGCAGCAGCGTGAGTAGGCCACAGAGTGGCAAAGTGATATACAGTGCTGGCCAAAAGTATTGGCACCCCTGCAATTCTGTCAGATAATACTCAATTTCTTCCAGAAAATGATTGCAATCACAAATGCTTTGGTAATAATATCTTCATTTATTTTGCTTGCAATGAAAAAACACAAAAGAGAATGAAAAAAAAAAGTCAAATCATTGATCATTTTACACAAAACTCCAAAAATGGGCCGGACAAAAGTATTGGCACCCTCAGCCTAATACTTGGTAGCACAACCTTTAGACAAAATAACTGCGAACAACCGCTTCTGGTAACCATCAATGAGTTTCTTACAATGCTCTGCTGGAATTTTAGACCATTCTTCTTTGGCAAATTTCTCCAGGTCCCTGAGATTTGAAGGGTGCCTTCTCCAAACTGCCATTTTGAGATCTCTCCACAGGTGTTCTTTGGGATTCAGGTCTGGACTCATTGCTGGCCACTTTAGAAGTCTCCAGTGCTTTCTCTCAAACCATTTTCTAGTGCTTTTTGAAGTGTGTTTTGGGTCATTGCCTGCTGGAAGACCCATGACCTCTGAGGGAGACCCAGCTTTCTCACACTGGGCCCTACATTATGCTGCAAAATTTGTTGGTAGTCTTCAGACTTCATAATGCCATGCACACGGTCAAGCAGTCCAGTGCCAGAGGCAGCAAAGCAACCCCAAAACATCGGGGAACCTCCGCCATGTTTGACTGTAGGGACCGTGTTCTTTTCTTTGAAGGCCTCTTTTTTTTTCCTGTAAACTCTATGTTGATGCCTTTTCCCAAAAAGCTCTACTTTTGTCTCATCTGACCAGAGAACATTCTTCCAAAAAGTTTTTGGCTTTCTCAGGTAAGTTTTGGCAAACTCCAGCCTGGCTTTTTTATGTCTCTGGGTCAGAAGTGGGGTCTTCCTGGGTATCCTACCATAGAGTCCCTTTTCATTCAGACGCCGACGGATAGTACGGGTTGACACTGTTGTACCCTCGGACTGCAGGGCAGCTAGAACTTGTTTGGATGTTAGTCGAGGTTCTTTAGCCACCATCCGCACAATCTTTCGTTGAAATCTCTCGTAAATTTTTCTTTTCCGTCCACATCTAGGGAGGTTAGCCACAGTGCCATGGGCTTTAAACTTGTTGATGACACTGCGCACGGTAGACATAGGAACATTCAGGTCTTTGGAGATGGACTTGTAGCCTTGAGATTGCTCATGCTTCCTCACAATTTTGCTTCTCAAGTCCTCAGACAGTTCTTTGGTCTTCTTTCTTTTCTCCATGCTCAATGTGGTACACACAAGGACACAGGACAGAGGTTGAGTCAACTTTAATCCATTTCAACTGGCTGCAAGTGTGATTTAGTTATTGCCACCACCTGTTATGTGCCACAGGTAAGTAACAGGTGCTGTTAATTACACAAATTAGAGAAGCATCACCTGATTTTTCAAAGGGTGCCAATACTTTTGTCCACCCCCTTTTTTATGTTTGGTGTGGAATTATATCCAATTTGGCTTTTTGACAATTCTTTTTGTGGTTTTCCATTGAAGACAAATTAAATGAAGATATTATTACCAAAGCATTTGTGATTGCAATCATTTTCTGGAAGAAATTGAGTATTATCTGACAGAATTGCAGGGGTGCCAATACTTTTGACCAGCACTGTAATGTGGAGGTAGCAGCAGCCTTAGGCTATACAGTGACCCGGTGACACAGTGTGGTGAGGTAGCATGGATAATTTAATCTGCTGCTTCAGGCATTGGTGGGTGGAAATCCTCATCCTCCTCATCTCCCTCTTGCTGTTACGGTTGCTCTTGCTCTTTCTCTCCACCCATTTTGCTACACATTGCTTGTGCTCCAATGTCCTCCTCATCCTCCTCCTCCTCCAGTTCAGCCCCCAAAGGGCTCATGTGGCCGTGAGATGTAGACGCCACATCTCCAGTCTCCTGACCAGCCAGATTGAAAAGCATCTTTTCCAGGATGTGAATCAGTGGAATGATGTTGTTCATCCCATAGTCCTGGCGACTCACAAAGTGGCCTCCTCAAAGGCTATGAGCAAATGGCAGATGTCACGCATGAGCTGCCACTGTCTAATGTTAAAGTTACACAGGGGAGTACGTCTGTCCGCTTGGATCATCAAGAAATCGTTTATGGCTTTTCTCTGTTCATATAGTCGATCCAACATGAGGAGGGTTGAATTCCAATGGGTGGAAACATCGCATATCAGCCTATGTTGTGGGAGGCTGTTCTGCTGCTACAGCTCAAGGAGGGTGTGCTTGGCGGTGTACGAGTGTCTGAAGTGCATGCAAAGTTTCCTTGACATTTTTAGGATGTCTTGCAGATGGGTGGAACACTTAAGGAAATGCTTGACAACCAGATTGAACACGTGTGCCATGCAGGGCGCATGACTCAGCCCTCCTTGACGCAGCGCCGACACCATGTTCTTTCTGTTGTCGGTCACCATTGTTCCGATTTTAAGTTCTCTTGGAGAAAGCCAGGAATCGATTTCTTGATTGAGGACATGGAGCAGTTCCTCACCTGTATGACTTTGTTCACCCTGGCAAACGAGGTGTAGAACAGCATGACACCACTGAGCCCTGCACATGTGGTATGCTGGAGGAGCACTGTCAGTTGTCCCTGCCCTGGAGGCTGAAGAAAAAGTGGAGGATGAGGTGGACATTGTTCCAGGACCAACAGCGTGAGATCTTGGAGGTGGAAGCGGTGTCACCTGGCCAAGTTGCTGGTGGCAAGGCGACATAATGTGAAGTTGGCAGCAGCATGAGGGGGCCATACAGTGACCCAGTGGCAGAGGTGGAGGTAGGAGCAGCATGAGGAGGCCATACAGTGACCCAGTGATAGAGTGTGGAGGTGTCAGCAGCCTTAGGAGGCCATACAGTTATCCGGTAACAGAGTGTGGAGGTGTCAGCAGCCTTAGGAGGTCATACAGTGACCCAGTGTCAGAGTGACCCAGTGGAAGCAGCATGAAGAGGACATACAGTGACCCAGTGACATTGTGGAAGTGTCAGCAGCCTTAGGAGGCCATACAGTGACCCAGTAACAGAGTGACCCAGTGGAAGCAGCTTTAGGAGGCCATACAGTGACCCGGTGAAAGAGTGTGGAGGTGTCAGCAACCTTAGGAGGCCATACAGTGACCCGGTAACAGAGTGTGGAGGTGTCAGCAGCCTTAGGAGGCCATACAGTGACCCAATGACAGAGTGTGAAGGTGTCAGCAGCTTTAGGAGGCCATACAGTAACCCAGTGTAAGAGTGACCCAGTGGAATCAGCCTTAGGAGGCCATACAGTGACCCAGTAACAGAGTGTGGAGGTGTAAGCAGCGTGAGGAGGCCATACAGTGATGCAGGGCTGTGGTGCCAACATTGGCACCCATTCCACACTTCACCTTCTGCCTACAGATTGAACATATGGCCATGTTCACCTCCCCCAGGGGCTTAACAAAAAACGACCACACTGCCGATTAGGTGATTTTACCCCTAGCACTCTGCAGTAACTGACTATTACCGCCACTGATTCCATGAACCCCTGCACTACTGCTTTCCGGGCAGGTAGGCTGTTACGAATCAGGTGATCTACCCCGGGCACGTTTAGCTCCCGACCATCCACTGCTGCCACCCTGCTGACTCCGCCACTGCTTCATGCACAAGCTGCAACCCTCTTCTCCTGATGACGATGAAGCCCCTTCATCACCTGGCTCCCAATTACAATTGGCTACATCGTCATCCACTACTGTCTACAGGTCACTGATGTCCTCCTCAACACCAGCTCCCACGCCACTCTCCTTATCATTACTTGCCCACCTACCAGAGGAAGGGGAGGATGTCTCCTCCAGATCTTGGCTGAGCAGTAGATGCTGACTGTCCTCTAGTACCTCCTCCTCACTGTATAGTGGATCTGAGCCCACAGCATAGATAATACTCTACCTGAGGGAATAGGAAAGGACAGAGGCAGGTTGAGGACAGGTGAGTGCACAGGGCCTGCTGCTGGACCATGCCAACTAAGGGTTGTGTCTGACAAACCCACCGACTCTTGGCTGGGGGTGTCTGATGTGACTTGGGATGAAGTGGATGACCGAGTCAACCAGTCTACAACTGTTGTGTTGCTGTTCAAGACACAACCGCTACTTGACACTGGGAGCTCAAGCCTCTGCAAGTGACCTCTGCTTCCACGCCCCCTTACTCTGCTGCGACCTATGCCTGCGCCAGAAACATATAGGCCTGTGGCCCTCCCCTGTGCATGGCCTCTCGCTTCTCTGTCTGACATACTGTTCGATGAAAAAACGTAATAGCAAAAGAAATAAATACAGGGCAAAAAGGCCTGTAATTTTCTACTTTGCAGAGAACGGCAAATATGCCCCTTATTTCTTTCCCCACTAATGAACACCTATAAAAAAAAAAGTGTGATAAAGGCAGAAATTTGTAGCTAAGAATTATTTATTTTTGCCAATAATTTATTGAGAAATGGCCTGTAACTTAATAATGGGAACAAAATAGCGAATATGATCCTTATGGGTTTCCACACTAATAAACACCTTTAAATAAGTGATAACCGCTAAGAATTATTGAATTATTGATTTTTGACAATACTGTATTGATAAATGGCCAGCAACTTTATACTGGGAACAAAATGGCGAATATGGTCGTTATGTCTTTCCCCACGTTAAATTCGTTAGAACAAATAACTGCAGATATTAGTGGATGATAATTCAGTTTTCTTTGGCACAGTAGTACTGACAAATGGCCTGTAATGTTATGCTTTGGAAGAACAGTGTAAGGGAATCACTAGAGGAGCAATTCCCCAGAAGCTGCTGGAGAACAAGGGGGGAGGGGCACACGAGACAGTGGACCCTAAGCTGAATCCCCCCACTGTCCCTGGCTAACTTGCCCGATCTGTCCTAGGTGACAGCCAGTAACCACGTCGACAGTCCCTCCTTATAATAAGTGATCACATAGAACGCAGACAAGACGCACAACAACAAAGGGAGGTCAGCTAGCCAAGGGGTCAGTAACAATCGAGCAATTGCAGCACAGAATCGAGATCCAAGAGAATAGTCAAAGTCAAAGCCAGTGGTCAGAAAATAAGAAGAGCAGGTAACAAATAACAAGAAGTAAAGCCAGAAAGCAAAAGCAATAGCAGGCGCCCATAGGAAAGTGGGCAAACAATGAATAGGGAGAAAGAACCCGCCTAAGACTTGATAGGAGGATAGGCTGTCAATCACCAAGGCAGGACCAAAGTTAACTCTTAGTGGAGCAGGGGGATAGCAAGGTGAAGGAGAAGGACGTGGTGGAAAATCAATTAAGGAGGTGAGGGAATAGGACAGTGTTCAGACAGTACAAGAAAAACCCAAAGAAAAGAATCACAACCGGGCACGCCTCCTGCGCCGCAGCGTGCGCCCAGTGGACGGTGCCAAAGCCCGGACAGGCAAGGACGTTACAAACAGTGAATAAGTCCCTTATAATAAACGCCTTGAAAAAGGCGTTTATTATAGAAAAGTGCAGATATTAGTGGATGATAATTCACTGTTTTTTTGCTGTACTGCACTGCAAAAGGCTTGTTGTGTTCCACCTTGAAGACACAGGTATGAGTAATGAGCAGCAGTATAACGGCAGTGAGTGCTGCAATGTATATTAAAATTCTTGCTGTTAATGACGCTACAACCACCCCAAATTCTTCTTTCAATTCCTCCCTATCCTTTCTCTACAGTTCTAAGGCTCTTTTCCTGAACTTCTATCTGTTTTCTAAGTCTTTCCCTAGCTCCTGCTGATGTCTGTCTGTACAGAAAGAGCGATGTGAAATGACTGTACCTAATATGGCCGAGGGTTTTTATAGAGCTGTGACATCACAGGGCCGGCTGGCTGCTGATTAGCTGCAAGTTTGGCATTGTGGGTGATCCGCGTTCCCAGAGTCCCTTGCCCCTTGTCCTAACATGTGCAGCGACCATTTTATTAAAAAATGCGATTCGATGCATCGAAGCGTGAGGAAATCCGGAATCCAGGCGAATCGAAGATTTCGCTCATCTCTAGTATTCAAATTTTGGACATTTGTGGCATATCCACAGGATATGCCATAAATGGCCCACAAATACAGATACCACCTCTCAAACTTGTATCTATTTTGAGGACGAGAGAGGCTCATCTCCAAAGTCCCATAGAAGTAAATGTAGAGAGTCACGCATGTGAAGTGTACTCACCACTCAATGGATCCCAGTTCTAGAGATAGATGCGGTTCCCATCTCTGGACATACCATAAATGTCCCGAATTGGAATACCCCTTATAGCATCTATAGGATTTTTGGAAGCAGTGTAGCGCATTGGTCAGGATGTACAGCTTTATAATCCCATCTCAGCCATTACTGTTGTTTAAGATTAGAAAAAGGTCACTGCTTTCTCCTAGAAGCAGTGCCAGTCTGGTATTGCAGCTCAGCTCCATTTAAAGGGGTTTTCCCATGAATATAACCATTTTTTAATTTAAATTTGTAGCTAATTAAAATTTAAACATTTTTGCAAATATAAGTTATTAAAAATTTTTTAAGATTTTCTCTAAATATCTTGTGGTGACAGTCTGTTGTCTTGATCGGTTGCCAGTGGATATGACCATGAATACTGGACCTTTCTAAGGTTAGAAAATCAGCCATGATTTCCTTATTGTGGCCGGGATATCTTCTCATACATGTAGTGTCCCTGCCTGATAACCCAACTACAATAATAAAATCATGGCTGGGTTCCTGACAAGTCCCAGACCATAGAAAATTTCTGTATTTGTGGTTGTATCCATTGGCAACAGATCTAGACAACAGACTGTCAGCACTAAAATAATTAGAGAAGATCTTTAAAACTCTGCAGAATTTTTAACTACTTATATTTGCAAAAATGTTTCACTTTTAATTATCTACAAATATAGATATGGTTAGGTTCATGGGAATATCCCTTTAAGTAAAATAAATACCAGACAAAAGTTGTTGCTGTTTTTGGAAGAAAGCTGCTGTGTCTTTCTAACATTTCAAAGTTACATGTTAGTTGTAGTTGTTAGTTAGATGTTGCTCTTTACAGTGTATCACCAACTTTGTATTTACTCAGTTCACATGTAAAAATATGTTGATTCATGATTAGAGAAAATATAGTAGTATAATGTTGTACCATGTTAGCCATAGAAAGTAGTGGAAGAGTGAAGAAATCAGGTGATACCTTTTAGAGGCTAACTGAGTATATTTGATAGTAAGCTTTCAAGAGTACTAGTTCTCTTCTTCAGACATTGTGTTATACAAGAAACTGAAAATTCACACACTCTTTATACTAAAGTCAGCGCATGAACTCACACAGATTCACCATTAATAACAGCAGAGCAGATCTCCCAGTGGCCACACAGTTCTCCGGAGAAGACCACTCTATTGAAGATTTGTGGGTTGTGATTTTAATGGGACATTTTAAGAGGCAGAGGGAGAGAAAACAATGGGAATATAAGTTAATGCAAAAATTTCAAACTCTGCAATTTGGACTTCATATTCATGCCAGATTCATGTCACACTATGTATGAACTGTGAGGGTCACAAATCACCACCTGATAACAGCAAGAATTACTGATCCCGCCGTCATGCCCCACAAGTTTTCCAGATTGTTTATTTCTTTACCTGTTGTAAATAACTTCTCTACTTATATTACATTTTGTTATTCTAAGATCCTTTGAAGATCCATGTCTTGTGGGGTGTATAAAGAGTGTGTGAATTTTCAGTTTCTTGTATAACAAAATGTCTGAAGAAGAGAGCTAGTACTCTCGAAAGCTCACTATCAAATATACTCAGCCTCTAGAAGGTATCGCCTGATTTCTTGACTCTTCCACTAGAGAAAATATAATGCAAAAAATTCATTATTATATTACAATTTCTTTGGAAACATGCAACTTTTAGAGAAATGTATAATTCCTTGTAAACAACTATATTAACAAAATAACTGGAACGCTGCTTTGCAAATAAACTATACGGCTCAGGTTAATCTATTCCTCCTGTTTATCGCCAAAACGTGTCTAATTTTGCTGATAAAATCATTTACAACATAATGGGATTCAGGTTACAACGGAGACAGGAACACCAAGTTATTTCATTTTTGAGCTGTAATAAAAACACAAAATCAATGTCATTAAATCATGTTCAGGATACTGAGCGCTGAGCAACCTTTGTGGGATTAGTAAGTCTTTCAATGGTTTTCTTATCAGAAAGACACCGAGTTGGCAAATTAGAATTGATCGCTCTTAAATGAAGTCGAATGGACCCACACATAGAGCAGGAGAGAGGGAGAGGAGTGTTTGACCTGGGCACAACCAGATGAATATCCGTGTCATAAATTATTTCTCACATCATATTTCTCTGTCATGATTTGGTTCAAGTTTTTTCTTTCCCATTGAGAGTGGATTATAAATGACTTGATATATTTGATGGGATTATTTACGACTGGAAGTGCAATGAGATTCAGAAATGAATATCAGTGAATGTTTTATTTCGAAGGAAATGGAAGAGGTATTGATTTTATTACTCCATGAAATAAGCCTGGTGACAATTCAGCAGTTGCGTCTGCTTAAAGAGGACCTCCACCAACTTCAACTCATTGCATCCATCAATAGGTGCTGCTCCACTGATTTTGGTGCAGTTAGAATTTTTCTTTTGCCCCCACCGTTCCCAAGCAATAATTTCTGTTAGTTTTAGCACAGTTATGCTTTCTATAGTCAGGTCGAAGATCCCAGGATGGAGCAGAAAAACAGGGACTACCCATCTGACAGCAAAGAACATAACTGTGCTTAAATTAACACCAATGATTGCTCAGGAATAGTAGTGGACTGGAGAAAAAACTCCAACCATGCCAGAATCAGCAGAGTCAAACCTATTGAAGGATACATAGAAATGTTTGTTGGCCTTTTTTACATTGCATTGCTTTTTTTGTGTCTTTGTGTGTGTTACCAAAATGCAACATGTCCAATGTATGGCTTTTTTAAGGTGTTCTCCTATTCATTTCATTATAGGAAAAAACTGAAAATAATGCCAAGGCAAAAAAGTGGCATAAAAAACACAATAGCATTATAGGTGTTCCTAGGGTAAAGGCCCTTTCCCATATATAGAAAATCTTCTGTTTTTGTTGCAGATTTTGCTGTGGTTATTTTTAGGCCATAACCAAGAGTGGATTTAGAAGAAGGGAGAAGTATAAGAGCTTTATATTTCCTATTCCTTTTTTCGCCACTACTGTGTTTGGCTCAAAAAACTGCAGCAAAAACTGCAACAACAAAAGCAGCTTTTCGGCAATATGGAGCCTTTGCCTAATGGTATATATAGAAATGTGTGAAGGTAGCCTCAGCCCCAAGTTATGTCCTTTAAACTATGAAGTCTCGGTTTAGCTTAGTCATTGTTCACATCTGCATCAGAATCTGTCCAGCACAGAGTCTGTCTGAAATTACAGCAAGTTTTTGTGGTAGATTTTGCTGTGGTTTCTAGAGACCAAAGTCAAGAATGCCATGAATAGGAATGGGAAATATAAGACCTGCACGCAACTGTGTGCAGTGTACGAATCAGTAAAAACGGCACAGATCATGCCCAGATTGGTATCCATGTGCGATCCGTGCTTTTTTCCAACCCATTCATTAAATTGAATAGACAGAGCCACAAATACGGACAGATATAGGACCTGCTCCATATTTTGCCGATCTTCACTACAGCCCAGACAAACAGCCGCAAAACCTATGGTTGTGTGTATAGGCCCATAGAAATTAATCAAAAGTACGGTCTTGTGAAGGAGGCCTAAAGAAAGCATTTATACTTTTCCTTTCTGCTAAACTCAATCCTTGCTTTGGCTCAGAAAACCACAGCAAAGTGTACCAAAAAAAAAAAGCAACTTTTCCGCAGTGTGTGGCCTCAAATTAAACAGTGGAACGTTACACTAGACAGTCTTCACATGTATCAGATTTATCAAAGTGTGATGGTGGATGATAAATCTGTCACATTACTAGACTATTTAGTCTAAGTTTACGCCTGCTATGAATGGGTTTTTAAAGCAATGCACGGGTTTGTGCTTACACCCTCAGCGCCGCAAAGACGTTTTTTTTTTCGTCGGACACAAAGTCCTGCATGTCCGACTTTGTTTCTGACGAAAAAAACTGGCTTCGCGGTGCAGAGGGTGTAAGCGCACACCCGCGCATTGCTTTAAAAACCCATTCAAGTAAATGGGTTTTTAAGGAAAGCGTTGCAAACCTTAGCCTATCCAGCCCTATCCAGTTTTCCGACATTTAGGTCGGATTCACGGTGGACGGAGTGCCGCCACAAGTGTGAACCCATCCTTAATATACACTCGAAAAATACAACAAAGTCACAACTTAGGTCACACCCACTTCCCTCTAATCTACATCCCTTTCCCCTGAAGCCACACCCTTTCATGCAAGTTGTGAAAGTATCTAAACAGTGTCTATGACTAAAGGTTTGTTGTAAACCTGAAACACGTAAGCAAGTCACTTTGCAAGCAGGACTTTTCTCTCCGACGATTTCGTCCGGAAACCTGGTGGACCCCATTGTAGTCTATGGGGTAACCGCTTTTTAAGTGGATAAGGTTTCCGTTTTTCATGTCCACTAAGAATGGAATCCTGAATGGAAACCTGAATGCTAATGATAAATGTGGCACAAGGCATGTTAGACAGTATTTTTTTTTTTACACAAATTATGCCAGAACTCTCATTCTCCTTAGAAAATCTACCCCTATTGTGATGAACAGACCCTCAGTTATATATCTTTCTTGGAAATGTATTTTTACTTGCTCATATCACTCCTACCTACTTTTAGGAATGCCATGTTTAAGTTGTGTTTACATTGGTGGTCACCGCTTCAGTGGTGTTATGTGCATACCATGGGGGATGGCATCTCTAGCCAGCCAGTTTTATTACCTCCTGGACAGCAGATGCCATGGGGGAGGGAGGGCTAGTGACTTGCAGCTCAACCCCAGACACACATCTCTCCCAGCACCTAGGAAGGCATCCATCTCTCCGAGGGTTCTGCAAAGTGGGGAGAAGGGGGGTGGCCTGGGGGGGAAGATGGGGCTGGACACTAGGTTTATACTACAAGGAGAGGTGAGGTCCTTTGTCTTTGGAGTCTGGACAGCATGTAGGAGAGACGTGCTCTGTAACTTGCTTAAGGAAGCGCCCTAGGCCCAAGAACCTGTTGCGGCCTAGAGAAACTGACTACAAACTTATTTTTCTATCTTTTATTTCCCATTTTATTTTCTGTATCGTAGGTTTACTTTTATCCGTATCTGCTTATTCATTGATATATATTTCTGTATATGTTAATGCTTAGTGCCGACCCACTTGGGTTAATAAGTATATAAAATTTAAAAAGCTTGTTTTGTATTATCCTATTATCAGCCCAGAACACTCACTGGAGGTGGGTGTGAGGTAATTGAAGCGATCTCAGGTGTGCCGATGGCAGCTTTGGTAGGACGAGATCCTTCACACCTGTCTTCAACAATACATCACTTTTGCATTTTAAAGCATGTGTCCATCAAAATAGAATGAAGCTTCACTAAACTGAGAGATGTATAACCTTATTTTCAAGGGGTTTTAATTGATAAACTAACCTTAGAATAGGTCATCGATTGAAGACTAAGAGGGTTCCAACACCTGGGACCCCCATGGATCAGCTGTTTGAAGAGGCAGCTCATAGGCCATGTGATATTACAGTCATCAGTCACATGGCCTGTTCAAGTGAATGGGCTGAGCTGTGATTCCTAGGTACAAATGTACAGCTGTGCTTGTATTTCTCTGAGGAGCCATTTCAGTTGCTACATTTACATCACAGATAAGACAGATAGTATTACAAAAGAAGATAACACCTCTATAGATAATATCATATAACACCCACCATTGCATCCACTACTGACAATAGATGATGTCACAGCTTAATGACTCTCCCTCCCTGGACAGAGCATGCCTAAAAAACTTTCCCATAGACCTCAATGAGTCAGCTTCAGTCTATTTCTTCCTATAACCATGGTACTACTGCAAAGTACAGTGGGGAAAAAAAAGTATTTAGTCAGCCACCAATTGTGCAAGTTCTCCCATTTAAAAAGATGAGAGAGGCCTGTAATTGACATCATAGGTAGACCTCAACTATGAGAGACAAAATGAGAAAACATATCTAGAAAATCACATTGTCTGATTTTTAAAGAATTTATTTGCAAATTATGGTGGAAAATAAGTATTTGGTCACCTACAAACAAGCAAGATTTCTGGCTCTTACAGAACTGTGACTGCTTCTTTAAGAGGCTCCTCTGTCCTCCACTCATTACCTGTAGTAATGGCTCCTGTTTGACATTATCAGTATAAAAGACACCTGTCCACAACCTCAAACAGTCACACTCCAAACTCCACTATGGTGAAGACCAAAGAGCTGTGGAAGGACACCAGAAACAGAATTGTAGACCTGCACCAGGCTGGGAAGACTGAATCTGCAATAGGCAAGCTACTTGGTGTGAAGAAATCAACTATGGGAGCAATAATTAGAAAATGGAAAACATACAAGATCACTGATAATCTCCCTCGATCAGGGGCTCCACACAATATCTCACCCCGTGGGGTCAAAATGATCACAAGAACGGTGAGCTAAAATCCCAGAACCACATGGGGGAACTTAGTGAATGACCTTCAGAAAGCTGGGACTAACGTAACAAAGGCTACCGTCAGTAACACACTACACCGCCAGGGATTCAGATCCTGCAGTGCCAGACGTGTCCCCCTGTTTAAGCCAGTACATATCCGGGCCCGTCTGCAGTTTGCTAGAGAGCATTTGGATGTTGTGAATGCTGAGAACACCATACCTACTGTGAAGCATGGGGGTGGCAACATTATGCTTTGGGGCTATTTCTCTGCAAAGGGACCAGCACGACTGATCCGCGTACATAAAAAAATGAATGGGGCCATGTATCGTGAGATTTTGAGTGCAAACCTCCTTCCATCAGCAAGGGCACTGAAGATGAAACGTGGCTAGATCTTTCAGCATGACAATGATCCCAAGCACACCGCCAGGGCAACGAAGGAGTGGCTTCATAAGTAGCATTTCAAGGTCCTGGAGTGGCCTAGCCAGTCTCCAGAAATCAACCCCATAGAAAACCTTTTGAGGGAGTTGAAAGTCTGTGTTGCCCAGCGACAGCCCCAAAACATCACTGCTCTAGAGGAGATCTACATGGAGGAATGGGCCAACATACCAGCAACAGTGTGTGCCAACCTTGTGAAAACGTTTGACCTCTGTCATTGCCAACAAAGGATATATAACAAAGTATTGAGATGAACTTTTGTTATTGACCAAATACTTATTTTCCACCATAATTTGCAAATAAATTCTTTAAAAATCAGACAATGTGATTTTCTAGATATGTTTTCTCATTTTGTCTCTCATAGTAGAGGTCTACCTATTATGTCAATTACTGGCCGGACTCATCTTTTTAAGTGGGAGAACTTAAACAATTGGTGGCTGACTAAATACTTTTTTCCCCACTGTATATCATTAAATGCTGTTAAGAAAGTAGAGAGCATGCTCAGACAAGATGACAGTCAAAGTTATGTACAGAAAATAGAATTAAAAAAACAAACAAATTACAAACAGAAAATAAAAACAAATTAGATAAAAAGTGATATACTGTAGTTCACTATCTGATTTTAATAAATAAATAAAAAATTTGGCGATACATTTATTTTTAAAACACAAAGAAACACATAGCACCTTTATATCTACTGTCACCCTGACACTTCAGTGCCTACGTGACTTGGTAATATGAAATATAACATATGGAAATGTGTGTAATATATGTTTAAAAATCCATCTTGTAATGTAAATCAGATTTCTGTACAGGGTTCCTAGTAAACTCTCATTGTGTTTCAATCAAATTCTTTTAGCGTTTTATCATTTCTCTTCTCTTATCTACCAGAATGAAAATAGGAGTGCTTGTAATAAGTAGTAAAAACAGAGTAATTAAAGCAATATTCTTGGAACCACTTCTTAAGAAATGATGACATCACTTGAAACCCAAGCAGAGAGAGGGCAAGAGATACAATAGCAGAATAATGGTACATATGGGCTGTAAAACCTCTCAGATTGTGAGTTATGGAATACTTTACAGGCATGCAGAAGGCTTGCTGGACTTACAGAGTAGCGGCTTAGCTAGAAAGTCTCTACAGATGCTTCACATGTTCACTATTGTCCTTATTTTCTCAACAGCATAGCTGCTATCATTGCAGGAAAGTATAGATCCTCTACTGTAATCTCATACAAATCCACTGTAGCGTAGAAAAAAAAGCTTACCCTGACTCTGAGTCCATAGAATCAATACACTTTAGGAAAAATTTTGTCTGAATGGATTTCACATATACAGTCATGGCCAAAAGTTTTGAGAATGACACAAATATTATATTTTCACATGATCTGCTGCCCTCTGGTTTTTATGTGTGTTTGTCAGATGTTTTTATCACATACAGAAATATAATTGCATTCATATTATGAGTAACAGAAGCTTATATTGACAGTTAGAATGAGTTAATGCAGCAAGTCAATATTTGCAGTGTTGACCCTTCTTCTTCAGGCCCTCTGCAATTCTCCCTGGCATGCTCTCAATCAACTTCTGGACCAAATCCTGACTGATGCAGCCATTCTTGCAGAATCAATGCTTTAATTTTGTCTGAATTTGTTGGTTTTTGTTTATATCACAAGGCATTATGGGAAAGGAGCTGGGGAGCTCATGCGCCCTCTATTGGATGTAACAAATCCTCAATTTGCTTTTGACTCACCGAGCCTTGAGACAGCAAAAGGAATTTTAGCCAAGCCAATTTCACTTATCTGCATACAGCGCTGTTTCCGGATTGTTGTCCTTCATCAGTACAGAGCAAAGTGAATTGGCTGGCTTAGTGGGAGGCAATGAGTGGGTTAGGGACAAGAATCTCTCACATTGAGGAGAGCACCAGTAAAGGTGTGTAGAGATTTTAATTGCCTTTTGCCCTCTACTTAGCATCTACATATCACAAGGCATTATGGGAAAGGAGCTGGGGAGCTCATGCGCCCTCTATTGGATGTAACAAATCCTCAATTTGTTTTTGACTCACCGAGCCTTGAGACAGCAAAAGGGATTTTAGCCAAGCCAATTTCACTTATCTGCATACAGCGCTGTTTCCGGATTGTTGTCTTTCATCAGTACAGAGCAAAGTGAATTGGCTGGCTTAGTGGGAGGCAATGAGTGGGTTAGGGACAAGAATCTCTCACATTGAGGAGAGCACCAGTAAAGGTGTGTAAAGATTTTAATTGCCTTTTGCCATCTACTTAGCATCTACATATCACAAGGCATTATGGGAAAGGAGCTGGGGAGCTCATGCGCCCTCTATTGGATGTAACAAATCCTCAATTTGCTTTTGACTCACCGAGCCTTGAGACAGCAAAAGGGATTTTAGCCAAGCCAATTTCACTTATCTGCATACAGCGCTGTTTCCGGATTGTTGTCCTTCATCAGTACAAAGCAAAGTGAATTGGCTGGCTTAGTGGGAGGCAATGAGTGGGTTAGGGACAAGAATCTCTCACATTGAGGAGAGCACCAGTAAAGGTGTGTAGAGATTTTAATTGCCTTTTGCCCTCTACTTAGCATCTACATATCACAAGGCATTATGGGAAAGGAGCTGGGGAGCTCATGCGCCCTCTATTGGATGTAACAAATCCTCAATTTGCTTTTGACTCACCGAGCCTTGAGACAGCAAAAGGGATTTTAGCCAAGCCAATTTCACTTATCTGCATACAGCGCTGTTTCCGGATTGTTGTCCTTCATCAGTACAGAGCAAAGTGAATTGGCTGGCTTAGTGGGAGGCAATGAATTTGTTACATCCAATAGA
Source organism: Leptodactylus fallax (assembly GCA_947044405.1). Lineage (NCBI taxonomy): Eukaryota > Metazoa > Chordata > Amphibia > Anura > Leptodactylidae > Leptodactylus > Leptodactylus fallax. The sequence continues at coordinate 6,081,827 of CAMRHE010000023.1, read as the reverse complement.
GGGCGCATGAGCTCCCCAGCTCCTTTCCCATAATGCCTTGTGATATGTAGATGCTAAGTAGAGGGCAAAAGGCAATTAAAATCTCTACACACCTTTATTGGTTTTTGTTTGTCCACCCGTCTCTTGATGATTGACCACAAGTTCTCAATGGGATTAAGATCTGGGGAGTTTCCAGGCCATGGACCCAAAATCTCTATGTTTTGTTCCCTGAGCCATTTAGTTATCACCTTTGCTTTATGGCAAGGTGCTCCATCATGCTGGAAAAGGCATTGTTGAGCGCCAAACTGCTCTTGGACGGTTGGGAGAAGTTGCTCTTGGAAGAAATTCTGGTACCATTCTTTATTCATGGCTGTGTTTTTAGGCAAGACTGTGAGAGAGCCGATTCCCTTGGCTGAGAAGCAACCCCACACATGAATGGTTTCAGGATGCTTTACAGTTGGCATGAGACAAGACTGGTGGTAGCGCTCACCTCTTCTTCTCCGAATAAGCTGTTTTCCAGATGTTCCAAACAATCGAAAAGGGGATTCATCAGAGAAAATGACTTTACCCCAGTCCTCAGCAGTCCACTCCCTGTACCTTTTGCAGAATATCAGTCTGTCCCTGATGTTTTTTCTGGAGAGAAGTGGCTTCTTTGCTGCCCTCCTTGAGACCAGGCCTTGCTCCAAGAGTCTCCGCCTCACAGTGCGTGCAGATGCACTAACACCTGCCTGCTGCCATTCCTCAGCAAGCTCTGCACTGCTGGTAGCCCGATCCCGCAGCTGAAACACTTTTAAGAGACGGTCCTGCCGCTTGCTGGTCTTTCTTGGGCGCCCTGGAGCCTTTTTGGCACCAATGGAACCTCTCTCCTTGAAGTTCTTGATGATGCGATAGATTGTTGACTGAGGTGCAGTCTTTCTAGCTGCAATACTCTTCCCAGTTAGGCCATTTTTGTGCAGTGCAATGATGACTGCACGTGTTTCTTTAGAGATAACCATGGTTAACAGAAGAGAAACAATGATGGCAAGCACCAGCCTCCTTTTAAAGTGTCCAGTGGTGTCATTCTTACTTATTCATGACAGATTGATCTCCAGCCCTGTCCTCATCAACACCCACACCTGTGTTAATGGAGCAATCACTGAAACGATGTTAGGTGGTCCTTTTAAGGCAGGGCTGCAATGATGTTGAAATGTGTTTTGGGGGATAAAGTTCATTTTCTAGGCAAATATTGACTTTGCAAGTAATTGCTGTTAAGCTGATCACTCTTTATAACATTCTGGAGTATATGCAAATTGCCATTAGAAAAACTGAAGCAGTAGACTTTGTAAAAATTAATATTTGTATCATTCTCAAAACTTTTGGCCATGACTGTATGCTGTAATCCAACTAGCTATTGATAATATTAATAGACAAAGAAGGAAGATAAACAGATGAGGTACAGTGTATAGGAGGTCAAACACTTAACAATCACTCAATCCAGGTCACAACAAGAAATACATGTATGTTGATGAATAGATATAGCAATATAAGAGCAAAGTACTGTACATGGTGTTATAGTGGTCTTCTGGGATTAAATATTGCTGATTTATCCTACGGGTAGGTTTTCACTCTCAGATTGCTTGGGATCCGACACTTAGGACACTCCCAACAATCAGCTGTTCTTAGCAGGTGATGCACAGAGAATGGAGCAGGAAGCAGACATCTGTGTTCTCTATTTAGTGGCTGAACGGAGTCACCACAGCTTATTCAAGTCAAAAGGAGTCTATCTGCAGTAACATTGTCAGGCCACTATACAGGTAATGGAGCTGTCTGCTTTCTGTTCCATTCTTTATGTATCAGATGCTGAAAATAGTTGATAATGGGAGTGCCAGGTGCAGACCCCATTGATCTAATGTTCATAGCCTACTCTTAGTATAGGTCATCAATATTTTTAGGCCGTAAAAACCTTTAACTTTTATATACAAATATAGCAGCAGCTCATTGTAGCAGTAGATGATAAATAAAGACTTGAGTGCACAGATAATCTCCACAATAAAAATCCAAAATAAGAAAAGGAAAGTGACTCTAATATTAATGTGTACTTGAATTAAATTCAGGAACAAATTGATATAAGACGTCTTGAAAGGTTTTCTTTTCTCTCTTCGTTTTCACTTGTATACCTAGAAACTAGTGAACCCTAAGCAGATTTAAACAGATTGCCCTCCTGTCGGATTGGCCGATTAGCACTGCTCATAGGCTGGTATATCAGGACAATGCCAGATCATGCTGAGATAAGTTTATTAGAAACAATAATATTATTTTTTTTTATTATTACTAATTATTATTGTTAGTTCTATTACAAATATATTGAAAAAGTCTGTACCCTTGCTGGATGAAATCACAAGGGTGAATGCTGAGATTCAGAGGGTCTCTGGCAATCTTCTAAGAAACACTGCTCACTTAGTTATCTACTTCCTTTCTTCGATTCATGAAACTATATCGGAATATTAGATTGTATGATGTCTGTATGTCTTTTTGTTCTTCAACTAATATTTGCTCTGATCACAAAAACTATATAACAAGACTGAATTTCCCTTAATAAATGTGTCAGTCAAAAGGCCAGTAGCAATTTAGGCATTAGACAATGGTTAAAAGCTTCAAAGTCCAAGCAGGATCTATTTCTAATGAAGCTTTTCATTGTAATTAGAACAATTTCCTATGACAAGCGGGGTCTTTTGACACCACGGGTAATAAAAGATTTTTCTGTAATTGTAATAAAAGCCAAAGATGAATACACAAACATGACACCGAACCTTAATTAATTTGTACTTTGAAGGGGATTGGAAGGATTGAACTCATTTCTAGTTTAGTATTACAGAGAAATTAAAGTCAGCAAACTGGAGATTCAGTGATATCAGTATAAAGAAGACTCCATTTCTGTTGCTGATCTAATACATTTCGCTCTTTGTGGATGAAACATTAAGCCCATTTTCTAAAAGAAACAAAAGATTCTTAATGATTGAAAGGCCCTTCTCATCTCTGTTCATGAATAAATGCCTATTGTACTCACACTGTGCTTAAAGGGGAAATCCAGTCATATTTTATAGATGTGACTACAATAGATTCCAGATTCAGACTAACCTTATGGAAACTGCTCACAGCTTATGTAAAATCTCATGCCAAATTATAGAATAACTGCAAGTGATGTGAATGGGTACAGTGCCTTGCAAAAGTATTCATACCCCTTGTATTTTTTCACATTTTGTCACCTTACAACCAAAATGTATTTTATTGAAATTTTAAGTAGTATAATGTTGTACCATGTTAGCCATAGAAAGTAGTGGAAGAGTGAAGAAATCAGGCGATACCTTTTAAAGGCTAACTGAGTATATTTGATGGTAAGCTTTCGAGAGCACTAGCTCTCTTCTTCAGACATGGTGTTATACATATACATATAACACCATGTCTGAAGAAGAGAGCTAGTACTCTCGAAAGCTTACCATTATATATACTCAGTTAGCCTCTAAAAGGTATCGCCTGATTTCTTCACTCTTCCATTGAAATTTTAAGTGATAGACCGACACAAAGTAGCAGATAATTGTGAAATGGAACATGATACATGGTTTTCAAAATTTTAATCAATTAAAAATCTGAAAAGTGTGACATGCAAAAATATTCATCCCCCCCGACCCTATATCAATACTTCGTAGAGCCACCTTTCACTGCAATTACAGCTACAAGTCTTATGGGGTATGTCTCTACCAGCTTTGCGCATCTAGAGACTGAGATTTTTGCCCATTCTTCTTTGCAAAATAGCTCAAGCTCAGCCAGATTGGATGGAGAGCGTCTGTGAACAGCAATTGTCATGTCTTGCCACAGATGCTCAATGGGATTTAGGTCTGGACTTTGACTGGGCCATTCTAACACATGAATATTCTTTGATCTAAATCATTCCACTGTAGCTCTGGCTGTATGTTTAGGGTCATTGTCTTGCTGGAAGGGGAATCTCCTTCCCAGTCTCAAGTCTTTTGCAGCCTCCAACAGGTTTTCTTCCAGGATTGCCCTTATTTAGCTCCATCCATCTTCCCATCAACTCTGACCAGCTTCCCTGCTGAAGAAAAGCACCCCCACAGCATGATGCTGCCAACGCCATGTGTCACAGTGGGGATGGTGTGTTCAGGGTGATGAGCAGTGTTACTTTTCCGCCACACCTAGCGCTTTGCATTTAGGCCAAAAAGTTCAACTTTCGTCTCATCTGACCAGAGCACCTTCTTCCACTTGTTTGCTGTGCCCCCTATATGGCTTGTGGCAAACTGCAAACAGCACTTCTTATGTCTTTCTTTCAACATTGGTTTTCTTCTTGCCAATCTTTCATAAAGGCCAGATTTGTGGAGTGCACAATTTATAGTTGTCCTATGGACAGATTCTCCCACCTGAGCTGTTGATTTTTGCAGCTCCTCCAGAGTGACCATGGGCCTCTTGGCTGCTTCTCTGACCAGTGCTCTCCTTGCTCCATCTGTCAGTTTAAGTGGACGGCCATGTCGGTAGGTTTGCAGTTGTAGAATACTTTTCCATTTTTGGATGATGGATTGAGCAGTGCTCCTTGGGATTTCCAAAGCTTGGGATATGTTTTATAACCTAACCCTGCCTTAAACTTCTCCATAACTTTATCTCTTACCTGTCTGGTGAGTTCCTTGGTCTTTATGATTCTGTTTGTTCACTAGTGTTCTCTAACAAACCACTGAGAACAGATGTATTTATACTGAGACTAAATTACACACAGCTGGCATCTATTAACTAATTAAGTGACTTCTGAAGGCAATTGATTGTACTAGATTTTATTTAGAGGTATCAGAGTACAGGGGGCTGAATACTTTTGCATGTCACACTTTTCAGATTTTTATTTGATTAAAATTTTGAAAACAATGTATCATTTTCATTCCACTTCCCAATTATCTGCTACTTTGTGTTGGTCTATCACTTAAAATCTCAATAAAAAAACATTTAAGTTTGTGGTTGTAAAGTGACAAAATGTAAAAAAGTTCAAGGGGTATGAATACTTTTGCAAGCCACTGTATATAATTTTTTTTGTCAGATTCACAAGAAGTAAAATCTCTGAGTAGTACCAGGGGGGTTAAATTGCTTTATCACTCCCAACTATACCCCAACAGATAATGTTGTATAATATGAGGAGTGAGTCTGATGATTCTTATCATTCCTGATGTTCCATAGGGAGAAAAGCCACCCCCAAAAATATAAGTCTTTGCCACTTCTTTCTTTCTCCTTTGACAACACATGCACACTCAGCAAACAAAGCATGCATGTGTAAGAGGAAATCAGGAAAGATAGCTGTTCACTCTGTTGACATCTACGTATGATATAGCGGCAACTTTACAATGAAACTTTATGTTTAAGGTGGCCATACACATTAGATGAAGTTCATTGATGGTTGCCCATCATTGAGCAAATGATCGTCAGGTGGTAGTCTCTCATTTGAACTCCTCCTTTGAACCTTCTACATCTTCCATATCCTTGTTATAATGTGGAGCCCAAAACTGAATCCCATCTTCGTCATGTGGTCTTAGAAGGTAAGCTTAATATATATTACATTGGGATCTCAGGTTTTTATTTCTGTTTATGCACCCTAAAATCCTTATTTCCTTTTGCAGCTGCTGTTTGACACTTAGTATTGCTGCCAATGCCCAAGTCCTTCTCTTGTTCTGTTGTCCCCAGTGTTGTTCCATATAATATATGTGTAATTAATATATATGCCAACATTTTACAATCAAGCACCCACTGAATTTTGTGAGAGTGATAAAGAGTACCAACTCTAGTATGAGTGATCTCCATTAGCTGCCAAATCATCTTTCCCACTGCCCCCTATTGAGTTCAAACTTTCCCATTGCTGTTAATTCTATTAACATTTTTTCACCCTTTCACTCCCTTTTCTGTTTTCACATTACCTGAAGTAAATCATACTATAGCAAATACTAATTTTATAGAGAATGTAATTCTATATTGTGATCAGAGCTCTTGTTATTACACCCCTTTCTTGTCTCATTTATAATTCTATGTGTTTTTGACATGACAAGTCCCATGCTAGCAATTGACATTCTCAAAATATGCAAATCTTCAATTGCGTGAATGCAAGAAAAAATATGGAGAACTCGAGAGGACAATGCCTAAAACATGAAACAGTTTTAATTACAAACAGTTCAGGAATAATAAAAATGTGACTTTAGGGCTGCTTAGAAATTCATGAATAGAGACCAAAAAGATGAAATCCACTGCGCTCTCTATGCCAGAAACAATCACAGCAAGTTTACTTGATATTATATATACTTCCAATTAACAGAAGTAAAAATGAATAGAAATCACACGGTGACTTTGCTGTCCATCATTGTTATGTGATGCTTGCGATATTTGACAATACTGTGATTTCTATTATTAATATTATTAACCGATTGTGGCCAGGCATCATGGATGCTTCAGTTTCCTTTCACATTTTGAATTATGTATTGCAACAGTGACCAATAAATAGAAAAATAATGGCTGTGTTATAGAGAGACACCAGTAAAATGTGCTGGAGATGCTGCTTGTAATTTAACGGCACAGAGAGCCAACCTATGAATGCTGGATACCCTGATGTCCATTATTAATGTCCTCTAAAGAGCCCTTTGTTTAGGAATGAAACATGTCCAAGTCGGAAGGAGCAAAGGACAGATAGGGCACATTGTATAAGGAGAGCCCTGGGAATACCCCTCTCAGGGCAGGAGTCATTTGGGATTTAGGGCCAGCACAACTGCCTTCCATCGAACAGGGATAGAGTTTTTGAATACTTGACATCACCTGACGTGTGACCCCGTCAAAACATGATTCATTGCACAATGCCACCCCTATTCATTTACTAGATATGAACATAAACCATTAAACTGGTTCAGTTGATATACAGTATGGTGATAAGCTGACAGTGGTTTGTGCTTATTTTACATTCACAACTGTGCTAGAGTCTCAATTGGAGACTTTGTTGCAGTGTCCCCATGAAATTCTTCCTTTCATTTTTAAAACGATGGACACCCTATGGACCCCATTATAGTCAATGAGGTCCGTTGGACTCCGTGTCTTACCGCCATTTTAGTTGTCCTTCTCTCCATTTTTCTGGTCCATCTAAACAGTTTTTCTGTTGTTTAATTTTTGCATTGACATTTTGCCTTCTGGGGTGTTTTATAGACTATATTATTAAGGCCGGTTGCAGACGACCGTGGCTGTGATCAGTGTGCTATCTGTGTATTTCACGGATAGTACACTGACTCATTCTTTCTATGGGTCCGTACACACGACCATGAATTTCACGGTCCCGCATGTGCAGGACGACAGTCCGAGCCGCAAAATATAGAACAGGTATATAGAACATTTAATGAAAGGAGCCGCGGAAGCACGGCTCGAGCACGGGCGGCACATGGATGACATCCCTGTGTCCTTTGTGTGCCGCCCGTGCCTTTAGTTCACGGCCGGCTGGTTGCAGCACGGTCATCTGTAACTGGCCTAAAAGTTACATTTTCTATTGTTTTCTGTCTTGTTGATACATAGTTTGGATTATTGTCAGAATATTTAAACATTTGTAGGGTCACCAACTGTGAGCAGGGAGTCTGCTTTGTGCAGTGATTACAAGTGTTTACTGAGCATGACAGGTTTTTTGATGGTGGAATTAGACAAGCAGCAGTGACTTTCTGAGGTGAAAGATATTTTCTCTGATCGCATCTTTGTTCAGAAAAAATATAACCCTTCCTTATGGACAGCCTTTAAAGAATTGACAAAAATCTATAAAGGGCAAATAACTTCATGGTGGGAGGTCCAGAGTTTGGATAATTATATTAAAATACAGGAGGACTCAGGATCACACTGACCCCAGAAGCCAGGATTAGAAATCCAGGGCTCACAAGCAAGTGGGAGAAAGAGATAACAAGTTCTTGCCTTAAGTTAATGCAACTCAGAAGATGAGAAAATTAACTTAGACACGCTTGAAGCAAAAAAAAAAAAACACAGGTTGAAATTAAAAAAGATTGTCAATGGACGCCTGGATTTGCCAATAAAGAAAATCCTTTACAGAATACTTTAGGAAGGGTCTAGTACAATATTAAGGAACACAAACACAAACAATTCACACAATACCTACAGGACTTCAAAAACAACAGACATCAGGTTCTGTGGAACAATACTAAGGACGACAAGACAGATTTCTTATTCACTGAAATTGAAAAACTAGATGGGCAAAATCTGAGTAGAAGTAAATATAATCGAGGCGGTACCAGAAACAACACTCAGGGCAACCTCAATCCAAGCTAGAAGCCCATGTGATAAACAACTTATTTAGGGCCCTGCCCAAAGTTGAGAAAACTGAGTTCTAAGTAACTATCTTTTGTACCAAGCACTGTGTCCAGGCTTTGCATAGGTAAATGACATTCATTTGTTTGCCTGTAGACTTAGATTTCACTAGGCAGGACTAAAGGATGCCCCAGAACATGGGGAGTCAGATGGACAGGCATCTATCAGAGGGCATTATTAACTATAGGGGCATAATTATTATTAGCTGCACACTATTGGGAAGTATTAAATACTGAGGACACAAACATGGACATTTTTATTGTGTGTAGGCAAAATGAAATTAGGAGTGTTTGGAAGCAGAAAGGGATATTATCATTATCATGTTATTATTATTATTAATATTCTCTATTTGTCTCAAAACAGTACTAACAACCCCTCCCTTTGTGCCCCCACACAATAAAAATGCCTACTGGGGTAGCAGCAGTAGCGGCTGCCACAGGGCCCCTGGGACTTTATGTCAAATGTTCCCCTTGGGGCTCAGCCATTCCTAGTTATGCCACTGCTTTTATTAGTATGTGGGGCACAAAAGAGCAGTATTACTGTTTAAAGTTAATGATAAGATAGCCATAAGGACCAATTCAGAAGGCTGCATGTGGTCTGGTGTTACAGGTTGCATTTCCCTTCCACAATCACAGCATAATAGTTCACTATGATGCAGTGGATTCAGTTCAGTCGAGTCACAGTCAGTCCAGGAAAAATAGCGATCTCATGGACTGAATTACTGTGATCACAAATGGCCATCTAAATTGGCCCTTACAGTGTGGAAGGGTGGCACAAAGGATGGATAATTTGTGTATGTATTGAGGGTATGAGAAAAACAAGTACAAGGAGAAATAAAGTGTATGTGCCTCAGACTGTGTATCACTGCAGGGAGAAGCTTTACCGTCCATTTATTTTTCTATTTATGTTGAGGAGCCATACAGTGCTGGCCAAAAGTATTGGCACCCCTGCAATTCTGTCAGATAATACTCAATTTCTTCCAGAAAATGATTGCAATCACAAATGCTTTGGTAATAATATCTTCATTTAATTTGTCTTCAATGGAAAACCACAAAAAGAATTGTCAAAAAGCCAAATTGGATATAATTCCACACCAAACATAAAAAAGGGGGTGGACAAAAGTATTGGCACCCTTTGAAAAATCAGGTGATGCTTCTCTAATTTGTGTAATTAACAGCACCTGTTACTTACCATAACAGGTGGTGGCAATAACTAAATCACACTTGCAGCCAGTTGAAATGGATTAAAGTTGACTCAACCTCTGTCCTGTGTCCTTGTGTGTACCACATTGAGCATGGAGAAAAGAAAGAAGACCAAAGAACTGTCTGAGGACTTGAGAAGCAAAATTGTGAGGAAGCATGAGCAATCTCAAGGCTACAAGTCCATCTCCAAAGACCTGAATGTTCCTGTGTCTACCGTGCGCAGTGTCATCAACAAGTTTAAAGCCCATGGCACTGTGGCTAACCTCCCTAGATGTGGACAGAAAAGAAAAATTGACGAGAGATTTCAACGAAAGATTGTGCGGATGGTGGCTAAAGAACCTCGACTAACATCCAAACAAGTTCTAGCTGCCCTGCAGTCCGAGGGTACAACAGTGTCAACCCGTACTATCCGTCGGCGTCTGAATGAAAAGGGACTCTATGGTAGGATACCCAGGAAGACCCCACTTCTGACCCAGAGACATAAAAAAGCCAGGCTGGAGTTTACCTGAGAAAGTCAAAAACTTTTTGGAAGAATGTTCTCTGGTTAGATGAGACAAAAGTAGAGCTTTTTGGGAAAAGGCATCAACATAGAGTTAACAGGGAAAAAAAAGAGGCCTTCAAAGAAAAGAACACGGTCCCTACAGTCAAACATGGCGGAGGTTCCCTGATGTTTTGGGGTTGCTTTGCTGCCTCTGGCACTGGACTGCTTGACCGTGTGCATGGCATTATGAAGTCTGAAGACTACCAACAAATTTTGCAGCATAATGTAGGGCCCAGTGTGAGAAAGCTGGGTCTCCCTCAGAGGTCATGGGTCTTCCAGCAGGACAATGACCCAAAACACACTTCAAAAAGCACTAGAAAATGGTTTGAGAGAAAGCACTGGAGACTTCTAAAGTGGCCAGCAATGAGTCCAGACCTGAATCCCATAGAACACCTGTGGAGAGATCTCAAAATGGCAGTTTGGAGAAGGCACCCTTCAAATCTCAGGGACCTGGAGAAATTGGCCAAAGAAGAATGGTCTAAAATTCCAGCAGAGCATTGTAAGAAACTCATTGATGGTTACTGGAAGTGGTTGTTCGCAGTTATTTTGTCTAAAGGTTGTGCTACCAAGTATTAGGCTGAGGGTGCCAATACTTTTGTACGGCCCATTTTTGGAGTTTTGTGTAAAATGATCAATGATTTGACTTTTTTTTCATTCTCTTTTGTGTTTTTTCATTGCAAGCAAAATAAATGAAGATATTATTACCAAAGCATTTGTGATTGCAATCATTTTCTGGAAGAAATTGCGTATTATCTGACAGAATTGCAGGGGTGCCAATACTTTTGGCCAGCACTGTAGGTGTTTGGGCAGCAAACTCTGCAGACATGTTGTAGCTGGAAGAAGTTGTCATGGTGGACTGAGCAGATTGAAAAGATGTAAAAAAGTGCATGATTAGAATCAGAAAAGATGTCACTTTTGCATGTAAATCACTGGATTTATCTGTACTGTAATAACTTATATGCTTGTACAGCACCTCTGTAGAACTGGCATCTACCACCGTATGTTCACTGTATAGTGGTAATATTGATCCTTGCATAGTGCTTTAATTCAGTAACAGTAGCTTCAGTGGATTAAAGCCATTATTTCCCACCTCTCTGCAAAGCCGGCTATTTTTTTTAACCCCCCTTGCCCCACCCCATCCTTAACAGAGCCCAGTCTCTACCTACCTACATTATTGTTCCCTTTCAAATTGTGTTTCCTCCCGTTCCCACACAGAGCACATTCAATCTTCTGTTTCACAAGTACTTTTGCTACTAATGCTACTTCAATTGTGCACCCACCATTGTTCCTGCAAATATGCAGTGTAGCATCTAATGGATTTCCCTTAAAGTGTATACACTGTCACCATCAGCACTGAAGGTATTGTCCAGGGAATTAAACTCACCTGACTTCCTCCAGCATGGTTCAGCACACCATGACGAAACTGCCGGAAGAAGTCAGGTAAGTTTAACTCACTGGACAACCCCTTTAAGCCCTGTTTAGGCTAGGGTTGAACAATGCATCACATTTTTATGTATTTATTATGCTTACCTATATAGCGCCATCATATTCCGCAGCGCTTTACAGATATTGTCAGTCACTATCCCATATAGGGCTCACAATCTACATTTCCTATAAGTATGCCTTTGGAGTGTGGGAGGAAACCCACGCAAACACAGGGAGAACATACAAACTCCTTGCAGTTGTTGTCCATGGCAGGATTTGAACTCAGGACTCAGGTGCTGCAAGGCTGCAGTGCTAACCACTGTGCCACCTGCATTTTTGTTGCCATTTCAATACTGTGAGAGGGGAAATGGTTCAATAACAGGGATTATGTATTACAATAATATGCTGAATGGCTGCATGGCTAAATAGTTTAGCAGCAGGTCCAACTTACTTCAGAGAAGACTGTTGATAATCAACCACCATGTTCTCTGTCTTTAGTGCTCCCTCTAAAAGGTCCTTTTTCCTTTCTCCACTGCCACTAATGATGATCGGAGGAACTTGTTTCTATCTATGAAGGGTCAGGGACGGATGAGAATGTCGCAAAGAGAACAGGCAGTGATGGGTTCCTGATAATGTGCCACTGCTTGTGTGGCTAGTGCCATTAGGAAATGGGAATCGGCACTATGCTCACTGTTTTGTGTGCAACGACTACAGTGACAGCCCAGCCCCAGTCAGGTATTAGACTAGTAGCTTGAAATGAAGGCATTAGGTACTTAGAAAACAATGGAAGAATTTTTTTCTTAATTTTTTTTTTTAGTATCGAGCATTATGATACTATTCTTCACATCAGTATTGAAGTCCAAATTCATGATAACTCCAGTTTAGATTGTTTGTGGTGTACATTGTATACAAAGGGAAAATTTCTTCTGATTTTAGTGGCATACATGTATATATACTGTATATGCATACAGCACCACCGCTCTAGCATGAGATTATTTTCTTGGCTGCAGTGGTGATATAGCCATATCTATCAATGTGCAGCCAATCACTGGTCACAGTAGTATATGGCACATGACTGCTGAGGCCAGTAATTGTCTGCAGCAGTGGCAAGATGTGTACGAGTATGTCACCACTGCAGACAAGATGACATCATGTAGAATCAGAGTGATGGAACTGAAATCAGCAGGGAAAACACTGGCATAATTTATTTTATGTTATGGAATTTCCTAGCATTGTCCTAATATTTCTAGAACTAGGAAAGATGCTTTCAGCATTCATAAGATTTCTACAAAACAAATTCTTACTGCCAATAGTGATCATAGCTACTGATATACAACTGTAGGCAATGGCAGACCTTTTTTATGGTATATAGTCTTGGTACTCATATACACTGTGAATACTGTAAATGTGTAAAAACATTGCACAGACAGATATCTTTCAGAATTAAAGATAACTAAAATAGAAGAAGTGTGTCACTAGCTCATATCAGTGATAACTCACAATGTGTTAATGCATGCACTGCTAACATGGCAAGTGCTCTAACAGAAGGGTTTTATTTTTGCTTATAATGTACACAGCAAAAGCAACCATGTATTGTATAGGAATAATGTTACATACTAAGCTACATGTTTACTTGCATTCCAATCTATGTACAGTTGTATCAATGTTACCCTGAACTTCTGAAATTGGTTAAACTGCTTCAGCATGATATTTTATCACAAAATCCAACAAAAATCAATGAAAAGTCATTGAGAAAAATGTTTGTTTTTTTTTCAATGACATTTCTTTGGTTTTTGTATATAAAAAATAATTTTAAATAAATATTTCCCCTGATGGTATACTATAACTTGCCATCTACTATTATACAAGGTGTCCACACAGAAATAGTAGCAATATGAAATTGTTATCCATTACAGTAACTGTATATAGTACATACATAGTAAAAATGCTATTAAAGAGGATCTGTCACCAAGTACAAAATGCTGTGCACCTGGATGAGTTGGTGTTTTTCTTTTTAATATCTAGCCCCTGGGAGGTTATATGTGAGCTAGCTCTGATTCTCCACGTGGGCAGGAACCTTTTTAGTTTCTCAGAGAAATACAAACAGTTCCCTCCCACGTGGAGACTTAGAACTAGTTTACATATAATCTTCCAGGGGTCACATCTTTTCAATGGGTGGATGGATTTAAAAAATGAAAACACCAAATTGATCAGGGGCACAGCGACTTTTTTCAATGACATTTCTTTGGATATTCTGACTTGTGTTCTGCAATTTGGGGATATTTTGCTTTTTTGGTGGGGATAGTTTGCTTAGATAGCCTTTGCTAAACTCTTTAAACTCATTAATGAGCCCTGGTTGTGACTGATATCCTTTCTTACATCCATATTAAATTACATTTTCTCACTGTGGAAACATCAAAAACCCTCATTGTTGCTCTGATTCTCTCTCGTCTTCACTATTGCAATTCTCTACTAATCGGTCTTTCATTTACTAAACTCCCCCCTCTACAATCTGTTCTGAGTGTAGCGCCAGGCTCATCTTTCTGTCAAACTTGTACATAGATTCATCTACCTTGTGTCAGTCACTGCATTGGTTGCCCATCCACCACAGAATACAATATTAACTTATCACCCTCATCAACAAATCCCTCTATAGCACTGCAGCTCCCTACATCTCCTCCCTCGTCACTGCGTTCCTCACAGCCTAGCATCATCGCTGAGCTGTGAGAAACTCTTCCCCCCGGCAGTACTCGTCCATAGACTTGTACTGGGGGGGGCGTTCCTCACAGCTCAGCGTCATCGCTGGGCGGTAAGGAACGCCCCTTCTGACTGTACAGGGCTATGGAAGGGGGAGGGGGGTTCCTCACAGCTCAGCAATGATGCTAGGCTGTGAGGAACGCCTTTCTGACAGGGGGAGATATCGATGCTGAAATTACTGAGGCACATACTGAATTCATCGCACTGTCAGCTTTCTAGCGGTATATTAAACCGCATATGGATGAGGTCCTCTTTAAGCTAACATTTCTTATCCTAATCAGTACTTTCTAATCTTTTCCTCATAACCTTATCCTCCATCCTAAAGTGACTTCATGCGCTTAGTATCTGTAGATTCACAGATACCGATTGGTGACTGGCTCATACAGCTTCAGTTATATGACTTTATTTATTAACCCCTTAAGGACATACAGTAGCTTAAAAGTACCTTATGGACCAGGCGTCATTTTTCAAAACTGACATGTGTCATTTTATATGGCATTAACTTTGTGACGCTTTAACTTACACAAGTGATTTTGAGATTGTTTTTTCGTGACACATTGTACTTCATGTTAGTGGTAAACATTGATCAATATTTTTGTATTTATTTATAAAAGAAATAGGATGTTTGATGGAAATTTTGAAAAAAAAAAATCGCAATTTTCAAAATGTGAAATGCTCTGCGTTTCAGACAGAAATCAGGCGATACCTTTTAGAGGCTGAGTATATTTGATAAGTAAGCTTTTGAGAGTGCTAGCTTTCTTCTTCAGACATGGTGTAATACTAGAAACTGAAAATTCACACTATTTATACATACACAAGACATGGATCTTCAAAAGGATCTTGGAATAACAAAATGCAATATACGTAGAGAAGTTATTTACAACAGGTCAGGAAATAAACAGTCTAAAATGTGTGGACAGAGGGATCTGTTATCTATCTGTAATCAGGTGGTGATCCAATGTGGTATATCTCATAATGTGTGTGCAATGTCCCACCACAGGCCTCTATGTGGGGGAAACGGGGCAGAGACTTAGTCAGCGGATGAACTCACACAGATTCAACATTAATAACAGCAGAACAGATCTCTCAGTGGCCGCACATTTCTCCGGAGAAGACCACTCTATTGAAGATCTACGGGTTGTGGTTTTAATGGGACATTTTAAGACGCAGAATGAGAGGAAAGAATGGGAGCACAAGTTAATGCAAAAATTTCAAACTCTGCAATTTGGACTTAATATTCATGCCAGCTTCATGTCACACTATGTATGACTTGTGATTTGGACTTAATATTCATGCCAGCTTCATGTCACACTATGTATGACCTGTGAGGGTCACAAATCACCACCTGATTACAGATAGATGACAGATCCCTCTGTCACGCACCACAAATTTTAGACTATTTCCTGACCTGTTGTAAATAACTTCTCTATGTATATTGCATTTTGTTGTTCCAAGATGCTTTTGAAGATCCATGTCTTGTGTATGTATAAATAGTGTGAATTTTCAGTTTCTAGTATTATATCAAGTCTGAAGAAGAGAGCTAGCACTCTCGAAAGCTTACTTATCAAATATACTCAGTTAGCCTCTAAAAGGTATCGCCTGATTTCTTCACTCTTCCACTACTTTCTATGGCTAACACGGTACAACATTATACTAATTTCAGACAGAAAGTCATTCCACCCAAATACATTAATAAATATTAGCTACCATATCTCTGCTTTATATTGACAGAATTTTTTAATCGGCCTATAATTAATACCCCATATGTGGTCGTAATGTGCTGTATGGGTACATGGCGGGGCTCGGAATGGAATGAGCACTATTTGACTTTTGGAGGGCAGATTTTGCTGGTATAGTTTTCAGGTGCCATGTTGCATTTGCAGAGCACCTAAAGTACCAATACAATGGAAACCCCCCAAAGTGACCCAGTTTTGGAATCTACACTACTCACAGAACATAAGGGGTATAGTGAGCATTTTGACCCTACTGCTGTTTCACAGATTTTATTAACATTGGGATGTGAATGATGAAAAATGACTTTTTTTTCCAATAAACCATCAATTTAGCCTCAAATTTTTCATTTTCACAAGAGGATTAAGGAAAAAAAAGCTCCCCAAATTTTTCCTAAACACAGCAATACCCCATATGTGGTCGTAAACTGCTGTATAGGTACATGGTCAAACACAGCATGGAAAGAGCGCTATTTGATTTTGCAGAGACCCTAAAGTACCAATACAATGGAAACCCCCCAAAAGTGACCCCATTTTAGAAACTACATCCCTTAAGGAATTTCTCAAGGGCTATTATCATTTTGAGCCCAAAGTCCTTCCCAAAAATTAATGTACAAAGTGAAAATTGAAATTTTTATAGAAATATGCCATTTCAGTGTCCAATATGCTGTGCCCACTTTGTGTCATCAGAGAAATGCACTCCTAAAACTATTAAGTGGGCTATCCTGGGTACCAAAAAGTTATATATGTGGGCATAAACTGCTGCTTGGGTACACAGCAGGGCTCAGAAGGGAAAGGAGCACTCCGCTTTTTAGCTTTTGGAGTATAGATTTAGTGGGACTTTCTGGAAGCCATGTTGTTTTTATGGAGACCTGGAGGCACCAGTAAATTGGAATTCCCCGAGAAGTGACCCCATTTTGTAGGGGCAATTTTAGGTTCTCTGCAAACATGACATGCCGTCCAAAAACCAACAATTGAAATCTGCGCTCCTTCACATTTGCGCCCTGCTGTGTTCCCAAACTGCAGTATATGCCCACATGTATGACACTATTATGCGCAGGATAACGTACTTAACAATGTCATATGTGAGTATAAACTGCTGTTTGGGCACAGCTGGGTAAAGAAGAGAAGGAGCGCTATTTTGGTTTTTGGACATCATGCCACTTTTGCAGAGACACTGAATTGCCAGTAAAATAGAATCCGCAGACATGTGACCCCAGTTTGAAAACTATACCTCTCAAGGGATTTATCAAGTGGCACAGCAAGCATTTTTAAGCCTTGAGTGTTGTATTATTTTAATTTCCAGAAATGAAGGCGTAGGTGATAATGAAAAGTGAAAATTGCACTTTTCCATAGATACGCCATTTCAGTGCCCGATATGTTGTGCCCAGCATGTGTCAGCAGAGACACACACTCCAAAAACTGTAAAAATTGCCATTTTCAGCTTTCACCATAATGTGCGTATTCATTTCTGGAAAATAAATTATAGCAACTCTTGGGGGTTAAAAATGGATACATTTCTTCAAGGGTGTAGTTTCCAAAATGGGGTCACATGTCAGGGGATTCAACTTTACACGCATTTCTAGAGCTCTGAAAAAGTCTAATGGTGTCCAAAAACCAAACTGTCTAAATCTGTGCACCAAAAACCAAATAGCGCTCCTTCCCTTCTGTGCCCAAACAGTTTATACCCACATATGACATTAAGTACGTCATCCTGAGTACACCAGTGTCATACATGTGGGCATAAACTGCAGTTTGGGCACACAGCAGGGGGAAGAAGGGAAGGAACGTTATGTGGCTTTCGGAGTGCAGATTTAGATGTTTGCTATTTGAATGCCATGTCATGTTTGCAGAGCCTTTAAGGTACCAGAAAAGTGGAATCCCCTAAGGAGTGATTTTGAAAACTGCACCCCTCAAAGAATTTATCAAGGGGTGTAGTGAGCATTAGTATCCCAGACGTGATTGCACAGCAAATGGTGAAAAGTAAATGTGTAAGCTGTGCATAGTACATTGGAACACCAAATTCCCTACTAATCTGGTTTGTACCCTGATATATGTTTGCACAGCTTATACATTCCCTTCCTGCCGGAGCCAGTTATGTCCTAATGCTTTGTCAATTTTTGGTATTTTTGTCTTCACATTGTACAAGCTATATCTTTGTTTATTTTTCTGGTGATGTAGCCATATGAGGAATTGTTTTTTTTGCGGGATGAGATGTACTTTGTAATGACATTTTTGGGTGCCTATAACTTATTGACTACATTTTATTAACTTTTACCTTTTTAATTTTTTATCATGCAGCATAGAACATAAGTAACATGTTACCTTTATTCTGTGCGTTGGTACGATTACAGCGATACCTAATTTATATTTTTTTTTATGTGTTACTAATTTTGCAGAACAAAAATCCATTTGGGGACATAAATCAATTATTTTTGCATCGCCATCTTCTGAGTTGCGTAACATTTTTTTTTTTCAGTTGACAGAGTTGGATGCGGGCTTATTTTTTGCAGGATAAGCTGTGCTTTTTATTGGTACTGTTTTGTACATATGACTTTTTTTTTACTTATTTTACGTTTTTTTTTCTGTTTTTTTTTTCTGACATTCACAGTGCAATGTTTCAGTTTTATTGTATGGGTTGTTACAGACGCGTCAATAACAAATATGTATTGTTTTTATTATTTCTTTTTAATATTCATTTTATATAGGAAAAGGGCATTTTGGAGACTTTATTCATTTATTAATTCGTTTTCACATGTTTTATTTTTTTCTTTAATGTCCCACTAGGAGACCTGACCAGCGAATACATGTATATTACAGTGCATAGTGTGCAAGTGCATAAGCTGACTTCCTCCCATCACGGCAGAATCAACCAGGTACTGGGGACTCCTAGCAGACCAGGGTCACTGGCCAGACCCCGGGCTGCAGAAAATATATAATGGCACTCCTCCATCTCACCACGGGGGGTGCCGATGGGGTGGGGTTATTATTATTGCACAACCGCTTGGAAGCGCAGCTCCAACCGGGGGTTAATGGAGCGGGTGGCCATCACAGGACGTACTATTACGTCCATTTGCGCTAAGTACCAGTAATAATACATCCTGTGTCGCTAAGGGGTTAAAGGTGGCTGAACCATTGTACCAAACGAGCCTTCTTACCTCTTGTGTCTCCCTATCTCCTCATAGATTGTAACCTTTTGTGAGCACAGCCCTCACTCCTATTGTTTGAAAAGTTATTTACTTTGTTACATTGTAATGTCTGTTCCTGTACCCTCTTATTTGCAAAGTGCTGCGGAATATGTTGGTGCAATATCATTAATTTGTTACATTGTTAATGTATCCTCAACAATTTACTTCTGTCACTTTTCTATTATCTACTAACAGCAGAATAATCATATGACACAAAGGAATAGTAGAGATATGTGGAGAGAGATATTTTATTACAACATAGCAGAATGGTGAAGAGCAATTAACTGATTTAATTTACAAATGAGGAATATTATATCAAATTATGTTGTTATTCTTCACCTTGTTGTCTAATATGAGATTTTTTTATGCTTTACTCTTCAACACTTGAAGGGGAAGTTTTATTGTGACTTGTATGCCAGATTTCTCTCCGATTTTTACACAAGAATTGTGACTTTTTCATTTCTACGTCACTTTTCTGAAAAGGGGGCCTGGCGAGTGCGGGGCCATTGACCCACTAGATTTATTATCATTTAAACCAAAAATCTGGCTTAAATAATGCAGTAAATATATGCCAGCTATGAGCTGGCATAGATTTCCCTGCAGGTGCACAGCCTGGTGGATTGTGTGCTTAATTTATGGTGCACCCTCCAGTGCCAATGGGGTTTGATAACACCAGTTTTCATGAATCTCTCCCAAAGATAGGATTGTGTTTTTGTTGTACAATTTCTCTGGAGAAAGATTCAGCAATTACAATGCTTGGTATTCAGTTTATGGAGCTGATTTATCATGGGTTATGGTTTACAAACCATGAAAAAAGGTGCAAAATTTTTGCGCAAGGGAAAATTTTTTACCAAAAATTCTGACTTTTCAGGGCAAATTTATTAAAATGGTATAAAATATTTAATTTAAATATAAATCTGTCCTCTTGAGTTTTGCACCCTGCATGCCACTTTCTTCAGGTGTGGCAGGTTTTCCGGGACAAAGCCATCAGCCCTGTCAGATTTATGTGGCATAAATGGTGCCAGAAATCTACGCCAACAAGAAGCTGCTTAGGTGCAGAGACTTTGGAGCATGCACCTAATTTGTGACAATCTAAATCCCCTATCAGGCTACGGTCACACTTTTCTCTCCTCCGATTTCAGGCGTAAACTCAGTGGACCCTATTATAGTGTAAGGGGTCAGCGGGTTTCTGTGGTTAACTGCTTTTTAAGTGGACCAGAACAAAAACCCCAATGCTTGTGTGAATCTAGCGTCAGTATGTCTTTGGAGTCACATCAGGGTTATGCATTTGGTGTAAGCATCAGGAGATTTTCCTAGCTTATGCTTTGAAAAAATTTTAAAGATGTGGGCAGTACATAGGAAGTAATGATAATGTAAATCAGTTAATAATTAAAAATTTACATAATGTACAATAGGGTTTTGAAGAGTATAGTATCAGAAGGTGGGGGGAGAGCTTCCTTTAAGAAAACACCAGACTTATTCTTTAACTATATATTTCAAATAAAGGCACACTATTAATGCTGTTTTCACCTAGACTAAGTTTACATCTATGTTGGGGGCACTGTTAGGAGCATTCATTGCAGACAAAAAAGTCCTGCATGTAGGTCTTCTTGGCTTTTTTCTGTCAGCAAAATAATGGATGCAAAAATGGAATTTCAACAGACTCCATGATAGACAATAGGATCTTTTAGGCTTCGTTGGTGTCCACCATTTTAAAGATCCAGCACTTTAGTGCCCGGCAATGCAGATCTGAACGTGAATTGGTCTGAGAAGGAACTGAGAAGTGCCATGATGGCTTATGTGTGTTCCTTTCTGCTGCATTAAAGTAGAGTATTTCACCAACACTCTGACTCTCCAATTGACACAGTGAGGCAGATAAGCTAATAATTTGCAAATAAATTCTTAAAAAATCAGACAATGTGATTTTCTAGATATGTTTTCTCATTTTGTCATTTGTCTCTCATAGTTGAGGTCTACCTATAATGTCAATTACAGGCCTCTCTCATCTTTTTAAGTGGGAGAACTTGCACAATTGGTGGCTGACTAAATACTTTTTTTTCCCCACTGTAGCAACCAATGACAGCACAGCTTTCATTTCATATCTTATGCTTTAAAAATAAAAGCTGTGTTGTGATTGGTTTCTATGGTAAACAAAGACAGTTCTTTTACACAGTTTTTGGAAATTTGTCCCTCTATGGCTAGGTTAACAGACATTGAAGACTCCACCGCAGAAAATTAGTGGAGAGAAAAGTAATGCACAGAGGAAACCTGACGGACACCCAGCAGAACACATTATAGTCTATGGTGTTCATGGGTAACCACTGTTTTAGTGGTCCAGCTCTCCCAGCAAGTGTGAACCTAGCCTCTGTCTGTGTCTGTTGAAGCAGATTCACTGCCATATCTAAAATAAAAATTGCCTCTGATGTCTATAGCAACCATTCACAGAGCATTTTTCATTTTTGTTTTGCCTCTAAAAAATGTGCTGTAATTGGTTGCTATTGGTAACCAAGACAGGTTTTTTTTTTTTAGACATGATAATGAATCTGCCCAAGAGTGTCAGTCACATGACACAGCTGAGGACCAGAAGGGAGTGGGTAATTCACAAATATAACTACTGGTAAGATCACTACAATTTACATCATGTACCTTTTAATGGGCCAGAGAATGAAATAAACTGTGGGAGTGCTACTTTAACAAATGTAACCCTAGATTTACACAGCTGGGGGCTATTCACATGACCAATAATTTGTCGGTCCATTGTAATGTATGAGGGATCCATGAAAACGGACACCCCTTGGGTGCAAAATGGCTGTGAAAAATGGACGTTTTTAAAGGCTGTTTTCACCCACAGTTGAATGTAGGCTAAGAAACTGTTCTATATGTATGGTTTGATGCACGAAAAATCATAGCTCCCCTTTACCTCTAAGAATAATCGAAACCACAGCCTCCCTCTGTCTAATACACATCAGAGGCATAAGGGGTAGTGTCAGATACAATGAAATAACCTAAAACATTTCCACAGCTTCAAGCGTAAACTAAAGACATATCTTTTCAGACAGGCCTATCACAACTCCTAATGTAAACCCTTCCATAGTTAGAATCCCTAAAACGTACCCTCCTCTGTTCACGCTCCCGCATTACCTCACAGGATATGATGCCGTATCAGACTAAATTTATATGTCCAGGCACCATCTGCATGTTAAAGGACACGACTGGTGACGGCTCATACAGCTTATATGTGTAATGACAGTAACTTCTATTACAAAATTGTCTGACCATTGTACAAACAATGCTACGTCTGTTGCCGCCCCTGCTACCTCCTGTGTCACCCCCTCTACCTCATAGATTGTAAGCTCTTTCAAGCAGGGCCCTCAGTCCCAGTGTGTGAACTGACTATTTCTTTGTAATGTATCTTTTTTGTCAGTACTTGAACCCTACAAATTGTACAGTGCTGCGGAATATGTTGGCGCTATATAAATAAAATGTATTATTATTATTATTTTAAAACAGCCACTCCTCCTACCCAACTAGTTCACGTTTAGTTATATATTCATCAATGATTTATTGTCATTAAATCCACCTATTTCCTGGAAACATGTTTAGACCTCCTATAAAGTGACTGCTATGGAAAGAGGCTTAGCTGGAAGCTCATGGTCCTTGATGTAGAAACTGTATCTAGGTCCCAACTGGTAACGACTTTGTATCCCATTGTATGCGGTTATAGTTGCATATCACATAAAAATACAGTATCTATTTTTATAGTGAGTTGCCTCCATGAGTAGGGTCAGAGTTGCAACTAGTACTTCTGTACCCCCTATAGCTATATCGCGGGAT
This sequence comes from Leptodactylus fallax, assembly GCA_947044405.1. Classification (NCBI taxonomy): domain Eukaryota; kingdom Metazoa; phylum Chordata; class Amphibia; order Anura; family Leptodactylidae; genus Leptodactylus; species Leptodactylus fallax. Next base: position 6,058,810 of record CAMRHE010000023.1, on the reverse strand, counting down.
ATGACACCGAAAACATGACAGATTTCTGCGTTTAAAAGTGTCTACTGTATTCCTTTGGTAACTGTAGGTTTCACACACATTGTTCAAGCTGTACAGCACAGAAGGTTACGAAGTATCGCAGATAACACCATGAAGAAAAAATGTATTTTGTAGCAGATGTGTGCCACATGTTCATCTCTCACATCTGATACATTATTTATGCCACTTTCAGCTTAACAGTTATTTATCAAATACCAAAGGGGAAAGTCGCCAGGAAGCAGAAAGTGCAACATACTTTTTACACTACGTAACTCTATCATAGCTCTTCTGAACATCTATTAAAGCTACATCTGCGAGAAAATTAGAGAACAATTACATCACTGTATCTACATTTTATACTATATAGTCAAGTGTTATGTGGAAACAAAATATCTAATGTGCAGCTACAACAAATGTAATAAGAATGCATTATTCTACAAAAATATAAAGCAGAAAATGTAAGATAACAAATATATTTCTTCAGACACAGCATATATATCAAATTGGCAAACTGTGCGCTTTCTATTGAGTCCTTTATAAAAGGCAGGCACAGTTCTTGTGGGCCACAACGCCTTTGCTATAGGATGGCAAGGACCTGTACAAGACTCCCTTCTCCAGAAGAACTGAATTGTTAGCAAATATGAGCATAGGAAATACTTTGTAGGATTGGATGGGGAACCAAACAAAAGCTTTTCTGCTGTGGGTATCAAAACCAGGCACCAGTCTACAAAAGCGTATAAAAATTTATCTACATTTATCTGACCATTGTGTGCACTTTCCGAGAGGATAAAACTGTATGTACGATGTAGCATCATAATCTTTTCACACAAAGACAGATCCACTGGACAATGTCCACTTTGACATTAAGTCTAAGACCCCACGTTGCAGAAATGCAGCAACATTTTTGAAAAACGCAGCATGCCAATTTTGCCTGTGGAAATGCTTGTGTTTTCCCAATAGCCTTGGAAGAAAAAACACAGAGAAAAACGCAGCAAAAACACAATGAAAAATACTGCAGAAAAAAACTGTGATGGATTTCTACTGCATTTTTTTAGCTGCATTACGCAACATGGGGCCTTAGCCTAAGGCCGGGGCCCCACGTGGTATAAACGCCGTGGTTTGCACAGTCACCCAGTGTTTTAGTCACAGCAAAGTGGATTGGATTCTAGCAAATCCCATCCTCACTTTGCGGTAAAAAACGCGCTGCAGACACGCGCAATTTCCAAAACAGTTGCGGTTTTGCAAATTGCAGCATGTCAATTATACCTACAGAAATGCCGACAGTTTCCCTATAGGTATAATTGAAGCAGAAAGTCTGCAGAGGAAACCTCTGTGAACTTTCTGTCCAAAGCACTGCAGGAAGAACTGCGATGCGTTGCCGCCGAGGTTATTCCCGCAGTGCTTTTTTGCTGCGGGACACCATGTCCTTAGCCTAAAGGGGTATTCTGACATCCTATATATTTGGCCAGAGGTAGGGAATGTGATAAAATAACAAAAGAACATATAATTATCTTTTAAAGGAAATCTGTCATGTTGATAAATTTTATTTAACTTTCTGCACTTTCTCTGCTGAGAAGTCAAGGAGGCGGTCTTATCAGTGACTGACAGCTTTGTATGCATAGTCATACAGGGAAGGCTGACAACGAAAGGCTGAGTACGACCTCCTACATGACTCCTAAACCCGCAATGAGCACGGACTTGGAATACAATGGAATACAAATTATTCTGAATGTTTTTACCACAAAAATATATATCTCAGGCTAGGTTCACACCTGCACCTGCTCTCTGGGGGATTCCGTTCCCCATTCCAAGTGGACCCCCCGAATGGAAAACCGAACGCAAGTGTGAGCCTAGCATCAATCTGCTTAATGTTCCCTGCTCTTTAATATAATGCCTACAGACAAGACTGCATGTTCAGCATGACAGGTTCCCCTTTAAATCCCCTGCTGCTTCAGTGGAGCCCGCTAGTCATTGTTAACGTTGCTGAATCAATGGCACCCCCCTCTACCAATCACCAGCCTCAGTGGTCTTATGCCATACACTACTGAGACCAATGACTGCAGAAATCACTTGGGAAGCAGGGATGTCATTGGTGCAGCCAGTGAACAAAGGTCTTGGAAAATCTAAATGTGGTTAACAAAAGAAGGCAAAAGAGTCCCCCCTTATAAAACAATCATTTTGACAAAACATACTGCACCATTATGACCAAAAAAATAAATCAGTATTATTCTTATGTTCTGCCCATTTAATCTAGTTAGTGAGCTCAAATATTGTATAGAATTTACATCTCAGTCTTCAATATATTTCATACCATTAAGAATTCTTTTCAGGTTCAAGACAAAGTATTTATAATGAAAAATAGTATTGTATTTACAGTGAAAGCAGCAAGCATCAGCATACATGCAACATATATAAACAAGAAATTACATTGTTTCTACTCTTTTTTGCTTCTATAGTACAACATGTAGCGCCCACACCTTCGTGTGCACAATCTTAGCAAGCCTGTGCTGGAAAAATCATATCTACTTAGTAATTTACTAGTAATTGGTAATGCACCTTTGCTGATGAAGATGGAAGTGTGCACAAGGGACATAGACCTAAGCTGGTCCATATGTGATTATGGGTTACTGGTAGAACTTATCAATGGATGCCCCTAGAGTCATGACTTGTTTAAAATGGACCATAATAGCCATAGGCAAGAAACATCAAATTTATGAGATGTAGACCCAGAAATGCATGGGTAATGTTTGAGACAATGCTCCCAGAATTGATAGAATTACTTACAAAAGGGGTAAGTGTAAGTAGTCTAGTTCAGCTAAAGCTCAGTGTTCACAAGTGCCTGGGACACCTATTCTTTCCTTTCATTCCAATTTTGTCTCCAAAAAGAGGAAAAGATCAAAGACCAGGAAACATGGAAAGAACTTTCCCAAAGGAAAGTCTTAAGAATCCTCCAAAAACGGAAGAATAAATGGATCCCCCTAATATGGCTAAAACCATAAATTCTATGTTGAGTTTTAGACACAGCTTCACAGTTTAAATATAGACAGAGTCTACATTAAATGATAAATGAATTGTGTCATCAACCCAGATGGCAATAAGTAACTTGAATATGCATTTTGGAGCAACTTTGTATTTTATTAAAAATAATTCCGCACAGAAATATAGCAATTATCTGCTTGGAATAGCGCCCCCTGGTGTTCAAAAAGTATAGGTCTGTACATGACTTTCTAGTGAGGCTGTTATTCAGGCATGCCCAGTAGGTCAGTGCATCTTCTGCTGTATTCTTAGTGAAAGAAGCAGGGATATCATTTAGGCAGGACACAGGCTTTCTTTTAGCTTCCAGCATGGACAGTATCATTTATGACCGTAAAAAGTTGATGTCCTGCTACAGACTCCATGCAGTGAGGGAAAAGCACTTCAATATGCACCTCACCACTGTTCTTATCTCTCTCCCTGATAAGGAGAAGTTTTTTTTTCTTTTTTTACTGAAGATATAGCATCTCAAACACCAAGAGGTGCTATCAGAAGCAGGTACTTGTCATATTTCTGGAAGTAAACCTTTTTAACAACAATAATTTACAAAGTAATTCTGAAATGCATATTTAGTTTACTTATTGCCATTTGTATTGATGGTACAACCCCTTTAATACATTGCATTACGTTCTTGTACTATCACTTCACAGATGCATTCAAAATTCTGCTGGTCGTCAATGGAAAGGGTCAATATGTTTGTTTGCAGATGCATTCAATTCACATGAACTTCAGAGAGCATCACAGTACATACTGTAAAAACCATATTACCCATAATGTAATTAACCAAGAGACATCTGAAGTTTGAAGAATTGTGAGTAAAAGGAATGTAATCACAGTTATTTGACTTTTTTTTTTTTAGACATAATTGTTTTAACAATGTGTTGAAAGATGAACATACGCTATTAAAGGGTTTTTTTTATAGGACTCCAGGCAATTTTGCCTTGCTTTGATATAACAGGCAATTCAGCATTGGTCTTCAGTATCTGATCAGTCAGGGTGTAATACCCAGGCCTTGCATCAACCAATTGTTCTGATTGCCTCTGGGCGCTAGAAGTTATTATTATTGATTATTTATTATTATTATTGTTTATTTATATAGCACCATTAATTCCATGGTGCTTTACATTTGAGGGTTTACAAAAGTACACAAAATATACAAAACAAATATAATACTAACAGTGACCAACTGGCACAATGGCATACAGGGCCCTGCCTGCAAGGACTTACAATCTATGAAGTTATACAGGGAAGAAAGCATTCAAGAGAATAGGAGCAGAGCTGTAGTACCCATTATACTGTGGATGGTGCCTTCTGCTTCTAGAACAGTTCCCTGTATAGCTTCCAGGGCTCAGAGGCAGCCAGAACAGCTTATCTGTGTCGGGCCAGGTGTCAGACTCTCATCAGAAACTGATAGCCTATCCTGAAGTTGGGTCATAAATATCAAAATTGATTTGGTTGCTGAACAAAACCCCCTTAAACTGGCCATAGACATAACACAAATGTCAGCTCAACAGTCGCTTAGCTGACATCCTGTGCAGCTCAGCCAAATGGGGATATTATTTCCATAAAGGAAAGGTGGACTACTTCTGACAAACTTTATCATGGGGAAAATTGGTCAAAAATTGGACATGTAAAATTCTCACAGTGTGTTTTCCCAGACAGGAGACACTGGGTGACCACTGCATTGAGCCTATAGATTAAAAATAGATCTGTCCACATTTACATGATTTCTATGGCCAGCATAAACTAAGTATTTGGATACAAAAACATGTAATATTTGGACAATGTATGATATGTTGCATCCTTTCTGAAATGTATTTATTTTGTAGGCATCAAATCAGTAAATGTAACATAAAAATAGCAAATTCATGAGAAGACATACATATACATCTTGTAATTTGTTGCCCGTAGTAAATAACCACAAACTTTGTCTGTACCTTGTTTGAGGAAAGAACAGACTTTTTGATAAGAAAAATAAAAAATATATATATTTTACATAGTCACATAAAATTATCAAAAAGAAAACACTCCTAAAATAACTTTTACATTCATTAAATAATGCGATTTTTTAATGATAACTGTTACGTCAACGGATATATATATATACACAAATGTGCTCTGAAATAAGTATTACTAAAATAATATCCAAAGTTCTTAGCCCTTTTCCTGGCTAGATATATTTCTATAATAACATACAGCAGTTTTCATGGTTTTAAACATTTATATAAACCCATTGAGCAATATTTAGGTACCTGAAGCAAATCTGGCCATTCTGAATTGTACACAGTAAGAAAAGTGCACATTATTTCAAGAAAATAAGGTCTTACGGTTGCCTTTTTCTCTGACACCCTCGAAAACATGATCAAACCGAGGACCTGCTTAAGCACAGCCCTTGACTCCTCCGTTTCAATCCATTTACGATGAAAGTTTCCTGAGTGGCCTTCACATTCAAGCCTTGAAATCTTATTATCTCTTTTCATCCATTGGCTCACTACATGAACATTTTACATCTAGATAAACCCTGAGAATTTGTCTTGCAGATCTATACAAACTTGTAGCTTATGATACCTAAACACAATTTGAGGTGAATATGCCTTGGTGTCCTAGTGTCATCAGACTTGTTCCTCAGGTAGTGATAAGCGTATTCATCAACAGATAACAAATAAACAAATGAAATAAAAATGTGGATAAATATTTTTTATATTTCACAGAAAAACAAGACATAAATCACTGTATCCCTTCATTAAATGGCAGGTCATCTCCAAACTAAATGAGTTAAACTTGTGGTAGCCCATCCTGCCTTGGGGAGGCCAAACAATAAACAAGAAAAAGCAATACCTTGAAGCTGACATCACATCATTAGCTGACTCTTTATTTTGGCATCAATGCTTTGGTCACACAATACTGACTGTGGATCCAGGTGCTTGAAAGTAAACACCCGGTAATACAAGGTAGGTCTGTTGTAGTTTGTTTGTTTCTTTGAAGTTCCAACAAAACTGTTCACCATTCCCCCCACCAAAAGGGGGATGAGGGTAATAGCGAGTGAGAGAAAGAGGTGGCTTTTTATTATTAATATGAAAAATCTAGAAGTCTAATAAGTGGAACGCTCTGCAGCAGTTCAATCACACCTTCAGTGTACATGTTCTGCAGCAGAGTTGTTGAAGTACTTTCCTTATGCACAGGTTGTTCTTTTTTACTAGCATACAGAAGCCACCCTCTGCCCACGCTTCTTCCGTTGCTTTCCCGAGGTTGACAGTAGGAAGGAGCAGAAATGTCAAGATTTTCAAGATGACACGGAGGAAGTTATGATTGGTAAGAACAGGCAGATTGGATGAGAGAAACCATTCAGCAGCAGGAAACAAGGCAATTTTGTCCGTCAGAGGTAAAATTTCATTCAACACGGTTTCAACAAGTAAGAATATAGGGATCCGCGGATAGGGAGTGATTGTCATCCATTGATGAATGAGAGAGAAGAAACAGAAAAAAACAGTAGAAAATTAGAATTTAACATTAAGAAACTTTGACAAATATAGCAGAGATTGTCAGATTCAAGAACAATAAAATCATACAGGAGGAATCTGGTTATGTCCATACAAGTATTTAAACAGTAACCAAATTCTAAGTTTAACCTGCAAATCAAGCAACATACAGTATACAGGAAAATTGCTACTTACAAATACAAGAAAATAATATAGGATTGGACCACTATTAGAAATGAATGACAAGTATCGTGTCAAAGCTGTAGGTGAAGAAGCAAATAATTACTGTATGCTGTATGAGACAATTTCCAATATCTGTAAATGTCACTGAAAAACAAAGGAGAATTTGCCTTTATGACCCACATGCAGGATGGAGAAGCTTACCCATATTATTGTTATAGAATATAACATTTAGAAAGAAGACCAGCATATCTGGAGAGATTTGGAGACCAGTAAGTCCACCTACCTATCAGCTAGATGGAAGAGTTGTTCTCTTGACTATATATTCATCTTATCAAACAGCTGATCTGTGAGGATCCAGGGCATGAGGTTCTCACTGATCAGATATAGATGACCTATCCTAGTGATAGATCAGCAATATTCAACTCCCGTAAAACCCCTTAAACTACTTTCACAATCATAATGTTACCATACTTTACTATTTAGCTGAAATGATCATGGAACTATCCATTTTGATGTGTGTATCCATGCACATGTATGCTATGTATAGGTAACATGGCACTGCATGCCACACATGGGCATTACAAGAGTTAAAATTCTTAAAGTGTCTGAGAATGCAAGCCTCTACACAAAGACCTCTGACAATTACATCTAACACTACAAAGAAAGACAAATGTGACTTTTACACTCTATAAATAAGGCTGGTGTGAAGAGGTTTGTGCTGTGAGATGTCTTTCTCTGCTTGCTGTCAATACACTGAAAACATTTCAAGGAAATTCTGTCATTGGAATAAAAAGGCAAGAAAATCAAATATGGACCAGAGGTGTAAAATGAAAAAACATCTAAACCAAACCATCAAAACACATTTTAGAAGATAAGAATGAAATGATATTGATGCTAGTCAAACACAGGCATTAATCTCCAGCCACATGAATATGGTATTCTACACTACACACACACACAGTAAACAGACAAATATAACCTGTGTCAATGGCACAGAGCTCCAGAGAACAAATCTATGTGCAGCAGACCCTGCCTTCATATTAGCTTCACAGCAACCCTTTACTTGCAGCCCTCCAAAGCAAGGTATTAGTAGTCACACAGAAAGTGAATAGTCATACCATAACCACCTTACCATAACATTCTGTATGTATATTGTGATGGATCCAATTAATTTTGTTAGGATTCAGATGGATATCTAACTTTGGATTGGTCTTCATCAGTTTTCTCATGTTTATAGAGATTTAACAGGATCTATTAAGATCTTTTTGCTTCATTATGGAGATCAATGGTTGCAAGACTGAAAACTGTTAGTCTGCCATTTTACATTCGTGGGAGAAAATGTATAAAAAGCAGATTTTCAGTCGTAGAAATGTATGAAACAGATCTACTGTACAAGGTATGAATATGTACCAAATGACTGTAACCTCCGACTTCGTAATTGGAGATATTTACCTGCTTTTTAGACTACAATAACAGCTTGATATATAGGAATGGAAATACAAGATAACCAAATTTAAGGTAGCCATACACATTAGTTAACTGTTGGCATTATTATTATCCCGCTGTGGATTTTTTTCTACAATGTGTGGATGGAATTAGCCAAAATCCCATCCACTTTGCAGGTACTGTAAAACACCGCGGATTTTGAAGCATTTACTCTACGTGGGGCCCTGCCCTTAAGGGGTTCTTGAAACATGATGGATATATTGCTAGACAAAAATTGTATTACACAGTAAAAATCATAGCTACCAATCCTTTAGGATTTTTATTATAAAAGCCTAGTAACTTGTAGATTGTTATTCAGTGCCATGAGCCATTTATTCCTGATTCCTGCCATCAGTTACCAGTCATGCACTATTTGTGGATTTCCCTAATGACTGGGGGGCTGCCAGGCTGCATCCATTTATTCATCAGACGTTTGGGAAACTATCGTGGCAAGTGGAAGGGGAATGATTAAACAAAGACATTTTACCTTAATGGGTTTTTCATCAAAACACAATAATGTAATTGGTTATGCTATATCATTGGATATCGTTCAGTGATCTAGTTAGAGCTGCTTCATTATATTCTGCGCTGAGGCAGATGAGACTAGATATGACTGCTGGAAGCTTTTACTCTGTTTAGTGTATTTAATCATAGAGACAGAGTACATTGGGTAGTAAAGGCAGAAATGGAGATGATGAATGCATCACTGTCATCATTATAATGCTAAACAAATGTAGTCTATGTAATTAACCTGTACGAAGCCGGGCCTGGATATTATAAATGGTGGCTGTGTGTGCTTGGTGATAAATAGGTCGTTTACATTTCACACCACTAGTCTCATATTTGATCTGCATGCTATAGTATAAGCTTGGCTGCTGCTATATATACCAAGTGCACAGCTCTTTGTTGCTTGAATCAGTGTGAAATTGCTGGGTGCATTGAGGAAAACATATTAGTCCCAGTGTTTGCTATGCTGCCTGCTTTCCTCCACAATGGAAGGAAAATACACAAAATAAAAACCTGCTGCTTGAAATGAAAACATTGCGTTTGTAATTCACTGCTTCACGTCTCAGTAATATGTGCTCAACGTACATTAACATTGACGGTCTTTGTAAGGTTTGTCATGAGTGGCAGTAAAAATAAATAGTTACAGGACACTGCGATTTATCTGAAGGGCACTGTGGTTATAAAGGTTCAGTATTCACAGATAAACAGTGTATAGACAGCGTACGGCAGACTTCTATCCATGTCTGAGCCATCCTTCACTCATCCTTCCATCAGACATACATTCAGCCCTTTATCAAAATCCTTATCATAAAACAGCTCCACAAATGGCATACAAAATAGAAACACATTTCTCTGGCAAATATCACATTTTTTTTTACTTAGGTGCACATTTTACAGCAAGTTAAGCCAATAACCTTCATATGTTATTGCCGTTTGTATTACTGTATGTGAATTATAACTATATGAAATCTATCATACTGACACATGAACTCACCATCTTTACAAACCGTTCCAACTAAACAGGTGTTGCCTTCTAGTACATAGCCATCCGGACAACTGGTACAGTTTCTGTCTCCAGGCCCAGAACATGATAAACAGCTGCCGTCACATCTGTAAAACATGAGTAATATGATTCATGTAATCTATAGCAATTATTAGAAGTGCCATATTTGACAAGGTGGTGCTGCTAAATAATTCTTAAGGACAAAATTGTTGTAGACTGGTGAGAAGAATATTAGGGAGGCAGGGCACTTTTTTATCATATACATCAATATATAAATACACAGTCATTGAGAAAAAAAAAAAAAATCCACCAAGGAGTTGTTGGAATCAAATGAAACTTTATATGTGTGACTGTGATGATGATATATGGACAGCAAGTGTTTACAAAATTAGAGCGAAAGATAAGTTATTTGGGTAAAAGTATACAACTGAAAGTGGGATCTAGTACACTGTTGGGCCACCTCTAGCCTGGATACTAGATAAGACACAGTTGGGAATGGAGGAATACAGGTTCAATATGGTATCCTGCAGAACATTTGCCTACAGATGTTGCAGCAGGACCTGTAGATCCTGCACAATCATTGGTTTCTGAACCTGGCCTCCCAACTGGTCCCATGTTGGTTATGACTGGCGATAAATCTGGTGAATGGGCAAAGAAGTGTTACAGTCTGGCTAAGACATTCCTGGAAAACACTTGCTGTGTGTGGGTGAGCATTATCTTCCCAAATGCCAATTGGAAGCCCTGCCATGGGAGGCAACACATGTGGCTTGCAAATATCTCCAAGCTGTTGGGCTCCCTCACTAACTTCTGACTAGGTGTGTTTGACTGTTGTATGCGATGACTCCCCAGATCATCTCATCAGCAGCTGAGGCAGTGTGTCACTCCACAACAAATGCAGGATTAAAGCATTCACCACAAGGCCTCCATACTTGAACCCAACTGTTATTGGATCCCAAACAGAACCTGGATTCGTTGCTAAATACAATATGGTTCCAGTTCATAGCAGTCCAGGTCTTTTGTGCACGACAACACTGTGAATGAAGGTAACGGCATCTGGCTGTCAATGGAAGGACACGTAATGGGTGCCGTGACACCAAAATTCTTTTTGCTGAGCACCTAGAAATGGTCCAGGCAAACAGTGGCGTGTAATGAAGGAACCACTTGTGCCTGGATGGTGGACAAGGAAACTGAGGGAGTTGCTTGTGTTTGTTAGAGGATCAACGATCCTCTCTATTGGTGGTCTGCCTGGGTCATCAGGAGCCTGTTCGCCATGTGTGCATGCACTCACATAACCACTGCTCCCAACATCTCCTAACAAGTAGTTCAGAATGGCCTAGATGGCTAGCAATATGTCAAAACAATCATCCTGTTTCTCGCAGTCGAATGGTATGCCTCCTCTCAAAATTTATTAACTTGACAAAATGTTTTTGTGTGCATCATAGAGGCATCTCTAGCAGTCAACATTCTGCCCCAAGAGGTACACTACCCAAAAGTAGCCTACTATGCAGGTTTTTTTTTTATAGGACAGCAGGGGAAGCACTTTTATGCCCTCTTATGGCAAGTGCCAGTGTCTAATTAGACCACACCTAAGGTGTGACACCTGTAATCATTTACATAATTGCCACATCTGTAAACATTGCCATTTATCTAGGTGTGTTATTTTATTTTTTTTTGTAGGTTGAAAATATGCTGCACTGGTAAACTTGCTCTGCACGTTTTTTTCGCAGTATGTGGATTAGATTTGGTGCAATTCCATTGCAATGGGTTAACCGCTGGCAAGTCTGATGCAGCTAACCCGTTGCAAATATGTCTATAAAAAATGACTGCTTCCTCTAGAAACAGTGTATGGTATTGTAGCTCTGACTTATTGACATGAATAGGGCTAAACTGCAATATCAGTTGCAGCCTATAGCCAAGAGTGCCGCTGTTATTGAAAGTAATTAGCTATGTTATTGTAACCTCATGTAACCTTTTTAAATGGTATACAATCAGAAATGTCAATGTTATGTGTGAAAATACCGTTTAATATAGTTTTAGTTTAATGGAATAAAGTAACATGTACTACTCGTTACTGCAATTTGTAATTCAGCAAAAAAGTGCTGTGTAAACTCAGCCTAAAAGAAAAAATTTTTTGGAACACAAAACATATGTGCCATAATGTATGCAATGCCTATGTTGACACAAGAGCTTTTCTGGACTGAGATTCAGTACTTCATTGGTATGCAGGTGATAGAGGCCAGTGACTGACAAAGAAGAGGGCAGATTAGGACATTTGTTGGTATCGAGGACTTCTGGTGGAGCATATAGTACATTTTCAAGTTGGAAGCTGAGCGTGTTGACACTTTTTACTCCTTGTCAAGAATGATTTTATTATAATAACATGTATTGCATCTCCATTAATCCCAGTTGGAATGACAGCACATTTACAGGCCAGAGGTAGTCTGATATATCCTTCCACTACGAAGAGCACAGCTGGTCTCATTTTGTGCTATAAAATCATGTCTCTGTCCTATCAGCACTGAAGCCTTGTGAGGCTATGTAATGCGCATTAATGTGCGTAATTGAAAGCAGAATTCCCGGCTTCTCTTGATGTAATTAGCTGTGGCAGGCTCTCGCTGTTTTAATCTGATGTGTATTGGGGGCTGAAAGGTTTCATTAGATTGGGAAATTCACATTAATCGCCACATTTTTTCTTCAGACATTAAGAAAATCCCTTGCCATAGCTGTCAGTTCCAGACCCTGAGCCTTGGGTTTGGTGCTTATTATGTTGCTGTACAAACACTACAACCACATCACACGTATACTTATTTATTCACTTCTCTTCATAGAGAATATATGTATGGCTAGTGCTGTGTGTATTCTCTCTCAAGAGATATAGTAAAAAGAGGCTTGTCCCAGAGCTATGCACCCCTCCCCCACCACTGAACAGTTCTCTATTTCAGAGAATAATGACATCTTCATTTTAATATCGCAGTTCTCCAAATTATCCATTTATGCTCTTTAGCGCAAGAGACTCTTGTGTTTCATATATGTATCTTATATAGTATAGACATCCATGTGCTGGAAAATAAAAGCACACACTGGGGGGTTAAAAAATGCTGCGTTATACAGTCCTAGCTAAGTGAATGGGATTTTATCTAACTTGCAGAAAAAAATGCTATAGAAAATGCAATGTTTTAAAAAATGTATGTGTTTTTGAAAAATGCAACATGCTGATTTTATGTGCAAAAACGCTGCATGTTCCCAATAGACTTATATGGGGGAGGCAAAAATACAAAACAGTGGAAAAGCAGTGAAAAACGTAAGCGTCTTTGTGCAATTTTTTCCATTGCTTTTTTGCTGCTTTTCTTAGCTGTGATTCGTAGTGTGTGGCCTTAGCCTAACTGTGTGATTATATCTATGAACCTGCTTGCATACTTCTGATCATCTCTACTGGAAACCTGGCATCTAGGATAGTACTATGTTGGAAATGTATATAGCATATTTATGCTAGATAAATTAGTGACTCTGTAAGCCTCTCACTACTTTTCAAAAACTGGAACAAAAGTGGGTGGGGTGTCACAGAAAGGGTGGAGATTAGCAGGAGGGGCCTCCTGCAGATCAATACATTTAGGCCAGGGCCCCAATTTGGCCACGGCGTTTTACAGTACCTGCAAAGTGGATGTGATTCTGACTAATCCCATCCACACTTTGCAGAAAAATATCTGCAACGAAAATGCTGCAATTTCAAAAAACGTTGCATTTTTGTAAATCGCAGTATGACAATTATACCTACGGAAACACTGAGGAAAACTATGCGGACTTTCTGTGAAAAGCGCTGTGAAAAAACCCCACAATGCATTTCCGCTGCGGTCTTTTCCACAGCGCTTTTTGGCTGTGGCACGCTTAGTCTTACTCTAACTTACATCAGAAATTGTTGTCAATCGTAATGTAAGTCTACATTTGCTCATATCAAGCATTGATTTCAATTTCTAGTGTAAAAGCCAAGCCACATTTTAAAGGCATGTGCATTTTAATATTAATACATTTTATTTCAGAGTACTTTGGTTTCAGATTGCTTGAGAAACCTCCCTTATGTTTTTAGAAAATCTGTTCATTCCAGTTAGTTCAGAGTAATTTCCAATATCATCTTTCCTTCTGTTCCTCTTTCAAGTCTCACATCTGCCGTCCCTTTGTACTCATCTCATTATTAAATCTGTGCTGCCTTTGCCACTTTCCCAAAAATGGGGTGTGGTAAAAGCAGTCAGGGGGCTATGAGCTGGTGTACATTTCCACCCAGGTGTGGAGGGACCCATCTAATAGAGGTTGACTTGTCGTTGGCAGATGGGCTTACATACAGTTTGATCAAAGTGTAAAAACCTCATTTTTTTTGTATTTTTATATACAGTAGGTATTTGCAGTAATACCGTGCAACTGGTTGTTTCCCATCAGGTGCACTTCCCAGGGGAAGGTGTGCCTTATTTATGAGGAGTCGTGTACCTCAACATATATGAGGTGCACCCTGCGCCGACTCCGTGGCTCTCCCATAGTGTTCTGTATTTGATTATCCAAGTGTCCTGACAGCCATGTAATCTCAGACAGACAAAGTTGAGATCAGGGCTCTATGAGGGCCATATCATTACTTTCAGGACTCCTACTCCATAGGCTGGTCACACCAAATATTGATTTGATTTAGATTTCTCTCACTTTGCATTTTGTTAATTGACAAAAATAAATTAACACTTCTATTTTTGGAAGCATTCTTAAACTTCTGCACAGAACTGTACAGAAAAACTTGAATATTGTATATAAAAAATGTAAAAAATGTTCTCACGTAAAAAGAATTTGTGGTCATGGTGTAAAAAGTTTCATTGTGATTGGCAACTATGTTTTATGTATCACATGTGCAGTTTTTCTAGTACATGGGAAATTATGTTGGGGGTGGGGTGTCATAGAAAGGGTGGAGATTAGCAGGAAAAAAATATTTAAAAGAGAAATTGGTAGAATTCACAAAACCACCATGTATTCCATTATCAACATCTAGCTGCTGCACATACAATTTACAGCCATATATATTCACTTAATTACAGCCTTCTATGTCATGTTTTATACATTAGTAATGCCACACTCTTCTAGTTATCACACAACAAAAAAAACAACTTTTCGTCTGCTACTGGGCAAAAACCATTTGTCCTATACTAAATCGAGTGTTCGGATTCCAAATCTGAAGTCAGAATTGTTGTAACGCGTCAGGAAATTTTGCTATGCATAAGTATGCCTAAATGAATTAAGCACTTGGAAAGCATTGAATAATTTTGAACAGAACGAGTTTTACTCCAAAAATTACCTGATCTACATCAAAGTTTTAATAGTAAACAGTGTATGAAAATGCAATGGAGTAATAAAATTTCAAAAAGTCTCGTTTTTCAGTTTAAAAGTCTTACTTTAGCAAGGCCCAGTACTGTTAACAGTGCTTCAGGCATCTGCTTTTTCGTTTGTGAACGGTCATAGTTTCCCGTTGCAAAAACCAGCAGTAGTCCCCCATCATGTTGGGATTTGAGTTTTGTTCTAAATGTGTCATCATGCATTAGTTTGTTGATTTCGGGGCCAATAAAAATTTCGGCCTTTATTTTAGCCTCAGTTTTCAGTGTGCTAAACTTCTCCTTGAAATACTGGAAACCATTTCCATCACGATCAAGTGCAATTACAAAATTTTTCATTAAACCAAGTTTAATGTGAAGTGGTGGAAGATAAACTTGAAGTGGATCGACCAGTGATTTATGTTGTACATTGTAATGACCAACTGTGTGCTCGACTCTAAGAGGCCACTGTCTCATTTTGTAATGAGCTTTTATCTTGATCTCCAATTTTACAGTCAAAATAATATTTGTAAGCAATACGCACTTGCTTTCTCAGATTCTTGCGCTGATCATAAGTAGTGTATTTGCCACATATGTAGCAGAAATTGTACGGATCGTTAACACATTTGCGTTTAACCATTTTAAGTTTCAAAACTGATAGCACTATAACAGATCATTTTATCGAAATCTGTCCAGCTTGCCTTATATACTTATTGCTGACATCAGCCTGAGTGCGTCCGGACAGGTCTGGGCATGTCCACTGGAATATTTCCAATATATAATGCATCAATTTTATAACTGAATAGCTTTACATGTATAACTTAAAATCTAGATGTGTCAGACAAATTTCGAGTTCATATTTGGAATCAGCACGCTCATTTTAGTATAAATCACATGTTTTTCTCTCAGCAGCAAAATCATTGTTGCGCAGTGAATTATTATTACCTGAGATCAAACACTAATGCCTCAATATGTTCAAAATGTTAGTGTATTACATTCTAACATTGCACCCACTAAACATACTGTATAGGGACAATCAGTATTTTACTCTATGTCAGTGCAACTTACCTTTTACAGGTCCTAAACCCATTTGCTCTGGGCAGTGCCATATAATATTGAAGGCTACACAATGTCACACAACGTCCATCTTCAAATAACATTTCTTTTGCACAATTTATACAATTATCTATTCCAGGACCTAGATTGATATGATATAAACATACAATATAAATTCCAATATAGTATACGTGCCTACATATGAAACAGAATAGAGTACATGTGATAGAGACAATAATCAGAATTATGTATACATGATGTAATAAACATGAAAGATCATATTACAGATATTAAATAGAGGGGAAATTAAATTCTAAATTTCAAGGGAATACACATGTAAATATGGGTCATTGTTATATATCAGAAACAGAGGAGAGACATTTATTTTCTTGTGTAGTGCTATTTTTGATTTGTTATTTGGTTCATAAAGTATAACTGGAGTTTATCAACAATAATTTATTTTGCTTTCTTTCCTGTATGTATTAGAACTGTAGCTGAGTATAAGTGTATGCAGAGGGATAAGAGGGATAAGAAGTGCTTTACCTGAGCATGTGGCACAGGATCTGTGACATGGTTCACACTCCTTCTTCACAGTGCTGTAGTATTTTCCATCATCACAACTGATGAGACATCGGGATCCCTGCAAACTAAAGAAAGTAGAGCTCAAAAGGATAGATCAGCACAAGACCACTCCTTTAGGAGAAAGCTGTGTTGTTAGCGGGGCTAGGACAATTCTACCAGAGAGTCATCGGTCTTTTTAACTCTTGACAATAATAGTCTATTGTAAATATTATCCAGTCCAGGAAAACAGTATACAGTGGAGGGAGATTCACAAATCTGGCATAATTTGTGGCAAAAACCTATAGCATTCCCCACATTTATCAAGTATTTTAGATGCTTTTACGTCTTGTACAAAATAGGGTCATGACTTTGCAGGAAAAAAAAATAGGGCCTAATAAACAGGGCTCTTAATATGCAACACCATACACCCAAAATTTTTTTTGCCAAAGGCAAGTAATAGGTGGTGTAATATTAGACTAGACATTCTAATGATATTCCAGATTTATCAAACAACATTAAATAATACTGGTGCAGTTTAAAGGAGTCTGTCAGTAGTAAAATGGTGAAGCAACCAGCCCTAATACCTAGAGGCGGACAGTCTCACAGGCACCCGCATACCTTTATTACTACCATTATTCTTGTGAATTTTGCCTTCATTTGTACAAAAATCATGTTTTTTGTGATAAGTAAATTAGGATCAAGTGCTTTGGGGGCATGGCAGAGATTGTATAGGCTATGTTTCCAGCTCTGCTTCTCTGCTGCAAAACCCTCCCAGCATATATTTTACTTTTTTGTTTTTCTTTTATTTTACACCTCCCTAGTCGCCACAGGAGTTGCTCCAATTTATGGACAACCTTTTTAAAGGGGTTGTCCAGGCTTAATTTTTTATTTATTTATTTTTTAATCAGGGGAATGCACGAACACCTGCAGATCTAAATGCATTTTCAGTGAGATAGGTTCTCTTTAACTGTACATATGCTAAGTAGATAACAATAGTCAAGCTAGGAATATTATATGAACAATACTGCTATTGACATCAGATAATTTCTATGAATTGAAGGTGTTCTTGGAGTGAAATAGTATAATATTCAGACTAGCATTAAGTGCTTTGAAAAACAGTTCTGAACTTCTGGATGAATGTTCTTTACCAAAGGTCTAAGGCCATAACACAGGCATATCATAGACTCTGCTAGCCACGGTAACATGTTACTAATGTAACCCGGAGAACAAAGAACCAAGGTAAAATATTTGTTCTCCCCTGCTTGATCTGTGCAAACCTCTGTGTAAAGAAGAATAAAGAGTAAAATCTAATATTTATGAGAAGTTTCTGTTTTATTGACAGAATCTATATGACATTTAATGTAACAGTCTAAGCTAAAAGATCTTATGAGTCATCTCTGAGGTTCAGAATCATGCTCTCAGCAGCACATCGCATTAGTATTTCATCACTACCCAGAGTCTCTTTAAGCATTTATGTTACTATAGAAATTTCTCACCTCCTGCCTCACTGAGCTCTTTCATTCACTGCAAAATTTTACGACAAAGAAAGAGTCAAACCCACTCAAGACCTCCAACACCACTGCTTGTTAATATGGCTTTGATGTGCGGTTGTGTGGTTAGCTACAGTAATTCATTGATTTCATACCTCAGGCCATGTCTGCATTCCGTACAATTGTCAGCAGAAGTGCACGTCTTGCAGTTATCGTGGCATTTTCGACAGAGGTTCTTATCTGTAAAGGATAATGTATTATAGATAAGACACATTTAAGAAAACACCATTTTGATAGTCAACATTTTGGACAAATATATTTGTGCGTTAAACATTTGACAAAAAGTAAAATAATTATTATTTTATATATTATATTTTATTATAGAAATTGTAACATAAATTATAACATTTTAATATGAATGTTGATCCTGTTTGGTAGCTAAAGTTTCAGATCAAAAGGCAGATACAAATTTAACCTTTCCTATCTTTATCCTTTCTCGAAGAAACTTAATAGTGGCGTGTTTTTTTTAAAACCAAAATAAATATGTATCTATGTATGTATAAAAGTGCCAAAACCAAAAGCATAAATTAATACATCCAAATAAGGAAAATAAATAAATAAATAAAACTGATATTTCAAATTCATACCAAAGGGTATTAAACAATACAGATCAATAAAATGTAACTTTTGTGGTGATGTCACACATGGCAACCAAGACTCATTCCAGCATACTCAGTTTTCCTTGTTACAACAAATGATCCAGTACTAATTCTAACATATGACAATCATTACCATCATTGTGGACTAAACACAGTGGATGTAAGCGCTGTTTATTTATAATTAGAATAGACATAGGCTAAGTTAATATTAATAAAGTTTATATAATTATAAAATTACTAATTTGTCAGCTGATCAGGAGCATAAGAAGTATGTAAGGGTGGTGCCATCCTTACTGACAGCTTTACCTCATTACTAGCCATGCGGTAACCTGCAAAGCCATGGCAGCAGTAATGGTGAAAAACCAGTAATACAGTGCCTTGCAAAAGTATTCATACCCCCTGGAACTTTTTCACATTTTGCCACCTTACAACCACGAACTTAAATGCATTTTATTGAGATTTTAAGTGATAGACCAACACAAAGTAGCACATAATGGTAAAGTGGAGAGAAAATGATACATGGTTTTCAAAATTTTTATCAAATAAAAATCTGAGAAATGTGATGTGCAAAGGTATTCGGCCTCCCATATCAATATTTTGTAGAGCCACCTTTAGCTGCAATTACAGCTGGAAATCTTTAGGGGTATGTCTTTACCAGCTTTACGCAGCTAGAGACTTTTCAGTGGCAAGGCAGGGCAATTTGGCAGCTCATTAAAAAAACACAATAAAGTGCATATGTAATGATTACAATTATACAGTTCCCTATACTTTATTAAGGGAGCTCTCTCCATATCAAGCATAACTTATTGGTGGTATGGACAGCTCCCTTAACCACTTTCGGACCGCCCATAGACTATATATGTCCGTAAGGTAGTTGTCTATTTCTGCAAGGACGTACCGATACGTTCAAGCAGAAATCAGCAGCTGCACAAAATCGTGCAGCTGCTGAAACGGGGAGCCGGCTGTAACTTCAGCCGGAGCTCCCAGAGAGAAAACAGGGAAGGTTTATTATCTTCCCTGCCTTCCCGATCGCTGTGTATACAACGCTATGGACGCTGCTATCTTGCGGCTCCCCTCTGACCCGGTGGTCACATGATCTGCCAGAATCAGCGTGCGTTAGAGCTGCTGGGTCCTACAGGTTATAGGCCCACCCCCGACAACACCTTACAAAATAATAATTACCGCAACGGAGAGGAAAAACCATTTTGAAAAGTTTTTTAGTAGCACTTTGTTATTAAATTAAAAAAAAATGAAAAGTGAAAAACAGACATGTTTTCCCTCCTCTTTTGTTTATATTTTCACGGATATAAAAAAAAAATTAAAACACATGCAAAAATTAAAAAATAACATTAAAATAAAGCCCTATGTGTCACCGAAAAAAGACGCAGAAATTAGTTGAATAACACAAATGATAAAAATGTTACAGCCCTCAAAACCGCACATACAAAAAAACTTGAAAATGTGCCTGGTCTGGAAGGGGGGTAAAGCATCTGGCATGGAAGTGGTTAAAAGCATGGGTGGGGTGGAGGGGACCCTCATTCAATTAGAGGGGACCATCACTCAGGAGGCACTATTACCATAATTGCACCCCCTTCCCCAGTTAATAACAGTCCCCCACACACAGGTAATGTTATGAACTGGGGGGGGGGGCATTATAACTGTAATATTGCCTCCCACAGGTAATATTACCCCTATGAGGGGCACTACTACAGAAATAGTGCCCCCTCCCCCAGTTAACAACATTACCTGTGGGGGAGGGTGATTGGCACTATTAGGGTTACTATAATAGTTAATAACAGTCCCCCCACACATGTACTGTTATTAACTGCGAGGCACTATTACTGTAATTATGCCCCCCACAAGTAATATTACCTGGGGGGGATATTACCTGTGGTGGGCACTATTTCAGTAATAGTGCCTCCTAGTTAATAACATTACCTGTATGGGGACTGCTATTAGCTGTAGGGGGGGCACTATAACTGTAATAGTGTCCTAATAGTGACCCCCTGACAGGTAATAGTCCCCCCCCCCAAGATAATGTTATTAACAATGGGGGCACTATTACGGTAATACTGCCCACAAAATGCTACTAAAAAACTTTTTAAAATAGTTTTTACTCTCTACTACGGTAATTTTTATTTTGTATGGTGTTGTCGGGGGTGGGGCTATAACCTTTAATAAGGGAGTGTTATTGGCGTATTATTTTTTTAATTTTTTAAATTATTTTATTTACTTTTTTTTTTTTTTTTTTTAACATTGTGTCCCCATAAGGTCATAATAGACCTTTGGGGACATCTGATCACTTTTTTTTTTTTTTTTTTTTGGGGAGGCGGATTTCCCCTGTAACTGAGGCTGGTACATTTAGCCCCAGTTGCAGGAGGAATACAGCCTCCTGCACGTTACTTGAACATTACAATAGAGCTGAACCGGGTCCTGTAGGACCCAGCAGCTCTTACAAACGCTTTTGGAAAATGAGCCAGAATCCCATTCACTTTGCAGGTACTGTAAAACACAGTGTTTTCACAACGTGGGGCTTCGGCCTTAAAAGCATAGCAGATGCTCAAATATCACCAGCACATCACTCAGTACAAGCAGGGATATATTTCCAACAAACAATCACTTTAGTTATTGTTCCTCCCCCAGGTAGTTTGCAGTGACCTGTGTAAAAGGAAACAAGCACCGATCAACGCTTTATATTGTCAATGAGCATTTGTCTGCAATTGCAACATACCATGTAAATGGGCCCTTAGCTTTCTACTGTATCAGTACGTTCTATCTGTTTTTTCTATAGGTAGCATCAGTCTGTGACTAATCCAACCAAAATAAACAGAATTGTTAATTTTTGTCCCTTAAATTCAGTCCCTAGTGCTCACATCTCCTATTTTCAGTTCAGGTTATCTGTGATGGTTATCATAAGAATTGGCTTGAATCTGTAAAGCGCTGCGGAATATGATGGTGCTATATAAGTAAGCTAAATAAATAATAAATAAATTTAAAGGGGTTCTCCCATCAAATGATTTTCTGAAAACTTGAGCAACCATGCGGTTAAACCATCTGCACAGTAACTGTGACTTCCCCCACCTCCTATTTGCTCTCTCTTCTTAGATGTGCATCCCTATAGCTCTATTACATTTTCAGCCTATAATGGCCAGAGTGGGAGGTCCTTACTAAGTAGCATGTGACTGTCTGATTCACTAGTGAAAACTACATTTCGGAGGTGCATCTTGCTCTGTGCGCTTCCTACCTACTGAAGAGAAATTATTCATGCACTGCACATGAGAATGTCTGTCATGACATATACAGTTTGTCTCATTACTTTCAATGGATAACAATGATATTTTGCAAAGTACTTTTATGTGACATATGATTGTTGTTGTGGAAATATTCATTTAATTGAGAAAAGTAGTAAAAGTTTTGCTTCAATTCCCACTGTATAATACCCTCCAGTGAAATACACAAATGTATTGACAGGGATGTACAGTGAGTCCATCTGTCTGCAGAGATATTTTTTTAATATTCAGTTCATTAATTTCTAATTTTTTTCTGGCCTCAGGTGCTGAATAACAACCACTATTATTCACACTGTTACAATACCCTTAGGGGTTGTCAGTAAACTTTTCATAGACAGTGAATGGCATATAAATTTGTATTATTAAGAAATGTAACTAGGCATAACAATACATTTTATTTTCTACAGTCTGTAGAAAGCTGGCTGACAACCCTTATGGCAACTCTAATAACTTATTAGTGGTTGTCACCCAGCATTGATTACTCTTAGAGTTCCAAGTTAAAACCGAGCTGGCTCAATAAGCAATGGCAAACATAAAAGGACTTTACACAAGAAAATAACTTATTACTGTTTATTCTGGATAAACTTCATTTATATTGTTATATTACTACAGAATAGAGTTACCCAGTGCAATATTATGCAAAGCATAACATTCTAAATCTTAGAACAATGTTCTAAGAGATTGATGGTAGGCTTTTCAATGTCATCCTTGATGTGGCTTTAGGGAATAGGCAAATTATCAAGGAACAACATGTGATAAATGACTTTGACTATTGGATGATTGATCAGAATGCACCTGGTTTTGCAGCACATTTGAGATAATTTGTTTTTCAGGGTTTATTGTTGACTTTTATTTGACTTTTATTTAAATCTTAAAAAAAAAAAGTTAAAAATGCAGATTAAGGCAACAATGTAAAATGAATACATAGATGGTATGGGTTTAGGTTTCAGCAAGCACCATTTAGTGGCATCTTCAAACAATAATAAAACCTAGTACACCCAAGAAAACCACATCAAATAAAGGCTTATACTTTGTGAGGCATAGTTATTGTTCTGTTCTCACCTCTGTCATGACTTTTGCTCTACAGGATTGGCATAGGCTGGGGCCCCACGTGGCATAAACGGCAAAAAAAAGCAGCTTTTTATAGTCCTTGCAAAGTGGATGGGATTCTAGAAAATCCCATCCACATATTGCGAGAAAAATGCACAGCAGACAAGCTGTGATTTCCAAAACCGTTGCGTTTTGGAAACTGCAGCATGTCAATTATACCTACGGAAACGCCGGCGGTTTCCCTATAGGTATAATTGAAGCAAAGAGCACCTTTTTTTCCTGTACATCAGTACCTGTCAATCTTTATGTTAAATGGATATTCTAGCTCATATTTTTAGAGCATAGCGAGGATTAATATAACAAATACTATATATGTTCCTCTCCGTTCAGTTGGGGATCTAGCAGAGACTCTTCATTCAGACCCCCAGTCTTTGTGTATCTTGCGTTGCACAGGAGCACGTCAGTCAATAAACCATTGAGCGCTAATGCTCCGTTGGAACAGAGCATCGGCATTCAGGCACTGATTGGCTGAGGAGCTCCTGTGCAGGTCAAAGATCAGGAAAACCCCATTGGAACCCCAGCCGATCGGAGTAGTAAGTATATAGTATGAGCTATTTTAAGCCTTCTTATGCACTAAAAATATGAACTGGAACACCCCTTTAAGTTCATTTTCTTGCCAACAAGGCTGCACTTTGGCACAAAAATATGTTCAACGTGTCACTAGTAGCCCCTACAACTGCATATAAATGATTTAGAAATGATGTTGGTGATGGCAGACTTTCTTGGAATAGACTGGGAAAGCAGAGGACAGATAGGCTCAGGTAGTACAGTTGGCTCTCTAAAGAAGCATAGGTTAGCTTGGACCCAGCAAGCCAGAGTCTGCAGTGTGGCCGAGAGGAAACATAGAGAAGGAACACCAGATTAGGCAATGCGCACACCAAGAAGAGCTGCTGGAAAGCTGGGCAGAGCAGTGGGAGGTAAGGATGGAATAGCCAGACCAAGATATTTATGGTCATTTGATATTGGAACTAATGTCTTTATTATTTTTTTAGCACAGGACACCACGCCTCTTCAATATTTTTTCTATTTGGGCCTTAACAGCTAGAAAAAATGCGATGTCTAAGCCTCACCATTAGCCATAGACCTAGTTAAAAATATACATTACTTTAATTCATCTTAAGATTTGTCTCCAGGACTCAGTAGAACAATTAGATATCAAACTATATATTGCTGCAGCCAGAGAAAGGCTCTTGTAGCTTGTAATAATTTTTGTAAATACATTCAGTCCCGCTGAGCCTTACCAGCAAATGGTGCTTCACAGGCTGAGAAGTGCTTTAGAAGACTTAAAGGGAGTCTGTCAGCTGGAATATCGGTATGAAACTAATGACAGTACCTTGTAGGGCTGCTTCTACACTTTCCAAAGACGCCTTTCGTGCAGCTTCATTTTCATGAAAATCATGATTTTATTCTGATGCAAATTAAAACCCTTTTTAGCGCTTTAAGGGCGTTTCTCTCCTGCTGAGAGGCTTCACTCTCTGCTCTATAAAAAGGTCCCTAACTGTCACCCAGCTCTATCCCCCATTGCTTGAGTGACATCTTCCACTTTTTACACTTTGTATGAAGTTAGGAGGGTTATCTGGAGTGAAGTGTGAAGCCCTTGCAGGAGAAGAATTGCCTCCAAAGCCCTTTTCACCTAATCTGCATAAGAATCAACTGCTGATTTTCATTAAAATGGTGCTGCAATGCAGAATAAGAAAGGTATCTTTGGAATGTGTAGAAGAACACTACAAGGTACTGTCATTACTTTGAATTACTTTAGAATCATAGTATATTTTATGTGGCAGAGGTACCTTTGGAGCCCCCTCAGGATCTGTGGCGTGGTAGCAACTTCTACCGCTGCACTCCATATATTTATGTGAACACATCCTTACCCATGACTATTCTATATTGTACATGATCTTCTGTGTGCTACAAACAGTAAAAAAAAAATTGTAACTGCCAAGGTAGCAGTAGAATGGCTTAGCCAATTTTTTTTTAAAAAAAGAAAAGTTGAATTGACCAGGGGCACAGCGGCAATGAAATAACGTATGTCATTTAGCATTTTGTACTTGGTGACAGGAAAAACTGTTGCGGTTTTGGAAATCGCAGCAAGTCAATTACACCTATGGAAACTCTGGTGGTTTCCCTATAGGTAAAATGGAAGCAGAAAGTCCGTTGAGGAAACCTCTGTGCTTTTTGAGCCAAAGTCAGGAGTGGATTCAGCCAAAGGGAGAAGTATAAGTGTTTCCTTCACATTACCCATTTCTGTTGTAGCCACTCCTGGGTTTGGTTAAAAAAAAACAAAAAACACAGAAAAAGCTGTTTTTCCGCCACGTGGGGCCTTACCCTAAAAACTAAGATTGAAATACAATGATTTTAACATACAAAAATGCGAACATGGTAATCGGAAGAGAACCTACTTTCATTCAAGTAGAAGCCATCTGGACAGTTGGTGATGCAGCTGTTGGTCTCTTCATTTAAGTAATAGCCAGGTTTACAAGCTGTGCACTGGTCACTACGACTTCCTACACACGTTTCACAGTTTGGGAAACATTTTTTACACCTCTTCTTTTCGGCAAAGTAGTGGCCTGGGGGACATTCCGATACACAAATCCTGTAAAGACACAGATGCTTAAAGGCCACCAATATACATGCCCACTATTACAGGATTTAAATATGACAAGAAAATGTCTCTGAATTGGAAGTTTTCTAATCTTCAGGCAAATATCACCAGTGAGCTGAACTTAGGAAACAAAAGTTATACACTTAAGGCTCCATTTGTTCTGTGCTTTACAGTCTGCATTTACTTGCTGGATAAAACATGCTTTTATATCAGCTTAAACACAATTTCACACTTTGGTTAATGAGTCAGAGCAAATCTTAGCTTTTATTTGTTCAACCTTGCTTGAAGGCCCATGAATTACATCTGTTCACACTGACAGGTTAAGTAACAATTTCGACAGCATTGATGGTAAAGGAACTCTAACCTCAATTGTTTCTACTTTTAATTTGAAACACATATTAATTATAGTTTTCCTATTTTAAAAAAAACTTGTGAGAAACAATGCATTTTTGCAGCTATTTCAGTGGCCTTAGATGGTCTTTCTGCTTTTCCCCCCTCCTTTTCCTTTCTTAGTCAGATCTGTTCTCATTCAACATTTACAGTAACAGCGACAACTTAGACAATTTACAGTAATAGTAAGAACAGAGACAATTCTATTTCTTAAATGGCATAAAAACCACAGCAGGTAACAGAGAACTGTGACACATTGACTATATTCCCTCAAAGATGATCTGTCTCCTCTCCTGACATATTTGATATGACATGCTTGTATTCCCCATGAAATAATTCTGGAGAATATTTTCTTAAACCTCTGTGTCATTCCTCAATGAATGGTGTTACCAGTTGGGGTGTGGCCAGCCATATTCTGATACTAGCCAATCAGTGTTGTCAGTGCCAGACTGTAGGGTCCCACCTCTTTGATATAAGGAATAGTAACACCCAGTTGTCAATTTATGCATACGTTTCTAGGTGGAATAACAAAGGAAACACAGTAGAAGGAAAAGTACAAGCTGATCAACCTCGGTAACTTCATGGAGAATACAAATTTTTACTAAAATACACATCAGTGTTGACAGGTCCTCTTAGGGCCGGTTCACAACTGCGTTCGGCATTCCATTCGGGGAGTCCGCTTGGGGACCCCCCGAACGGAAACCTTGCAGCACTTTTCTCTCCGCTTGCTTCGTGCGGAAACCAAGTGGAAACCACACGGACCCCATTATAGTCTATGGGGTCCATGTGGTTTCCCAGGTAAACCACTTGCAATGTGTATAGGTTTCCGTTCGGGGGGGTCCCCAAGCGGACTCCCCGAACGGAATGCCGAACGCAGATGTGAACCGGCTCTTAATAATCACCAGATCTCTCTTTCTGCGAGTATATTTAACAAATAACCCAAAAAGAGAAAGTTAATTGCGTTATAGAAAATGGTAAGAAGGTAGTTTTTTTTTTTTTTTGGGACGGAGGGAGGGAAAAGTTAGTCATAAAGAAATACAGTAGCATTGCTGTGTGTTTACCTTGTATTATTCTTTGCTTTATAATAAAAGTGTAGACAGTCAGTGCAGTGATGAGGTCCTGGCCCGTCACAACCCACGTCACTGCATTCAGGATCACAAGGACCTAGTGTCAGGATAACGTGTATAGTCATTTATGTGGGTGTCATACAAACCATACAATCAGACTATACATCAAATTAGGCATAAGACAAGTAAAAAAATTGGGCATCTCATTCTCTGGTATGGAAACTCATTTCTTACAGGTATATGTAGCTCAGACTTAACTAACTGTATCCTATGTAATAAAGAAAAATGTTGCCATGTGTAATATATAGAGTACATCCAATTTCAGAGTAGTTCTAATAATATACAGGAAAATAAAATATCAGCAGTTCCTTTATATATTGTTATTAATGGATTCACTGGCAACGGTGGTTCAGCAATGGGAGGGTTACATTCCCCACTGATTTCATGTCTGCAGACTGTATGCAGATAACATTCAAAGGACTGCCAGTTGTTTCCTGAAGGGTTCCATGGACAACCAAGGGAGAATTAGAAGTTCTTACTGTAAGTACTAAGGAACTTGTGCAAGTAAAACTAATCCTAAATGAAAATGTGTCAGTCATTGATATGCCTCACCTGTGTAGTCATCAATATTGTATTCCTCCGATGGCTCCTCAACAGGGCTAGAGCGTACCCGCTCCACTTTAGGAACATCGTTTCTAGGGGAATATGGCTGAATAGAAGTACCATATAATACTAAGGACCATTCCTTCAATTTTCCTTGGAAATACAAAAGACAGGTAAAATATATTTACTTGTTTTTAATAAATATTATCTGAAAAGAAGTAAATATGAATAAATTGTTACAGAGCCTAACCTGCTTCACTATTTACATAGAGAATATATGAGAAAGTAAAGACACGATGAGTTGTGGAATTGCAGATATGTTCAGTGAACAATTCTATGTATGACCAAGGTAATAATCCAGGGCTTGACTGCGACTGTAATATATCTGATGCTGGAAAAATATTGTACATTTTGGTTGTAAAAGTAGAAAAGGGTTCATTGCAAGAGTTTTCCCTGGCAGATATACTTACCAAAATGAAAAGCCTTAAATATCTTGGGAAAATACTAGACAAGAATAAATTGAAAGTTATGTCTTCACTAAATGCTAACAAAATCCAGATAAACTATCCCTTTTATAGTATCCTCCAAAGAGCTTCATTTTTTTGCCAGTATTTCTTTTATTTTTACAATATTTTAGACAATCCAATTCTGTCCTACTCCAATGTTGTACAATTCTATTTTCAATCTTAGAATAATACAAGTCTGTACACATTAGATAGCTGTCAGTCAAACACTACAGTATCTCTTAGCCCCCTTCATGCTCAACTAGGCCAGTATGCAAGCGTTCTCTATGGAAAGAGGGGAGAAAGTTGCTGCCAGACACTGGCATATCTTCCTTCAGATCAGAAGGATTAGGCATGTGGAAATTCAAGAAGCCTCCACGCCTCAGATTGTTAGCTGGTCCCATAAAAATCAGCTTATGCTATGTTCACATCTGCGCTGAAGTGTCTATTGTTCTGGCCCATTGGAGGGCCAGAACTATGGACACACAAACCGCTAAAACAGTGGACACCAAGGGTGTCCATTCCTACCCCATTGACTATAATGAAATCTATTAGCTGTCTGTTGTTTAAAACTGAAACCGTCGGACAAAAAAGTCAGATTATTAGTGGTCACTGTGACGAAGTCTTCAGAGACTCCAATGCAGATGTGCACCCAGCCTTACACTAATCTGTAAGTCAAAGTAAATTATGTTTTTGTTTTTAAACAGTTTTTTTTTTTTTTAAACTTTTTCATTATCAATACAAAACAGCATATCCCCATACATATAATATTGCATGAGGTCCGTGATATACAATTCACCAAAAAAGGCTTGCTTTGACATTAAGTCCAGGGCCCCATGTGGCGTAAACCCCGCAGTTTGCCCGTGGCAGAAATGCCGTGGAAAAAAATGTACCGTTGTGGTTTTTGGAAATTGCAGCATGTCCATTATACCTACAGAAACACTGGCGGTTTCTCTTCAGGTATAATTGAAGCAAAAAGTCAGCAGGGGAAACTTCTGCAAACTTTCTGTGAAAAGGGCTGCAGGAAAAACTGTGATGCGTTGTCATCGCAGTTTTTCCCGCAGCACTTTTTTGCTGCGGGACGCTACGGGGGGTCTTGGCCTAAAGCAATCTAGGTAAGCCTGTCCAGACCATTATGAAGGAACATCCCCCCCCTTTCCCCTCTCCTCGCAACAGGCAGTCACATCACTCATCATTCCAATATGGGGATCCCTCAACAGTATCTGTTCCTTATACCCATTGGTTAGCTGAAAACATGTTTGCAGCTTATCTTTTACATGCTGAGGGAGCAGAGAGACATAACCTCTCCATAGCTGGAAAAAAACACCAAACCCTTTCATCCTTTTGATATGCTGAATCCACCCAATCCATTTTCATTATTAACAAGAACTAATCCAATACAGAACATACAGAATGGTGGCCGCTGTTGTTTGGTCCAGGCTTGCAGGATTGCCTTCCTATTAGCTGTTGCCCCCAGATGCAGGAGATGGGCGTCACCTTTACTGATCTCTTGTACTTCCCTATCTATAAAGCCAGGGATCTCCCAGGAAGGGTTAAAAGAGAATGAGCCAACTAGATAAGTATAAATTAGCAACTTGCTGGCCATATTTAAAGCACTTAGCAGTTGCATATAGGCCCATTCTATGCCCTCACGAGGGAGTTAAATAAACCCTACATATCACCCTGAGCAACATCTCTATGTATCTTGCCAAGGGCAAAAACTTTTATGCATCTATGCTGACCCTTAAAATTACAGAGGAAGTTAAGAATGGCTGTTAAAGGGAATCTGTCAGGGCAAGTTGGAACGCTAAACCACCCACACGTTCATATGGACCGGGGGTTTAGTGTCCCAAATCTCCCTGTTATAACGCAATCCATGGCCGCATTAAAAATAAAAAAGCTTTATACTCACCCTGCCGCTGTACTCCCCCGCGCCTGCGCAGTTCTTCAATAAAGCCAGAGAAGTACTCCTTGGCTTCAGTGCGCATGCCCTGCATTTACGAAGTGAAGCCGGGGTATCTATCTTTAGCTTCACTGAAGAACAGCGCAGGCGCCGGGAGGCGTGCCTCATGAATAAGCCGGACCGTACTCACCAAACAGCGTCAATCGGACGCTTATCTAGGTAAGTATAAAGGTTTTTTATTTTTAATGTGCCTGCAGATTGCATTACAACAGGGCAATTTATGACACTAAACCCCAGGTCTATAAGGACCTGTGGGTGGTTTAGTGTCCCAGATTTACCTGACAGATTCCCTTTAAGAGAACATTTTATGGTCTGTGGGGTATAGCAGAGCAGATAAAGAATCAATGCCCCAAACATGCTATATGGTGGGGGATGCCTTGATGAAAAATTGGGTTTTAAATCAAGGAGAGTGTAGTGAAAACTGTATTTCAGTGAACAGATTTGTGTCCAGGACATCCAAGTTGAGAGTAATAGTGGGTTTACTTTAGTCTCTGCTGGTAACGACTCATGTGCTAACTATAATTCATTACGGTAACTGAAGGAGGTTTGAGAGGGACTTATGATTGGTCAATCAGTGGGTTAGTATAGCAATCCTATTGAGTACAGCCAAATTACACACCCTGATGTTGGGAAAGTTCAGTCCAAAGTTCAGCTTGAGTTGTTACAGAATACAAAATGGTATTCTCGGCATCCCCCCCTCCCCAAAGGAATCCCCTCTATAGTTTGCTAATACGCTTTTCATCTTAGATAAATTGGGTGTGACTAAAACAAATAAGGGTGTCTCAGGAACTCTACCATTTTTACTGTATTTGTTCTTCCCATAAATGAGAGAGAGACATGCAGTCAGGATTTTAGCATTAGATACAGAGAAATTATATACTTAGATATATTATGGTGGTACAGTTGTGATGGTGATGTGGTGACCTCCAGCCCTAAGTACTAATTGGAGGACGTGCATCACTTCAGGGGGAATGCTGTGGACCATAATGGTCTGCATCTTTCTTTCAACAACAGGACTTTGCTTTTGTCCATATTCAGAGTATGTACTGAGAACAAACTCACGATCTGGATCTCCTCCAGGATAAATAATTTTAGGGTCTGTGATCATTGACCCCTTAAGGAACCAGCCCAAAAGTGCGTTAAGTTCCAGGCCTCGTTTTTCAAAACTGACATGTGTCACTTTATATGGCAATAACTTTGAGACGTCTTAACTTATACCAGTGATTTTGAGATTGTTTTTTCGTGACACATTGTACTTCATGTTAGTGGTAAACACTAATGAATATTTTTGTATTTATTTATAAAAAAAAATAGGAAATTTGATGGAAATTTTGGGAAAAAAAAAAATCGCAATTTTCAAAATGTGAAATGCTCTGCTTTTCAGACAGATAGTCATACCACCCAAATACATTAATACATATTATCTACCATATCTCTGCTATATATCGGCATCATCTTTTAATCGTCCTGTAATTTATTTTGGACGTTAGAAGGCTTACAAGTGTAACAGCGATTTTGCTGATTTACAAGAAAATTTCCCAAACTAATTTTTTTAGGGACCACTTCAGTTCTGAAGAGGATTATAAAGGCCTATATATTAGAGACCCCCATAAATCACCCCATTTTCAAAACTGCACCCCTCAAATAATTCAAAACAGAATTTGGGAAGTTTGTTAACCCTTTAAGCATTTCACTGGAATTAAAACAATATGGAGGTGAAATTTAGACATTTAATTTTTTTCCACTAATTCCTTAATTTAGCCCTAAAATTAACACATTCACAAAGGGTTAAAAGAGAAAATGAATCTCACAGTTTGTTATGCAATTTCTCCCGAGTACAGAAATACCCAACATGTGGGTGTAAACTGATGTTTGGGCGAATGGCAGCGTACGGAAGTGACACTGGGCGTCTGAAAAGCAGATTTTGCAGGAATAGATTTCAGGTGCCATGTCTCATTTGCAGAGCCCCTAGAGTACCAATACAAAGGAAAACCCCAAAAAGTGACCCCATTTTGGAAACTACACCCCTCACAGAATTCATCAAGGGGTATAGTGAGCATTTTGACCTTACAGCCGTTTCACAGATTTTACTAACACTGGGATGTATAAATGAAAAATTACTAAAATGTCACTTTATCCCCAAAGTTTTCATTTTCACAAGGGGTTAAAGGAGAAAAAGCACCCCACAGTTTGCAAAACAATTGCTCCTGAATACGGCAATACCTCATATGTGGTCATAATCTGCTGTATGGGTATATGGCAGGGCTCAGAATGGAAAGAGCGCTATTTGGCTTTTGGAGGACAGATTTTGCTGGAATAGTTTTCAGGTGCCATGTCGCATTTGCAGAGCCCCCAAAGTACCAATACAGTGGAAACCCCCTAAAAGTGACCCCATTTTGGAAACTACACCCCTCACAGAACATATCAAGGGGTATAGTGAGCATTTTGACACTACAGCTGATTCACAGATTTTATTAACATTGGGACATTAAAATTAGAATAATCGTGTTCCTTCATCTCAACTGGGGGCATCTACTTAAAATGAAATAAAGCAGATTTTAGGAAATGTATTTCTTAGTCCTCATATATTTAGCTCTTTTATAGTTACAGAGTTAGAAGAAAGTTGATGTCTAGAACCAGTAATGAGGGAAGAGGTCACTTCATGGAGAGGGTCTTGGAGGTCACCACTGGCACATTTTCTACAGGATAAGCCTGAAACCAACTTTCTAGAAGCAAGTAATTTAATTAAAAATGAAATTAAAATGTCAAAGTGAATAATTTGCAAGCAAAGAAACTAGAGCTCAAGAATGAGTTTACAAACTAGCTGTATTAGATTAATAAGGATCAACACTACCTTTAATCTAATCTATGCAAAAAAAAGATTTTGCCTAAAGAAAATAGCTTTTCAAATGGAGGTGAAATGTTCTTTCTAGAGTCAAATGTGAAGATATAATGTCATTAAAAGTATACTTGAAAGATAATAAATGTTGCCTTCAATTGACACTAAAAGAAGATTAAATTATCTCTTTCCAACTTTTCTCAGTACCGGTTATGCTGGTCACCTCATATTGACGTCTTATGCTCAAGTCTGAATATTAGTTTCATGATATTGAGAGATAATAGAAAAACTGTCTTTGTTGCTCACAGCAGCCAACCACACCACAGATTTCATTTTCCAAAAGAGCTATCGGAAGTAAAAGCGCAATGTGATTGGATACTATAGGCAACAAGATATTTTTCTTTTACACGTCTCAGTTTTTAACATTTTCCCTTTTTATTCAGCCCTATTGTCAGCAAAGTGAAGCTTCACCTTAATATCAATTCTACACCTAAGTATATTTGGTATATATACACAGTAATGGGGTCACTTACATACATTTTTATATGTAACATTTTAAAACACTTATTTCAGTTCCATTTAACTCAGGTTTATCAGATGGCAGGAAACAGAGTCTGCCAAATAAATACCGCAGCTTATTTACAAAATACTCACTTTCATACCACCTGATTTTAACAGGGTAAACGTTATTCAAATGGTACATATACAAACACAACTCTTTCTACTAGAGACACACATGGTTGTGAAAATATTTTATTTTCAGATAACATCTGCCCCTGCTGAATTACAATTTGTGTATGTAACAATAAAGTATACCAGAAATATTTAATATGTCTTGCTGCATGTGTGTCTCAGGGGTTATTACAATGCAGTGCATGTCCAGAATTTAATAGCGCAATATCCATGAACTTTCTTCTGGCAAACTGTACATTTTATTACAATATTCCATGAATAGGCTGAGAAGAGTCCGCTGCTAAAGTATATATTGTAGTGAGTGACGTCAGACAGAAAAAGGGGCCATCTATTAAGCCAGAGGAAAGATGCAGGGCAAGGAATCTGGATGAGAGACTAGGCACAATCGGGACTGTTCACTGGGCATTTGCAGCCTCATTGCATATTGGACTGCAATTAGTTTAATGGTGAGGCAGGCTCTGGCAAACTCCCATTAACATGGCTGAATGTGGCTGTTGTTGTGTTTGTGAATGCAACAATGAGCTCTGTATGTTCACCTTTCATTTTGGAACCTCTTCTTTGAATATACAGATTGTATATAGATTCAACAGAAAATTAATAATCCTCTGGGTTAAGGCCACTATTAGGCTAAGGACCCACATTGTGGAAAAGCTGCTTCTTTGTTGTAGATTTTGCTGCGTATTTTTTTGAGCCAAAGCCAAAAGTGGCTTCAATAGGAATAGCTTCTCGCTTCTAATAAATTCACCCCTGGCTTTGGATAAAAAAAAAAAAACGCAGGAAAAGAAGCAGCTTTGCCACAATGTGGGGCCTTAGCCTTATTAAAAAAAATTGTTCCAGTCCTTACTTTACACTGCACAACTGCAACAGCTGGTAGAATAGAAGACATCTTTAGGAGGTCTGTCCAATCTTACATAAACAAATTTTAACAGCCTAAAATAACATTGCTGTTACATTTTGCATTTTCCTCAACTCTTTTACCATACGACCTTCTACTTTCTACTCTTAGACGTGCTGACATAAGAAGGGGCATAAATACCAGGGTAGCAGTGGTAGCGGCTGCCACAGGGCCAAGGACATTAGGGGGCCCGGAGCCCCGTGGCAGCCGCTACCGCGAACCCCACAAACCAGTGGCGTAACGATCGCGATCTCAGGGGGTGCGACCGCGACCGGACCCGCCAGGGTATGGGGCCCGCGGCCAGCTGGAGATGGCTGGGCCCCGGACCACTATGATAGCAGTCGGGGAAAGCCTGGTTCCCCAACCGCTATACATACTGTTATTGGAAAGGCACCCTGGCATATTGCAGGCCCCTTTCCAATAGATGGAAGGGCACCCAGGGGAGGTGACTGAAAACAATAAATACATATTCTCACCTCTCCTGGGCACAGAGTTCTCTCCGCGCTCTTCCGTCATGTGACTGAGGCCTGTGATTAGGCCCCAGCGGTCGCATGGGGTGTGGCCGTGTAATGACGTCAGTGCGAGTGAGGAGACCCCAGAGTATAATAATAGCAACGAAGCGGAGGGGGGCTGTTGGGAGCTTATAATACTGTGTGGGGGCCACTGTGGAGCATATAATACTCAGTGGGTCCACTGTAGAGCATATACTACTGGGTGGGGGCCACTGTAGAGCATATAATACTGGGTGGGGGCCACTGTGGGGAGCATATAATACTGGGTGGGGGCCACTGTGTGGGGAGCATATAATACTGTGTGTGAGCCACTGTGGGGAGCATATAATACTTGGTGGGGCCACTGTAGGGAGCTTATAATACTGTGTGGGGACCACTGCGGGGAGCATATAATACTGAGTGGGGGCCACTGTAGAGCATATAATACCAAGTGGGGCCCACTGTGGGGGGCATACAATACTGGGTGGGGGACACTGTGGGAAGCATATAATACTGGGTGGGGACCACTGCGGGGAGCATCTAATACAGGGTGGGGGCCACTGTGTGGAGCATATAATGCTGTATGGGGGCCACTGTAGAGCATATAATGCTGTGTGGGGGCCACTGTCGAGCATATAATACTATCTGGGGCCACTGTTGAGCATATTTTACTGTTTGGGGACCCGTAACTGGTTCAGGGGGGGCCCCATGTCAAATGTTTGCCTTGGGACCCAGCCATTCCTAGTTACGCCACTGGACATAAGTGACAGTGAATCAGTATAGCTACCTCTCAGTTTGTAGTGTAGGACATTAGATAACTCAGAGTGTTTAAAGGGGTTGTCTGAGGACATTGAGGCTAAAGCCCCACGTTGCACTCCACAGTAAAAAAGTGCTGCAGGTAAAATTGCGGCGGCAACACATCGCGGTTTTTAAAAAGCGCTTTTCACAGAAAGTCCTCAGTTTTGGATAAAAACTGTGTTATATTACCAAGACATCTTATTGCTGCCTGCAAATAGGACCAATTTGCTAAACCAGCCTTGGAAAAGGATGCTGCAGAGAGTGACATGCAGGGACACCAGATCGAGCAGTACCCTATGTCTGAAGAATGCAGGAGCAGACGGTAGGTGAATACAAAGGAGGTGGTGGGCATGACAACTGACAGAGGAGGAAGAATACAGAATGGTGGGGTTGAAATGGAAGATAAAGAGAGCAAAACAAAGGAAGTTAAAGCGGGCAGAACATCAGACACAGTGGGGCGTGACCAGAGACACTTTGGGCAGGAATGAAAAAGATGATGTGGGCCAGTAAAAATTAAGTGGCAGAACTACAGAAGGTGGCAGAGGGAAGGTGGGTGGATACAGCAAAGGAACTTGGGTAAATAGAGAATGCTGGTGCTTGACAGGAGAAAACAAATATTCCCCTACATACCAGGAAGTCCAGTGGAAGTGCAGCCAGCACAATAGAGGGAAAACTAGCTTGCTAGGTAAACAGGTAAACTAGGTAAACAGCATGCATTTAATACTTATTTATAACAGCCCCAGGAGAACCCTTTTAACTTCCACAAGATTGACTACACTTTATCAAAGAGTCATCTATGAGCAGTACTCTGTCAAGATAGGTTGTAGCCTCACTGCCATTATGAGAGGTCTTGGATATTGAACTTTTAACTATACAATTATCAAGCAATAGTTACTTAGAAAGAGAAATTCCTGTGAAATGCTTTGAAAATGGGGTAGTAAGAAGTTCTAAATGAACACAGACGGATAGATATTTTTTTTTTGTTTGGTTGCTGCCTATAATTCATACTATAAAATAAGGACAAGAGTACTTGAACAGCAATGACTCAACAGCCAAATATGAAAACATTAAATAATCCAAAACTCAGTCACCAGGATTCTTGGACTGTTTCCCAAATTATTGCTAAATATCAAACAAATTGTAAAAAATACTGTAAACATCTAATTTAGGGATGTACACCGACTTGTAATCTGTCAATATTTATCAAGCAAAATAGCAACATTGTGCTTATAGAATAACATATACGGACGCCTGTGTTCATATTTCATTAATATCCCTGACATATACTGTATATTAAATGGGTGCCTTCGATGGATACCATACAATGGTATACAACACCATATACATTTAACAAATATATTTTTGCTAGATATCACAGGATGCAAAAGAGCAGTATACTATGATTTTTCCCCAACGTGTTCATTTACCTTGGCACAAAAACAAGATGTGAACACACCCTTAAGTTGTCATTTGCAATGTTAGTTTCCGCAACCAAAGATCTTTACCTGGTGTCTTGAAGTTTCTAAGTTGAGATGGGGTATCATAAATCTCTAGTATCCAGTCCCCTGAGGCTTTTTCACCCCAACAGTGTGTTGTCATAAACTCCCAGTTCTTAAATCCTTCCATGGAATGGTCAAATAGCCTGTGAATTTTTGTAAGAAAGTGGTTACTTTAGAAGTCCCTTTTCAAGCTGGAAATTCAGTTTTCTAATAATGTTCTATGCTTCGACCTACTAAAACATATTGCTTATCGGAGTCAATGTCTATGTTTGGTCTGCTATCTAGCTCAATTTGTATTTCCTTACACAGCTGAGTAGTATAACAACAAATTTTATCTTAATGTAGAGAGTCCTACCTCTATATATACTCCCCAGTCTAGAAGACTCATTTTGCAGCAAAAACTGAATTTTCATTTTTTGCTGAGACTCAATTAAAGTATGAATTCATTGTATTAAAGAATAGAAATATGAAATAATTTAATTTGCAATTCCATTAAGCAATAATACATTTATTTTTTCCTGATATTTGTTTCCTGGTCTCAATTAAAAATGAGTTTTATATCTCTACCCAACAGCAGTCTGATTCTAAAGAATGGTGTATGAAAAGATGAAGGCCAGAATGCACAAAAGATTAACAGAATATTAAATGAATACTCAACTTTTTATCAAAATACAACATTTTGCATATTTTAAAACAAAGTTTTAAGTAAAAGTCTAATACAAAGAATTTGATTGTTTTAAAGCAAACAGGGAAATTTGTTCTGCCCATTACATATCTCAGTGTTTCCCAATGAGCAGTTCTGAAGCTCTTGTACAGACAGTATGTGTGAATTCCCAGTAGTGGGCAGATGCCTATATCTAATTCCTGGCACTATGACATTTGCACCAGCTTAATACCAGTGTTCTTTGGTTTACACAATAATGTTTTCTGTTTTTTTGTGGCTTAATTTAATCTTTTATATAAACTTTTTATACATGTAGCTTTGTTTGATTTTGTCTGTGCCTTGGATGTATTTGCTGTTTTTTAACAACTAACGTGGCTGAGCCTTATCTTTTAATGTATCTTTTAATTCAGCTAAAGAGGTTGTGGACCTCTGGAATGATGATATGATGTTGTGAATAATAAGTTGTGAATAAAATATTGCACTTATATATATTAGTCATGTATTACTGAGGTAAATCTATCTATCTATCTATCTATCTAGACCTTACTAGTTACATTTTAGTGAATCCAAAAGGCAACTTTTGATAGTTGTGTTAACCTAAACATAGAGTATACGTCATCTTTCAGATTGCGTATTCTATATATACTATATTTCAGATCTTTACAAATGTATGTACAATAAAGTGTCCATCATTATACAAATGAGCTCTCCTCCAGGAGGAAAAGAGCTGTCTCCTCAGTGCCATCTATAGGTAACCACCCTATTAGTCAATGCTTAAAGGGGATCTACCGCCTCCCCCAAGCATATCCAACTGCCACCACCGCATTATAGAGCACATTACAATGATAACATACCTTTTTAATGTATGGAATTTCTGTAGATTTGGGAAAGAACAACTTTGAAGTCATATGCAAATGAGGCAGTTGGTGCACTGGGGTAGGACTTTAACCCCTGGAGCACTGGTTTTGCTTAATCAAGTAGGATAAGTGATATCATAACAGTGGGAGGATCAACTGCATGGAATGGTGTTGCCAGGTGATGGTAGGTGTCTCAGTGGCAACAGCAGTATTCCAGGAGCTGAAGGCCTACGCCCAATGCACCAATTGCCTCATCTGCATAGCAGTTCAAAGTAGTTTTTTTCAAAATCTACCAAAGTGACATACATACAAACATAAGATATTTACCACTGTAATGTGCTCTGTAACATGGTGGTGGCAGTTAGGGTGGGTTCACACTTGCGGTGGCACTCCTTCCGCCGCGAAACCGACCTAAATGTTGGAAAACTGGATAGTGAAAGGTTTGCGATGCTTTGCTTAAAAACCCATTCACTTGAATGGGTTTTTATAGCAATGCGCGGGTGTTCGCTTACACTCTCTGCACCGTGAAGCCGTTTTTTTTCGTCGGAAACAAAGTCCTGAATGTGTGAACCCACCCTTAAATGTGTTTGGGCAAAGTAGTAGACTCCCTTTAAACCTTAAGCAAACCTTAAAAAATGACACAGCTCATTAAAGGGTCAGACAATGACTTACAGGGTAGCTATCTATAGGTGCAATTAGATTTAGTTAGTTTTCTTCCTTCTAGAGACAATCTAATTTGCATATTTTTTCCCAGGTAGCATTGCCTACCCTAGCAATGACTAGCTGCATCTCCACAAGGAAAACCAGTTCCGACCATTATGAAATTATCCTAATAATGTTTTACATATAAACGGACTTTAATAATTGTAGTCTTTTTAGATTGAAGCACACCACAAATTTGGTGGACCACCAGTAAGGGGCAGCTACTATTTACAATCTTTCAAAGAATGCTCAGAAAAGAGGTAAGTTTAGAGCATCATTTTAATCCTGGAATGGATGTAAGCCACCTGCTGGAACAGTGTTTCATCCATGCACATATATTTCACTACAAAAAATGAGTCTTCTTCTAAATATGTATTGTAAACTTACACGTACTATGCACATATGTGATGAATATCAAAATCCGGATTAAGCTGTCTATTTGCCTTTTTCTTTCATGGGGATTGGGGGCCTTCTGGTCTTTGCCTAAAATGGTAGAAGGGTCTGATTCCCCCTTGTTTGTTCCAGCATTTACCAATAATCTACCAATAGGTATAGGGGGGCTTCACTTTAAGACAAGTATAATGCATGCTAGCACATACATTTCTTTGAAGGACTGAAATCCTTTAAATGAATAAACAAGTGCTAACTTTGTAGTAAAAAGAAGCATTTCCATTCTACTAAAATGATTGTATCTGCATTTTGTCCAGGTCATAAATGAGCCCCAGTGAGGATTGCATTCAAAACGCTTCTCACATGCACTGAATTTCAAGCTACTCTACAGGGCATTAGAAGTCTAGAGGCTATGAGAGCCCGAGTATCAGATCTGCCTTTAGACTGAGCTAAGAACGTGCTTTTGAAAAAGTAACCCTAGGCATTACAGATATGGAGTTGCATAAAAAAATAATATCAAAAGGGAATAATTAACATGTGAAGCCCACAGGCAACTCAATGACGCTTGTTATAGGACTACTAATAACATAGGCAAAAAAATAATAGCTTCGGAAGAATAAACTTATTTGAGAAGTGCCAGAAAATGGGCACTTTCAGTGTGATTGATGTCCTTCTTCCAGAATACTCATGAGCAAATTATGATTTTCAGCCCACAAAATAAGTACTCTGTTACATAAGTTGCCTCTACACATGGGGGTAATGAGAGAGGAGACTTGAACAGGTTGTTAGCCTACATTTTAATTTGCATGTATAGTTATTGGCTAATCTTATTTTAATTCCCATCAACAGCTGGGCCTGGGCCTCTACTATTATCCTGTATTGTTGCTGAAGGTATGCAAGCTCTGTTCTATTTTCTATTGCTTTTCCATTCTATTCTGGTGTATACTAGATATACTAGATTTCAATTTGGATGTAAAGAATAGCCTGTCTAGACGTATACAGTAAGGCCCTCAATCATATGACATTACATATGGTCAGTACTTCCTCCACTTTCATAAATGAGGCCTATGTAAGAACTAGAAAAACGTTCCACATTCCTAAGATCATTAATTTAGGTAAAATGGATTTTCAGCAGAATCATGAAAGTTCTTGTGGATGGTCAGGAAACCTTCATATAGGGTAGACAGCCATCTAGTTCTGTCAAAGTTGGCGAACTAGATGACTGTCTAATATGTTTGGGAACCTATAGGTCTCATGTCTAACAGAATAGTGGACCTAAATAGTTGTCCATTTCCGAGGGCAACCAGCTAAAGTAAGCAGTAGTTAGTGGAAAGCACTATGTGAAACAACTTCAAATTGGCCCAAAACAAAAAGGAAGAACATGTGAAAATTTACTAATGCTTTATGTAGCTTGAAACTGTTAAGATACTTCTAAATTACTATTAGATTACTATTTAATGAGAATGGAAGTGTATGCACCTATTATAACGGCAAGCGGCAGGCTGGGCCTTAATGGAGTGAATTATGCCAAAGAGAAATATAGAAATGACAAATGCTATCATTTACAAAAAAACCTTCCAATTTTAGTTCTTGCTTTGTTATATTTTTAATGTAGAGGAACATTTTTTATTACGTAGGAAATAAGGAATACAACAAATTAAAACAGATAAACAGAATAGAATATCTGATGTTAAATACAGTATCCTATCATGTTTTGTTGACAATGCAGATGTTTCTTTTGATGTAGAAGGGATTGGATAAAGACTGGGAAGATGTAATCCACTTGTGACCAGAAAAGAATCTGGTGAACTAATGACTCTTGTTTTCCTTTCATGAAAGCATTCCTGAGCTGCAAAGCAAGCAAGCTACATGCTACACTGAAAATGTAGAATAGCAGAATGCTACCTCAGAAATTACTAAAAGAGCAGAGGGCAGCTGTTGTGAGTGACTTGTATAACAATGGTTATTACTACGATCAGTATTTTCTTTATCACGATTATACAGTTACATTGTGTGTTGCCTTCTTTAATTGCATCTGGTGTTTGCATATTGCCTGTGGGTACATCTGACAATCCCTACATAATGAAGCACATATCACAGCTTGCTATGACATGTGGAAGAATCTTGTGAAGATCTAAAGTCATGTAAAGAAACATAAAGATTATATGGTATGTGCACTAGTAGCTAATAATGAGGACAGTAGAGAATCCTGCCCACGTATCACAGCTCCAGTACATACAAGAGCTGCCCTCCAGCCACAATAGCCTAAGGTTAAATTGGAAGGCTGTTCTAAGACATAAAAATCTATCTATCTATCGATCTATCTATAATACTTTATAAAGACCCCTGTGAGGGTTGATACATGGTGTCTGAAATCTCCATTTTTTTTTTTTTTCCAAGATGGCGCCGCTGAAGTGGCTGCCTGTTAGGCAGCTCTGAGACTCTCTCTCTCTTATTTTTGGTGCATATAACTTTTTGTTTGATTTCTACATTTAACAACTAATATAAATGTATTTGCTTTTTTTTTTTTTTATAAAACAAGCACTTTAAAACAAAATTGCATGAAGGTGTCTGTTCATATACAGTACCAAGTGGCTTTCTGATAAAGTTGTAGGTGTCTACGTTCAGAAAATATAGAGGTATGGGGGGATTAGTATAATATATTAATGTTGCAATTTAGGTTTTATTTGTCCATCTAAAAATTGTGAAAATTGCC
Source organism: Leptodactylus fallax (assembly GCA_947044405.1). Classification (NCBI taxonomy): domain Eukaryota; kingdom Metazoa; phylum Chordata; class Amphibia; order Anura; family Leptodactylidae; genus Leptodactylus; species Leptodactylus fallax. The sequence continues at coordinate 6,015,925 of CAMRHE010000023.1, read as the reverse complement.
CTGGCATCCAGAGGTGCAAAATATCTGAAAACCCCTGGCAGCGAAAGGGTTAATAGGTGCTGCTCCACTAATCCCAATGCAACTGGATTTTTTTTTCTCTAGCCATATGCAATCAGTGCAGTTAGTTTAGATGATTGATATGTTAATTAGGTTCTCTACTGTCAAGTGGGTGGTGTCAGGCAGGAGCAGGCAAGAGGGCATAATTCCGAGCTTTCTGACACTGTCTAATCAGAGGCAAACAATGTTGCAACTCAGGGTTATGTCCCCTTGTCAGCATCAAAACTAACAGAAATGATTACTTAGAAATGGTAGAGAAAAAAAAATACTGCTTCAGAATCAGTGGATTCAAAGAAATAAAGTGGGCGAAGGTAATGAAAGGTCCTCTTTAACTAAGGGATGTGTCAGAGCACAAGCTGTTACTTCCAATAACAACTATACTATATGCTTTAACTCAAAAGTAATAGCCTGGCAGCAGGGGTTTTGGTGGACTGCTGGGTCGCTTTCCCTGTGGGAGCTGTGTTGCGGTGGAGGCCGTACCAAATAGAGTAGAAACCTACTATACAGAGGTCACTGTGAAGTGGCTAGTGGGCTTTAACACCATGATCGGTACCTTTTTTGAAGATTTTACTGAGAAGCATAAGATCAATGTACAATATTGGGATGTACAGTCCATGTCTATTCTTTTCCAAAATGTTACAATACATTCACAATGTTACTGAACTCTTTGTAGATTATAACTATACTGTATATAACAAATACCATCTGATTCAAGAAATCATAAATATACTTCACTGGAAGCAGACACACAACTAATGTATTGCTTTATTTGGCAACAGGTGTACCTATTAATGAAATAAATGGGAAGCAAATAATTCTATTTCATGAACACATTTAACTGTGATATCAAGAGCCTACCTGTTAGCTAGAAGTTGGGATCTGGTGCCAGAAGGAGAAGTCAGATAGATAGCCAGGTCTCCTCTACGTGGGTGTGTAATTGTAATGCGTACAACCACATGTTCCAGGTAAATAACATGGTGATTGACATTGTCGGCACATCCTGTGGCTTTATACACTGAGCGGACCACGTTGTCTGGACGAATCGTCCTACATTATGTTAAATTTTAGAGAAGAACATGAATGTATTACTTGTGCACTTGTCACAACCATTATTATTTAGTGTATGCACCTATGCTTAGAAAACAGCATCTTTATTGAAACATTATAGTGATTTCACCATCTTACTAATCAATGGCATATTGCTGGAACATGTCATCACTCTATGATCAGTTAGGTTCTAACTTCTGGGATCCCACCAAATCAGAGAATGAAAAGATTATATCAATGAATTATTGCCAGCCCTATTTACTTAAATGGGGGAGTGCTACAGTTGCCTACGCATTGGGTGGCAAGGAAGCCTTTGGGTAGGGAAAAAAAAAGTGAAGGCTACAAACCGCTAAATCAGCATTGTGATCCCTTTATTTTTAAGATGGGTGGGGGACCCAAAGGTTGGAATTACCTTGATAATAAAGTGATAGCATACCATATCAGTATTTCATTACTTCATAAGATGTGAATACCTCTATAGGCAGTGACAAAAGTAACAGTGATCATCCAGTATATCTATTCTACTCATTCTACATTGCTGCTGTTGTACATTGTCCACCTCTGTGTTGGAGATTCTATTAGGAGTCCATCAAAAATCATGGACAAAAAAGTCCTGCAAAATGACTGACATTATAATTGATACCTGACAGACCCCATTTTAGGCTAAGGCCCCACGTTACGGAAAAAAAAATGCTTTTTTCTGTTGCAGATTTTGCTGTGGTTTTTAAAGCCAAAGCCAGGAGTGGGTTTAGCAGAAAGGATAATTATAAGTGCTTTCTTTACATTTCCATTTCCTTCTTTGTAGCAACTACTGGGTTTGGATCAAAAAAACGCAGTAAAATCTGCAACAACAAAAAGCAGCGTTTCTGCAACGTGAAGCCTTAGCCATAATCTGTCTCTATTGGGTTTTCCAGAACAGAAAAACTGTAATTCCTATGGAGATTAGTTAAAATAGTTGAAGCCAGTAAATGAATGTAGACGAGGCTCCAATGTATTAATGGAACATGCTCAGTATATCTGGTGTATATGAGTAATTGGGGCTTACTAATAGAGCAAGTACTGTAAAGTTACAAAGGTTTTTAAAATAGATTTAAGAAATGAAGATTTACACATAAGTGAGTGTATATAGCAAAGACAGCATATAAACATATACTACAAGTTTATGTTTCTTGTAGTTGAGAAGCCATCATTGCTGCCAGTTCACTAAGGAGCATGTTTACTCACGGCTGTAATTCATTGAACACTGGAGAGAACGTGTCCATTTACTGCCAGCACAGATCTCTAATTCACAGCCCTTGCCTGAGAGGATGATGATAGCCTCTTCAAACAGTTTATATGTGGCATGAACATACTTCTGTCACATATATGACATGTTGATTGTACTACACAGGGTGACAAGAGCTACAGCTATGAACATAGTCACTTTGGCCATAATTGAATTATCCATCTGTCGGTCAGGAATCCAACAGAAGTTCAGAGGAAAATGGGCTTTTATAAATACAGGGACTGTGGAAAGCTGTCATGTTCGCTTATTATTTAAGGAATACATGAAATTTGTGACATATTACTTGATCTGACGGTCTGTGTTTTCAACGCAAATGTGCTGTGCAGGGACTGTTGTCCATTTCTCTGCTTCTATCACCATGGCTTCAGCATCCATCAAGCCAAATCCATATAAGTGGCTCACTGTAGAAGAAAAGTATTCATGTATTAATTTGTAAGGGTCAGGAAAGCAAGCAGACATTTTTATAGACTAATGTATTTCCTCTTGTGATACTAGAATGTATTATTTCCCTCTTAGGGTATATTCAAATATGCAAGACCTATTGCAGAAATGTCTGCGACTGTTTCATTCAGCCAACAAAGCCACCCTATTCAAATGAAATCATCAGTGTTTCATTTTTTTGCCTCTTAGAATAACAGTCCCGGCAATCTCATGGTTGCAATGCGACCTATTCATTTACAGATGTAGCAAAGTTTAACCTGAAACTAATAGCTTGCTGTAGCATGATATCTTTTCACACAACAAAAGAAATCCATTGAAAAACCACTAAAAGGCTTGAGTTAGGCTGAGGCCCCAAGTTGGGGAAATGCTGCTTTTTTGTTGCAGATTTTGCTGAGCCCATCCCAGGAGTGGCTACCAAAGAAATTGGAAATATAAAGGAATTCCTAGATGTTGAACCCTGTGACATGGGCCAGAAATTTTTGTTACTGAAAAATCTATAACATTCCAAGAAAATGGCCATTTACATAGTGGGGTAGCTATATTATGCCTGGTATGCCAGTTTTCTGGTGTAATAGGCATAAAAAGTCACAATTTTTTTTTGCAAAACTCGGTTTTGCACTAATTATTTTTTTTATTTATTTAACTTTGTGCCACCTTCACCATTTTCCTGACAAGGGGGCATGGTGTAGGAGCGTGCAGGGGTGGGGGCCGTCAGATTTTTCATCATTCACACCAGAAATCTTCATAATCTTCATAAATCTGCCCCAATGTGCCTACAATGTTTTGTCAGAATTTAGTAATTCTTGATCATTCAATGATGTAAAGAGCCTTCCTATTTTGAACATCAGTGATGGTCCAAGATTACAGACGTCCTTTATGCAACATTCTTATGTATCTACATATGAGAAGAACCTTTTGAATTCTTTGCATTCTTTAATAGGTGCTGCTCCACTGAATCCGGGACAGGCCCCACTGTTCCAGAGCAATAACTTCTGTTAGCTTCAGCAACCAATATGATAATTAGGTTCTCTACTGTCAGGTGGGTGGTTCATGTCTGTCAGTTCCTGCCCAGGACCACCCACCTGACACTATAAAGTCAAATTATCATATTTGGTGCTGAAACTAACAGCACTGATTGCTCAGGATTAGTGGGGGCTTAAGAAAAAAAAATCCAAATAGTCTAGAATCTAAGGAAGCAAAGCTGGATTTGGTTGAGGTGGTCCTTTTCAAGGCCAATAGAATCAGTTGCCATCTGCACACTTTGCTACTAATGCTGAGAGGCCATGTTTTGTGTGACTATGCCAATCTAAAAAAAAAATAGAATCTTACCTGCACTTCAAACTGTAATTTGATGTGTGAAAAACAGTAATGTGTTTGCTATAATGGGCAAGATTAGCTAAATTATACAAGTAACAAGCTAGATGCTAAAACTATTTACTGTCTCAGTAATAACAATAAAAGCTATGGTAATCTTTCGTCCTAATAATAAAAGTAATAGTGAGTATTCAAGACCTCTGATCTGACAAATTAACACTGTCAAATAATGAGCAGAAGACAGCAGAACCTACACAATGTAGAAATACTTTTCTTAAAAATAGATATACAATATAAAAGAAAATGCTGAAGAAGTAACAAAGGACAATGGATATCCAGACATTTGTCAACATTACTACTTCAAAGTTTTGGCCTGTATGGTAAGGTATGCAGCTGAGGGTACTTACACTTTAGGACCATGTCAGCGATCAAGCATGTATAGTGTTGACCAATGTAGTGAAAGGAAGGTGAAAAATTACATTTTCTCTAGGATATTATTATCAATATGTAATTGAAATACCCTGCACTGCCAATGAAAATTACTTTAGATGCCATGTAGATACTGTACATAGACATGATATAAACAATAAGGAGATAGCCTTGTTGTGGCCCCCTCGAACAGCTAATTGTCAGGGATGACCAAGGATTGCTTCCCCCCCCCCCACCCTCAACTGAATTGATATTAATGGCTTATTTTAAGGGGGTCCTATTTTAGCATATCCTGGCCAGGACCAGTGCTGATTTGACACTTGTTTGCATCTAATTATACATCCTGATGCAAAGTAAAAGGGTGGGGGTGGGGGTGGAATGACCCTTGTTTACACCCGGTAGTATGCTGGGTCTTCATGGGGCATTCACAATGTGGCCAAAGTAAGAACTGCGATGTGTCCACTTTTATTATTAAAGTGTAACTAAACTTTCAGACAACTTTTGATTTTCTGGCAGTATTTGTGTTATTAATAAATTTTGTAATATACTTTATTAACACTTTTTGTCTTCATTCTGTGAAATCCTGCATCTCTTTATTCTTTCCCTTGTTTCTGTATTGAGAGCTGTTTCTGCCTCTCACTGAGTAACAGTGTATGGAGTACACAGTCTTGGAGTGCAGGCTGTATAACATGTAGAGAAAATGAGGGTGGGAGGGTCACTTCAAACAGTTATATTTCTGACATTATAAAATGTACAAACTTTTGGTGTCATATGAAAGAGGAGAAGGCTGAAGTGTTATCTATATTATGTCCTGAGATATCACTGGTTGAAAACACAGTCGGGATTGGGATTTTTATATCATATATATTATACAGCTGCATCCCGACTGTATTTTCAATCAGTGATATCTCAGGACATAATAAAGATAGCACTGCAACCTTAGTGTCATATGAAAGAAGAGAATCTCTTGTTTGAAGTGATTCTCCCCTACCCTCATTTTCTCTCCATCTTACACAAACTGTACTCCCATAGTCCATACACAGTACCATTCAGTGAGAGACAGAAACAGTTTTTAATCCAGAAGTCAGGGAAAGAGTAAAAAAAAAATGCAGGATTTCGCAGAAAGGATCCAAAATTTATTAATAAAGTATATTACAAAAATCAAAAGTTGTCCAAATGTTTATTTATGCTTTAATGATTGCTGACATTTCAGAAATTACAGGGGGTAGCCCTTAAAGGGGTTGTCCAGGAAAAATGGAAATCCCTACACTAATCTAAACACCCTCCCCCCCTCCTACTTTCTAAATAACATAATTAATCAAAAATGTATATTTACCCAGATTTGCTGGTTATCCAGTGACGATCAGTTTCCCCGTTTCCGGAAATGGAACATCCCTACTACTGACCACCCCCCCCCCCCATCCACTACATCATACTTACCTTCCAGGCTTCTTCCTGTGATACGACTCCTCCCTCTTTTCTGACTGCCGGTGCTCGCTATTGTACCAGCGCCGCTCTGTACTCTGCTGCCGATAATCCAGCTCTACTGCGCAGCTTCCACTCCTGCGCAGTAGAGGTGGATCGTCGCTGCAGAGCACAGAGTAGTGCTGAGACTGTAGAGCACGCCGGCAGTCAGAAAAGAAGGAAAAGAAAAGAAGCCTGGAAGGAAGAGAATAAGTATATAATGGGGTGGGGGGTTGGGCTGAGTAGCTTGGGAAGAGCAAGCAGTGGGCGGGATAGCTAGAGAGACAGGGAGGGGGTGTATGTGAGGGAGAGAGGAGGGGGGAGTGAAGTGAGAGGGAGTTAGTGTGGAAGTTACATAGCAGGAAGCTGAACCATGTAAACAAATGCAGAAGATACCAGGAGCTCCCAGAAACACCCAGAAATCACTCAAAACACTGCTAAAGATATATGGGTGCATTTATTAACCCATTAATAGTAGAGATGAGCGAATCGAAGCTGACTTCGATTCGAATTTCAGAAAATATTCGATTCAAATCGAATCCGGATTTCTTCACGCTTCGTGGTAACAAATCGCATTTTTTTTAAATGGCTGCTGCACATGTGAGGACATGGGGCAAGGAACTCTGGGAACACGGGATCATCCACAATGCCATGCGTGCAGCCAATCAGCAGCCAGCCAGCCCTGTAATGTCACAGCCCTTTAACCCCTTCCCGAGTGCCCACGGCATCGGGAGCGGGTGTTAGCTGTAACTGACAGCTAACACCTTGCTCCATAACCGATCGGGGGTTTTAACACCTTGGATGCCGCGGTCAAACATAACCGCGGCATCCAAGGGCTTCCGACATTTTGCTGCCCACCCTGGCTCTCTGCAGCCAGGAAATAGCTGTTTTTTTAACGCAATTCACCGCGATTTAATTCGGATCGAATAGACTCGTATCAGAAAATTCAGCAAAGTTACCGAATTGAATTTTTAAAAACTTCGCTCATCTCTAATTAATAGCACTAACAGACCATTTAAAAAAACAAAACAAAACATTTTTTGCCTGGAAAACCCCTTTAATAATGAAAGTGGAAACATTGGAGTTCATTTAAACACCATGCCCATCTCCACTGTGGTAGTTTTCAGTCGCACTCCGTCCACAATGTGGTACCAACACCCTATGAAAAATCAGCCTTAGACAGAGCTATCATTGGGATTGATCCCTAGGAAACACTTAAAGTGCAACTCAACTTTAGAACAACTTTTGACTTTTTGGCAGCATTTGCGTCATTAATAAATGTTACAATATACATTGTTAATGAATTTTGGCTCCATTTTGTGCCTGATATCGATTATAAATGCCTGATAGATGCAGGTCTCACCCCTGTGTCCAGTATCTATCTCTGCAATGGTGTCCGTCTGTTCCCAACAGTGAATGGAGAGACATGCATTTTTGTGCCTGCCTCCTCTCCATTCACTTTTAGGGGCAGATGGGGTCCCATTCTTAAGATAGATGTGGGTCCCAGAGGTATTTATGGCATAAACTAGGGATATAGAGTTCATGCTACACGATTTTAACTACTACTACTACTACTACTATTACTACTAAGAGTTATGGCTTCCGATTTTAACTACTCTGCCAGTTTCATCACATGACAGAAATAAATGGCACCCAATGGAGCTCACTGAGTTATAATTAGGTCAGGTTCCATCATGAGTTCTGTCACTTTGACCAGAAGAGTAGTGCTGCATGCAGCTTTTTTTCTTTCCGTCAAATCTGTCAAGACTGCAGATGAAGGCTCTAATAGCAGTGTGAGCAGAGTCTAAGTAAATATAGACATATATACTGTACAAGTATATGACATGAGTGTTTCAGCAGTTAGTTATCCCAGTGATAAGCTTATCTTAGAAATGTGGACCTGCTGCTTGGGTCCCCGGAGATCATCCAGAGGGAATGACAACCTTTCAGCTATTGATAATGTTCATGAAGTACACATAGATACTAACGCCCCTAAAATTAATGATTTTTAGCCATTATAACAAATAACATTTTTTGTTAATGATAATTGCTATATTGTATCTATTGAACCAAAGTCCCTGTTTTTCACCCATAGAAATTTATTCTATCAATATTAATCAAATATTATTAAAGAAAACTGTTCTTGTTAGGCACCTGCAGCATTTATACAGTTATCATTTATGGATATATCCCATACAGAGTAACAGAGAATTTTACAGGTTGGACATATAGGGGGATGGAAGTTTTGATTGTGCCACTTAAATAAAGGTATTTTGATCTGACAAACTCATGCCCATATTAAGCATAATCAAATATAACTACACACGTGGCTAGCCTCATAAACATGCTAGCAGAAGTATATAAAAACAATAGGCAGAAGCAGACAAGCTGAGAATAACTTGCTCCTACTAACTCCACTAACAATGGTCCAGGCAGCACAAACCTGCAACCTTGAGAAATCTTCTATTGATGTCATTTCCATCATGATGCAGTGTTCTGGCAGAGAAAGACAAGCCTGGAAACCTGTAGCCTCATGTTTAATCTTTGCTGTGCTCTTATGATGTACATGACATACGGCAGAACCTTTTTGATTTTTGAGATGTGAGTTTTCTGTTTCCCTGGCAACTGTGGACTTTAATGTTTTTTTTATCAATATAATGCTATTCATATTTCTTACAAAAGTCTTCTATTTGCAGAGAGTTTGGAATAAATCTCTGAATTAAATAGTGGTAAGAGTTAGGTTCTGACCCCTTAATGGGAAGTGGACGGTGCTATATTACAATGCTAAAAGCAATTAAAGTATGAAGTGAGCTAGAAAATAATAACATATTTGCCACTTTATTTACTAGGGTTAAGTTAGTATCATATTGGAGCACTACATTTGGCATATACACTGAGAAAAGCTCCCAGGGTATACGTCAAATGTATCCATAGGGATACATTCACCAAACAGAGGCTAAAAGAGTGTCATATACATGCATAAATATTAGATACCTTTTATTCTGAAGTAAAGTAGCAGACTATTCCATACAAGCGTATATAGTAAAAAAAAAATATATACATTTTTTCTTTTACAACAAATCGCACTGTATAACAATGTCTGCTTATTCTCTTTTATATTTAGTTTATATAACTAGCTGTAATTTCTATATGTGGCATTTGTATTTTTTTTTTCCTATGTTTTTCCATGGGAGTTTTTATTGACTGAGGCAATAATAATCTCAGCAATGAAGGAGTGACAGTTCCTGGCCTTATGCAGTACTGGACCCACCTGTTTCTGGTTCCAAATCTTAGCACAATGATTATTACAGGTAAAAAGATTCTTGATTTGTAAGCAGGTATATGACCCATGTTCTGTGGTCAGTGGGGCTCCCAGTAGTGAGACAAACAGCAAATCGGGCACTTATCATCTATCCTTTGTATTGGCGGTAATTGTTGATTCTGAGAAAACCCCTTTCGGCTAAGGCCCCATGTTGTGAAATGCAGTGGAAATGCATCACGTTTTTTTCGCAGTGTTGTTAAATGCATTTTTGTTGCGTTTTTCTCAGCGGTTTTTCTTCACTTATTAAATCAATAGGGAAAACGTGAGCATTTCTGCAGGTAAAATTCCTGTTGTGGAAACGCAGGAGAAAAAAAAACACAGCATTTTACAGTAGCAGCAAAGTGAATGAGATTCTGGCTAATCTCATCCACACACTGTGGGGAAAAAAAATGCTACAAAAAAGCTGTGTTTTTTAAAATTTTACCTGTGGAAATGCTTGCGTTTTCCATATAAATTTATTACGGGGAAAAAAACCCAGAGAAAAATGCATTCCGCAATGTGGGGCCTTAGCCTTAATAAAGATACCATGCAAAAATGAAGAAATAGTAGAGCATCAAATAAGACACAACTTTAATATATGTTCTCAAAATATGTGAAGGTATGTCAGAGAATAACTCAGAAGCATGAATAAAGTGTTTCTGAGGGGTGAATGGCATATAGACACAAGGAATTACTTTAAAAAGTCCAGGTAGGATTTCGCATTGTGGTCAAATCCCTTACGTTCACAAAAATATGTTTTAAGTAAATGCCTGCATATTTTCTACATGAAGCAAATAAAATACCTATATTTGTTGCAAGATTTATGTCTGTACTGAGGGGGTTCCTTCTTAAGTGTTTATGATTAAGATATAATTTAGGGCTTCTTCGTGGTGTGAAGTAATGGCATGCAGTGAATGCCATAGGCAATATTTCTGCTTGATCATATTCACAAAAGGTATGTAGCTGTAAAAGAAGCAGTCTGTATCTATCGTACAATCACATTGTGCCTTGCAGGCATGTCAAGCTACAAGTAAGGCGCTAACATACCCCCTGTGATGCAGTCTACATCTTAACTTTCCCTGCCTTAGGTTTCTTCACCTCATGCAGCTTTGTTTTTTAAGCCTATGCTTGATACACAAAGCGGGTATTTTCCTAGGGAACGTGTATAGCAGTTCTCAAGTAAAAAATACTATACATCCTGGATGTATAGCAGAATTCCCATACTCAGATGGTCTCAGGGGCCCACAAACTGAAAAAGGACACTTTGAGCTATAAAACGCTTTTTTTCCCCAGTGTTCTTATAGGATCCATCATATGCTTAAAGGGAAATATTCCCATAAGCTCATTAAAATATCATGGAATTATTCAAACCTGGTATTTCAGTTTGAGGCCTTTGCTGAGAACTTTTACTAAGCTAATAGTGGAATATGTTGCAATAGCAAATTTATTATTTGTTTTAATTCCTCTTTATGTCTACCTCAGCAGTGGTCAAGAGGAAGCATAAAATATGTGTAAAAAGTGTGGGGCACAATTTTACCGTTTACCCTAAGTAGCCAATGAGGACATTAACGACAAATGTGTATTGTTTGCCATTTTCTAAAAATTCTAGTTTAATTTGCTCCATTTCCAGTGATTCGTAATTGCATGCAGCCTGCAACAGTATTGTTAAACCTTCCAATGGTTCTTACTAGACAGACACAATAGTTCTGTGGACCAGCACAACCAAATTGCTGACATATTCAGCTATTATGCACCACTCTCATCCCCTTTAAAGTGTAATTTTGGGTAGGACCCTCATTCTTTTAATGTGCTTTGATCATACGTGTTCATTTTGTAGGTCTCTAGCTTCCCCTGACTGTAAAGCACTGCAAAATAAATTGGAGCGACCAGACATATAGTCCTTAATATATGTTATCCTGGAAAATACAAGCATACAGTGCCAGCTTCTGTGTTTACAATGGACATGTCACTATGCAATGTCTCATTAGTGCAAGTTCTTTTACATACAAAACATATTAAAGACAGCAATTCAAGATTTTACAGTCTATCTAATAAAAAATCTTTAGAGCACAATAAACATAATAATAGTTTACATCTTACTTATAAAATGATATTGAATACGCAATAACTGCCGTGCTTTTATATGTGCGCACGATCAAAGAAAGCATAAAACTGATGACATTTGTAATTAGAATTACAACATTTATTTGCTTACTGTTTTGTTAGGACATAAACTAGTATATTTATTAAGTTCTATACATTTTAGAATAAAAGATGTTTAGTCATAAAATACAAAAGCAGTAACTTGGTCATGTATACTGAACTGTGTCTGCATATCTTAAACTGACCATACACATTAGATTAATGTTGACCAAAGCCAATGATTTCCATGGGAATGGCTGACCGACTAATGTCTATAGACAAATGGATCTGGCATTGATTTGATGCATGTAGCATTTATCCGGATTGCAGCTGTTACTCGACAATTACACTTGTAGATGTTACAGTTCTGCAGGGAGAGTGGGAATAATACAAGCTCTTTCCTTTACTGAATATAACAGTTTTTGCTTCCTCAGATTGTGACAGATTTGTGTGATTTGCTATTAGAGTTGTTATAATGATAGTAAAAGATCATTTACCCTGATAGTATGAAGATATATATGGTACCAATTAGTAAGAATCAAGCCTGTCAGCTTGATGTGTGACTCTGCTTTGGCATGCATGGTATCACATGATTTGTCCTCTTAGGCAGTGTATCCAGCTGATTCCAGGTGAAGTTATGTATTGTATCAAGCTATACCATTTACTTTACCACCATGGTTCTAAACTATTGTAAACCTTAATAACATCTAAATCTACTTAAAGAGAAAAATAAAAAAACAACCTATACTTATCTGTTCTTCCTGCTGCAGCTTCCAGCGATGAGCTCTGAGCCTCCAGTTCACAAATCACTGCACTAAATCACTAGCCTTAGTGGTCTCTTGATATATATTGTACCAATGAGGCCCATGATTGGCTGCAGTGGTGATATGTCTATACAGAATTTTTATGTTGAAGCTTTTATTTTTATGTATAAAAACAACCCTATTGGAGGCATATTGAGTACATATACTTCCTTCCTGTATTGTCAGTATAGGTAGTACAGCAGGATTCTGGGTGAGGATGCATCACATTTAACAATAATTGTTACAAACAAACCAAGCACTGTTATGAGACACTAGCATCAATTAGTACATTCTAAATGTACTCTAAATGAAGAGAGGGGAGAGGATGTTTTACTGCTTTTTTTTGCCGTTAATGTTGGCACCTCTGAAATTTTTCCAGAAAATGAAGTATTTTTCTCAGAAAATAATTGCAATTACACAAGTATTGTTAAACACATGTTTATTTCCTTTGTGTGTATTGGAACAACACAAAAACTGTGAAAACAAGGCAAATTGGACATAATTTCACACAAAACTCCAGACAAAATTGTTGGCACCTTTTCAAAACTGTGGGTAAATAACTTTGTTCCAAGCATGTGATGATTGTTCAAACTGACCTGTGGCAAGTAACAGGCGTGGGCAATATAATAATCACACCTGAAACCAGATAAAAAAGAGAGAAGTTGACTTAGCCTTTGCATTGTGTGTCTGTGTGTGCCACACTAAGAATGGAGAATAGAAAGAAGAGAACTGTCTGAGGACTTGAGAACCAAAATTGTGGAAAAATATCAACAATTTCAAGCTTACAAGTCCATCTCCAGAGATCTTGATATTCCTTTGTCCATGGCGCGCAATATAATCAAGAAGTTTACAACCCATGGCAATGTACCTAATCTCCGTGGACATGGACAAACGATAAAAATCGCTGAAGGGTTGCAATGCAGGATTAGTCCGGATGGTGGATAAGCAGCCCCAATTAAGTTCCAAAGAAATTTAAGCTGTCCAGCAGGCTCAGGGTGCACCAGTGTCAGTGCGAACTATCTGTCGGCATTTGAATGAAATGAAACGCTATGGTAGGAGACACCTGCCACCTTATCTCTCTGCTGACACAGAGAGATAAAAAAAACTAAACTGCAGTTTGCCAAAATGTACGTAAGCCAAAATCCTTCTGGGAAAATGTCTTGTAGGCAGATGAGACCAAGCTAGAGATTTTTGGTAAAGCGCATCTTTCTGCTGTTTACCAAAAATGGAATCAGGCCTACAAAGAAAAGAACACAGTACCAACAGTCAAATATGGTGGAGATTCAAAGATGTTTTGCTGCCTCTTGCACTGGGTACCGTGACTATGTGCAAGGTATCATGAAATCTTAACATTATTTAGGGTCTCAATGTAGGGCCCAGTGTCAGAAAACTGGGTTATTTCCTAGGCCATGGGTCTTCCAGCAGGACAATGACCCCAAACATGCTTCAAAAAGCACCCAGAAATGGATGGAAACAAAGCGCTGGAGAGTTCTGAAGTGGCCAGCATGATGAGTCCGGGTCTAAATCCCATTGGACACCTTTGGAGAGATCTTAAAATTGCTGTTGGAAGAAAGCACCCTTCAAATATGAGAGGCCTGGAGCAGTTTGCAAAAGAGTGGTCCAAAATTCCAGTTAAGACTGGTGTAAAAAGTGTAAGAAGCTTGTTCATGGTTATAGGAAGTGATTGATTTCAGTTATTTTTTTCCAAAGGGTGTTCAATCAAATATAAAGTAGAGGGTGCCAGTAATTTTGTCAGTGTCCATTTTTGGAGTTTTGTGTGAAATTATATAATTTTTGGCTTTTTTTTCACAGTTTTTTTGTGTTGTTCCAAAACACACAAAGGAAATAAATACGTGTATAACAAAACATATGTAATTGCAATACATTTCTGGAAAAAATTCAGGGTTGCCAACACTTACAGCCATGACTGTATATACAATATATTTAAAGATATATATACACACACATATATACACGTGAATTTTGTGGACTGGACTGAAAGTTGTGTCAATTTACTTGTCTTTCAGTCTTCCACAACAAAATGTATAACGCTAAACACAAGATGAATGGCGTGTTATCTGAAATAGCATGGGAAGGAGGAAATTGGATGTTACTTGGGGGTGGGAGAGATATATAATAATATAATTTAACTGAAAAATAGTAAACACTTAGAATAAACTTCCAGCAGATGTGGCTGGAAAATCCATAATGCTAGTAGAAAAATATATCTATCCTAAGAAAAAAAAAAGAAAAATTAAAAAAGGCAAAATAGATTTACAATCTTCTAGGTTTTTGAGTACCATAAAGGTTATACATGCTATAATGGTAAAACCATTGCTGGGAATACTGCCCACAGACTTCCATTACCTCAACCAGGGACTAAGGAGGACTGTGTGTTAAATAGCTTCCTAAATCTGTCTCTGGCTACTGATATCTGCCATTTTTTCTTTCTTATTGAATGATTCAAGTTGTATGCAGAAACTTTACTGAGTGCAAAATAAAGTAACATGTACTAGAAATAATAATAACATACCCTTGTGGCCTGCAGCATTTGTCTTCCAGTCTGGTGCATTTAAGTGTCTTTGGCGGGAGGTCCTAACAATGATATGCTGTACATCTCTCCAAGATAAGAATGGACTGCAAGAAAAATGTGTAGCAAATACCAATTTAGTTGTGAAGTATAGATATTACTTTCTAGTTATACTAAAGTACAGATGTCCTCAACCTTTCTTTTATGCTTGAAAACAGTAGAACCTTTATTCTAATCTCATAAACTACTTACAGCGCAAGAAAATGTTAGTTATTAATAAAAATAAAACAATTTGGTAAGACTGAAGATTGAGAAAAAGTCAGTTTTACTACTGTGTCTGACACTGTGTCTGACTGTGTGTCTGGTGCCAAGACTCAGCAAGGCTATCCTTGGTGCTACTGATTTTTGACTTCCAAACCACTAGTTGGGGGTGGCACAATGATATTGTAGATAACAACAGTCTACTGTGTGTCTAATCATGTGGCTAATGTTCATACACATGTAGCTGACGGATAAGAGCTTAGTAAGTAATAATATACCACCCAGTCACATAGCACATTACATAGTGAATCAGATGGAGAGAATAATTTATGTGTTTGTAGAAACAAACCCTTCTTAAATGATCTGATCCATGGCCATGCATAACTGTTAACGTCTTGAACTGGACTTTGATAGCTTCCTTATGAAACAGGAAAAGTTAAAAGTTTAGCTTAAAAGAGATTAATAGATCAGGCTACATCAGCCAATTCATGTCATTAATCTTACACGAACCGCACTTTTATATTCACAGGACCTGTTCTGTATAAGTAAATAACTTCCACATGGAAAGCTTGGCTGTTCTCTGTGTCTAAACAAAGGAATTGAAGCACAACTTTGATTTCTAGTTGTGTGATAAACCATTTGCTAGTTTTAACAGTGGATTCTTCTTCAGCATTTACAGGTGGATATGTAATGTAAGTAGCAGGGGCGTAAATAATGGGGTAGCAGTGGAAGCGGCTGCCACCGGGCCAGGGATATTATGGGGCCCAGCGGGCCCCTTATTTATTTATTTATTTTTAATAGGCCGTTACCTGCTGGAGGCCCAGGGGAGGTGAGGGAACATAAAAAACACT